>OV277349.1:9305000-9930000 GCA_922984085.1 Sicus ferrugineus | reverse complement strand
CTGCATAAAGTCTATATGATTTTTGAGGTTATCACGTTGCTCGGCGCAGAGGGGTGCCTTTTAGTGGTGCTTTTTTGTAGCCTCATCTCCGCAAATGAGACTCATTTACACTTTTATACGCATTTATTAATAATATCGTAGTTATTCCGATGTTTAAGGATTCTACGCACTTCAACTTGGAGACACACAGTGAATCCTTTGCAAGTTGTAAAGAAATACGGTTTCCGCATATTTCATCCGCGTCTTGCTTCATAGAACAAAAAATAGAGGAACGCGGCGAAAAAAAAACTTGGTGTCTCAAACTCCCCCACTTTTAAAGTGTAAAAATTATTTTAATTCTTAATCTCTTTTTCCGGAAACATCTAAAAAATTAGTACAATATTTGCATAGGTCATATTATCTCAAATGCTGTTTTCCATGCTATTAGAAGTCCCAAGATATATCAAGTGATAACAGATCTCTATTGTCTACGATTTCAGTTTTCAAGATTGTGTTTAATTACTCCTGTTATCGTGTTTATTTCGCGTGCGTCTTGTAAAATTTGACTAATCTGTGTTGTACAATTTTAACTTGATGTTAACCGCTGCAATACAATTTCTTGAATTTCATAGAACAAAAAATAGAGGAACGCGGCAAACAAAAAAGCCTGGTGTTTCAAACTCCCCCAATTTGAAAGTATCTTTCTTCTTTGTGTTTGGTGTGGGTTTTGTGCGTCTTTGAGAGGTTTATTTGATTTCACTTCGCTTTATGTTACACCAGCCTCCTTCCTAAACAAATACTTTCCAAACAAGAGCGACTCTCCGAAACAGAATTTCGAATGGTAACTACTTTGCATTCATTTTGTACCTGCGTTGATGAGGATGACAACTACTCGCAAGTGATGTTGAAGGGATTACAAGTGTAATACTCAGATTCGGTACTAAGTAAACATTTAACTGCAGATAAACTAGACTCACTTAATAACAAGTTTACACTCTCCCTGTAGTTTCTGCTGACTTCAAAATTCAGTCAGCAAGCCGCTCCAGGCCGCGTGATGAAATTATTTCACGTTTTTATTAATATTGAGTTTTCATTGCAATTTATCTGCACATTAAATTGCCGGTTAATTTGACATTCAGTCCTGCGGAGAGATCAACGACAACCAGGCCTCGCTTATCTAAGATCGGCGATGCGCGAATACGAGTCCGCGCCACCCAGCGTTCGCGTAAAGTAGTTTTGTGACGCTCGCAATTAAGATCCATAAAATCCCTAAACTCCTTTTTTGTTCCCTTAACGAAGGAAGCGCTCGTCGACTCATGGCCGCGGCGATGTTCACTGATTTAGTTTGGCTACCACTCATTAAATATTCTGACGAAGATCAGCGCGTCCATAAAATCGCGTTGTTATTGGCTGCTGCTACTTTGTTCTCATCTCGCTGCATCTGCGTACGCACGGCGCACTCTGCAGCGCTGGACGAAGTGCTGCGGCTGCCGCTCGGTAACAGCACGCTGCTGCTTTTAAGTTTTGCATGCTTCAAAGTGGTGATTATCGCGCACTTTTAACGGTGTGAATATAAAGTCGCAAACAGGTTGCCAGCATCCGCGAGCCCCCTCGTAACGCGCTGAATTATTTAATTAAGCCTTCAGCGCAACGCTACGCACGCCGTAGTTGGAGGCCCCTTGGAGTCCCACTAATGGCACTGCGACGGCGGAGTAGCAAATGTCTGCAGCGCCGTATCGCAGCCGCCGCAGAACCTCGTGTGCACTCAATACACGCCGTGCAGATGCCGAGCATCACTTGCGAATATAAAAGCGTAGAGATGCGAAAGTATAAAATCTGCAAGCTTTTCTTTTAATCATCTGCAGATTGCATGTTTCTGCAGGCTCGGAAACTCGAATTGCGGTCGCTCTTCCTCTCGTCCACATGCGGCAAAATCACTGGCATCAGAAAATTAGTGGCACTACAAAGAAGTGAGGAAGTGACCGATTTCAAGCGTCCCGTTCGTATCAGGATTTCTAATTCGAAAAATGCGAAGATAAAAATTTACAATCAATTTTTTTACGAGCGTCAATTAATGCATTTCTAGAAGTTGACTGCTGGGTGGGGGATGCGGCGAAGAGGAATCTGATGGCATACAAAACTATAATCAGGCTTCACGTTATGTTTGAATCACTAAAATTCGCAAGACGTTGATAAGATTTCTTAATTACTTCATTTTGCGAATCAATTCGCGTGAAATTTTAGAAAATCTATTTTATTCGTACATTAAAGTTGTAGAGGAATTTCATATGTTTACATCTAAATTCATTTCAACATCTTAAATATCAACACAAAACTTTCTATATTAACACACAAACTCTTCTGTCATTCTAGTGAATGTTGTGGAAGCTCTGCAGGAGTTTTGGCAAATGAAGCAGGCACGTGGAGCAGATCTGAAGAACGGAGCGCTGGTGATCTACGAATCGGTGCCGTCCAATAGTCAGCCGTACGTCTGCTATGTGACGCTTCCGGGCGGCAGCTGTTTTGGCAGCTTTCAGGTGAGTTCCAGCGTATTTATTAATGGAAAACAGGAAGCAGGACACTTTTATGGCCCTCCACAGAACTGCCCAACCAAGGCTGAGGCACGTCGCAGCTCGGCCAAAATAGCTCTGATGAACTCCGTCTTCAACGAGCACCCATCGCGGCGTATAAGCGACGAGTTCATCGAGAAGGCTGTACAGGAGGCGCGCGCCTCCTTCAAAGGAGACGCGCAGGAGGGCGACGGACCCGACACGGGCATCGGCGCTTTCAGGTATCTGCAACATATAGAACCTTCACGTCTTGAATCTACTTAAATGTCCTCTCTAACTCGCTCTGAACGTTCCACACCCTCGCTCGCAGATTCATGCTCGAAGCCAACAAAGGCCGCACCATGCTGGAGTTTCAGGAACTGATGACCGTCTTTCAGCTGCTGCACTGGAACGGCTCGCTGAAAGCGATGCGGGAGCGCCAGTGCTCGCGTCAGGAGGTCGTGGCTCACTATTCGAATCGCAGCCTGGACGACGACATGCGTGCTCAGATGGCCTTGGACTGGATTGCACGCGAGCAGGAGAATCCCGGCGTGTTGGGTCGCGAGCTGGCGCAGGCCGAGCGCGAACTGGAGACCGCTCGCCTGGCCGGCCGGGAGCTACGCTTCCCCAAGGAGAAGAAGGACATCCTGATGTTGGCGCACAACCAACTGGGCGGCGGCGGCGGCGGTGGCAACGGTGGGAGCGGCGCCCTGAGCAGCTAAAGCAGCTCTACTGCACCCTGCAGGCTCGAAGGAGCCTCTGGGCACGGGAAGGTGAGGGGTGGGTGTTGCACGCAGTCGCTGCATGTTCAGAGATGCGGTTGGTCGCTTTTGCTAAAAGTGGTTGAATGAGGCGTCTTCAGCGCTGCGCAGAATTTCAGTTTTAAATCGTATTGCATTTCATAGTTATTTGGAACTACGAATTGATCTCAGCAAAAGCCAGACCACGACCACGACCCCTCACCCCCCTGCAGGGACTTCACACTTCAGTTGCCATCAGAAATCAGTTCGAACTGAACAAAAGTATCTTGCGCGCAAAGCGAAATACATTTTTAGCGACACCTAACAAATAAGCAATCGCCAGTTTTAAGCTATTTTAAGGCAGAACACGAAGAGAATTTGACGCTCAAGTGAATGTGATTTTGTTTAATAAAATTGTTAACATCTAAGCAAATGTTTATACGCAAAAATAGATCATTATTTCGGTTTAAAAGTAGTCGTTAAAATTAGCAGAAATATATTAAAGATTAATTTCGTCAGTTTAAACACTGCATTAGGAAGTGAAAGCATTTTATGGCATCGAAAATCAAATGAGGATTCAGTTCTGAGTAAACAAGACTTTAACGAACATTTAGCGGTAGCGGAGGAGGAGGAGGAGGCGGGACGCATTTATAGTTCTCCGAAGCAAAGCAAAGCAGCGAATTATTACGATGTGACGATGAATTTAGAATTTATTGCATTCTTATACGCAACTTTATCACGCTTCCATATAACGAATTTTTAGCACAAAGTAAGAGCAAATTAACTGCTTTACTTTATATCATTACTTCATTATGTTGTAGGTAGCTTAGCTCGTATGAATTGTATTGCAACAAGTAACATAAATTTTATATTGCATAGCATTAATATATCGACATATGAAAATAAGAAAGCAACTATTTTATTCATATAATTTGTACAAAAAGCAATGTAAATGTCAAATAAAAATTTATAAAAAATATCTGGTGACCCGGGTTTCACTTCCAAGCCTGGGCTCTTCTATGGGGGCTCCGAGGAGATATTTTGAAGGCTATACTTTACGGAAACTATCCCGAATTGAATGTGTTGGATTTTAGCAATAAGAATGCTCTGTTTTGTTGTAATGTATTAATAACTTCTTGGACCCGAGTCTGAAACAGTGTTAGAACTGAAGGGTCTGCGGTTTGAAGAGCCAATATTATTATTGGACAGTTTTGGAACAGACTGCTTCACACTGCTTTCGAATTCGTATAAAGTAAGCTGGTCCAATGGGCCTTTAAAGCCTCTTGCCATAGAAAGTTTAACGTCTTTAAAGGATGTGGTGAAGGCTTCACAATCGAGATATCAAAGTGAACTGGTCTTGGGGGAAATTTCCGGTGCAATATGCTTCTTCAACAAATATTCTACGTGTTCGTACTCTTGGTCACTTAAAAATCACCCGATATTTACTGATAATGTCGTAATTCATTATAAACCGATAATAAAGTATATCAAAAAGCTCGCCTTGACCAAATTTGTGTTACTGCCATCTCCGTCACGCACTTAGTATAGAAGTTATAAGGATTCGACCTTTAAGGATATGGATATGGAAAATTTCTAAAATTATGTAAAATCATTTGGCATACTCAGATTTTTGTCACCTGCGACTTTTTGTACTAGCAGCGTGGAACCAAATTTCTATATTCTTTTATGCAATGGAAACCATCTGTATTTTGGCTTCAGCAACGTTGCTGGCTTATGAGACTGAATGTGATTATGGCGTTTTATTGTTCTGAGCGGCTCTGTGCTTTAATTCCATTTTGAAGCGCTGAACTGTCCAGCAACGTTGTTATCTTAGCGCAGCTTATTTTAAACAAGATATCCAATTTATTGATGTAAAAGGTAGTTAATACAATGAGGGCACAAAACTTGAAAATAATGCATCAGTTGGTTTTGTAAACAGAGTATATTGCAGAGATAACGAGAGGACAAACTGGAAATTTATCTCTGGTATATTGCAGAATGGTGAGAAGGTTCCTGTACCAGTTATGTAGGGTATGTTATATATAGCTTATAAACAAACATAAAGAGTACTTGTTGATCAGCAGCGTTCCCTTGCTAGCAAAGCCACAGCTCATCAGGAGGCGCTAATGGCACGCGGCTTACCAAAGCGTGCACCGTTGGCCGGTGTAGATCACATCGTAGTAGTGGCGTCTGGCAAAGGAGGAGTTGGCAAGTCAACTATTGCAGGTAAAAAAGGATAGGCGTAATTCATTGCCAACGTTTTTAACCATCCTCACTAATGGCGCAGTCAACCTTGCTGTAACGCTCGCCGCTTTGGGTAAACGTATTGGTCTACTTGATGGTGACATCTTTGGACCATCTATTCCGCTAATGATGAACTTGAAGGAGGAGCCTTTGGTTAATGAGAACAATCAAATGATACCACTGTTAAATTATGGAGTAAAGTGCTTGTCAATGGGTTTGCTGACGCAACAAGGTGACGCCATCATATGGCGCGGTCCACTAGTAATGTCAGCGCTGCAACGTCTGCTGAAGGGTGCTGCATGGGGTCCTTTGGATATACTGGTTGTAGATACACCTCCCGGTACTGGCGATGTACATCTCTCTTTAGCGCAGAACGTACCGATATCAGGTGTACTTCTCGTCAGTACACCGCAAGATGTTGCTTTGGAAGTAACAGCGCGGGGTGCACAGATGTACAAGAAATTAGGTGTTCCTCTCCTGGGGCTGGTAGAAAATATGGGTCATGCGATTTGTGGTAATTGTCAGAATCGCATAGAAATCTTCCGCAATTCAACGAATCGTTTCGCAACCAGTATGGAGACGCGAGTGTTGGCTTCCATACCTTTGGATGGCAGTATAGCTGAAGGTTGTGATACTGGCCAGCCGATGGTTGCGAAATTTAAAGAGTCAGCGTATGCAGACAGCTTTCGATGTTTGGCTAATAGTATTTTAGATGAGCTCAAAGAGAGAGCGGCCTCAAATGTAAAATTAACAACTTGAGAAAGTCTTTGAAGAACAATGTTTGCACGAGATTCGAAGGTTGAAATTATACTTGTTGCAGAATGTGTGTGTTGGGTCACAACCAGATCACAAGCTAAATGCTTTTGTTTGTAATGAAAGAGTTAAAAGTAGTGGCAATAAATGCAATTCGTGAACAAAAGACAAAGATCCAATTAGCTTAAAAGCCGATTAAAAAATGATTATTTATTCTTCTTCAATTTTTTCATTTTCTTCATAGCTTTTCGATGAGCATATTTATCCTTGCGCGCCATAATTTCTTTATATTTACGCTTTGTATACTTTTGAATTTCAGCATCAGCTAAAAGCTCCTCAACCAGAGATTTCTTCTTATTGCGACGCGTATGACGTTCACTATAATAGTCCAGCGGCGAATGCTGCACTGTGCCAATCTGAAATAATTTTTCACAATGTAATCAGTTTAGCAACCCAATTCATAAGCAATCGGGTGACTTACCTGAAAATATTTTGGCAAAACTTTTAGATCATTCTTTTTGTAGAAATGTTTCGGATCTAGGACAGAGCGCATTTGCAAGATTTTCAAATCGTTCTCCACTTCTTCGGTGACCTCAGTAGCAGGCAAATTGAACCAACCGGGACCTTTGGTTTTAGCGCGTTCAATCTAAAAAAGTATTGCGAAAAATCAATTCACCTTAAACTTTTACAAGCGAGATATAAGCTAAAAATAATTAGATATATCAGATTACTAAAGACGTCATCAATGTGAACACCTAAACATCTAAAAAATTTCATCATCGTTTTTCGCGACAAAATTCTAATATTTCATGCGAATAAGGGAATCAAGAGGATAGAGGATAGTAGGGTGAGTACGGTGCAAATGTTTGCATAAAACTAAATCGATTGTCTAAGCTGCAAGACACAAGCGACAGTCTTTATTTTATGCATGCTTTTTATTCCGCTGGCCTTACAGTAGCTGCCTAAAACTCTGAGGCTAAGTTACTAAGATTACAACGGACGAAACAAGAATTTTGTTATCGGAACAAACGAAATTTGCGAGCCCTAAAGTGGATGAAATTTCCTCGAACAATGTTTAGTTGTCACTAGACTTTTCAAAGCCTTATGTTGTCGAATATTTCATCAGAATAAAATATTTAGCATGATAAAATCTGTCGGCGAATATTCATCACTCAGCCAACAAATTATAATGATTTATTCATCCAATACTACTCACCCTTCCCAACTGCCGTTTCTTCAACTTAGAATGTCTAGGTAGTTCTTTTAATTTTTCTAAGCCTCCTACTACCTCCGACCGCTCCAGTTCCTTCTTTACATCTGTTTTCAGTAATGTTATCTCTTCATCAAATTTTCCTGTTAAAGGATTAAAATCTGAATAATCCAAATTTACTATGCGTTTCCGTGTATAGCGTTTGTTGTCCTGAGCATTGGCGACAGCACTATCAACCAGTTCCGTGGCGCATTTTAGCTCTTCTTCCGTTTTTGTTTTTGGTTCCTCTGTGCGCTGCAGTGTTTCATTAATCAACTTGCTGAGGTCAACCGCAGGAGGTGGCAAACCTGAGATGCAGATTTTTTAAAATCTAATAATTTTATTTTTATTATAATAAAGTTCTACTATATTATATTAAATTTATTCAATTTTTAATTTCTTACCAAAGTAATCACCATCATCTTCACTCTCTTCGGCAACGTCTTCAGTAACAATTGAGTTGGATTCTAGGTTTCCAGGTTTCTGGTCCAGAAGCGGTCGTTTGGTTATGGTTTCATATTTTGCATCACTTTTTAGCAGCTCTTTATCACCTGCTGTGTCGCAGATAAAAAGCGACATTTTATAAATATTTTAACTAAATTTTCCTTAAAAATATCGGGCTCCTAACCCATGTGCTTTGGTAAAACTATAGACTTGAGCCGAAATATAAAACTCAAGTTTGGCCAAAACGCCCGTTTTTGAATTGTTGCGCCGTCAATTATTTTCGGCTAAGTTGCTGATTATTGAACACTGTTCTAACCAATAACGTCAAACTATTAAACCTCATATGTAGGACAGAGCCGCTTCCTCTCTACAGAACAAATCAATGTGTTTATAAATGTGAAAAATTTTTGGATAATTCTGTTTAACTATGACTTGGCAATTTTGAAGCAGCTTTAAAAGCCGATTCCTCAGAATATTATACGTAAATACAGATACGTAAAATATATACGAGTCTTATTACATAGGACAGTAACTTTAATTTATCTTTAAATAATTAGTTTGTGGGATCAAAATCGTTTATTAATTAAATACTATATAAATAAAATTTATATTATTAGAGTATATAATACATTACTTAAATTGCAATATGAATGAAATGTTATATATTATTGGAAATCTCAAACATTCCCAACTTCCCCACAGCAATTAAATATTTTCACATGTGTAAAATGTGTTAAGAAGCCGGCAGCTGGCAGCTCTACTTGGGTAGATTTGTGGTGGAACGTGTCTTTCGGATCTAAAAATTTTGGGAGAAGTGTTTCGCGTAGAATTTTTGAATTCTGTAAGATAACTAGCAATTTGTAATCAATTAGTGTGGCTGACAAATTTATTCCTTTATTAGCCGCTCAGTTCCAACCTCATTGCACCATGGTTGCAACGTCAGTGGATTCGATGACGCGTGAAGACGTCTGTCGCATTCCGGAGACCATCAACTTCCCTGCGGAGGAGGAACGAGTACTCAGCACGTGGAAGGAGCAGAAGATCTTTGAGAAATGCATGCAGCTGTCCAAAGGAAAGCCCAAATACACCTTCTACGATGGGCCGCCCTTCGCAACGGGTCTACCTCACTACGGCCACATATTGGCTGGTACCATTAAGGACATCGTTACCCGGTACGCTTATCAGCAAGGCTACCACGTGGATCGGCGCTTCGGTTGGGATTGTCATGGCTTGCCGGTTGAATTCGAGATCGATAAGATGCTGGATATACGAGGTCCCGAAGATGTGGCTAAGATGGGAATCGCTAAGTACAACAATGAGTGTCGGAAAATCGTCATGCGTTACGCAAACGAATGGGAGGAAATCGTAACGCGAATGGGACGTTGGATTGATTTCAAGCATGACTACAAAACGCTTTACCCATGGTATATGGAAACCATTTGGTGGGTGTTCAAGCAACTCTTCGATAAAGGACTGGTCTACCAAGGCGTCAAAGTGATGCCGTACTCTACGGCATGCACCACAGCGCTGTCCAACTTCGAGTCGGGACAAAACTACAAAGAAGTGGTTGATCCTTGTGTGGTGTGTGCCTTACAGCTGGTGGATGATCAGAACACATATGTGTTAATTTGGACGACAACGCCATGGACGCTTCCATCCAACTATGCATGTTGTGTGAATCCGAAGATGATATACGTTAAAGTTGAGGACTCTAAAAGTGGTCGTCTGTATATCTTAGCAGAATGTCGATTGAGTTACGTGTACAAAACGGCAGACGAGTACAAAGTAATAGAGAAATTTGATGGCGCAACGTTAGGGGGCAAGCATTACAAGCCCTTGTTTCCTTATTTTGAGAAACTTGGTGCTGCAGCTAAAGCCTTCCGTATACTGGTGGACGATTACGTCACTGAAGATTCCGGTACCGGGGTGGTGCACAACGCACCGTATTTTGGAGAAGATGATTACCGCGTCTGCTTGGCGGCAGGCATTATAACCAAGTCGTCTCCTGTTATTTGTCCACTGGATGATTCGGGTCGTTTTTCTGCGGAAGTAACAGATTTCGCTGGCCAATACGTTAAAGATGCCGATAAGAATATTATAAATGTGCTTAAAACAAAAGGGAATCTGGTCTCTCTTGGCCAGGTGAAGCACAGCTATCCGTTTTGTTGGCGCTCAGACACACCACTGATTTATAAAGCGGTACCATCATGGTTTGTAAGAGTGGAACATATGTCTAAAAACCTGCTAGCGTGTAGCTCACAAACGTACTGGGTGCCCGATTTCGTAAGAGAGAAAAGGTTCGGCAACTGGCTTAGGGAGGCACGTGATTGGGCAGTAAGTGTTACAAATATAAGAGAATTTGAGGAAAAAACCTTGGGTTATATATGCTTCAATTTTGATTATATACAAACTTTATTTATTTATTTTAAGATCAGTCGTAATCGTTACTGGGGAACTCCCATTCCTATTTGGCGCTCAGCAAATGGAGACGAAGTTGTGTGCATTGGGAGCATCAAACAATTGGAGGAATTATCCGGCAAGAAGATTACGGATTTGCATCGTGAAAATATTGACGATATTGAAATACCGTCGGCGGTGCCAGGAAACCCACCGTTGCGTCGCATTCAACCTGTTTTCGATTGTTGGTTTGAGTCTGGTTCCATGCCGTTTGCTCAGCAACATTTTCCCTTCGAAAACGAAAAGGATTTCATGACTAACTTCCCTGCTGATTTCATTGCAGAAGGTATCGATCAGACACGCGGCTGGTTTTATACGTTACTCGTCATATCGACTGCTTTATTTAATAAACCACCTTTTAAAAATCTCATCGCCAATGGATTGGTATTGGCCGCTGATGGTCAGAAGATGTCAAAACGTAAAAAGAATTATCCGGATCCTATGGACGTGGTACACAAGTATGGAGCTGATGCATTACGTTTGTATTTGATAAATTCGCCTGTTGTACGGGCGGAGACATTACGCTTCAAAGAAGAGGGAGTGCGCGATATAATAAAGGATGTCTTCTTACCGTGGTACAACGCCTATCGATTCCTGGTGCAAAATATTATACGTTATGAAAAGGAAGATCTACAAGGAAGTGGTCTCTATCTGTACGACAAAGAGCGCCACGCTGCTAGCATCGAAAATGCATCCATTATTGATATATGGATTTTGTCTTTCAAGGAATCTTTGCTGAAATTTATAGCGACGGAAATGAAGCAGTACCGTCTGTACACCGTGGTTCCACGACTGACCAAGTTCATCGATCAACTAACTAACTGGTATGTATTTCAAACAGAGCTCTGAAGTTCAAGTACAAGTACAAATACAGTAAAATATATAGTATTTGTAATTAGCAAGTATTGAGTAATCGAGAATAATCGGTACTTCAGTTTTAATGTGGGTAGAATTGAGCTACATAATAGTTTTTCTTTACTGGCAGGTATGTGCGTCTAAACCGTCGCCGCATTAAGGGTGAAATGGGCCAAAATGAATGCATTCAATCGCTAGACACTTTGTACGACGTCCTCTTCTCGATGGTTATTATGATGGCGCCCTTCACTCCGTACTTATCAGAATACTTTTACAAACGTTTAATTATCTTTAAACCCAAGAAAGATCTAACGAATTCAGATTCAGTGCATTTTCAGATGATGCCAATGTGCAATCTACAATTTATACGCTCTGATATTGAAAAGTCAGTGTCTCTCATGCAAACTGTTGTCGAATTGGGTCGCGTAATGCGTGACCGTCGAACCCTACCAGTCAAATATCCAATATCAGAAATCATAGTAATTCATAAAGATCCTGAGTGCTTGTCAGCCATTGACAGCCTCAAAGATTTCATACTCAGTGAGCTTAATGTACGAAAACTAATTCTAAGTTCGGATAAAGAAAAGTACGGGGTTACGCTGCGCGCAGAACCGGACCACAAAACACTTGGCCAACGTCTTAAAGGCGATTTTAAAGCTGTGATGGCAGCTATTAAAGCCTTGAAAGATGAAGAAATACAACGACATCTGGCGACGGGTTATTTTGAAATATCCGGACAGCGTGTAGAGCTGAACGAAGTGCGCGTTATATATTGTATTTCCTCACAAATAGGTGCCAACTTCGAGGCTCACAGCGACAACGAAGTGCTTGTGCTCATGGATATGACGCCAAATGATGACCTTCTTGCGGAAGGCTATGCTCGCGAAGTCATAAATCGAGTGCAGAAGTTGAAAAAGAAGGCACAGCTTATACCGTCGGACCCGGTTTTCATATTCTATGCACTGAATGGAGAGAAGACAGCAGAAAAAGAACTCATTTCAAAAGTTCTAAACTCATACCATTCAATGATAAAAACAACTGTTAAGTCTGAATTTCTAAAATACACAACAGAAAACGTTGGAAAGAAACGGCTCATAATAAAGGAAACCTTTGACTTGAAGGGAACCGAACTGGAACTAACCATCTGCTCAGCAGAAGAGTGTGAGCAGCCCTGTGCTCTGTGGGCTAACGTTGTGCTGGCTGACGATATGCCACTGCGTTTTAGCAAGAGTCGTTTTGCAAGCATTTTGCTTCAACATCCAGAAACCCAGCAGTTTATAACACTCGATGAGTTGCGCAGAGAAGTTGAAATTCTGTTCGGTCTATATGGACTACAATTCACGTTGTATGTGGAGACAAAAGCACAACGTAAGGTAATCATGCTACAGAAAATTAGTAAAGACTTAAACGAGCACTCTATTGTTGTGTCTCGTAATGAGCAGCAAGCTATTAGTTGTCTATCAAAAGAGACCTCTAATCTGCCATATTGCAAGTTCCTAAATAAGGACAATAAAACCACGTTCGTCGAGAATCCACAAGGAGAAGAACGGCTACGAAAGTGAATGAGTGAATGTTCTCCAAGGAAGTTATTTTTGCAATGTCATCTAAATGGTGTATAAAGTACAGATTTGTAATGCCAAGCGTTTTAATTTATTTTCTTGTTTCAAATTGCGTATTTCTACAAAATAAGTAAAATACGAAGTGCGCGTGTTGGATTATTATATGAACAGAGTTTGTCTATAATAGAACATCTAACAATCTAATTAAACATGTATTTTCTTCCACCTACTGATTAAATTACTAAAGAGCTACGAAGAGCGACTACTGCGTGAACAACTTGGGTCAAGATTCCGCGTAAATACCGAATTTTCTTCATATCTGCCTCGGATTATCACTCTAATTTTCGTGACTTACAAGATGTGATTCACCCAAAAAATCAATTGTTTATCGTTTCATGAGTACACAAGAAATTTTTCAGGAAAATACGTATTTCGCGTAGGGCTCGCGTTTCTGTAAGAACGCGTTTAAACTTTCAAATGTTTACGTGAATACCTTTAAAACGATATGTGTCAAACAACAACTTTTAGTCTCTAGATCACCCTGTATTTATGTTAATCCTCTGTAAGTAGTCGCTGTTCGAGATCTACTAAAACAACAAAATGTTGACATTCCCAAGAAATTTATTGCATTTTTTGGCTCAGAATAATACGTGGAATTGAAAAATACAACGCAGTGATATAATTAAAAACGCAGTCGGTAATTATTTAAATCAGACAACAAAAGAAAGTCCATTGAAATTCAGTACGAAATAAAAATGGACTTCAAAGCGGCAGCTAAACAGCAACTTCTCGCACGAGATAGCTGGTGGTGATTACGATGATGATGATGGTGAGCCACAAATTGCGCAAACTAAGGATGTTGTTGACAAAGAAACACATCTGCTGGTTGCTACTGGTAGCCTTGTGCTTCGTCACGTGCGGCTGCTATTGGTTTTTATGGTCCGAGATGCGTTTTGCAACTCTAAACAACGGTGAGGAATTCGATGGAAAATATTAGGTTTTTATTAAGTATTTATGTTGCTTACAGCTATTAAACCTTTGGTTAAGGTAGCAACACCTCCTGAAGGAGTAGGTCAAAGGTTGACCGGTCATGACTACAGGGAGACCAACTATGATTACGATGAAAATTTGGTGGTGCTTTACAATCGCGTTCCAAAGACTGGTTCCACTAGCTTTGTAAACATTGCATACGATCTCTGCAAACGCAACAGATTTCATGTGTTGCACATCAACGTCACAGCCAACATGCATGTTCTTTCACTGCCTAATCAGGTGGGTTGGGTGGATTTGTGGAAAGACAAGCTGTGGATAATTAAAAATTTACATGAGAATTTATTTCAGGTAACCTTTGTGCGCAACGTCACAAGATGGCAGGTGATGAAGCCGGCGCTCTATCATGGCCACATGGCTTTTTTGGACTTTTCCAAGTAATTCTCTCAAATAGAGTCTCCACTTACGACACAGCAATTTCTTCCGCAACCTCAATTTCTCAAGCTATATAATTGATAAGAGAACCTTTATGACTCCATGCAAAATATTACTGGAAGAATTGCTTTGCTTAAATTTAAGCTAAGTTGATTACAGTTATAATTCTTCCTTTCCTATCTTTTACAGATTTCAAGTTGCCCAAAAACCAATTTACATTAATTTAGTTCGTAAGCCTCTCGATAGACTTGTTTCTTATTATTACTTTCTACGTTACGGCGACAATTATCGTCCGAATTTAGTACGTAAAAAAGCAGGGAATAAAATTGTAAGTTCTAATATAAAAGATTAATGATTGGTGTTAATTACACGAAGTTCAACAATTTTTGCAGACTTTCGATGAATGCGTGGAACTGAAACAACCAGACTGTGATCCGAAAAACATGTGGCTGCAGATACCATTTTTTTGTGGTCACGCTGCTGAGTGCTGGTAAATCAACAAATAAAAAAAATAAACATAAAACAAAATAAACTCAGAAAAAAATTAAATCAAATAAACTATAGATGAATTAAATAGGAAAAAACGTAAAATAAAAAGTAAAACACATATAAAACTAAATTTCTTCCTCTTACTTCAGGGAACCTGGCAGCGAGTGGGCGTTGAATCAAGCCAAACATAATTTGGTGCATGAATACTTCCTAGTTGGTGTTACCGAACAAATGGAAACATTTATTGACCTGCTAGAGCGTTCATTGCCAAGGTTTGTTACAGTTATTAATCAGTTATTACCACTCAGAGACTTCTTCAATAATAGTTTCATTTTTATTATAGAATGTTTTCTGGTTTTCGTGAGCATTATCAGCATTCAAATAAATCGCATTTGCGTCAGACTTCATGGAAAATTGCACCCAGCGCTGAGACCGTAAATACCATTATGAAATCGAAAATCTGGCAAATGGAAAATGATTTGTACGAATTTGCTTTGACACAATTTGAGTTTAATAAACGCAAACTTATGATACCGGATAAGAATCGTTTGCAGAAATTTATGTACGAGAAGATAAGACCAAAATAGAGGCAGCTTGTTGTGAAGATTTAGAGAATTTAGTAAATTTACTCTTAATTTAGAGGCTTTCTCTGTTCTTTTATTAATTTCTATATTTACATTATTTGTAAATCTGTACTTACACTTTGTATATATGTATAGTATTTTAACTAAGTATTTTTCTTTGAAAACTAATCAAAAACTCGGGCAGACTATTTTCTGAATGACATTTTATAAGGCTTGCTTTAGTATTTACGATAGCGAATTTTTTCGCCAAGATATATAAGTTTAAACTCGTAAACACTCATATCAGTTCAATAATAGCAATTATAAAGAAAGATGATAACTTTTTCTACTGACAATACATAACTGAATGCAAATAAATAGATTAATAAGTACATCTAAATGTGTGAAATATTAGGAAATGATTGTAACAGAACGCCATATTTAAAGAAAATAACACTGTAAGGTATAACTTGAAATGTAAGTGCGTAACGTGTGTAGTCTCAAAATGTTAGAATTTAAGTAAACATAAATGTCAGTATGTAAATTTAAAAGTATGTAAATGTAAAAGTAAATTTCAAAGAGTAAAAACAAAAAAATAAATTTTGTTTTTTTATTAGTGTAAAAAACGGAGTTGTTTGGCTCTTTTTTAATTACAGTAACAAGTTCAGAAAACATTTTCATTAAAAAATCATTAAATTCATATTTCCAATTTATTTTAAGATGCACTTTATTCCAATTTATAATTAAATAAGAGTGGAAAATTTAACACAACACTAGAACACTTTTTAAAAGTCGTTACATTGAAACGACTCCGGCTTCCCGGTCTATAGGCGGTGTATGACTCAGGGCTGTCGTGGGTTTCTTTTTAAGAAGTTTGTTTGTTTCAAAGACACGATTTGTAATCAAAAGATGGTGGATTTTACTTTTCGTTATAATTTAATTTACAATTCTTCAGCTCGAGGTTCGCAGGAAAACTCAAGGATAAAGGAAAACTAATACAGTATATCTGTAAATTTTATTTTATTTATTTATACAATACAATCTGGTTCTTCTCCCAGTTGGTCCTAGTTGTCTTGCTCAAACTATTAACTTGATTGTGTTGTAATATGACTGCTTCGTCCTTCAATTTCTGCCGCATATCCCTCGTCCCTGCTGAATTGTTTTTGTCAAATAACATTATTTTTAAAAGAGTATATTTGTACTCTTGTATGGAGTGGGTCATATATAGATTATATCCTAATAGTTTCTTCTTAATTCATTTAACTCTTAACTTATTCACATTCGAACCACGCGAACACGCTTCAAGAATTGATAGAAATTTATTGTCATATCTCCGCGGTATACACTTGAACAACATTGAGAATTATTGAAAAATTATTTTCAAATAGAGTGAAAATGGAGGCCATAGTAATTTTGTACAAAATTCAATATTTTTCAAAGTATTTTGCTTTATTGAAAAGAATGATTGATTTAAAATTATTGAAAAACAATTTAATTTGACAGCCTACCCTGCCAACCCTGTTCTTCAGGACACTTTCGATAATTTGTGGCTCCTTTACGCGAATAATCCACTGATTTTTTACCTTAATTGTTTGAATGGTTCGTGGATCCCCAGGGAAAAGTCCAACAGCGTCAAATCACATGGGAAAGTGTAAAAGCGTCAAATCCTTAGCCACGGGAAAAAAGAAACTAACTGATGGTCCTCCTCCTCCTAGATATTCTGAATTTTTTTAAAGCATATACTTGATTAATTTTTCGGTTTTCTTTGATTCGGTTGTTTTAATGGACTGAGTTTATAATGGTTTTTATGTACGTTTAAATGATATTAAAGACGTTTAAACGGAATTCTAAAATATTAAGTTTTGAAAGAAAGATTCCAACTTCTTTGGAGTGTATTAAAAAGTAAAGAAAATTACTTCTTAAGTCGCATATATCTAATTCTTAGTATTAATTTGTTAATAATTGTACAAAACAATAAGGAAGAAAAAGATTGTGAAATTAGAATGGTCGGTATTATAGTAGTAAAAAGTGTAATAACTATGGGTTACATTGGGTTACATTTGCATTTTATACAAATGTATATTTAGCAATAATTGCAATTAATAGAACTACAATAACGCAAAATATAATTAAAAGAGCTTAGAAGAAATACACGTACTTATATAAGTATTTTGTGATCTAAGTGATACTCAGGAAAATATCGTTAATTTATAAAAACTATAAGAAGTTTTAAAACTAATCTGCCTCAAATAAGTACACAATAACTAAGAAACGAAAAACTTTAAATCGAAAACTTTTAAATTAACTAAACTCAGTTTCACTCACTAAATATGATATTAAAAAGTAATAAATGATGTTGGATAGATTCAACCGAAGGTTTAATTTAATGCATTAAGTTCAAACTACTGCTGAAAACCTGTTCATCCAATTAAAAAACTGATTAAATTTAATTGAGTTAAGTTCAAGAACTACACAAAATCCTTTGCTTTAGAAAATCTTATTAATTTAAAGCATTAAATACTCGTATATCTGTTTTTGTTCAACAATTCCCTCATCTCCTCTTTGAGTGTGGATTTTAATACATTGATTCATCAGAAGATATGACGTGTAGATATGTAAATGTCACAGAGTATAAATTCAACTCGACCATATAGTTTCAGTAATTTTAATTACAAGAAACATTGTACACTTCTGAAAACAGTGAACACTTTTTTGAAATACGAGGAATATAGTTTCTTTTTATACCCTACACCTGAAGGGAGTGTGGTATATTCTATTTATTCATCAGTTTGTAACGCAGAGAAGAAGACGAAATAGATATAGAAAAGTATATATATATTCTTGCTCAGCGTCACTTGAATCGATTTAGATCTCTCCGTCCATTTGTCTGTCTGTCTGTCTGTTGAACTCATGATCACTCAATGAAATATGGCACAAATATTCTTTGTTATATAGGGCAGTTTGGGATTGAAATAAGGGCGAGATCGGTTAACAACCACGCCTACTTTACATACGGAATTTAAAGACACCTCGTTTTAAAAAATCTTATAAGGTGAATATCTCAAACTGTGCGAGATATTGAGGTATAATTCTAAACCGGAACATTAAGCGCCATTATAAAAATTTTTGAAAAAATTGGAATGGCCCACCCACTAAGACAAAAGTTGGCAATATCTCATGAACGGTATAAGATATGAAGACGTAGTTTTAGCGCGAGGTATCTCGAAGCATTATCAATCTGCCAAAAATGGACGTGCCACGCCCACTCATAAAATAGTTAACAATATTTTATAAATGGTATAAGATACTAAGACGTAATTTGAGGTATCATGACGTATCTTGAGGAATTACCTATCTGCTTGCCAAAAGGGGGCGTAGCACGCCCACTCATAAAGAAGTTGTCAATATCTCACAAACGGTGCAAAATATTCACACGTGATTTTTTCCCGAGGTAGCTGGAGACATTAGCAAAATGTTGGCAAATTGCCAAAATGGGCGTGGTCCGCCTACTTATACAAAAGTTTTTAACTGGCGAGATTATTATTTTTTCGCTACTCGAGTGTAGGGTACTTAGACTTCGGCTTAGCCGAAGACAACACTTTTACTTTTAATGTTCCAGATATATAAATATATAAGAGTAAATGCCTCCAGTTCAGAGGCGTAACTAGAAAATATTTTCACTAAATTGCTATTTCTGCTCACTGAAGCTATTTAAAAAATGCCAATTCGAGAAGTGTTTATGCCCTAGAAACCTTCCCCTTGAATACGCCCTAGATATACCTTTGGATTTGTTTACGCTACCAACACTAATTACCGACGGAACAGATGAATGGTCGCAAGTGTGATTTCCATAAGGTTTTTCTTATAAAAAAATGTGTGTAGAGGTATGCGCACCTTTATACACTGAAGTACACTGAATGCATAAAACCGCAACGCATTCAAATGGTTTCTTTCAAGTTGTTCACTTAGTGTAGCTAAGGCAAGTGCTTACGATCTGATATTACTTCTGCCCTTCGAGGTACAGATTTAAAATTAAAACTTAATGAAGTTCCTTTAAAATAACAAGTTTGTTAACAAGTTAAAGTGAAAAAATTTGAATCTACGTAAATATTCAATTTAATTCATTAAAGTTCAGTTATATTGTTTAAATAATTATGAAGATTTAAATATTTATTTAAATAAATAATGAAATAAAGAATTAATTGTTTTCTAATTAAACTATATAAATTTAGGAATATGTGTACTGAAAAAAGTATTTCAAAATAAAAATCCAAGAAATCTAAAAATATTAATAATACTTTAGTAACGACACATTAAATATAAACGAAAATATTGTTAAATATGTATTTTAACTTATAAACGAGTGAAGATAAGTGTGCGCATTTTATATTGCAAAAATCCACTGCTAATCCACTTAAGGGGAGTTTCTTGCTGTTTAATTATTATTTGGAATTTCTGTGATACTCCAGGTATTTTTTTTATATAGCTTAAAGTTATATTAATATATAAAATTATTATATATAATTGTGTGTGTAGTTTATAAATTTTAACACCTAATTTTTAAAATTCTAAGTAACAAATTCAAGAAATCTGCCGGCGAATTTTTTTAAAAATTATATAAAAATGAGAAAAAGTGATATGAGAAAAAAAGAAAAAATTCTTCCATTTTCACATTTTTTTTTTCAGTTGAGAGAAAAACTCTCTCTTTTTGATTGATTTTCTTTTGTCATTATGATAAAACTCTTGTAAAGTTTAAAGGTAAAAGAACTCATTGAATTCTTCTTATTCTTCGAAAATATCAGCCACCAGAGATTACTTGAATTATGACATCAAGGGCAGAGCTGCCTAACCTTATTTATAATTTCATTGTAAAATTAGTTTTCCGCTCTCATTAGAAGCTTCTCATAATTCAATACTAAGTCAGTCACTCATAATGTAAACTGCTCCCTAAAAATGTTTTTAAAAGAAAAGTTTCTGGCAACACCGCGAGAGTGCTTTCTGTTTACACTCTCTTCAAAGAATAACTTGTGTCACAACACTTTATGCAGCAACAGCGATTGCACATTACTGCCGTCATGGCCGCTGCACTTCCGCCTGTTTTAAAAACTCGTTCATTTCAATATTCGATTGCTTAGTTTAGTTCGAATTACACAATTTTTTGCAATGCGGTGGAGGTTATTCGTACTTGCAACGGCTGCAAGAACTGACATACATTTAACACTCCCGGATTTAAAAAAAAAAAAAAAGAAAAAAGCAATAAACATTACATTGACCCAGTTTTGTACGGCTGTAAAATGTTGATTTAATTGTTTGAGATCCCCCTGACGTTGTTAATTTTCGTAAGGGCACAAAAGTCAAAAGATTTTTATTATTTCTTTGACGAAATTGAACAAACTTTTACGCGCTACGTGCTTAAAACTGAAGTGTTGAAAATAAGTGTAGGCTAATCTTAAACCAGAGATAACTTCAACTCTTTCTAACTCTTGCAATTGCTGCGTAAATTTGGTTGTTAAAAAATATGTACAAATTTTAAGGTGGAAATTTTTGTAAGTCACACATTTATAATGATGGTGCCACCGGTTAAATTAAATGAGGGCTGCGGAGGTTAGCAGTTTTGGGGTTTTTTAACTGTTAAAAACTTATGACTAAAAATTACTTTAATTTTTCCGAGGTCAGCGAAAGAGATGCTGTAATTTTTTTCAGTGGAAAAGATGGCAACTATTACATTAAAATGAATTCTTACTTGCTTTTTAATTTTAGAAACTGTACCTCCAAAACTGAGCGACAACACAGTGACAAAGCGTCATAAACTGTGTTCATGAATACGAAAATCATAACGTCGAACGTGGAAAAACAATTCCACACCATTTCCGAACCAACCCGATGGGTATCCTAATATTTTAGCTTCATAGCAATTAAGAAATTTCCGCAAGAAAGAAATCCTCACCTCAACTACAATTAATTATCTCAGCTTAAAAAAACATTGGATAAATCTCACGAGAACCAACAAAACGAAATTGATTCGATGTGAGAGAAACTTTTAAGTAAGAAACTTCAATTATTTGAAAAAATACAAGTTTTGCTTTTTGGTATTTTACAAAATAGTAAAACTGACACATAAAACGTGACTGAATTTTTAATAACGCAGCCGATTATTGTATTTATAATCGAAATGGTTAGAGAACACTGATCTGTGAAAAAAACTGTTAAGATCAGAGAGGCAATAATACAGCATTTGGAAAACAGTCGGCAAGATGTCAGGATTCTGGTCCTCTCTGAGTGCGTGGGTCCGAATCCCAATTCTGACAAAAGTTTTTTAACTTTCTGTAATTTTTTTTAATTACTCTTATCGTTAACGTGCTTTAGTTTAAAAGTTTTAGTTGTAATTCTTTACTTTTAACATCTTTTGGTTTGACTCATCGCTGTATCAAGGACATTGAAACTTTTATTGAGGAAATCTCGTATCGTATCCAAGGAAGGTCCTTAAACCTGAAACCTTCAACGAATACAATGAAAGCGTAGCAAAAGAGGAATAAAAAGAGGAATAAAGTACAAAGGCAAAAAGCAAGCATTTAAAAATCAAAACAATGTCAATCTTCCTTATTTTTACTGCACAGTGGGCTGCGTGGCACCGTTATTATATCACCTCATTTTACTTTGTTTTGTTTAACTTTTTATATTATTCTGTAGCGCCATTTTATTCTGTTTTAATTGAATTCGCCTAATTTACTTGACTTTATTTTATTTTATCGTACGTTATTTTATTCTAATTTCTGTTATTATATTCTATCTTATTTGATAGTATTTCATTTTACTTTAATATTTAACTAAAAGGCTTCTTAGCTTTACTGTGAAATAAACGATTTTGATGATTCCACCACAGATCAAAGTGCAAAAGCAGCTCACAAGAGAGAACTGAAAGCGGTTTTCAACAGTTTCATGAGCACATAGCAATGCTTCCTCATAACACCACTTAAAATCTGTCTTAAGGGGGGGGGGGGGGGGGGGGAGAAAAAAACTAAATAAACTTAAACTCCACTCAGTGCCAACGAAAACCCAACGAAATGCACTTCAGATGATTGCCGGGATTGAGACAGAAACAAAACAACGTATCCCACTCTCACGAAAGAACCTTTCAAGTTCGTCAAACTTGAAATGAGACGCGAACAACGAACAACAATTTGTTGTGAGCGAAAGTATTTGTCGAAACTAGAATAAAACTCGATATGAACGCAAAAGTGAGTGGAAAATTTAATGCATCCACAAAAACTGAGCTCACAACCAAATAAAATGCTAGGCTCTCGCTTCTGTCCGACTCAGTTGCTTCTCGAGATTGTTACGAGTGTCTGTCGTGGGTCCGCGCGATTAGTAACGTTAAAATTTTTGTGGATGAGAGAACATTTTTCAGTTGAACTTTCTTTCATACAAGTTGACAAGTTTCCGTCATACAATTCTTTAGATAAAAGAAAAAACGTTGGTTAAAATTTCCCATTACAGAATTTGTTGTTTATTTACATTACTATATTACGTGCAATTACAATTTGTGTAGTTTTCTAGCTTTTGGATTATCCACACTCGTACGCGAGTAAAACGTCTTCTGCTGTTGACGAAAACTTTGTTTTCGGTTGTAGTTGTGATATTTTAAAGAGGTTTTGCGAAAAGAATTTCAAGCTGGTATCTAGATAAATTGTTTGTAAATAAAATTAGTGTAATGTAATTGAAATTTGGTTAGGAAATACCATGAGATATTTTCATTTAATGTGAAATTAATGTAAAAATCTTTAACTAACTTTAATTCTTATTAGATCACTAGCGAGGTAATACAGGATTATCAGAAGATCTGTAATTATATTTTCTCCGTAAATATTAAAAAATTATTTTATCTTACGCCATATCTATGTTAATTGATATTTATATCTCGTACCGTACAAAGCATCTTTCTAGAATTTTAAATAATTTCTGAAGACAAATTACTATTAAAATTCAAATAAATTCTAAATAATAGCAATTAAAAACGTGCCAGCTTTTACATTCTAATTAGCTATTCACTCAAATGTATAAAACATTTAGAAATTTATATAGCCTTTCTAAGTTTCAGTTCAATTTTTAACCCTTTTTGCACTGAGGTGTACAAAAACTAATTTTATTTGTTGCACATATATAAACGGATAATTTGCACAGGGGTTTTTCTCGCAATCTAAAATAAGGTATATAAAATAAGGTAAAAAAATACCTTTTTCGTCCTTTATCCTGTACGGCATACGATCCACATAAGCCTAGAAGTGACGAAAGGGTTAAAATGGAATAATCTAAAGTTGTTAAGGAATTATTTGGACCATTTTTCAAGATATTTAAATGAATCTCTATTAAAATTCTTAGCAAATTAATTGATCATAGTTTTCTCACTGATTTTGTTTTACCCTGCTGTCCCCCGTGGATGAGCGGGATTTAGGGGTTCAAGTCTTTCCGGACCACCCTGAAATTATTATAATTGTTAGTTGCCACTCTTTAATGAGCAGAAATGTCCCAATTCGCAAAATAGACAATTCTGGTTACCCCACTACACCTGTTTTTCAAATATCATTCAATCCATTAAAAACAGCTACAACAAACATCTGCTGCAAAAAAGAATTAATTATAATTATTTCTCGAAAATATTAAAAAAAAATTAGAAACAACAAAATTCAACAGCGACTAACGCGATAAAAAAAAAGTCGCCATAAAACATGAGTAAGTATTAAAAATAAATAATCAGATTTAATTGCTTTTGAGGTTTTATAGAATGTAATTAGAAAATCACACAGCGATTATGGTGGATTTACTGTGATAGCTTTTAATTAGTTCTAATAATGGAGTGAATTACCTTCAAGTCTCTAACTTTGTTTATTTGTGCTTATAAAAGAGTTCATAGGTCATTCGAAGTGCGCATTTGCTTTAAAAAATGACTAGTTTCTGGTCGAACAACTGGTTCTGATTAATTGTATAATTTGGATTTGTAGTTGTGTTTTTTCTAGATTATTAGTCTTCAAATTAACTCTTAAAAAGTTAGATGATGTACTTTTTTCTATTTCTATTTTTTCATGTTAAATCTTTTCACGTCTTCAAGTAAATAAAAGACACTAAAAAACAATATTTTGATTACTTTGAATTATTTGTAATAGTCTAAATGAAAATGAGTCGATTTACTCAAATAATCAAACATTAATCAAAACAAGTTAATTTTGAGAAGTTTTCTATGATCAAGAAATAATCAGGATTGAAATAATCGGACAACTTTTCGTGTTTGTAATTGTATTAAAACCTTTATAATTACATTTATTTATTACTCTAATCAAAATTAATCGTAATCTAAACTTCTCTGATCCTAGTAATTACATTTTTAAAGCATTAAATTTTAGTTAATATAAATAATTTGTTAATTTCAATAAGTAGATTATTTGTTAATTACTAATTACAATAGTAAGAACATTTTCTAAAATAGAAAATTCTGTTAATTTGTTAATTTTCAACTAATCCAGGATTCCCCAATATGTTGTCGGAACTCGATGAGTTCCCCTGCGTGAAGTTGGGTGATTTTGCGTTACAACTCGAACTGGGAGAACCGACGGAGAAGAGCAAAGAAGTTGCACTCAGAGAACTGCGAGAAACACCTGAGATTAAGAAGCAGGCAATTGACGATTTAAAAAAATTACTCGAAAGTAAGTAAAAATTTAAAAAAAAAAATTAAAAACTTTATTTATTCAAAGCATTTTCACTTGGTTGTGATTTATGTAAAAAGGCTATATAATTACAGTCATTAAAAATCGAACAAATCATTAGGAAGTAAGAATTTAGTAAACTTGAACAAAGTTCAGAAGAAAAAAGGTTAAATAAAAAGGTAATTCATTAGTTGTTTCTTTATTTGTGACGAGAGTTGTTATACAAGTACTACAAGTTTCAAGTAGCTCAAAATTTGCAGAGAAAGAGAGGGATTTTAGATTAAACAGGTTTAGAGTTGTCAAGTTTAGTTTAGACAATTTTAAAAACTTCACCGGATATATAAATACTTATCATTCAGTCACTAAAATAAATTGTTAATAATTACAACTATCAAAAAAATCGCTTACATCACAACTTCAAAAACGAAAATTGTAAATTAACAAATACGAGTGCATGACTTCCAAGAGCTATTTTAAAATAATGATAGCGTGAGTCCATCGAAGTTAAGCTCAACTGTCAAAGTTTGACAGTTATTGTGAACACCGTTGAAAGGCGCAATTAAAATGTCTCTCGCTAATAAAACAGTCATATTTATTTACTAAATTAACGAGAAAATGTAAGTTGAAGTTTCTGTTCGTCATTTGCAAATCTTGTAAATTTGCAAATGACGTCTAAATTATTGTAAGTGATTTCTCTCACATCCAATGTCAACCCTGTAGCAAAACAGAGAAAACATTTTTCGTACTTACCAAGTCCAACTTGTTCACTCGCCAGGGTTATTAGATTTAATAATTCATTTTAATTTTTAAAGATTAACTAAAGAGAGAGACGAGATTTAAGGTAGACCAATTCGTCGTACTTGGAATCGTCGTTGTATTTTGCGATCTTTATGGAATTCGTTGTACTAGGAATCGATATTGTAGTCGTCTTGCTCAAAATCAGGACTTTGCTCGATGCTTAACACACTCGATTCCGTACAATTATCGTAATTAAAAAAAAGTCTTATTGATCTACGCTTGTTTTTCTAAATAGTTATATTTTCATTTGACTTTTCTTAATTTTACAGAAGAAACCGACTTAGTTTGCCCCAAGGATAACGAGGAGTGGTTAGTGCGGTTTTTGAGACCCTGTAAATTTTTCCCAGAAAGTGCAAGAGATTTGGTAAGTGTGAGGAAAAAAAAATATATAAAAAATTTTTTTAGAAAACTAAATTATAATTGAAATATCACATTAAAAATTAAATAATTAAGCGAAACTTTTTTAATGATTTCCAGATCAAACAATATTACTCATTCAAAGTGAAACACGCTGATATGTACGACGGTCTGGTGCCCAGCCACGAGGCCAACATCTTTAGACACAACATAATTACAGTGTTTCCCAATCGTGATCAATTGGGTCGACGAATTATGTTGCTGGAGTTGGGCAGTAAGCGGGCAAACTTTATCATAAATAGAAATGCTTTGCTGTAATTTGTTTTCCTACTCAGAGCGCTGGAAGCACAAAGAAGTCACGCTCGACGAGGTCTTCAAAGGTGCGGTGCTGTTCCTGGAAGCCGCCATGATGGAACCCGAAACACAAATTAATGGCGCTGTCGTCATTTTCGACATGGATGGCCTGAGTCTGCAGCAAACCTGGCAGTTTTCACCACCTTTTGCCAAACGCTTGGTCGACTGGCTGCAAGATTCGGTGCCGATTCGTATCAAAGGACTTCATATCATCAACCAGCCTAAGATTTTCAATGTTGTGTTTGCTCTTTTCAAACCGTTCCTGCGCGAGAAATTGCGTTCGCGAATTGTCTTCCATGGTACGGATCGGGAATCGCTGCATAAACACATCTCGCCCAAATGCTTGCCAAGCAATTATGGAGGCGTGCTGGAGATACCGCGCGTCGAAGGTGAACAATGGTACAAATTATTGCTGATGTGTGATATCGAATATGAAACCATAAATTCTTATGGCTACAAAAAGAAGTAGAAAGCTAATATTAATCAGACAGTTAACTAACTGTCAATAGATACAAATTCGTACGTTTAAATAATAATTTTGTGTGACGTAATTAGTAATTTATTGTCCGCTGTAAGCAGAAAATTTAACATCATACTTGGTAAATCTTCATTTTATATTAAGAAACAATAGCTTTCCATAAAAATCGTGCTAGAAAGTGTAGTTACGGCCTCAAATTGCGAATATAAATTTAATTTCGGATCTATTTTCACAAAAATTGCCAAATGAATAAATTTGTAAAACATGAAGAGCACAAAATGCATTAATTTAATTGTTAACCTTTATAGAAAGTATTGAAGTATTGATGTAATTTTGTACTTAAGAAGTAAACAGAGTTCGGGGTTTCTACTTTTTATGAAATTAAGTAACTTTTAAAGATGATATTATGGGCTTATAAAGGTTAAGACAGAAGTAATTCTTGTAAAAAAGGACAAATAAAATCAAACCTAAAAACAAATTATTTGTTTAATTTATGCTTGATATTTATTAAAAGCTTTTAACATTTATTAAGCCTTTATTTATTATCTCTTTATTTCCAGTTAAATGGTTCAACTTAAAATTTGGAATAAAGGAAAAGCGTTTCAAATTTGTTGCAATTTGTGTTTTAATAGTTTGATCAACATAAATCGTACGTTTTTAAAATACTTAAAAATGAATTCGATTTTTTCAACATTTAGTGTGAAGATTACATTTGTTTCATAATGTGATGCGAGTATAAATAAAAATTTTTCAATAGTAAAAACGAGAATTTTAGACAAAAAGTAATTAAATAGAAACTGAATATTTTTTTTAGTTACTATGTTTCTTAATTTCATTTTGAGAAATAGTAATTAATATTTGTTATCTTTCTTTAAACAAAATCATTTTATCACCAATAAGGCACAAAAACTAAAATTTATGACGTATTAATTTGATGACGCGTAAATATTATTTTTACCGTCTTTTTGTTTTAAAATATATAAAAAATGTTATTTAATTTGTTCAATACTTGTCGCAGACAAAACAATTAATACTTCTATAAATCTACGAGTAAAAATAGGTTATTGAATTGCAGAAATTATGTTTCAATAAACTCGTTCATTGTTTATACTTTTTCCATGTTAGAAGTTTATACTTTCTTTTGTAAAGTAAATACATTACTAATATATTTGGTTAGTATTTTTTTAACTCCTTTCAAGCAACATTTCTTTGAAGTATTAAATGAAAACCGTTTTATATTCAAATTAAAAACTAATTTTTGGCGCGTAATCTTTGCAAAAATCTTTTTAAGTTGAAGCGCATAACTAAAATCCTTTAATAAAAGGAATATAAATAACACAAAACTTAAGATAACCGCTATTGTTCACTGGGTTAACATAGAAACTAAATATTCTTGTACGAGTATAAAAGTTATAATCTAACTTTGGTGAAATGAGCTTTTCAGAGCTGCCTTTCTTTTAGTTAGCTTAAATAACAAGAAATGGCTGTTTGGAATGTTTAACGTCGTTAATGTTAGAATGTTACGTTACACGTGGAATTTTAGACCTTCAGGAATATCAAAGTGGTTGCGTAATAAGCTTTAGAAGCTTCAAAAGGACACAACATGCCACCACTTGCATACAACTTATACTTCTAAGATTAAAGTTGAAAATTCATTTGCTGTTGCTGCTGACGCTGTGTACGTGGTGTTCCATCTCCTCCTCCTCCGCCGCCGCCACCGCCAACGCCACTGCCCCACTTCGTATCTTCTTCGCAATCAGAATAGTTGCTCTCCGTCGTTGATGCTGCACCACCAGGGCAACAGAAGCGTCTATTGGCCAAACGTATAGATCTCGTCAAATCGATGGTGTCACCGTGCTGCTGACGCAACTCCAGTTCGGCCACTCGCTCCATATGCTTCCATCGACGCACAGCCAAGGCAAAGGCTTCCGTCACATTTGTGGCTCTTTTCGATGAGGTCTCAATAAGACTTGCTATATTGTGGTCATCGCACCAATGTTGCACCTCATCAAAGCTCACTTGACGATCAAGTGGCATCGTATCATTCTGAATTATTCAATTTTAAGAAAAATAATTTCAGCAAAATTAGTTTATGAAATGCAAGAGATAAAATTCTCAAGTTTCCACCTTGTTGCCCACTACAATGAAGGGAAATTGATCAGCCTTCACATCCGCATAGTTGAGAAACTCATCACGCCACTGCTTCAGTCCGCGGAAGCTATCGCGATCATTGATGGCGTAGCACAGCAGACACACATCGGAGCCACGATAGAAGGGCGTACGCAGCGCACGAAAACGCTCCTGTCCGGCGGTATCCCAGATCTGCAAAGCCAGCAAATTATTAAGATATCGTTGATAGGTTTTGTACGATCATCGTATTTAAAAAAAAAACAAAAAACAATGCAGTTTTTGTTACTGTAATTGAATAGAAATATGCTAATAATTAGATGCGAATATATTGGCATTAATTAAATCCGTTTTAATTACTCGCCATATCTAAAAGAAAGCGAATAATTATATTAATTATAAGCAATTTTGATAGCAGAAACTCTGAAATATTAACATTTAAAACTGAAATGTTGCGTAGAGAAAAAAAGTAAATTGTTGTTTATAAATTTATTTACTTTTTCATCCCATTACAATCAGAGTTTACTTATTTTGTTCTTTGTATATTATGTAAAATTAATAAAAATAATTCTAATATTTTTCCTTAGGTTTAAATTAAAATAAAGCAGCAAATAAAATAATCTTACGCTTTATCAAAAGTGATTTCATGCAATGTATGTATTTACAATTAAATGAAATCAATCTATCATTGAATTTTAAGCAAGTTGTCGTTTGTTTATAATGTATAAGATTCATCTATGAATGCCTGTACTTAATCTAGTCTTATAACAAATTTCATAAAGGAAATCAAGTATTATTCACGCATCACTTGTATGAACGGTTTATTTAATTGATTGAAAGAATTAATTAAAAGTATTTTTAAATGTGTAATGACAAGAATTAATAAAAAACCTTGCCTAGGTTGCCAACTCAAACTGCAAACCAGCTCAAAACGCTTGGAATAAAATTATTTTCTAAAGAATTTTTTAATTCGCATGGAATTAATTTTTTTTTAATCTTTATATGAACATTTGGAGATTCCAAGGGCTTTCAATATTTGATTTCTTTATAATAAATTGAATAAATTTAGAAATTTTAATTCTATAATTCTTGTAGCGGAAAAAAAGGGAGAATTTTGCAGGAATATAGAAGTCAATGATATTCTTACTTCTCTCTATCGTTACAACATATTAAGCCAATAACTAACCTGCAGCGTATACTTTTCGCCACCGACTTCAATATCCTTATTCATGAACTCCACGCCGATTGTGTGAAAGTTGTTCTCATCGTAACGATTGGACACAAAACGATTCATCAGACAGGACTTGCCGACTCCACCATCGCCAAGGATGACCACCTTCAAGAGGGTGGTCTTGTTGGGAGGTCGCATATTCATTTTCTTGGTTTGCAATCGTTGTGTGAAAGGTGCGTTTATTAATTAAGAAATGCAATTGTGACCAACTGAAAATTTAAAACAATACAAATTAAAGTACTACTTTGCAAAAATGTCCTCCTCCCACCAACTTACCGAATTATTGGTGACGCTGTGTTGTTGTTTACTTGGATCTTGAAGTTTCCGTTTGGTTTTAAATTTACTTTTATTGGATCAGTTTAAATTAATCTTTATATGGTTCGTAAGTAGACAGCAACAACGGACAACGTCGCAGCGCAACAACAAAATGCGAAAAATAGAATGAAGAAAAATTCAACCTCAGCTATCATGGAACAAACAAATAAATGGACTGCGCCTTCAAACGATTTTTCGGGTATTCACACTTTTTATTTCTTATTTTCAATTATGGGGAATATATTCCCATGTTGAAATCATCTGCATACACACCTGCGTTTTAAAAAATTATTACGTTCTGTAATTAATTATTGGAATTACTACTACATAATAACATTAAATTCTTTATTCATCTATGTGATTTTGTCTCACCAAATTTCCATACATCTGTGCGAGTCGACTGAGGTTTTGTTGCGTTATTTTCTAACTTGGCTCATTTAAATTTGGCTCATTTATATGAATATGTAATAATGATGTCAAATGATTTTCAATTAATATTAAATCAACCCGATTTTTGAAAGTAAACTTTATATCACATTCTGTGATAATAAATTTAAAAAATTGTTATTTAATTGAAAAAATTTTGTTCTCGTAGGACTGACTATGTCTTCATTATTCGTTCTAACACACAATACAAAAATAAGGCATAGATACCTCCAACTCAGAGATTTATACTTTTCCAAGCCTCGAAACTTGTGAAATCCTCATATAAGACAGAGTTACGAAAGACGAAACAAATAAAGAAAAATTATTCATTACGCACTTTCACATCACATCTTTTTTTTCACACATATAAATTCACAGCTATTTTTACAAAATTTTAAAAATAGTCGAAACAGAGTTAAGTGAGTAATGTTGTATTTATATACATTCCTCCAAAAATTACTCTATAATTAAATCGGCATATCATTTCAAGGCTTAAAATTTATAATATCCACAATTTCGGTACCTGGCAATACTTTTAAAAGAATCTTTGTCTGGTTAACATAATCAGTCAAGTGACCTTCGTTTTCGTTCTTTTCATTTTGCTTTCATTTGCAACAAAAAATTGTCAGTGAATTGACTGATCATGTGACAGCCTACTTTCCAACAGCATTTTACTTCCAATCAGTTCTTAACCAATTTTAAGCTTAAATTTCATATTTTCGTTTCTTCTTCACCAAATGCAAAAATAGCGAATACGAAAACAAATTCCATTTGATTCATTTTTATTATATATAACTAATAATCAAGTAAGGAAATATATAATTTATATCCAAACGCCGCAATTCCTGTTTCTCTGAAAAAAAGCGTTTAAAATTATGTGGGAAAAAATGCACACAATATTACAAAATCCAATAAGAATTAGGTAGGGGAAATTTCTTCTAAAAATCATTTAAGAGCAAAATTATAATTTTAAAATTCTTTATAAAAATTCTGAAAAACAAATCTCTAAACAAATGAAGTCTCTCATGAGAGATTTATATCAGAAAATTAGCATTTTCCAATTTTCCACGAACATTCACTCCTTCCAGGAGGGGGGTTTAAATTATAACTATATATAGATACCGGTATTTATATAACCCACCAACATTGAAACCAGTATTTATACATAACCCACCAATATTGATATGTATTCACCGCATTGCCTACTTTTAGGAGGGGATTTTAAATAGAAAATTACCCAACTCAACTTTACCAATTCTTTACTCAACTTTACCCATATTCCACCATCATTGGAATTATTAAAACTCGTTGCTCATTTTCCAGTCAGTGAAGATCGTATTAAAAAACAGGGTGATGTAAAAAAGTAATATAAAGCAAATTAAGAATAAAACAGTAAATTAATTTATAGTAAAATAGAACACAATAATTCTGCAAAACAAATTTCAGTTGCTTGGAAAAAATGCTGAATGTCATAAATTCAAGCGTAATTTCAAGCAAGTATATACACAATAATACTATTAATTAATTAATTTTTTGTTGGTGTTGTTATTCCACCTGTTTTAACATTTGTTTTCTCTTTTGTACAGACGAATTCCAGGTTTAAAACTTGGCTAAACAAAAATCCACCTTGATTTTTCCACATCAATATCTAAAATTCAGTTCAATGAGAGCGGCCGAAGAGTGAGTGTGTGAGATGTATTGAGTGCAGTGGACATTAACAAAAACGACGCGACAAAAGACAGACGCGGGATTAACAAAAAAGTTGGAATCTTCTTTCTTATTTCCCTGTCAATAGCAGAGAAGTAGGAAGCCCTAATTAGCAAGAAAAGGAAAAAATACAATAAAGTGCGAAGAAAGTGCGCTCGGTGAAATACGAAGGTGTAGTTCTTCCCTTTTGTTTGCTTTTCGTGTTGGTCCATCTCTCTCTTGTACTGCGCTAAGGTCACTCCAACGTAAGCTGAGTAAAAAAAAACAGTGGTAAATATACACCAAAGGAAGTGGCGATGAAAATAATACCAGTGTAACCAAAAATTTCTTTTGAAGACAGTTAAAAGCAAAGCGAAAATATTACTCAATGGACTATTATAATCAATATTTTTAATGTAAAAAAAATGAAAATTTTATTGAAATTTTAAATTTTTTACTGGAATACTAAAAAACGTTTGTGTATGGAAGAAATGGGAACATTCATTTACTAGTTTATGGTCCCATGCAAGAGAATGAGATAGCTAGCTGCGAATATACCAACAAGAAATTTCATTGGAATTTTTCCTTGTTTTTTAGTTCTCTTTACTGGTCGCTCTGGCTCTCTCCATCGGTGTGACCAGATGTACACACTAAAACTATGCAATTTCCCTACGGGAGAGGAATACGATTTTGCATTCAAACACGGCTGAAAAATTTAAAATACGATTAATTATTCATTAGTATGTAATCTAATTTTCAAATTACGCTTTTAAACACAGAAAAGTGCCACTCTGAATTCGCGTGGTAGTTAAAAATTAGTTTATTTTTTAGTGTGATTATTTTCACTTCAAAAAATGCTTGTGATTGTGCATTTAGGTTATGGGAGAGGCTCTGGTCACTCTGCCATTCATGTTTTTTGCTGAGAGCTTACCAGTGTGTGCATGAAATAAGTGGAGACAAGTGTCAATAAACTCTACGCGCGGCGGCGGTCGCTCTGACACTTGGCTGTAAAGGTAAAAAATCCGGAAAAGAAGAAATTGTAGCAGGCTGGAGGTATAGAAAGCAAAAGCTTCAGCCAAAAGAAAAAAAAACAAGGTGACATCCCAGTTGAATACCTTGGAAACTCGATCAGAAATGTGACTGCCGGATTTTGGAGAGGTGACTGCACGTACTCTTTTCACTATCTCAATCCCTGTGTGTTGGTTGGGTGGTTCTTCAGCGATCAGGCGGCGTCAGCCAACTCTATCGCTGGTTGCTGGCTTGGCCCGGCTGCAACAAGCTCAGTTGACTTTACCTTACCGCAGCAACAGTTTCGAATTCAAGAGAGCCTTGAGAGTCTGCTGTGTCGCTACGTAGTTCGCAACAATTCCTAGTGTGTGTGTGTGTTGTTGTTGTTGTTAACAGTGCAGTTGTTGCTAGACAGCAAAAGGCAAATAAGATCCGCTTACTGACTGAAGGATTTCGTGAAAGAAAATTTGTCCCTACTGCGCTGCGCGCTGGATTGCAGTTTCACTTGATTTGACGCGGAATTTTGTTGCACGTTTTTAATGCAATTGGATGTATTCGACTTGGGAATCGAAGGTAATTTTAAATACATTTTTTGGAATCCAACTATTTTTGAAAGGCTTTAGTCATGCAATTCGAGGGTGACGAATATTTTTGTGTAGTTTTATAATTGTATTTGTTTATGTAAGTGAAGTTGAAATAGAAAGAAGATATTGAAGGCAGTTCAGTTTATAATGGCGGCAGCCGCTACAAAACAAAAATGGCCGAAACACAATGTTGTCACAAAATGAAGCCGCAGCGAGCACCACTTTTCGGCCGCCACAAATTGGGTCGCTCATCTCTGAAAAGCAGCTGCCCAGAATCCCTAACTGATGCTCTCGTCTGAAGGTGCTTTTGTAATTGTTGCGGCTGCACCGTTTTAACAACTTGAGGGATTTGGGTCAGTAAACAAGTATTTCGCGGACGTATAACTGAAATATTTGCTAAACATTTACTTACTGATTTTCCTTTAAGAAAAAGTGTTAAAGTGTGTGTGTGTTTTCCACTGAGTTTTAGTTCTTGAGCTTCTCTCAGTGGTTTCCAAAAAATTAACTGTTGCTGAAATACATGAGTCATCATCAACGTGTTGGTAACGAGCTACAAACGCACGACTGATTGCTCGAGTGAACTTCTTGAATGACTTTGTCAATTAGTTGATTTTATTTATTTCAGTGTTTAATAAGAGATTTTATTTAATTTTATTCCACTTAATTGTATTGTGTGTGATTTGTTTAAATTAAAAAATACCATTGAAGCGTTAAAAGTTGTTAAGTTGTAACTTAAAAAAAAAAGAATGCAAAAATTAAATTCACCAACAGAAACCTGTAAAATAGTAATAAAAATTAATTTGGCAACGTTTTTACTTGCGGCTCAGACTGGAAAATCATGGCAACGCGGCTGTGCACGCATTTATTTTGTAACCGCGAGTGGAGCGTAAATCTCAGGTTTACCTCGTAGCAACAACAATTACATGAGTAACAACAACAGCAACAACAAAAACAACAAAAACAACTGTATGCACATGCATACAGCAATAATATTATAACAACAACGACAACAACACTTTTTAAACCGCAGAGTCGCCAAATGCAGCTCCAACTTCAGCTTCAACTCAGGCAGCCCAGCAAGAAACGAACTTTATCGGCCAGAGACGCCAACACAATCACAGCAGCAGCAGCAGCAGCAGCGGCAACCATCAGCTGCAGCGAAAACCATAAACTGCCAGCAGCAACCGCAGAAACAAGAAGAACAACAACTTCACTTGAATTTACTTCGTTTCGTTCATTCAGAATTGATTTTTACAACTAGAACTTTTTTCGAATTGTGTGACTCGGTTTGTTTTTTTCCCCCCCCCCTTCGTTGATTAAAATACACCTCTGGGTTGCACCTTCGATGAATGCTGTTGTTATTGTTGTTTCTTTGTAATTATTGTTGCTGCTGCTGCCGTGGTGACTGCATAGTTGTGCGATTTGCTCGCTCTGCTCATCGTTCGTCATGTGTTGCTCGCTGCTGCTGCTGCTGGCGTGCTCTTCGTTTAGTTTTCGTCGTCGTTGCGTTTCAACTGCAGCCAGTAACTGTTTTTTTAAACCATTTTTCCACATAATGTTGGCTGGAAACTGGAATAATTGCGACGCTTCAGTGGCGTGAATGCTTCTGTTGAAAAAAATAGAGAAAATTATTGAATTTAGAAATTTCATTTTTTATTTCTATATGAAACGTAATTATAATAATAATAAAAATGTTAATAGCGGATTTTTCAACCAATTTTTTTGTCAGAATTTTTACACGTTTTACACATTTTACGGAATTTTTTAGTTTTTCCTTTCCCATTAACTTGTTCGAGTTCACTATTTCTCATCTCTATTTTCTACTTTAACTTTATTGTAGTTGCTGTTGATCTTTTGTCGTTATAGTGTCGCTGTTGTTGTTGTTGTTGTTGCTGTAGCTGCTGCCGTCTATTTAGACCAGATTTCTAACTTGCTTCACCAAGCGCTCCTGCTATGACGAGATTCTGGCGTCGTCGTCGTCACGCTGCCTCCACATCTCTGCCTCTCTCTCTCGCACCTTTGGATCCCTTTTTCCGCTGTCGTCTATGGTAAGCAATTTCGAAGCTCTTAGTCATCAACTCCAGCGGCTGTTTCTGATTTATCATAACCACCATCATCATCATCAACATATCATCATCATCATCAACATATCATCATCATGATCATCGCGCAGAGCAGTCAGTCTTCGATGCTTTTATATATTCTTTTAAATCTCTTGAATCTCTTGAAGTTGGTTCGTTGGCGATGATGATGAAATAATGATCATGATGCTAATATTTTAATCATGTTTTTTGAGATCTGCATATTAACGATACTGATTGAACGAAATCCCTCGTTCGTTCGTTCGTTCCCTCGCTCGTTCGTTCCTTCGTTCCCTCGCTCGTTCATTCGTTCGTTCCCTCGTTCATTCGTTCGTTCCCTCGCTCGTTCGTTCGTTCCTTCGCTCGTTCGTTCGTTCGTTCGTTCCCTCGCTCGTTCGTTCGTTCGTTCGTTCCCTTGCACGTTCGTTCGTTCGTTCCCTCGCTCGTTCGTTCCCTCGTTCGTTCGTTCCCTCGCTCGTTCGTTCGTTCGTTCCCTCGCTCGTTCGTTCGTTCCTGCGCTCGTTCGTTTGTTCGTTCCCTCGCTCGTTCGTTCGTTCGTTTGTTCTCTCGCTCGTTCGTTCGTTCGTTCCCTCGCTCGTTCGTTCGTTCGATCCCTCGCTCGTTCGTTCGTTCGTTCGTTCCCTCGCTAGTTCGTTCGTTCGTTCCCTCGCTCGTTCGTTCCTTCGTTCCCTCGCTCGTTCGTTCGTTCGTTCCCTCGCTCGTTCGTTCGTTCGTTCGTTCCCTCGCTCGTTCGTTCGTTCCATCGCTCGTTCGTTCGTTCGTTCCCTCGCTCGTTCGTTCGTTCGTTCCCTCGCTCGTTCGTTCGTTCGTTCGTTCCCTCGCTCGTTCGTTCGTTCCATCGCTCGTTCGTTCGTTCGTTCCCTCGCTTCCCTCGCTCGTTCATTCGTTCGTTCCCTCGCTCGTTCGTTTGCTCGTTCCCTCGCTCGTTCGTTCATTCGTTCGTTCCCTCGCTCGTTCATTCGTTCGTTGCCTCGTTCGTTCCCTCGTTCGCTCGTTGATTTTTGTGTGATGATGATGAGCTTTTCTAATGATTTCAATCTAAGGTTCATCGCTTCTTAAATCTCTACTTTGATCGCAGTAATTTTAGCTGTTGTTTTTTCTAGTTCTCTTCTTAGTGTTCGCCTGATGTTTTTTGTTGATCACGTTATTGCTGTCGGTCATTGTTGTCACGGGTTGGTTGGTCGCTTCGTTGGGCGTTTGAAGCCTTTTTTAGTTTGATTTTATTTTCTATACTTCGGTTAACTTCTAAGTTGCTTCTGTTGTGTTAATTTATTGCTGCTGATCTTTACTGCCGCAGTTGTTGTTTATTTTTTTTTACAAATTATAAGTTTCTTTCAGAGGTTCTCATTATTTTTAATACAATGGAATGTTTTTGCTCATTCGATTGAAATTTTAAGAAGTCAAAGTTTGTGGGTAGGAAAGTTGTGAACTTCTCCCCAAAAAGTTGCTTTAAATAGACGAAACCCGATGGAGGCAGACTTGTGACTCCTCCTCTTGCTCCTCGTGGTGCTCCTCATCTTCCTCCTCCTCGTCCTATTCATCGCCTTACTCCTGCTTCTCCACCTCCTCCTCATCCTCCTCCCACACCTCCTCCTCCTCCCACACCTCCTCCTCCTCCTCCCACACCTCCTCCCACACCTCCTCCCACTTCCACACCTCCTCCTCCTCCCACACCATCTCCTCCTCCTCCCACTCCTCCTCCTCCTCCTCCCACTCCTCCTCCTCCTCCTCCTCCTCCTCCTCCTCCTCCTTCCACTCCTCCCACTCCGCCACCCGCTCCTCCTCGAAAATCTCCTCCCACTTCTACTCCTCCCACTTCTACTCCTCCCACTACTCCTCCTCCTCCTCCTCCTCCTCCTCCTACTCTTCCTTCTTCTACTCCTAATTCTCTTTCTCCTCCTCCCCGTACTCCTACTATTTCCACTTCACCTCCCCCTACTCCTCCTCCTTCTTCTCTTCCCATTTATTCTCCTCCGAGCCCTCTTCTCTTCTCATTTACTCTCCTTCTACTCCTCCGACTCCTCTTCTCATTTATTCTCTCCTTGCATATTTCTATCTATAATCTTTTGTTTTTAAATTATACACTGCTAGCAATATTTTCGTTAATCGTAATTTTCTTCCCTATAAAGTGCGCGAATGTTAGTTGAATTTTTCAGTGGTTTTTACCTTTAATTACTGTTATTTTCGTTCTGTTGTTTGCCACATTCAATCATATGACGTCCTAAATTGGCAACATTTGACATTTTAGCGGTTGCGTTTTTAAAGCGCTACTTTTTCTTTCCTTTTTTTTTGCTTAAAAGACTCCACACTTCACGTTCTTGTGTTTTATTTACTTTCGTATGCTGAATTTTTATTAATTCGAATTTTTGCATTGCAAAAATAACTTAATAAATATGAATCATTGAGGAAGGTGATGTTTTCATGTTTTTTTAAACTTTTTCTTTTTTTCCAAAACGCCCGCACAAGGTCGTTCAAAGCGAAAAATGTTTTTATTTCGCCTTAAATTTATTATCTCGCTTCATAAGTCGGCAAATATAAATGTACATTATTAAGCTGGTAAAGTAACTTGATTAGCACAGATTAATGACAGTGATGAAGTTTAAGTCATCTTCATAGCTGGTAAAATTGTCACAAAATAGTTAATCTTATTATCACGGCAGTAAATCGGAAATAGAGAGAATTTTCTCTAATATTTGGATGACTAAAATAGGTTCAGAAAACTTTTATATCTGCAACGAATACAATCTTCGAATACAACACTTCTTGCATAAAGAACTTCAAAAGGTCGTTCATTGCAGAAATCACTTAATTTTCACCGCTTTTAAATTCATTCTTATGCGCAAATAATTTTGCTCCTTTTATATTTAACGTTTTTCTGACATTTATAATAAAATCTTAACTTCAGTCTGTACAGCAGAGGGGAAAATAAGAAGGGTATAAATGGAAAAAATATTAAAATATCACATGACGAACTCATTCAATGATTAAAACGAAAATATTTCATTTCTTTTGCTTATTTACTTCGTTTTATTTTATTTTCTTCTTGTTCTTGCGATGAATCCTGTTCTTAATTTGGTTCTTTTTATATTTATCTTATTTTTTTCAGAATATAATCGTCTTATATTATCCGATTCTTTATAAATATCAATTTATATATCTCTGAAAAATTCCACTTTACTCTTCTTCTCCCTGAACTTTTGAGGATTTTTACCCTTTGTTTTGTTTATAATTTTCTTTTATCGAGGATGTCGTTTTCTTTGGGATGGGCTTCGTTTTTTTTTTTTTTTGTGCTCCTTTGACGACATCATTTCTACGCATCCTCTTTCAAGGACATACATGTGTAGCTGCGCTCTTTAATTGACGAACACAGAGAAGAAACTCACTCCTCAAACGAAAACAGATAAAAACAAAAACAGATAAAAACAAAAACAGAGATCGTTTATTGCATTCTTATTAAAAGATTTTAGAATTCTTCTTTTGATCTCATTAGATTTTTTACAATTTTAGATCACTTTAATCAGGAATGATGGCAGTTTTGGAGGTTTTTTTAAAGAAAAACTCTCTAAATTTCTAAAGGAGATTTTGAAACACTATTTCAGTTCATTTGAAAATTACAATAGACCAATTTAAAACGAGATTCAGAACATTTTAAAATGATATTCTCCAACTGTAAATGAGAGAAAATTAATTGAAAATTAGATTTTTCATGAGAATAAAAAAAAAACAATTAAAAATTAGATTTTGCATTGGAAAAACAGAAGAGAACAATTGGAAAATATAATTCCCTGATAGGGGGAGAAAATAACTGAAAATTACATGTTCCTGTGTGTTTTTTAATCTTTCAAGAGCCTAATTAACAATTTTCCAATATTTATTTCACTGAATCACCTGAATTTTTGATACTATGAAATCCTTCTTGCGTAAAGATTCTGGTGTTCTCGATAATTCTTAAATTATTCTTCTTTCACCTTGAGACACCAAAAAAATCACTTAATTTTCCATATACGTGCACAAGGCTGTCCTTCCCCTCTCCCCTCCACCCGCAAGATTTTCTTCACGGTAGAATTTTCACTCTCTGAGGGGCAAAAAACACCCCTAACTTTATTGACATTTACAACGGGGTGGCAACGTCATCTACACCAGTTTCAATGTCAGTGTTGCTTTCCAACAACAACAACGAGAAATCCTAAATTGTCCTTCCTTCATTTCTTCACTTTTCTCTCTCACAAACTTGCTGCCTCTCCTCATGCATTTCTTGCTGAGCATAGAGAATTTTTCATTCCTTTCTTCGATTAATGCAACCGTTGTTGTTTTTGTTGTTGCTGTTATTAGTGTTCATTTTCGAGCAAGGTCATCACAGAGACAAAGTCAATGTCCCCAAATAACCTCTTCCCACTTTACATTAATGTCGTTGCTGTTGTTGTTCTTGTTACTTGCTTGCTGTTGGTGCTTCTCTCTTGCTGTTGCTGCCGCTGCTGTTCTTCTTTGGTGTTGTTGTAACCACTTCTTTCCAACTGACAGCATTTATGTTGTCTCCTCTCTGTTGTTCCTCTTTTTTTTTTTAACTTACAATACAAAAACTACAGCACCATGACGTGTTTTCTCTTTAGTTTATAAAGGTCTTCCTTGTTTTTTTTTTTGTTTTTCCCCATCTTTTTGTTTTCAGTTGGTTTTATTGTTGCCGTTGTGTTGTGGTTGCTGCTTCTGCCGCCGTACAATACATGCTTGATGTTTTCTATATTGATGAACGTGTTTTAGCTTTGTTTGTGTTATTTTAGTTGATTTTCATTCTTGACTCTTTCTGGCACAGAGTTGCCATTTCTGATTTTAGGCCTGACTTTTAATTAAAGAATTTTAATTCTTACATTCTGGTGATTTTAATACTTCTTTTCTATTTCTATTTCTATTTTATTTCTAATTCTGTTTTGTTTGTTTCTTTTCTTTCTCTTGTATTGTTGGAATTTTATCTTGGCTTTTTATTTTACCTTTTTTCTATTTCTATTTTTACTAGTTTCTTCTTTTCCGTTCCTTAACCTTTTCCAATTTGAATTTTACCACAATTATGTCTTTCTTGTCTACTGCGTTTTAATGGTGTAAAAATTCCAAACCCTGTTTGAATCTTCTTGTTAAAATTCTAATAAATTATCAAGATATTAATATGCAGCCTTTCGACGACGTAAAATTTTAAATGTTATTGGATTTTGTAAAGTTTGTTGAACTTTTTCAAGGAGATTCTGGTTAAAAGAAGAAGAAGATTTATTTAGTAATATTAGATTTAGTAGAAGTCGCTTTATTTATTTGCATTTGATTTGAATCGGAAATGTCATTGATTTGAATTTAAATTGTATTTGATTGACGAAAAGTCGTTAATTTGATATTCCAAAATCAGGAATGTTTTGTCTGTAAATTCGGGTTGTGAGATGTAAACAATCATTTCAATTTTTATTACATTTATATTTGAAGTAATTAAACCAAATTTTTATATATTTTTTTTAGTCTTTATATATTTTTTATGGTTTATCGTAAAAATGCTATAAAATTCAAGCATTTCTTTTCCTATTTTTGCTAGAATTCTGTTTTTTATTATAAATATTTACTATGAAGGTGAAAAATTAAAGATTTAAATGAAAAATATAATTACAAAATAAACAAGTTGAGCTTTAAAAACGTTAATTAAATTAAAGAGTAATTAAAGAATAAAAAGAAAGTTAACTTTAACTTTTCTTGAAGATGCAAAAGTTTCGAAAATTTTTGCTTTAAAAAGTAAAAAATTATGAAATTCAATTATTTCCAATATTCTGTGTTTATTTTAAAATTCATTAATTGTTCTTTTTTTTATAAAATACGAATTAATTTATATTTCTTTCTATTTTATAATTTATACTGCAATTTTTGTAATAAATTTTAATTAGTAGCGATTTGCAACAATAACAAAATCACAACCTTGTCCCAAAAACAACTTTTTCTGTCTCTTACCAACTTTTGCTGCCACACACACACACACACACACACACACACACACACACACACTCACTCAAGTAAACGCACACAAAGAGTGTGGCTGCTTGCCTGTGTGTGTAAATGTGTGTGATATACATACGCATTGTGTGCTCGTGTGCTTTTCTGTTCGCTGATGTGTTCGTAAGCATTTTTGTGCAACATGCGCGAAATCATACGAACAGCGAACAGCAACAACATAAGCGTCGCAACAGCCGTAACATAACCAGTTATAACGCTGTAAAGCCAGCCAGCTATTAAGCTGAAGTCAAGAATACAACAATAACAACAGCAACAACGGCAACAACAACAGCAACAACAACAACAGCAACAACAACAATATTAACATCAGCACCAACCAAAGTTATTAAGAGAAAAATTAAAAGAAAAAGAAGGCCTAGAATTGAATGCTGCTGGTTGGTTATCCCAATAAACAATTTTGTAAGTGTTGTGATTCTTCTTGCAACTTAAAATCTTTGGAAAACTCTTGCAAAAAGTTGAACTAATCGGAAAAAGTGAACTAATTACATTTTATTGAGGTAAATATTGTTTAGTTGATTGGCTGCTTTAGTTTTGTAACTTTTTTCCCCCAAGTGTAGCGTTTAGTAAAGGTTTTCTAGCAGTTTTGTAAGGATCTCCATGTTGCCTAAAATGTTTATTATCTTTTAATTTAGTTTTTTACGTGGATTTTTAGTTAATTTTATATATTGTTTAGTTTTTTAATATTTATTGTTGTTTTCAGAAGTTTTTTTCGAGAAATTAAAGAAGAAATTAGTTTTTGTTGTGGTTAGTTAATTTTTGCTCGGTTAGTCTATACAATTTAAGAGCTTTACCACACTTTAATTCATAAAGAATCATTTTTAGAAAATATCATATAATAAATCATAAAAGTATCATTTTAAAAAACCGTTTATTCTTCAATAATTTTATAAAAATCATTTTAAATATGTAGAAATTTGCAAGAAAAGTACTTACAAACCCCACGAAATTATTTACTGGGTTAATATATGCGTTTCTCAATTTGTAGATATGTTTTAATTTATTTATTTATTTATTTTTGGTATTTAAATTTTAGTTCTGCTGCACCGTTGCTGTTGCTCTGTTGCTGTTGCTCTGTTGCTGTTGCTCTGTTGCTGTTGCTGCTGCTCTGTGGCTCTGTATGGCAGCCGCTATCGCACCGTTTAAATGAATTGAATCAACTAACCAACCAGCCAACCTGTTTTAAATTTATTTCAACCGCATATTTTCTTTCTTCTTCGCCTGCGCAACGAAGGCTGCCAGCCATCTCGGCCAATTTAAATGTTTGCTTTGCTGCCAACATACGGACGACGACGACGACGACGACGAGCGACGAGCGACGACGACGACGACGACGACGACGATGGCTGTGTTGCGCTGCTGGGTTGCCTGCCACGCAAGCATTGCTGCCGTGCAACAGAATGTGCAACAGTTTCTTCGCGCGTTTTGCTTGCAGCTGCTGCTTCTTGTTCTTGATTTCTATTCGACGTGTTTCACGTTTAATTTTGTGTTAATTTGTTGGTTTCCAAATCGATTTCGCCAATTTGTTATTGTTTTCATTTAAAATGCTCTGAATAATATTTTCATGTGGAAAAAATTCGTTATTACTATGATTTTTATGTCATGACATAACACGTTGCTGTAAATTCGCAATTATACGCGTTCAACTTGTTTGCTTTCTTCTCTCTCATGCGATAAATAAGTTCAAAGATTTAATGCAGAGGTTTGCAAATCTCTTCTAAGAGGCCCACAACTCGGTTGATATGGAGCTCCTCGGAAAGTGGAATTCCATAAATAGCCCCAGCGATTCTTTTCATTCATTCCCCATTTTTCCGTTCCCCCCTCCCCCTCCCCCCAAAACCCCCCTTCTGCAGGCAGTACGACGTTTCCTGCCTGGCTGTTGCAACGCGCACCCCTTCCAGCCACTTTTAATTCGCATGCACCTCTTGCAACAACTTGTTGAACAACATGAATTCCTTTATGCTGACATCAACTTCAAATCTAATTAGAATGTTTAAATAAAAAGAAAACCGAACAAGAAATTCTATAGCAAATTCTCGAAAGCCACTCCTTTGCCTTCGAGCCACGAGTATGCGACGTCACCACGCCCTCCGTGCACTCCGCCAGCTGCCACCTTAACACGCCTCTGGCCACCGCGAACAATAAAAGTGCCAATATTTGCGGCGGTATTACCAACAACACGTTGCCAGCCATCCGTACAAAATCGTCGTCGTCGTCGTCGTCGTCGTCAAGCATTTTCAATTAATATTTATTTCCACTTTGGTTGCAACAAAACAACAACAACAACAACATTAACAGCAGCAGCAGCAACACCAACTCGGCGATAGCAGCGGCAAGGCAAGCATATCAACAACCTAAAAAACAGAGAAAACGCATTAAATAAACGCCACAAAGTTTTCTTAACAAAGTGGCAGCAGCAGCAGCAGCAGTCGTCGCAGGTTTCTGCACTGACGACTGACGACGACCTGTTGTAGACGGACGCACCTGTTGAAAATCTAGTTTTTCCTGCAACCTGTGCAACTATCAATGGAAAAAAGAAATGAAAATGCAAACAATCACCAGGAAAGTCCAAGAAAATTAAAGAATTCATTCTGTAGCAGCAGCAGCAGCAGCAGCTCACTTCCACCCAAAGACAACAAGACTGGAAACTCATTTTTCGCTTTCACTGTGTTAGTGAAATCAGGCTGAAGTGTGTAAATTACACAAACAAAATGCATGCAATTTTGACAACTTGAAACAAATTTTGACAACTCGGAACAAAATTGTTTACAAAATTTTGAGAGAGGATTTACATTTTTTGAGAGAGAATTGCAACTCTTGTTCTTCTTCACCGCACTAGCCTAGAAACATCATTTTTAAAATACGTAAAGAAGACAAGGAGATAGGCTTTAAACCAACTTATGCTTTTAGAAATGCACAAGAAATCTTTTCCAAGTCATGTTGCTGCATTATATCATATATTTTGCGAAGGAAACCAAGTCAAATTCAATAAAATTTGCTCGATTCGCAAATATAATCAGCTGTTTTTACCTACCACACGTACTTTTAGCTCTAAGAGATGCCAACATATTTTACTTTAGATTGAGGTGTAAATTTCCACACCACCTCAAAGAAGGTGTGGAAATTGTAGCAAAAGCTTTTTTATAAAGTTATTAAAATAGTTAAAAAGTAACTTAACAATCATTGTGTTATAATTGTTTAAAAGATTTTTCTTTTACAAATTACAAAACAAGTCAGTTTACATTACTGCTTACATATTGTTGATTGTTTACATACTGTTTGTTGTATATTTCCAAACAGTTAAGGAATCATCAAAACCGCAAAAGATCTTACATGCAATGAAGATTTTCTATTAAAGCTTACTTAAAATATATATAAGTCATATTTAATAATTGTGTCTCGTTGGTATCCCTGTTATGAACTCACCCTATCATCTTGCGACGGTGTGGTAACAAACCGGAATGGTTTACTTTTCCAGCTAAATTCCTTTGCAAGAGTCAGTTTTAGCTTGTAACAAGGAGACAATTTCACCATAAATCTCACATACGCTGTACGTGAGTGCGCGGACGGACATGTTTTTGAGCTCGCTCACGAAATGAGAGGAGTTTCCAGTCTTGTTGTCTTTGCTTCCACCCCCGTGCGGTACGACGGAGCTGCTGAGCATGTCAAATCCATGGAACGCTACAGCGAACGCCTCATCACGCAGTTACACTCAAAGAAAAAAAAATGTAGTGATTATTGTGTGAGGCATTCAATTGCGGGTCAATCTAAAAGTGTCTTGCCTTGAATTCTTGATTATTTTTGATAATTTAATGTAATGATAATTTAATGTAATGAATGATATAAAAGAGTAATATAAACAGCATTATTTTGATTGGAATTCGTTCTCCCCTTTTTTTTAATAACGTAACGTATTAATTTTAGATAATTTTCAATAATTTAAATAAAATCATCATAACATAAAACAATATAATTTAAATAAAAACTTCAAAACTATCAAAACAAGAACATTTTGAGTACTTTGCAGTAATCTTATTATAATTAGACTGAAGTATTTGGATTACTCTTGTGACGCATATTACTTGGTGTCTGTAATCTTAATCAAAAAGTATTTATAAAATCTCTTTACTGATGAAGAGAATGAAGAGAATCAGAATTTCCATAAATTTCTGCTCAAAAACAAAAGCAAAAAAGTTACTTTTAGTGCGTACATAAACCGAAACGAATAAAAACTTTTTGGTTTATTACGAAAATAAATAAAACATTAATAATTTTTTTATTGTCAAGGAAACGAACCGGAAAAAATAAAAGTTGTTGATTCGCTTTAACGCTTTTAAATTTTATAAAATTTTATTTCGATTTTATTTGAATGAATGCCAAATACGAACGCAAATAGTTTTCTTCGAGTGCAGTGCTGGGTGGAGTGAAGAGTGCAGCAGAAACGCGGTGTTAAATAGCACGTCACGAAAAAAGAGGTCGCATCGCACAGCCACGCCGCAGCAGTAGTTTTCCTGTTCTGCTTTGGAACAACTTTTTCCTCGCGCGCCCGTTCGCTCGCGCGATATTCGCGAACGCAGCACGTTTCTTCAACTTTTCCTCACCTTATCGAGTTTCCTGGTACTGGTTGCTGCTTCTGAATGATTAATCGCAGCGTTCTTGTGCTGCTTCCTGATGGCTTGAGTTACACTCGAAATTCGAAAGATTCCTCGCTTAAAAGTGTACAATTGTGTCCTTCTAATTTCTAATCGGCATTTAACTTCTAATTCCAAACTTTCTTGCGAAAAATAAAGACGGTAGAATTAAGAGGAATGCAAGATATTAAAACTCAATAATTTAAAAAAAAAAATTATAATTGTTTTTAACTTGTTTTTGAAGCCAACAACGCTAATGATGCGGAAAAATGTTGATGCGTTTCAAGGTTGCTTGCGGTACACAAAAACGTCGCCACAAAAGTTAACCAGTTGACAAAAATTGCATTAAGTATTTTAAATAATAATTAGCGAATATAAAGATTAAAAAAAAAAAACAAAACTTACACTCAGCAAAAGCTAAAGTTAAACTTATATAAAGGAAAAAAGCATTAAATAATTCGCTGAAAACTAAAACGAGCTTGACAGGATTTCGTAACCGGAAAACAGCAACTAAAGCAGCAACAACTAAAGCAGCAACAACTAAAGCAGCAACAACTAAAGCAACAACAACTAAAGCAGCAACAACTAAAGCAACAACAACAACAACCCCGTGCAGCAAAAAACTTACCAATATTAAAAAAACTTACAATAAATTAAAAAGTCGATTTTCGTTTCGTTTGCTTGCAACGGCGACACAAAAGTTGAAGTCATTGCAAATTTCGATTGCGCTGCAAAAGTGGATTTCCTTAAAACAGCATTTTGAAGTTCTATACATCGTTAAGTGTATTAATAAATTTTTTTTGTTATTTAAATATACAAGATTTTATTTAATGCTAATAATTGAGTTAATCAAAAATGCAACGAGTTTTGTTATTGCATAACAGCAAAAGCAATGGCAACAACAACTGCAAAGCAGTCCATTCTAAAATATATTGAGGTAACAAAAGCCTTCTTTCAATTCTTATTAAAATCATTCATTAATTTTTCATAATTTATAACCTGACTTAAGCAACTTTTGATTGCAATTCTTTTTTTTTTTTTATTTCAATTTGTTTTTCTTCCGTATTTTATTGCCGAATGTTGGAAAGCCATTCAAATTTTTATTCAGTTCCACTCTATTTCAGCTTTCCGAGTGGCTTTAGAAGCCACTGAAAAATATTGTTTTTCGTATCATCAAAATGTTCCTCGTGTAAACAGCCGCTCAGCAGTTTGCTTTACACTTTTAATTATTAAAATGTGTACTCGTAAATTTAACGATTTCGCTTTAATTCATGATATTTAAATTCGACCTTCGATTGCATTTCTGACACAACTATTTTGATTTTAGAAAATTTCGCCTCCATTCCCAGCCTCAGACGATTCGAATCTCGGTTTCGCAAGTTTTTCAATTAATTTTGGGAAGGCTGGAAATTTGTTCATGATTAGTTTAACATTGGAAGTTGTTTCGCGAATAATCGCGACTAATCGATAAATCGTTTTTATTTAGGCTGGAATTTTCTGCGATTAATTGATGAATTTTTCTACGATAAATTATAACGAGGTGTGAGTTGCTTTGGCATGAATTTTTCTCGCTTTAAAATCGCTTTTACCACGTATTTCTGTGCAAATAATCGCTTTTGCGATGGATAGTTTTTACGACAAAAATTTCTGCGATGAATTGCGCGCTATTAATCAAATTAAATTTTAATATATAAGAAATCCAAAAATTTTAATTTTTTTTAATATATATTTTTATAAATAATATTTTTATAAATAATATTTTTATATATTTAAAATTTCAATATATAAGAAATTCGGAAATTTTATTGCAGAAAATTTCACATCGTAGATAAATTCAGAGGTTAAAAATCTATTTCAAGACTTCTATCGATTTTTCAATCCTTTCTACAGCTGTCACCAGCACAGTCTTCTCCTCCTCCTCCTCCTTCTCCTCCTCCTCCTCCTCCTCGTCCTTCTCCTCCTTCTCCTTCTCCTCCTCCTCTTTCTCCCTCTTAATTTTAGCCAAAAAGGAGCAAAGTAGGATTTTGTATAAAATAAAAAAGCGGTTAACCTTCGCGCATTCTTTTCGCAAACTACGGATACACTTTCAAATGCCACCACCAAGTGCAGCTAGACTTCAGCAGTACATATGTACGTACATACAACAACAACAACAGCGACAAATGCCAATGACAGCAACTCCCACAACGCGATGATGTGATGCTGATTGTTGCCAACCACAGTAGTCGATGCAGAAATTATGTCAGCAACTGGCGGCTTGACATTGACATCTCATGGAGCGAAATTTGCAGAGCAGTTTGAAAATATTTGTATCTCTGGCTGAAACACAATTCTAACTTGTTTGCGCGCCGTTCACTGCTAACGATTCATGGCGAAAAGTTTCATTATTCGCGAAAGCATTCATCGCAGAGGCGATTAATCGGAGGAAGTCACAGTTCATCGTAGGGAATTTCAGCGTTAAAGCAATTTGTCGCAAGTACAATTCTTCGCAGGAGCAATTCATCGCAAGATATTTCATTCATCATTACATCAAATCATATTTCATTCATTCAAATTTTTTTCGATTCATCGTTAGAGCGATTAATCGCGGCAGAATTCACCGCAGAAGTGATAAACTGGGGGGGGGGGAAATGCATGCAAAAACAATTCACGTCTAGTCACGACGATTCATCGCAGAAAATTTCACCGTAAAAGCAATTTGTCGCTAGAACGATTTATCGCGGGAGAATTCACCGCAGACGCGATTAATTGTGAAAGAATTCATGCAGAAGCAATTCGTCTCGTCACAATGCAACGTAAAAAATTTTATCGCAAAAAGCAATTTAGAAAAAAAATAAAAAAAAAATTTTTTTTTCTAAATCGCTAGAGAAAACTAAACCGAAGTTATTATTAAATCCAACCGATTTAATTAACAAGTTTTTTAAATTACGCTTTAAATCCCAGACTTCAAACATCCAACTGGCAACGCCGTTTGCAACCACCTTTGTATTATTTATGCATTCTTCCAGTCTCCAAGGTTGTTCTCAGTGCTGGCTTGAATGAAAACAACAACAACAACAACACTGCACATTCTCCCCTTTGGCGTCGTCTCGGTCTGCGCAGATTATGTATTCATTCTAACTACACAACAAAAAAGCTCCTTTGTTTCCACTCACACATGTATAAGCGTCCCACTGCCTCCCTCCCCACACTTGTTTGGTGTTGAGCTTCTCAGCTTAATTCTCTTTACAAATTTATTTTTACTGTATGTATTTCTATAATCATATTTCTTGTCTTTATTTCGCTCTTCTTTTCCTTCTATCTTCTTCTATCATTCTTGGCTGCTTATCTTTTATTCTTGCTGACGCATAATTTTTTTTTTTTTTTTACTTGGTTTTTCTCTCCATTCAGTTATACGTTGGGGTTGTTGCTGTCCATTCCTGTTGTTGTTTTCGTTGGCTTTAGGTTCTGGTGATGTTTTTGTTGCTGTATGCAAGGTCGTTTGCCTACACATTTAAGCATTACTTGAAGGTCGTCCTTTTTCATCGTCTCATCTCATTCACACTTGTGGATTGGAGGTTTACTCGGCTCGGCTCTTCTCTACTCTTCTTTCAGTGGCTCTACGTTTCTTTTATCAAGAGAGTAGCCCTTGTACATGCATTCACATATACTTAGTATATAATATAGATTCACGTATACTTGATATTTATATAGCTGTCTGTCTCTCAGCTGAGTGCAGGAGACGAAAACAAGGCAGTTGTCTGGGGTGTTTTTTTCTTATTATCTTGTGACGCTCCTTTAAATTCACCTCATTAGAGGTTAAAATTCCTTTTTACGTATTTTTTATAGCATATTAAAAGAAAAACTAAATATGTCTGATTTTCACTTGATTTGCTTGATTTTTCCTCCACATTCATATTTAATTGTGACTTAGTTAATTGTATTTTTTCACGCTCTATACGTTTCGTAGCGGTTAACGCACTTTCAGCATAATTTCAATTTAATTTCCCTCTTGTGCTTTACCGAAAAATTATTTCTGTATGTATTCTCTTTTCTCTTTTCCCCTCTGTTTGGTGTGTGTATGTTGTGGGTCGTTGACATATCTGGTCACCGGTTCTCTTTTCAATTGCTAAAAAACAACAAAAAGAAAATGAGAGAGGTGAGTACAAAACAGAAAAGTACTTGCTTGACAAATCTTCATTACGGAGGTGAGAACTCATTCCGAACTTCATTTCTGGATTCAAAAATTAGATTTGTCGTTCAATAACAATTGTCGGCGTTTTTTTCTCTGTCTCTTGTACGACTTTTAGCCAGTTAAACTCAGCTTAAATTTAATTGTTAGTTAATCTAGAATTTAGTTATAGCAAAAATTACGCTTTAACTTTAGTTGAAATTAAAACTCTCATGCGATATTATAAAACATCTTTCCTCTCTGTTTCTCCCTCTCCACAGTTTAACAATGCAATTTCATCAGCGACATCTCTCGAATTTCTACAAACTCTCTACCGAAACATGTAGATTATGAAATCTTGTAATTATTATCAAACTCTATACTGAACCTCCACGCCTACAAGAATTCACACGCCCACCAAAACCATTTTAAGTCGATCAAGAGGGAAAAATGTCAACAATTAAGGCTGAGAATTCACCACTGGCTGGTGTCACCACCACCACGATAACAACAGCTGCAGCAGCAGCAGCAGCAGGTGTCGCCACAACGTCGTCAGCATCAACAACCACCACCACCACCACCCGCAACAACGTCTCGGTGACGAACATCAAATGCGAAGCCGACGATTTGCGAGTATCCGCGACGCGCGACCGAGCGACCGCGACGCGCGACCGAGCGACCGCAACGCGCGACCGAGCGACAGCGACGCCACTGAATGGAAACCTGGTGCCGGTGATTGCGTCTGCCGCCGCCAGCTACTTTAATGGCGGCGCTGCATTTTTAGGCGGCGGCGCGTCATTTGTAGGCGGCGCGGCATTTGTAGGCGTTGGTGGCGGCGGCGGCGGCGGGAGCGTGCGAATACCAGTGCCGAAGGGTGACGACTCGGACTCGGACTCCGAGGCCGAACTGACGAACATTGAGAACCTTAAGGTGACGCGAAGGACGAGTGCCGGTGCTGCAGAAGGTGGCGTGAGTGGTGTCGCTGGTGGCCTTGTAGCGGACTCTACCGCGGGCGGTATTCATCACAACAAGAACGGGCCACGCCCCATGTCGTGGGAGGGCGAACTTTCCGAGCCGGAGACTACAGAAGCCAATCTCATGGAGACCGAGAATTCGGCCAGCAATGACAAGCAGTACGGCTGCGGTGTCGCCGGCATTAGCGGCGGCTTGGCGGCGATCAAAGGTGAGGCGACAACTACCACGCCTACAAACGGTGCTCTCGCCGCGGCGGCGGCGGCGGCGCCACCACCACCACCACCATCTCATCACCGCATCAAATCCGAGTTGGAACATATTTCCGTGGACATTATGTCGTCTCCGTACGCCAAGGTTAACCTGTCGCAGCCACAGAGCGACCCGATCAACCTGAAGTTTGAACCCAACGTGGAGAGCAGCGCGACAGCAGCACTAAATTCGCCGCTTTTGGTGCGCAACAAATCCTCGGGCAATCTGTTGCCCGCCAACCCCTCACCCGACTCTGCCATCCACTCCGTCTACACGCACAGCTCGCCCAGCCAGTCACCGCTGACGTCACGTCACGCACCCTACACGCCGTCGTTGAGCCGCAACAATAGCGACGCGTCGCACAGCTCGTGCTACTCCTACAGCTCGGAGTTCAGTCCGACGCATTCGCCCATCCAGGCGCGACACTCAGCGGCAGCCGCGGCGGCGGCGGTGGCGGCAGCAGCATCTGCGTACGGCAGCTTCAATGGAGCAGCAGCTGCACTCCATCATTCAGTCTTGTATCGACCAATAACAATTGATAGTGGGGGAGGAGGAGGAGGAGCAGGAGGAGGAGGAGGAGGCGTCAGCAGTAGTTGCGGCGGCGTTGGCGTGTCGCCTGTAACATCATCATCAATGAATGGCAGCGACGCGCCGCACAATCTCAGCAGCAGCTGCAGTCGCTCGCGACACAGTCTGCACGAGGACATGCAATTGGATGGCGGCAACAGCGGCAGCGGCGGCGGCAACAGTGGCTCCTCCGAACCCATCACGTCGCCGGGCATTTCACGCCAGCAGCTCATCAACTCTCCCTGCCCGATATGCGGCGACAAGATTTCCGGCTTCCATTACGGAATTTTCTCGTGCGAGTCGTGCAAGGGATTCTTCAAACGCACCGTCCAGAATCGCAAGAATTATGTTTGCGTACGCGGTGGCCCGTGTTCGGTCAGCATTTCCACGCGCAAAAAGTGTCCCGCCTGCCGTTTCGAGAAGTGCCTGCAGAAGGGAATGAAGTTGGAGGCGATACGCGAGGATCGCACGCGTGGCGGCCGCTCCACGTACCAGTGCTCGTACACGCTGCCCAACACGATGCTGAGTCCGCTGCTGAGTCCAGAGCAGCAGCAAGGTATGCTGGCAGCGGCAACAGTCGGCGCTGGCGGCTGCGGAAGCGGCCAACATCAGCAGCAGCAGCAACAGCAGCAACGTTTGGTCCTGCAAAATTCGAAAGGAGTGAACGCGTTTATCACCATCAAGAGCGAGCAGGGCGAACATGCGGCTTTGAATGGAGCGAACGCGACACGAACAGCGAATAGCGTTCCCGTCCTGTTGCAGGTTGGAAGGATTTTAAAATTTTTTAATATTTTTAAAGCACAACAATTTAATATTGCCTTTACTTTCAGGAAATCATGGATGTTGAACATCTTTGGCAGTACAATGAAGTCGAAGCGGCGCGTTTAAATCAACCGCTAGTGGCTCCACCTTCAACGTCGTCCGCATCTGCATCTGCGAGCAGCAGCTCCTCCTCGTCTGCCGCCAGTCACAGTGCAATCTCTGCAAACCCACTGCTGGCCAGTGCTGGCCTCGCGTCCAACGGCGAGAACGCAAACCCCGATCTGATTGCTCACCTCTGCAATGTAGCCGATCATCGCCTTTACAAGATCGTCAAATGGTGCAAAAGTCTGCCGCTTTTCAAAAACATTTCGGTATTAATTTTGAAAATAGCAACTCTGTTGATCTTTACGTTGATTGCTCAACTTTAGTTCTACTAAGTTTTCTTTGTATCTGATAATTTCTGGTTTTCTTCCATTCAGATCGACGATCAAATTTGTTTGCTCATCAATTCGTGGTGCGAACTTCTGCTTTTCTCCTGCTGCTTTCGTTCGGTCGATACACCGGGGGAAATTAAAATGTCGCAGGGTAAAAAAATCACTTTAGCTCAAGCGAAGTCGAGTGGCTTGCAGGTGACTTATTAAATCTCTACACTAAAAGTTTGATTCCACCAAATCTCCCCCTCCTTCCGCCGGCAGGCTTGCATCGAGCGCATGCTGAACCTGACAGATCACCTCAGACGCTTACGAGTTGATCGTTACGAATACGTTGCCATGAAAGTGATTGTTTTGCTGCAATCAGGTTTGTGCGGCGAATTTGAATCAATCTTCCTCGAGTCTGATGATCTTCTTCCACTTTGTTTCTAGACACCTCGGAGCTGCAGGAGCCGGTGAAGGTGCGCGAGTGCCAAGAGAAGGCATTACAGAGCTTGCAAGCCTATACTCTCGCTCACTATCCGGACGCACCTTCGAAGTTTGGCGAGCTGCTGCTACGAATACCTGATTTGCAGCGCACATGTCAGGTGAGTACAGGAGGACGAGGTATTGTGAAATCTTTGGAAATCTTTTTAAAGATCATTAAAGATTACTATAATTCAAGATTAGTCAAGTAAACCCCTCAACAAAAATGCACAAGCTACTGTGAAGTCTTTGGTAGCGATTATTAATAAAGTAAAAATCGTTTTTATAAATTGTATTCTTTAATTTCTTCTATTGATTGACTTAACCAGTTTGTTTGACTTTTATATTCTAACTTAATTATGTGATAAAAATTATGCTGTAAGTTTTGTTTTTCACTTACTTAATATTTTACTCTTCCTTAAGTGTTTTACTTGCAATTGTAATCGAATAAATCGCGAATTTCTTATTCATTTCTTATTCTAAGCGGAAAATGTAAAGCTCAAGTAATAATTCTACTTTGAAAATAAAATAAAATTTATCAAATAAGTGAAGAATAAAAGTCATTACACTTTAATTTCATCAATTTTAGAAACTTTTTCAAATAGTATAAAAAATAACGATTATTTATAGCATTTTTAATAAAAATAAAGAAAAAGGCATTTTTAGAGTTGTTGATTTTCTTAGTTGAAATAAATGCTTAAAAATTGCAAATAAATTTAATCTGTGTTCTTCTCTTCTTCTCCTCCTCTTTCTCCTCCGCCTCTTTCTCCTCCGCCTCTTTCTCCTCCTTCCTCCTTCTTCCTTTCTTTCCCGCCTTCTTCTCCTCTTCTCCTTCTCCTCTTCTCCTTCTTCTCTCTTCCGTCTCTCCTCTAGCTGGGAAAAGAGATGCTTACGATTAAATCACGTGATGGCGGTGACTTCAATTTACTGATGGAACTTTTGAGGGGAGAACATTGACAAATGCTGTATTATACACAAAAACAACAACAGCAACAACAACAACAACAACAATATGCATGTACATTATACTTGTACAAATATTTGTTGTTATGATACTTGAAAGACTCTCGTGAATTAGGAAAAGGACTGCGGAATTTTCGAACTAGCATTCGGAGAAGCATTCAGATGCTTAAAATTAAAATTAAAATTAAAATTAATTTTCCCGAACGTAGCGAAGAGAAAACATAAAATTTTCTAAAAAAAGGAAACTTCTGTATTTTTAAAAAAATGGGAATTTTTCCTATTAAAATGGAAAAATGTATTCGAATATTTAATTCAAATATGCATACAATTAAAAAAAAAGTATTTTTAGATTTAGTTAGAGAAAACATGTGCCTAAAAAATAGAAATGTGCAAGTAATTGCGAAGGGAAGCAACAAACACAAGCATGCAATCGCAACAAGTTTGCCAAATTTTTTGCTTATTGTACCCGCTTTTATATATATATAAGCATACATATATGTGTATGTAAGTGATGTATTTGTAAACTAGTTTTTACAAAAAACAAACAAACATTGATGAGACTTGATTTTTACTTTCTAATGAAAAATAAAACACAAAAAAGAGAAACCTAAATATACGCGAAACAAACAATTTTAACAACAAACACAACAACACGATGAACACGAGCACACTTGCAGCATTTGCTAAGAAAAGAAAAAAGACTACTTTCTGAAATCAAATAATCATTTCTAACTGTACATATGTATTAATTGTAAGTACCGTACGTATTGAAAAGCGATGGAAACTTTTTATATATATATTTTGAAACTAAAATATATTTAATTATTTATATTTACTTAGGCGATACATAAACGAATATGTATTTAAAAACTACATTGAGCTGTATTTCATATAATTTATCCTCAACACAAACTCATTCAGGTTGCAGTAGTTTTTGAAAGGCTTTGTGTTGAAATTCCAATTGTTTTTAAACCGTGCAAGTTTTTAGTAAATATTTGAATGTGTAGTATTTAGTTTGTAGTGCAATTAAAAGAAGAAAAAAGTTTATAAAACAGTCTAAAACTAACATTTTTTCTGTTTTAAATAATAGTTATTTTTACGATCTTTAAAAAAGAACGCAACTCGTGCTGAAATCTTCAGAAAAATTCCTTGAAATTTAAAGTAATTCAGTTTGCTTTGCTTTAAGAATTTAATTATTCTGGAAACTCATTAACAATTTAATACAGCGAAATTGTAAAAACCTTTTTAAAATGTATAATTATTACATTGCAAAAATATCTTTTTAAATTTCAGTTTCTTTTCTTTTTTGAAATAACTCTGCAAATATATCGCAAATTGTGTTTAAAAAAGGCTTGGAATTGTTTTAAAAAATGCTGAAAATCATTTATTGTAATTCTTAATTTTTTAAGAGCTCCTCAATTTTAATTTAATGCATAAAATGCAAAATTGTTTGGAAAAAAATATGAAAACAATGGAAATATTTCGAAACCACAAATCATTTGATTTTTTTTTTGTTTTAAATTTATTTTTAACTTTCATTTAAAAATGTTATTTTGCATATTCAAAAACGAAACGAAAAAAATATTTAATAAGAAACCAAATTTCAGCACGAGTATTCTGTAACAACAACAAACAAACAGACAAATCCAGTGATTAAAAAATATTTTCTAATTTAAAGAAAATTAATTTTAAATGAGAAATATTTTAAAATACTAAAAAATGTGAAACGGAGAAACACAGTTGCAATTGTTAATTTAAATCAAAAATTTAAAAAATTAGTTTTAAAATATATTATTTTTATTTCTAAAATTTTAAGTTACATGAAATCCTGCAGCAGGATAAAAAAATATCTCAAGAAGTGTGGACACATCCTCGAAAGAGAAAGCATATAAAATTCATCAATGAAGTATTTGGCGAAAAACTTTTCATTTCTGCAAATAGACACGCAAACATTTATTCCATAAATTTAATCATTTAATCATTTTAATTGTTTAATACTCTGAATAACTGATATAAATTACAAACTACCATACGAAAAAAAACAACACAAAAATTGCACGAGCAAATTATGAAAATTTTAATTTATTGTAATTTTCAATAATGAAAGAATCAAAATTAGTTCATAAAATAAAATCTAGTTAATGCATAAAATGGCGAAATATGAATTTAATGCAAATTATAAATAGTTTTATTTTCTAACTTTAATTTTGTTGATTTCTGTTGTATTTTTATCCGTTCTAAATGCAGTAAAAAAATTTAATAGATTTAATTTATGCAGCATTTTTAAAATATAAAGTAATCTAATTTACTTAATATATTTATAGAAGGATATTTTTATATGCTACATATAATTATATACTTGCATTATATAATAAGTGACACAAATGTGGAATAAGTTATAATATAAATTTTCAATGCAATATTTGATATGAAACAAATACAAATTCAAAAAAATCCAACAAAATTGCTTCAATTAATTTATTCACAGGTATTTGCAAAGATTGAAAGGAATTTTAATCAGTTATTTCGATTTGAATAAAGTAAAATTTTCTTTCATTTACTTTAAAATGTAAATAATTTCACAGGTCATAACTTAGGAAATGTAGATTCTGCAGCGCCCTGTGTATGAACTTCTCGCAAAGTTTATTTCACACAGGGTGCTTTTGTTTCTCCAGCACCCTGTGTGAAAAGCCTCGTTATTGAGATATTTTTAAAGAGCGGTTTACATTAGCAGTTGTTTGTTTTTGCAGGCGTGGGAAAGATAAACCCGCTCATGTTCATCTGCGTTATGAAATCATACACAACAGTTGTTATATTTTCATCAGGGCAACAAATAGAAAGTGTTTCTAATTTTTATAAAGAAAAGTTGTACTTTTATAAGTGTTTTTAGTGCTAACAATGGAATTTACTATGGTTTTAAATGTAAGAATTAGCTAGCGAATGATAATAAGAGGCAGAGAATAGACTTGCCGTCAGTCAATCCAAGCGTTTAAAATATTTCATTCTGAATTGATGAATTTTAAACGCTTGGACTGACCATCCCTCCTCTAACAATACTGAATTCTGCAGAGGGGGAGAGAACAAAAGGAAATTCACAACAAAATATGTATTATCTACTTTTTAAATATTAACATTTTTCCTGCATACTTAATAATAGTACAGGAATTTTCTGAAATCGAATTTTAACAGAAGTTCTAAACGTAATAAAGTTTTATGTTAAAAGCGTAAATATTTAGTACACATGGTTATGTGAAGATTAACATCCATGTTAAACAGCTGCTAGAATAATTTCCCTAGGGTTTTCGATATCTTTCTTGCCCATATGCACACAATATAGTTATTTCTTAACCTCATTAACGTGGTGTTGCTGTTCCTTTCATGAGATCTGTGGCGAAATTTTACTGAAATCGGCTTAAATGGCGGCAGCATTATATCAAATAAATTACTAATAGCGATTTAGTCACAGAGAGGTGAAAGGGAAAGTCAAACATATGTAAACTGCCATGGATAAGATTAGAAACTTTTATGGGAAGAAATAAATTAGCAATACAAAAGTTACAAACATGTCAAAATTCTATTCATAATTTAATAAATTTATTTTAGTAATAACGAATTTTAACATAATATATCTGAGTGAGAATAATAATTAGATAAGACTTTTTCGAAAATTGCATTAGAACGTGTGTAGTTCGCTTCAGTATTTAATTCTACTATTTACGGCGACTTTTAAAACCAAGCGTCATATGAAAAAGCGGCGTATTGTGACACCTTTCGGCGTTAACATAACAACAGTTGGAAAATAGTCGGCGCTGATTTCTGCTACTGGGACATGCAGATAAAAGATTTCCAAGCATTGGGGAGCATTTTAGTTGCAGACGAGATTTAAAGGAGGTAGTTGAGTGCGGAGTGGGTGCGCGTGAGCGAAACGTAAAATAAACACCAAAAAATAAGAGCAAACAAAACACACATTTTCTCAGGTCGCAAAAGTGACCACTGTAATATAAAGCATGAGATAAAACCAGTTATAATCTCCGTTTCAAATATTTCGAAGTGAAAACTATAAAAGTCGAGTGCACTGATTTAATATAAAGGTTGAAAAATCGAACAAAACCAGTGTAGGAAGTAATGTACAAAGTTGTGGGGGAAAGTAGAGAGTGAAAAGTAAAAAAAAAACCGTTTTAATAATCAGCTGTAAAAAACAGTTGCTTCCTAAAATGAACAAATTTTAATAATGAAAAAGATTGGTAAACTAAAACACTGTCAATAAAGTTTCAGTTGCTCCTTAAATTTTTGCCCTTTTTGAGGTGCCAATTATTTGTTTTTATTGGTGCTTCCTTTCCTACCGAGTTTAGTTCGCCGTTTGTGTGTGTGTGCATACTTGTTTTCATTAATGATTTTTTCTTACCCCCTACCTGCATCCGCACATAACTGTCAAAACTAGTCTGCTGTAAACACAAAGGTAAATAAAGATAGCTTATTCTTCTCTAAGTAATTAAAAACTCTCATACAAAACATCACAGTAACTAAAAAATCACACAAAATCTTCCAGTTATTTAAAAAATCTTCTGAAAGTCTCACGTTTGGTTATACCCTACACACGAAGGGGGAGGGTATATTGGTTTTGTTCTTTCGTTTGTAACTTAAAAATAGTGCCAACTTCCTGAAAGTGTCTTTTATTCCAAACAACTTTATTTAGTGGTTAAGAAACGGTCTGATTCATCAATTGCTGACGAAAAAGAATTAAAAATATATTTTAAAATTTGTAGTTTTTAACCGCAAGACAACAAATGAGAAATGCGTCGAAAAATGTGGTTAAAAAAACCTTTCTGTTCTTTTGTACGTTTGTTCCATTGTGACTTTCTAAGAATTAAAGGTGAAGTCATTGAGAAATCTGTGTTCGGTTTCTGTAATTTACAATTTAGTTTTTTATTTAATCTCTTCTTACAAATTTTTGTCAGCTTCTTTAACTTTTTTATATTTCTGAATTTTATATATAGTACAATAAAATAAAGAAAAAGTATATAAAAATATATTTTATATAAAATGTATATTTATATTTTATGGAAACCCTTTATCTGGCAAGTGATCATTTTCACTCCCGCCCACTGGCAAAAGTTTCAAAGTTTCCTTTGTAGTTTCGAGAATGCGAAAAAAGTGTTTAATGGGCAACATATAAAACTTTGAAAAAAACTTCTGAATTAGAAAAATTCCTCCCACTTCTTATGCGAAGAAGGAAAAGAAATTTTTTTTGTGCCCGCAGATAACAAATTTTTCGGCAGCTCTATGAACTTCTTATGAATTCTTTTCTACTTCATTTCCATTTGGGATTCCCCCAGTGCATTACGTAAAAATTCTTTTTATGTAATTTTTACTGAAAATAAAAGAACGAAAAAATAAAAATATCCTTCAGCTATGGAAAATATTTGCTGTCTTGTAAGATTGTATTTTGTTGTATGTTTCAAGTAAAATTGCAAGCTATCGTACACATGAAAATCTGCAGTTTTATTTCTTTACTTTCGAACAATTTTCTTCGTAAATTTTTTAATAAAATTTTTATAATTAAAAATTTCATCCATTATTCTATACTTTTAAACTTTTTGTTTATTTTGAAGTTTTTGTTATTCACCTTTTTATTGAAACAATTGATGTGAGTTGTTTCATGCGCATTGAATTAAGTAAACAGCAGCGAATTATTTTGTTTATTCAGTTTTTTTATAACTAATCCGATTAAGAAAAAAATTAATAAGAAATTATTGACAAACATTGTAAAAAAATTTTAATGTGAGAAGTAATTCAAATGGGAAATTCTCATCGTCAACTTCTTATAATTCTATGGAAATCATTTACGTAACGTAATTTAAGAATTAAGTTACATGTTTGTTTATTTATATTTCTTTGTTACTTTGTTTATTTTTCTTAGTAAAGAATTACTACTTCGTATAAGAAATAAAGACGTCGCGAAGAAATAATAATGTTAACTTTCATTTCTTTATTTTTGTTTATTTTGTTATTTGTTTAGTTTGTTATTATGTTTATTTTGTTATTAAGCCTTCTTTAGTAAGAGACTCTGAAATCGTTTATAGTATAACTGCTACATTAAGCCAACCACACACATTTTTGGAGATGTTATGTAGATGTCGCTGAATACTGCCTCGTCGCCTCGCTCCACATGGTTTTCTGGATAGCCTTGGGCGATAATACCCCAGCAGCATGTTCCAGAATAGGTCTAACCATTGCCGTATAGATCCAGTATACTTCTCTGGAAGTAATACCCCAACTCAGGCCACACACTAAATTTTCAAGTACATTCCTCTATGTAGCTCGCTCCACATGGTTTTCTAGATAGCCTTGGGCCATCATACTCCAGCAGCATGTTCCAGAATAGGTCTAACCATTGCCGTATAGATCCAGTATACTTCTCGGGAAGTAATACCCCAACTCAGGCCACACACTCACCTACGCTACATCAAAACCCGCTTCGCCCTCTGAATCTTAGTGTCAAACGGATTTTTCAAGTCAACTTATTATCTAGGACGACTTCCAGATATTTCACTTTCCTGGAGATACTGATTTCGAAAAACAAACAGCATTAGCGTGTTCATCTCCAGACATGTCCTGCTTTTTGTAAGAAGAACGATTTGGTAGCATAATTTAATAATACAATTTTACCTCTGGTGCGGCTAAAAAGAAGAATAAAATATATAATAGTTACATTCTTTTCGGATGTTGTGAGGGTATATAAATGGGTGAGACACGGCCATTGCTCGCAAAACTTGGGTAGTGACGCTGTACACTAGGGAAATAAATTGCATCTTAATATCTCATACTGCATATGAGATATTTCTATGATGGATAGTGTTTTTTGTAATAATCTCTTTCTAGCCTAAAAATTGGCACGATTTCTTAGGAATTCTTATTAGTTACGTTTTTGGTTAAGCTAAGTATAAAAATGCACTCCCCCTTACAAAAAAAAAAGGAACAAGAGAAAGCATTAATGAATGAAATGATAAGCTTGATAAAAGTAATTATTTACAATTCAACTTCAAGTAGTTGATGGCTGCAATGCATACAAAACGTTGAAACGCATTGCAGCACTGACTGATAACAAGCACGATAAATCAATTCAATGCGAGGAAAAAAGGAAGTAAAACGATACAAAAGAAGACGGAGAGAGAGAGAGAGAGAGAGAGAGGGAGAGAGATAGAGAGAGAGAGAGAGAGAGAGAGAGAGAGAGAGTAGACGTCTTGCATAGAATTCTGACGACTAGAAGCAACTAAAGTCGACCTTCTCTTCAGCCAACAGTAGCATCTTGAAGAACTAATGCAGGATTTCAGCGGCTTATCAGTTGCAAACGGAAACAAACAACTGCTTACGTATGCGATCTGCGCATGTGTGCATGCCATTTTATTCAATTATATTTTAGTTTACTTTATTTTACTTTTTCTCTTTTATTTCATTTTAGTTTTAGTTTATAAAATAAAGTAAAGCTAATAATGTTCTACTTGATCTGATTATAGTTTATTTTATGTTCTTTCTTTTTATCAATCTTACAAAGTAATTAGTTTATGGCTGACTAGCATATGTTCGCGTTCGTGACATTTACAGCTTACAAGTGACATGAAAGCGCGTAAACAACTCCCTGAATTGAAGTCTAAAAGGAATCAAATTAGACAAGAGAATCAAAGAAAAAAGATTTGTAGGAGAGCCACGGTGTTGCATGCACGCCTAATGTTGTGTGGTTAGTGTTGTCGATGTTGTAACTACCTTACACTGTACCTGCCTCAGTATCAAATAACGACACCCTCTCGGCATACGAGTGTGTCACCTGCTTCTTCGTGTTGTGCTTTTTGTAAAAACGTTTTCAAATCCTGTCATTTATAAATGAATCCTTTTCACCCTGCTTACAAGGGTTTTGCTATGGTAACTGATGCAAATCTACAAAAGAGTAAACGTCTTAACAACATTTGTTTGTTCAATAGCTGTTTAAATGGGCAAAAATATTCGATTTTTGGAGTCGTATTCACTGTCACTTTTAAGTTTTACACAACTTTTATATTTGATAAACAGATTATGATCTATGATTATTAGATTACTATTAACTAGACCTTATTCAAGCAAAAGCTTCTTGTGAAAAACGTGTCTTGCTTTCTCAATTTCTTTTAATCATGTATCTGTACTTGCTGGATAACTACGTAGTTACTCCGTTATCGTAGTTGGCCTTCAACGTAGTTATCATCTCAAAACTTCACTGCATAGAGATTAACATTTCCAAGAATTCGCCTTAACTAGTTACAGCTAAATTTAATTTAATAATTCAGCTCTGAAATTAAATTTAGTCAAACCAATGTGATGCTTGCATAGTGAGTCGAAATATTGTAATATGACTTCGCCACGTAATTTTAACCGAAATCAGAGTAGAGCTGCCTGTTAAAAATCATAAATCCTGTGGAGGAATTTTGTAATTTCAAATAAATTGCTCTATACTAGAGAGAAAATGAAATTGTAACTCTGTTGTAGTAACATTTTTGTTAAATGGAACACGGATTTTTTTGTTTAAAATCCCTACGAAATGTAGCAACTCCAAAAATTTTTGTTATTTAAATAAATTTCAGAGTGAAAAAGAAAGAAATGTTAGATGAAATTAAGAAAGTACGTTATTTGGATGTGAAAATGTTTGACAGCAACTTCTAGTTCTCAAAACGCATTTAACTCTCAAAAATCAAAACAAATTTCAAATGAAATTAGGTTCCTTTTTGAAATCTAGTTTGAACAGCCAAGATTTCCTTGGAAACATCCTTCCTTATTGACTTATTTTACTGTCAAAACGCGACCGTAATCTCAAATAGAAGAATTTCGTTGTAAGCCTTCATATTGAAATTACATTATTTCGATTTAGAACGGACGTAGTACAAAATTCTATAGGATTTCCTTTTTCTGATAATTTGTAATCATATAAGATAACAACACATAACTGTTATATAAAATTTTAAAATAAATAAATAACTTATTTGCTTTCTAAAATTTTTTCCAAGCAAAAAATTCATCCGCACAAGTAGTTCATTCTATTTTACTTGAAAAAAAGTGTTTGCACAAGAAACTTAAAAAATAAAATAAATATTAAAACAAACTACGCAATCACTCTGTCTGTTTGTTGACAAAAAAAAAAGAATTCTTCAGTGGCAATATTTTATCGTAGGAGCGATCGTATCAAAAATGGAGATAAAATCGCTAAACTTATTACTTCATAAAACTCGTTGAAAATTTGATTATTTTTCCACATTTCTATGTAATGTTAAAAGTTGTTTAATGAAGACTCGTGGAAGCTGAAATTTCGTCTTCATATTGCCAGCCAATAATACAAGGTTAACCGACAAAAAATTAATAACGACAGACTTTAATTAAAAAATTAAATCAACTTTTTAAAATGATATTTTCAATTGTTAACCGATTATTAAACGATAACCATTTGAGTTTGTGTTTGTATTACTCTCGCTTCCACAACTCATAAACAGCTGCAGTAATGAGGTTTCATTCATGATCTGAGGCACGTGTTTACCATATAAAAAACAAATAAAGGAAATTATAAGCAAAACAGAGTGAACATTTTATAATGCGAAGTTTAAGGCGGCAGACTTTTGTGAATTGAATTTTTTAGGTAGAAATTTAAGTTGTGTAACAACACCTCCATTCTCATATTCCAAAACAACTGTGTCAATGAAGGTTTATTCGTTATTTGAGGAAGGTGTTTATCAGTCTTTATAACCTCAAGTAGCTAAACCCTTTTTAAAATGTGAATTAATGAGGTGAACTCATTTCGATGAAATTATGTGTAGACGTTAAAATTAGGAGTGGAAACAAGTAGTTATAACGAATAATAACGCAGCGATTGTTCAGTACTCGAATACGACGAATCCTCTTCCTAATCGAATACAACGAATGCTCTACCGAATGTAATACAACGAATCCTCTACTGACTTGAATAGGACAACAATTCCTCTATCGATGCTAATATAATGAATTCTCAGGCCAGTCCAATACAACGAATCCTTCTAACGATTAAAACACAAAAAAGGTTTCAGGCAAGGGAACTGAAAGAAATGTGCGGAATTTCGACGCCAGCACAAGAGGCACAATCCTTCAAAAGTTTGTACAGCTACTCGCTTACGCAAGCGATATTGACAACATCGGTAATGTCACAGAACACCAACGTATGGAGCAGAACATCACAATTGACAGATACAACTTTGAGGTAGTCCAGGACTTCGTCTATTTAGGCTCTGCTATCAAAATAAGAAACGACATTTTCACATAGATCAAGCGGAGAATCACTCTTGCCAATCATACTCTACGGCGCAGAGGCGTGGACATTATCAAAAGAAATCCTTGGTCGGTTTGAAAGGAAGATATTACGTGTGATCTTTGGTCGCGTCGAAGAACTAGAGGGGCTGTACAGTGTCATCGATTTGCCCAGAATAGTCCGAATACAACGGCTTCGATGGCTGGGACATGTACAGCGGATGGACACCAATGCTCTGGCCCGATGAATCTTCAAATCGACAGCAGAGGGACGGCGGAGCATCTTAGGTGATGCACACAACTGAAAGGGATCTCAAACTACTTGGCGTGCGTAACTGGAGACAGGTAGACAATAACCGAGCTGGCTGGAAAGGTCCGCGAGTTGAGGCCAAGATCCACGCAAAGATCCAGAACACAATGATTTCCAGATCGTAAAAGGTTCGATTTCGAACTCGATTATTTTTTATATATGCGATGTCTCCGATCTCGACTAAAAGAGTTGTATCAATTTCGATTATCGCCTAGAAATAGAGAGTAATAAACGCTATCTCGATCTGGGCTATCGTTTTCATTAAAAAATATATTTTCAATCGAGTGCAACGAATACAAAATCCATTTTCCAGTTCATTATCGACTTTCGAATGACTGAGTTTCTAGAAAATTAATGAACGAAATTCTAAATTTTAAAAAATTTCATAAATTTTATATAAAAATAAATAATTCGAGAAATTACAACGAATTCTAATTTCTAAAAAATTACAACGAAACATGAATAATACAACGAGTAGAGTTTCTGTTCATTCTAATACAACGAGTAGAGTTTGTGCTCACGCAGAAGCGAAAAGTTGTGGGAAATGTTAAATTTTTCATGTTTTAAAACAAAATTCGCTCTTGAAAGCCTTATATTTTGGCATGGAATCAAATATCCGGCCTTCATATGCACTTCTGCCCTCTCACTTCGGAAAGCAATAATTTTTTAAACCGGTTTTTTCTGCTGTAGTTATTTTCAATACCAAATATTTTGCCATATAAGTGGTTTTTGTTTGTTTTCTTTTGTTTTTGTTAAATATTAAATGTCAACATATATATTGTGACGTTGATAGACATTGTTAAATATTAAATGCCAACATAAACGTATATTTTGACGTTGATAGACCTACAGAGCTGTGCATGCAAATATTAGGGATTATATATTATATTATCTTATAAAATTGTTGCATATTTTATAGTTGCATAAATCAGTACTTGAATTACTAGAATTCTGAAAGGCACGTTGAGTCAGCGTATTTTACAACACACAAATTTCTACTCGTATAACGAACTAATTTGATCGAGTTTTTATAGTGAAAATGTTTCCTTGTCTTCTTTTCATACGCGCACATACTAAATTAATTACTTGAATGAATTGATGGTTTGGGTGAGGAAATGAAAACAAGTATTAACTGGTTTACGGTTGATGTGAACTAGTTTTCCACCGGCCGAGCGATGTGTTATTATTTTAATGAAATTAATACAGTGTTTTGTACAGGAAATGATACTCGATAGATAAAATCTAACAAATTAGAAGAAAAAGATACATTGAAAGTGTGTTAATTTAATTTTCTTCATTGCTCACTTTGTTTTTATCTATATTAGTTTCCAATCAAATTAAAAAACATCATTCCAAAAAAAAATATGAAACTTTTTATTGATTTCTAAAATTTTTCATATATTTTCCGGAAGGGAACTGATTTTAAAAAAAAAGAATACTTTACAATATTTTAATCGAAATATCTGAACGCAGCGGAAGTAATTTCTTAACAAAAACGAAATAAATGTGAGCCTCATTCTTGTTTTTATTTATCGGATCCTTTTTCTTTTAAATTTCAACTTTTTTCTATTTTCTTAGGGTTTTTTAATACAAATATTTGAATAAGAATTATTGAATAAGGTGAGAATGTAATTAAGTTCGATGTCAGTCAAAGTGCTTAAAGTAACTTAATTGCCAAACTGGTTCAAATGCATACTAAAAGAGACAGAAAAATAATTGGTAACATGCTAAGTCGAAGATGAAATGAAAAAAGCAGCATCAACACGTCATCGTAAAAGAATCTGAAGATATTCTACTTATATTTGTAGAATAAATAATAAATATATGATTGGATTCGTATTTGGAAAACTATGACGAGAAAAGCGGGTAGAAAGTCGAACGAAGGAAAGTTTTTACACTCACATAATTGAGTTTATTCTGATTTCGTCTCAGGTTTAGTTGAAAAAGAATTCTCAATTATTTTCAACTTGAAGTGAAGAAGAATTGATTTCAATTATATCTGTAACAAAACAAATACACGATATAAAAGAGTTTTTGTTTTAAATCGGGCCGAATTTATTTCTATTTATTGCACTGCATCTCCACAAAATCCCCAAAAAAGATAAACTAATTGCTAGTATGGAATAACATAAAACTACCAAAAAATTACGTGAGTTTTCCCTAATTACCGTAAATATTCTATCTGTACTGTAAGTCCTTGAGAGATTTGGATCCTTATCTAAAATATATTTGAAGTGAAGATATAAAAGATTTTCCCTTTGTTTTTTATATTATTTGGTATACAAATTTTTCTTTTGAAATTAAAATGGGGAAAAATAACAATGGCTGAAAAATATCATGTGCAGTGAACTCAAAATGAATGACCGCATCAGGGAGCAACAACAATTACAAATTCCAAGTTATTTTGTGTGGTGGTTATGCATCTGCAAAAACAACAAACAAATAATAGAAGAAAAATAACATAAAACCAACAATATAAGCATCTGCACCATCCCCATCAACATCATCCTCATCCACATCATCTCCATCATTATCTTCATTCTGTTCTGAATCATCGAAAAATGAGACCACAATAAGAAAAGTTTAAACGAAATCAGAAAACACGCAAAAGGAAAAAGAACACAAATTAATAATGTTTATATGGATAGTTTGAAAGTCTCTGCCGTTTTTTGATCTTTGCACACAAATCGACCGAGAATAATTAAATACAATATTTGATGGTAAACTCAGAAGTACCGATTCGGAAGTCATTAATTTTTTCTGCTTGAATTGCGGTCAGCAAAATTATAAAATCAAAAAAAACTGAAGACATGACAAGCTTGGGATGAGACGAAAAGCAATATGGAAATCGGAACAGTCCTTTCAGTCTAGAATCGAGATCGGGAAGGTTTTTAATTTTTCTCTAATGGAGACAATAATTGAGATTGAGACAATCTTTTTTAGTCAAAACATAAATCGACGTAAATACAGTCGAGACAGAAATCGAGGTCGAAATTTCTTTTTAAGAATTGAGGTGAAAGCAGCGATTCTTCAGTATTAATGAAAACTGAGATCATGACTGTTGTTTATGATGACTGTCAGCCTTCTAGAGACGATATGAAAAGTGAGATGAAGGTAGTACTTTTTAGTCGAGACAATTATCGAAATCGATACAATTTTCTTAGTCTCGATAAAAACCAAGATGAAAATCAAGAACGAAGTAATGTTTTGAGCGTTATATAAATGTTTTAGGCGTTATAAAAATATGGGTTATCAGCCTGAAACTACGCAAGAGTTTAGAAAGAAAGTGTTTCGATTCATGTTGCACTAAAACAAAAATCGGGTCAGGTTTATATTTCAAAATTGTACGCTTTTAGTTATATTATGTACCGTCCTTAAATGCTCAATAACTTTTTAAAATAATTTCTGCTATTATAGGCCTCGAAAAAAACACAAGGTTGAAAAATAAACAAAAGAGAAAATTGCTTCCGAGGACTAAAAGTGCTTGAAAACAAAGAGAAAACACTCGTGAAAAAGGTAGTGAAAATGCGTCTTCACAGCGAATCATTGTTCATTGTTCATTGCTCATTCTGCTCTCTGCAGCTACCACTGCTAAATAATGTTGAAGACTTTTAGGCAGTAAAGAATACCACTTACAACTTTGCAATTAAGTGTTTAAAAAGTGCGATTTTCTTCTTTTTCCCCCCCCCCCCCCTCTAAGGGTAATTTGCAAACAATGCCATTCTTTCTTTCTATCAAATCGGTGAACTGTCTAAAATTGTTCGTATTTTCTACCGAAGGCGCCCATAACTATTTAAAATTCTTCAGAAATACGTTACGGTCAGCAAGTTGTGGCATGCAGACTGCGTGGAATTTATTAGTTGGAAAAAGACGGCGGTCGATGTGAGTGCGAACTCACATCAGAAATGGGTTCGCAGAGGCTACGTGTACCAACTTAATAAAACTGGCACGTACAGATGGAAGTTATTAGGCAGATCTGTCGTCTAATAGAAGAGTGGATGACAGATCATCTTATTGTCTTCATTATCCTTCTCTCAAAAATGCTATTGTAATGCATTTTTCACTGTAATTTTTATACTTACCTTTTTGTAAACGTTCTCAATTCTATAGAACTCAATTGGGCTTATTACATCACTTAATTTCAGTGATAGCTTACTTAATTTGCAAAGTTTGTATGGCAGACGCAATGCTGTTATACGGAGAAATGAAACGAACAGGATATCCGCCAAAGGAGAAAACAAAATTGCAAAAAAGACACTGAAAATGAAAGTTTATCGTTCTTGGCAATCAGCCAAGTCTGCAACCACCTTGAAGGTATTTTATGCCTGCTCTTCTTCTCTTCTGCATCCTAAGGATGTGATATTTTTATGCAGACTTGCAACATTCTTTTCGTTTTGTAGCATTCTTTTAGGCTTTGTAGGAGGAGAGTGCTTCTGAGACGCTGACAAGTAACTGCAATAGCGTAAAAGCTGCAAGTGTAGGAAAAACTTTAAATAGTTAAACAAAACAAAATAAAAATTAGTTTAAATTAAATCAATATTTATATCTGCAACTCTTTCGTTTGTAAATAATTTTTCAATGCAAACCCTTTGATTGCTTAGAAACGCTTGAAATGCTTGCAAAGAATTATACTCGTCTATAGTCGAAGTGAATGAATGAAAATGCGAAGTTATCAAGCCTCACAAAACATAAATTTTTTTATTTTAACTGGCTTAAATTCCTTTTTCATTTCTTGTTATGCATGCAGAAAATTTTAAGGCAAAATATATGCAAATATAAAGTTCCTTTTTACATTGTGACACAAAATACATTCGTAGCAGAAATATTTATCCTTGCAGAAATTCTTTAGCAGTAATATTTAATTCTTTTTAACTTTTGGTCTTTTATTTGGCCTTTTAGTTATTTTAAATATGATTTCTGACAAAACAAGACGAGATAACCGAGTGGAAAATATTTAAATAGATATTTTTGTACGTTATGTAAGTTTTAAAGTTATTTCAAATGCAATAAAATTCATTTCTCATTTATCAGAATTATTCTGCAAAGAAATCATGCATTTGTGAAACATAAAAGTTAATTTAGGGTAAGTATAAATAAATAAAAAACGAATGTCATTATGCAAACAAATATTGAAACACTTAGATAATTAAATAAAGAGAATAGATAAATAAATAAATAAACCAATGATTTATTAGACAGATTAGAAAAAAAATAAATGCAAAAATAAATAAGTAAACAAATAACTAAACAACTAAATAATTTAAGAAATAATTAAATATATAAATAATTAAAGTAAATGTACAGCTAAGCAACTAAAGATTTCTTTCGTTTAAATTATCGAACATTTTCAAGTAACATTTTAATTAGTTGATTGCTTGCTTCTTATCAGTTCACATCTGATTGAATTACTATGAAAACAATAACAATCAAGACAATGTCAACAATTTTTTAATAGACAACAAGAAAGCAACAGATAAAGTTTACAACACCACCAACAAAAACAACAAATAGAGTAGAAAAATATAACTACATACATTCATATGCAACGTAAGTAAGTAATAAGTGTAATACAGTTAACTCACAATAATGTAAAAACGTTTAAAAAGCAAGGTTTTTAATTTTTGTTCTTTTGGTTTTTGAATTTAAAAGCTGCCACTTACGTAATTGAGAATTTGCTAAGAATTAATTCATTTGAATTTAATTTGAGAACAAAAAAATTCAGTTTACTTGAGTTCAATAAGACATTTTTATAGATATATGAAATCCACTCACCAGAAAACTTGCTCACCCTCCTCGATTCCTTCATGAATTCTAATATAAAATTTAAAAATTGTATTTTCAGTTTGAGCTGATGTTGCACTGAATATATGTGAATTGGAATACCTTACAGATAAAGAAAAATCGGTGTATTTCTACTCATAGAAAATCGTCTGAATTTTAAGAAATGTTCCAATGTTTGAAAACATAGATGAAATTTCTACTTTTCTTAGTTTTCACTGCAGTACGTAATGACTTCAGATTATCGAGAGCATACTGTATCTGTAAAGAAATTAAAACCGCCGCTTCATGCAACAAATTAATTCATTGCTTTCCTCTTGAAAATAAAATTGTTTAGTAAAAAATGTAAGGAAAAATTAAAACCGCCTCTTTTTCGCGTTTTTTGTAAACAACGAAATTTCATGTTAACAATAAATTTTCACTGCGTAGAGAAGAAAAGCAAAATAAAAATATTGAAAGTGATGTTTAATATTTATATTATTAAATTGAAATATTTTTTTTATCAATACATTTTTCTGTAGATTTTCACTAACTGAAGTGTTTTAGTAAAATGTTAGGTTATTCAAAATAAACATTTAAAACAGGAAGAAACATTAATGTTATAATTGTATTTCTGCCCTAAGTATATAAAATATTAACCTTGGATTGCCATTTTAATTCAAAACGCAATTAAAGTCGTCTAAAAGGACATTTCTTCCCTCATCAAAGTGAAGCTTTAACTACCAGTTAAAACTAACTGCCAGATAGCTTTAACTTTGAGGTTTTAGCTTTATTTTAGTGTTCTGAAATCATAGGAAATAATTAAAAAGTTAAAAAAAGAGGACACAATTGATAAAATTTTAAAAAAACCATAAGTAAAGAAATTAATGAATTTCATGACCTCCCTCCCTCCCCTCTTCTCCCCTCTTCCTCTTACAGCTCGTTTGATTATAATAAGCACGCGCTTCTTCCGGGTAACAAACTTTCATGGTGTTTAAGTACTTTTAGCGTCCACTGTACATTCGTCGACATTCGTCGTATGTCTGAAAATAAACAAGAAGCGGATTTCAATTTAAGCTCCACGGTATAATTAATGAAAATCAAAAAGTGAGTGCTTGTTGTTTTTTTGTTGTTGTTATTGTTGCTGAGAAGCGGATGTACGCGGCCGTCCGGAAATTTTATGCCTTTTCAAGTGGATGGATGATGGAATCAAGTTAAGCTTTGTTTTTCTTTAAATTAATTTAATTGTATTTTGTTTTTTTTTAATTTATAAAATTTTATTATTATTATTATGTTTTATTTTACTTAATTTCATTGGAAAATTGAGAGAAGCTAAAATATAAAGAGAGGAGCAAAAATACGGAAGTGTTTTTCCTTCTTCTTTTATTTTTCTCCAAGAGTGCAGCGAAGTGAGATAATTAACATAATATTGTAGTTTCACTTTCATCAACCAAATCTTGCAATATAAGAGCAAACATTTTCTAATTTTCAGTGCTTTGCAAAGACAAATTCGCATTCTGCGAAAATCTGATTTTGACCGACTTGTTGTTGCTGTTATCAAATAGATGAGTCAACTTGATTCATTTAAAAAACTAATTTTCTTGATAATTTTTTATATACTTTTCTTCCCCTTTATTTTCACGTATTTTTTTTATAACCTTAATTATTTTTACTTTTTCAAGGCTTTATCATGATGAAAATTATAGAAACTTGAACATTAATTTTCTGTGACTAACAAAAAAGACAAAAAATCGTCATCGAAGATATTGAACGCGTGATAACCGAAATGAGCAAAAATAAGTGTTTGGCGAGCACTCAACTTCTGCTTTGTGTTGCAGAAGAGTGATTGCTGAGTGAGAAGGACGTTAAAGATAGTTAAAGTCTGTCGAAGAGTATAGTTTGGAAATGGAAGAATTCAGTCCTCTTCTGAAAGAGGTCAAGTGTGCAGAAAATGCCATCAAAAATAAAATGCTATATTTTGATATATGTAGTGACCAACAAAAACTATCTCTCTTTTCTCTCCTTATTTCCAGCCCCCGGCTCCCTCTTTCCCTTTCTTTCTCTCTCTAGCTCTACTTCTTTTCTCTCTCGCTCTCTAGCTCTCCCTCTCTTCTCTCTCTCTCTCACACTCTCTCTCTAGCTCTCCCTCTCTCTCTAGCTCTCTCTTTCTCTCTCTCTCTCTCTATTTAGCTCTCCCTCTAGCTCTCTCTCTGTCTCTAGCTCTCTCTCTCTTTCCCTCCATCTCTCCATTCCTCTCTTTCTCTTGCCTCTATCTCTCTCTATCTTTGTCTATTTCTCTCTTTTTCTTCCTCTTTCTTTCTCTCTCTCTCTCTATTTAGCTCTCTCTCTAGCTCTCTCTCTCTCTCTCTAGCTCTCTCTCTCTCTCTCTCTTTCTCTAGCTCTCTCTCTCTCTCTCTAGCTCTCTCTCTCTATCTCTAGCTCTCTCTTTCCCTCCATTTCTCCATTCCTCTCTTTCTCTTGTCTCTATCTCTCTCCTTATCTTTGTTTTTGTCTATTTCTCTCTATTTATCTATGTCTATTTCTTCTATCTCTATCTCTGTTTCTTTCTCTCTGTTTCCTTCCTCTTTCCCCTCTCGCTGTATCCCTCCCCTTTTCTCCCTATCTTGCTCTCTTTCTCTCTCTCTCTCTCTCTCCCTTCTCGATCTCTCTTTGTCTCTCTTGCTTCCCCTCTCAGACAAATTTTACTCACTCAAAGTTTGATGTTTGAAAAAGCGTTTTCGAATAACTTTTATGTTAGATTTTTACTTTTTCTTCGAAAAAATGGCTATGGAAAAAAGTTCCGTTGGTATAGATTAGATCGAATAATTGAATAATAAGTATAATTTTATGCTTGTTATAATTTAGTATAACAAATTTATTTAAGCTACCTATAAATAACCCTGGGAACTCGTTGTTTTTTATGAAATAGGACTGCCAATCAACATTTTCATTTATTTAGTGTTCATTAACCTTTCACTATCTGCTTGTCGAAGCAATTAAAAATTATCTAACATAAGTAGATAGATTTCCATGTCAGAAGTTAGTTGCTAGCCAAAGTGAGGAAAGAATGAATGAAATTTTTAAACTTCGCTTCAGCACATTTTTTTATTGCTTCGTATTTTTAACTTTCACACTCCCCATCTTTCGACCAGAAGTTTCCTAATTGCACATTTGCTTCCCTTGCATTTGAAAGGCGATCCGTAAAGTCTTTCCGTAAACTTTATTCTCGTAGACTTTCTTTGCCGCTGATGGGGTAAATTTCGTCTGACATGGGAAAACTTCAACACTTACTAAATTATGCAAATTTTAATTAACCGTATGCGAAGTAATGTTTGCATACCTAAAAACTACTTTGAAGTTTAAACAAAATTTCGTTTTACTATAATTGAAAGTTTGACAATGGAACTACAAGAATGAAGATAGTGAGATTTTTTCATTACATGAACGAACGAATCTGTCTGTGAGCTCGTTTAACCAGAAACAGCAGAATCAAAGGAGGAGAAACAAGTAGAGTCAAAGGAGTTTCTTCCTTGTTATTGTTTTTTAAAGAAAATTTGCCTCATGCTGCAAATTTTCATATGCTTTAATATTCCGAAAATTCTGATCGAAATTCAGCTATACGGCTATTTTGACAGCTGTCAAAATATCAGTATTCGGTATTTGTGTGTATGCTGGTTTTTTGTATGTTGGAGTTTTGGTTTCGAGATGGTGTGCATTTGCATTCCATGTTGCGTTTTTCTGAATTCAATTTTTAATAAATGCTGGAACATACTTGAAGTACAGTTTTAAACATGCAGCTACCGATTTCGCAGCCTGTCAACTTTATTGTAGTGTAGTAGATAATAGAGTTGCCAACTTTTTTCGCTTTTGTGTGTTTGCCTTAAGAGTTTGCAGATGATAATCAATACCTGTGCTGAAGGATAAAATCACTCTGTAGCATCCTTGCATGGCTAATAAGAGCAAATGGAATGTTAATTTAAGTGAAGAAGAATGGAGAGAAAGAGGTAAAAAAGAGCGGAGAGAGGGAGTGATATAAACGAATTTTTTCTTAAAGTGAAAAATAATGTGTAATTTAAAATTACTTATCTGTTTTTGTATAACTTTTAATGAGTTCGGTGGAAATATATATATAAGGTGTGACATTGGATAGCTTTTTTAAACTACGTGTTATTTTGATACCGTCAACGCGAACACGTTTGAAAAATGCATAGAAGTTTATTGTCATATCTCTGCGGTACGGAATGCATCAATTTACGCTTGCATAACGCTTGGAAATATTGAAAAATTATTTTCAAAGAGAGTGAAACCACGGATCATTCGTTAGTGTCTTTAAAATTGCTGTAAATAAACGTATAAAAGAAATAAAGAAAAAAATTTCAAAAATCAACAAAAACACAAACGGTCCAAAGATAATTAATACCAATTACTTACCACTGGCCTCATTGTCTAGTTTTATGTACTTCAAGTTGATTTCTAACTGTTTAATAATTGCGGTGAACTTAATAAAATGTGCAAAAACAATACTTGAAACTTCACTGAAAAGTAACGATATAAATATAACGAAATACCACTTGTTGTTACCAGTTAAATAAAGTAACGAAATACCACTTGTTGTTACCAGTTTTTTCTGTTACTTTATTTAAATTAATTGATTAATACTCGTAGTTAGTGAATCTGTACTAGAAATCTTTAAATAATCTTTTTTGTAGTTTTTTCATTGCAATTTATTTTAGCAATTTTTAGATATAACTAATAATTTTTAAATATAACGTGTTTAAGTTTTACGTGCATTAAGTTCACTTCAAATTTGCTTAAAATTTACTAAATAATTTGCTTTTTTTGCGGTCTCCTTTTTATCGTATCGAAATAGTGGAGTCAAATGTGTTTTCTTTTACTTAAAAGTGTTAAGTTTTTGTTGTTGCTATTGTCCAGAAAACACCTTCCGAAAAGTTTTTGAAATACTCAAATAGCACACAATTTAAGTAGTCTTCGGATTCTCCAGACATACTTATTATTGATTTCTTAGTAAGGCGTTTCCTTTTTGTACTTTTTGTTCCTTCAGTTTCTTTGATTATTAATTGTATTAATGTCTACATACATTTGGACTCATCATTTATCATTTTGTGACAGTAACCAACTGCAAACGAAAATAAGTCATTCTTTTTGCAATAAAGAATGATATGAAAGTGGAAAATGAATTGTGTGTGGTAATGAAGAATAATGAATGTGGAAAAGTTAGATCTAAAACCGAGCCATTAGTTTTCGATTTGTTTTAATTATTATTTTTTATGGGTTAATATTGTTATATCGATTTCATCAATTTCTTTTAATTAGAACTTTCAGTGAGCTCTGAAGGTCGATATATATTGCGATATACCTCATGAAGTTTTATATTTCTACAGGAATTTTATCAAATTCACGTACGTGAAAAATAAGGAATGTAAATAATAATATTTCATTATTGGGAAGATTGAAGAATTTCGCGTACGTGCAGAAATATTTGAAATCATATTTTTGGATATATAAAATCCAATGCAACAAGAGTAGAAAGCAAGTGGGAAAAACTTGAAAAAATAATAAATAAATTTAATGAATAAATAGTAGTTAATAGTAGTTTGTCGCAATATATATCGAGTGACATAGAACAAAAAAAGGTGATTAGGTCTCTTCATGATTTTTTGCTAAAAGTGTTAAGGCTTAAAAAACCAATTTACTAACCCAAAAAGCCATAAATAAGTTACACAGTCTCCTAAATCTGGACTCACGTGAATTTATTCAAGGCACAAAGTTAAAATAAGTTACTTCAAATAGAAAGCGAATTACGTTTACACACCACACGTATTTATTACACCTAGAGAGATTTTAGTGCTTGCGATCCTTCGAAACAGGTTGAAAAATTTTAAATATCCTCCTGCAGATATTTATTCCAAGCAGGTTTTGTCAAAAGTTGTCAAATATCGTAACTCCAGAGGTGTCAAGGATATTCTGAGAGCCAAAATAGAACATTTTTTAGTATAATAGCAGAAAGGAATTTAAGCGTTGTTTTTAAATTTGAAAGAAAATAGTTGGCTAAAAATAAGGATGCACCTTATACAATTTCACAATATTAAACAACAAAATGGTATTTAATTTAAAGAATGTTTTTGTGTAAAATTCAAACAAAAATCTCATTGCATACTTTTTAAAATTGTTTTCTCTTGTTTTTGCATACGTTGGCAACTCTTTTCATCTTACTGCGAAAATGTGTCACTTAATGTCTGTCTTGTGCGGAATTTAAGTGTGTTAGCCTTTCAGTGCATCTCGGTGTTTCATTTCATCTTATTGTTTGTCCCGCAAACAGGCAAATACAACTACTTGCGCTGCCTCACTGAGTTGACGGAGTCCTTGAGCAGCTTCGTCCTTTGAGCCTTCGAGCGAAAGTAACGGTTGTCAGGAATTAACAGATTGTTTCTCTCCTTGTTTGAATTTAATTTTAACTTTTTGTCTCCAGATATATAGCTGTGTGCTACTTCCGGAAACTCATGCAAGGACTCATATACACACACATCTGTAAATGTGGAAACGTTCATACGTATTTACATATAATACAGAGACAAAGTTAGGGTTAGAGATAGAGATAGAGATAGAGATAGAGATAGAGATAGAGATAGAGATAGAGATAGAGATAGAGATAGAGATAGAGATAGAGATAGAGATAGAGATAGAGATAGAGATAGAGATAGAGATAGAGATAGAGATAGAGATAGAGATAGAGATAGAGATAGAGATAGAGATAGAGATAGAGATAGAGATAGAGATAGAGATAGAGATAGAGATAGAGATAGAGATAGAGATAGAGATAGAGATAGAGATAGAGATAGAGATAGAGATAGAGATAGAGATAGAGATAGAGATAGAGATAGAGATAGAGATAGAGATAGAGATAGAGATAGAGATAGAGATAGAGATAGAGATAGAGATAGAGATAGAGATAGAGATAGAGATAGAGATAGAGATAGAGATAGAGATAGAGATGGAGATAGAGATAGAGATAGAGATAGAGATAGAGATAGAGATGGAGATAGAGATAGAGATAGAGATAGAGATAGAGATAGAGATAGAGATGGAGATAGAGATAGAGATAGAGATAGAGATAGAGATAGAGATAGAGATAAAGATAGAGATAGAGATAGAGATAGAGATAGAGATAGAGATAGAGATAGAGATAGAGATAGAGGTAGAGATAGAGATAGAGATAGAGATAGGATGGATACTCCCTATATACGAGTATTACGGATATCTAACGTCTGATGAGTATGATGGCATCCGACAACATAACGGTGTTGGCAGCACTGTGAGAATGTTTAGGGAGAACGCTGATAACTATCGGTTACACTTTCCTTATCTTTGCTGTGCCATTAGCAAGTGTCATGAATTATTGATTAGTGCAGCTTGTGATTTTCTCTCTCCACCTCCCACCTCCGCTTATTCTCCCACCATTCGACTCTCATCTTCTGAACAACAGCTGTTGTGCTCGTTTACTCGATTTTTGTCCATGCGTAATATTTCGAATGCAAAGCTGTTGCAAACAGTTCTCCCTGTTGGTGTTTTTCACTAACATCTCGTTCCTTTTAGCTCCATGAATCTTCTCCATGCCAAATAATATCCTTGCTACCCATGCCTTCCTTTCTTCCTTCCTTTCCCTGTATCTACAATCCATATCCTTCTTCATCCCTGTATCTCACAGTTTGTAAATAATTCTTTGCACTGTTTCTGCGGTTCTGTGCTGTGAGTTCCAGCAGGATATCAGTTTGTGGTGCCGCCCGCAAGTGGCAAGGATATGGCTTGCCAATGCATATGCAAAAATATTTTGTAGTTCAGTATTCTTTGGCTGCATTCCGTAGTGTACGGCAGCTGTTGAAGTGTATGTAACCGTGTGTATATGGTTGTGTTTGAAGTACCATCGTGTGGGTGAGAGAGAAGCCACAAACTTCATGTTGTTAAAAGTTTGCACTGAAAAAGTTTGCGTTTATAATGAGCGTGCATTATGCATTGTAGATACCGAAACCTTTTTTGTTTTGCTTAAGTATTGAATGTTTAAACTTTACAAGGAGAAAATAACATATAATTGGTACCAATTATTAAAGATTTTAAAATTGCAAGTTGAGTTTTTGACAGTGTAGGGTATTCTTAAATAATCCTTACCGATTTAAGGAGGTTTTCAGATTAAGTACAAAAAATAATACTTTTTCCATTAATTTTCAGAATTTTGGCACCGTATTATTTCGTAACTTCATATGATGTATAAAAACTAAAATTACGGAATATCCCTCACCTGCTATACGCACGACTCAATAAAGGTAAGATCAACATTATAGACTCTTGAGAACTTCGGATATTTGTTTGCAGAATTAATAATAATAAACCACAAACAAACATCATTCTTAAAAAAGAACTTCGTTAAATTGAAAAACTACTAAAATCAACTGAACACCTTTTTATTTACAAACTTAGTGCTATTATTCGTGTCACACCATAGTGCTGAAGCAAATATGTACCCAATATACAACTGATATTGCCGTCTACACATTTCTAATATAAATCCTAATCCACTCCAGACGTGCTAAGGACTGTCGCCCTCGGCCAACTTGACCCTTCAGTCATTAACTTCACTTTTAAAATGCTCACATTTATCTACTTATGTTTGCCTTCGTTACTTATGTGTTGCTGTTGCTAGTCATTCAACATTATGTAGTGTGTTAAGTACACACACACACACTCACACACACACGCACACACTGCAACTACAAAAACAAAAAGATAATGAGCAAAGAGATAAAGATATAAGTTGCAAAGAACAAAACTTGTGAATTTTTTACTTTAGCTCGGCGTGCGTGATTCACACTTATCTGCGATTAAAAGGAAATTGGAAGAGTTATAGTGACATCGGGTTGTAATACTTTGTAAAATAGTGTATGGCAAAGTATTAAATCGTATAGTATAATATAGTATTGTATATTATAGCATAGTATAGTCACGAATAGTAGAATAGTAGTAGTACAGTATCGAATAGTACTATGCTACAGTATATCATAGTATAACATAGTGTAGTATTGTATAGTTTAGTAGTATAGTACAGTATAGAGTAGCACAGTATAGCATAGTAGAGTATAGCCTTTCTTTTGTAGTATAGTTAGTACAGTATGGTATAGTTTGGCATAGTGGAATATGGTATGGTACAGGATAGAATTGTATGGGATGGTTAAGTGTATCTTTGTGGTTATTGTTGTTTTTCTTTCCGTGAGGTTAAAATATGAGTCCAGGAAGGAATTTCCGTCATCCTGCGTTAAGTTTGACCTGGAACAAACCTGGTTTCGGCGATGCGCTATAATAATGTAAAAGTTATATATATAGAATACTATAGTGTAGTATAAATATTATACGATTAGTATAGTAATGATAAAGGCGTTATTTTAGTCGAGAAGGCATTATTGATTAATGTCAAGGCGATAATGGAGACCGAGACAGCTGGAATCTTCTCGTCTCGAATTTTAGATGATAGTAGAGATCAAGGCGGCTTCTTCAGGGGAAACGATAATTGAAAATAAAAAAATTTTTTAAATTTTTTTCTTAATTATTAAGGTCACTAAACTCTTCTGCTCGTTTTCTTATCGATAACAATACCGTTCTTTTATGCTAATGCACCCTACAGATAATCACAGCTGAAATTTAAAAATTTCCATATGATTAGCATATGCATGTGAGATTTTTCTACCGTTTCCAAGAAAAGATAAAACGAGAAAAAAAAATAAAACGAGAAAATTCAAACATAAAACGAGAAAATAAATTTGCATTAAATAAGAATTTCTTCTTAGCTCCTTAATAGTAAAAGAGAGAGAGAGAGAGAGAAAGAGAAAGAAATTAATTCAAAGACAAGTTCAATGACATCAACTTAATTTGCTCTGTGATTAACTCTGAAGCTGTTATGTTAACTTTTTTTCTAAAACGAGATGTGTGAGTTTGCTTTTCGCTTTGTCATTTTTAAGCCTCTTCCAATATATCACACATAATGATATTAATCAAGAACATCATTGTTTGCTTTTTTAATATACGCTTTTTTAATATACGTTATCTTTATTTTCTAACTATTAAGTTATGAAAATATATGTGGTTTAATTTCTGTAGATTTTTCTTATATTGACCCTATTTCTGGAACATATATATCGTTTATTACTGTTGTTTTCGTGATTTATTAATTTGGACCTATTAAAAAATTTTATGGATGATACTATCTTCATTTGTCAGTATATTCTTCGTCTACAAAGCTTATAACAATATCTTATCGACTAAAATTCGTCAACTCATCTTTTGAGATAGTAAAAAGATGTGGGGAATTGATATCTTAAAAAATCTCATTACTAGCGAAATATTACTTCAAAATAAAAATTGAAATATTCTGGCTTTTCATTTTCTCTTAAAATGGAAAACTCTTTATTGTTATCTGTATCACAATCGTTGAATGAAAGGTGAAAATGTGAATATTATTGTATTAACAAACATAATTATCAATTCTCAGTGTCCAATATAAATTAATAGCAGCTGTCAATGTGACAAACCACTTTAATGAGAGCGAGTCTTCAAATTGAACATCTTGGTTGTTTATGTGACGAAAGGCGAAAACTATATTTTTCAAATCGATTACTATGGATGTCAATATAAATATGGTGTTTCATCTATGTTAGATTTTATTGTAGTCAATGAAAACATGCTTTTCTGTCATTATATTGGAAATAGTTTTCTTTACATTTAATATCGGGGTTTGCAGAATGAAGACTGTAATTTGCCTTTTCAATATGATAGTTGGATCGTCATGTTAAAGATATCTGATAGTCATGTTAAAGCATTATTAATAATTAGTGACAATAGCGGTTGTTGGCTTCAAAATATCAGTCTTTTTTCCTCAATGTGAATGATTTTTTCTTTGATATGACGTACATTTTCTCTTGTTTTTTAAATTTTCTTTGTTTCTTAAATTTTTCTTTCTTTTTCTTTTAATTTTTTCTTTCTTTCTTAAATTTTTTATCCATCAGTCACATCAATTCTTTCCCACTATTCCACACTTTCTCCAACATCAGTCCACTGACTACTTCAGAACAGTAGTAGTCAACCGCATGTATTCATCATCGCGTTGCCAACTACATTTGTAATTGATGTGCGGCTGCATAATTTCAAAATTTCAATCACGTTTTGGCGGTTATTTGATTGCATTTCCAGGTGTTGATTTGAATAAATGCTGGGTTTGGTGAATTCATTGGCTGAGCTTCTGTATCTCAGAGTCTGCTGAGGCAGTAATAAAGGTTATAGCGAAATCAAAAGAAAACAACAAAAACAATGATATATGTATATTTGTAGGGAGCGATGACTCATTTTCACTTGGTAAGCGTTAAGTCTGTACGAATAAATCGCAAAACGTAATCGTAAATCCGTTGATTTTCATATAACGATTTCAATTCCACGTATAAATCAAGGATTTCAAAGCTCTAAACGTGAAATTATTCAACTTTTTTATTTACCTGGTTTATTTAGTTTTATATTCATTTAATTTATTTTATCGTATTATATTTTATTTAAATTGTGTATTTAATTTAACTTTAATCATTTTAGACACTGTAAATACTAAAAACTCATTTAATTTTTCCATGACATGTAATTCATTCTTACTATGCAACATCTGATTGCAATATAATTCACCATAGAAAACAAGAATACAGCTTAATATTATCATTTCTTAAAGCGTTCATACAAGGAAATCCGCTTAAATGTTAAGTAGCTCAGCAGACTACTAAAGTAAAGCGTGTGGTGGAAAAAATCCTCTACTACTTACTGCTTCACTTCGTTATTTTTATTGCTCCCGAACAACTTGTTTGCTTCTTCTTCGGATAAATAAAAAGTTGTCCTTCCGCAGTAAAAAGTACTCTATAAAAATAACTGACCGAAATGAATTCGTGGTTTTCTATTTTATGCCAATTTTTATGCTTCAATAAAATTTCTTTTGCTCGATTTACTTTCTGATTCACTTTATTTGGTGCTCTGAAAATGTTTGCAGAGTCAGAGAGAAAAGATTTGCTATTAGAAGTGAATAGTGTAGAAATTTTATATAAATCTATTTTAATTAAGAGAATAAAGATTTTGATCGATCAATACAAACTTTCGACATTCTATAAAACTTTTCTTCTTCTTCTACTCCTCCTCCTTCTTCTTCTTCTTATCAAACTGGGCCGATGATGAAACACATCGTTGGAGTTTGCAAACGTTAATTGAATGAACTCCTAATAAATAATTTGAGTTTGCAATTCAATTCAGTTCAATTCAATTTTAGTGCAATCTGTGCAATTAAATTAATTCGTTTGATTGAATTTTACATAAATGAGGTATGCAGAGCAGGAAAATAGGGGAGGAATTGGAATGGAGCGATTATAAGGGCGTGGAAGTGATTGCAAAGCCAGCCAGAAGAAAATAACGATGGTGTATTGTACTTTAAAAAAGTTGAATACTTTAAAAACAACAACCAACTTAAGTGATGCTGACGGTAGCGATGGTTATGATGATGATATTATGACGATGATGATGATGGTAGGGCTGTGAAGGGGTTGGTTGTGGTCACTGACGACGAAGTTGATGATGACTATTTAAAAGATGATGGCACGATTGAAGATAATGATATCGCTACTGCTAACGATAATAAAAATGGATAGAATGATCATCATTCGTATTTATCATTATCGTGGGATAATCATCATCATCCACGATGATGACAAATACGAGTAGAACAGTCGTGTTGTGATGATAGTTTATGATGGCTATGATGAAAAGTGTCATTACACGTATGATCATGATTATCATGCCGACCACAGTCATCATAACAATCATCATCATTATGGGCATCACAGATATGATACTGGTAAGAGTGGAGGATGAAGTTTTTGAAAATTGTTTCTCTAGTTGAAGTAACAATCCAGCTATGATGATTGTGATGATGGCAATGATGAAGTTGATAACTGTAACTTTGATGGTTAGGGTAGCTACGGTGATGATGTAATAATAACGGTTATGATGATAATAGTTCTGATGAGAACCTTTTCGTTGACGACGACTGTTATAATGATGACTAATCATCATGGTAAGGAAAATGAAGACGAAAATGATAATTTCAACTTATTTTGTAAAGAAATAAAATTAATTATTAAAAGAGCAAAAAAAAAATAAGTAAAACAAGGCGCAAAATACAGCATAATCAAGAACGAACTGACTTTATAAGATAACATCGAAGACATGCAACAGTAAAAACGGTAACAAAAACAAATCGCAAGCATTGAATGTCTTGCATGCATACCGCTGAAATTACAATTGCACTGCATGACTCTGGTTTGTCTTGTTGGTTGGCGCATGAAAGCATGGATGGCAGAATGGATCCGAAGAATGGAGGAAGTTAGTTGGATTGCAACTTTATACAAGTTCATTCGCTAGTTGATGACAACATTGGTCCCCAAGGAATAGAAAAAACGAACACCATTGCGTGCAGTTGTGAAGTAAGTGAAATGAATTGGATGAGAATGGAATATATTATTGCAAATCAGATGTTTTTTTGTGATGTTGCTTATCCTGATCCTGTTGCTGCGAAAACATATCTACTTGTTATGTTTCATTGTTGTTGTCAGTACTGATTTTCTTGTTGTTGGCGTCGTTGGTACTGTGGCTGTTCTTGCATTATTATTGTTGCTTTGGCGCTTTATAATTTGAATTCTCAAATTGCTGGAGATACGAAGTAATCAAGTTGCATGATGGTTGTTGTTATCTTCGTCAGCATGATCTAACTTGGTATCCGACCTAAAATTATACTCGAAGTAAGCAACAACGATAGCTTTCGCGATTAGAGGAAGAGAAGAATTGTAAGTAGAGACCAGCTGGTCTTATTTAGGCGGCGGTGGACGAGAGGTCGGCGGACGGTAGGTCGGCGGACGGTAGGTCGGCGGACGGAACGGCGGTGGACGGGCGATCGGTGGCCGGTACGGTAGATGGGTGTTCGTTGGACGGGACGGTGTTGGACGAGAGGCCAGTGGACGGGAGGTCGATGGACGGGAGTTCGTAGGGTGGGGGCTGGTGGACGAAACGTCCTCCACGAGACGGTGGATGGGAGGTCGGTGGACGGTATGGTGATGGACGGGCAGTCGGTACCCGGAACGGTGGTTGACGGGAAGTCAACGGACGGTAGGTCGGTGGACGGATGATCGCTGAATGGGACGGTTGTGAATGAGAAGTCGGAGGACGAAACGGCGGTAGACAGGAATTTTAGATTCCTGTGCAAACTTGTAAAAAATACAATAAGACAACTGCAAAGTTCTCAACAACAACAAAAACAACACGTTGTTTAGTACGTAAACATTTCAGATTCCTGTGCAAATTGTGAAAAAAGAGAAAAACAACTGCAAAGCCCTCAACAACAACAATGACAACAATCGCAGGTAACAAGCAAAATTCAGCTTTAATCCGCTTTTGCCACTATAAAAATTCAACGGAGTTGCAATGGGATTTGCTTGTTGTGAGTGTAAAATCCGTAAAGTAAGTAAGAAGGAAATAAGGATGATGCCAGAAAAAAGGATTTTGAAGCGCAAACAGTGAGCAGGCAACGGAAGTCAAAAGCGTTCCGAAGCGAGCGGGTAGAGGAATTTTATCGTTGCCGGAATAACAATGTGAAAAATCGTCCTTATCCAGACAAGGTATTCACTCAGACAGGATATAAAACGAATAACGCCATTTTTAAATAAGGAAAAATAAAGTTCTTCGACTTCTGATTCTGTACGGTAAGAAGAGGGAAACAAACAAGTTGACGACAATTTCTATTGAAGCAAGAAAACTGAATACTTTTTTACGAAGAACGAACTTCAAGCCATACTCATTGAAAGACTGATTAAATACATAGAGAGAGAAACAATGATTAAATACGGATTAGATTTGTTTAAATAGGAACTACTATTCATTAATTCTTAGACCTTTGATATCGAAATTGAACTAAATCTATTTTCCATTGTCCGCGTCTCATTTCCAGTCGATCTTTTCTTCTTTTCAAATGCAAAATTACATTTTCAGTTGATCTATTTTAATTTTTAAATGTAAAATCTCATTTTCTATTGTTCTTTTCTCATTTTAAAATTGAAAATCTCATTTTCAATTGTTCTTTTCTCATTTTAAAATTGAAAATCTCATTTTCAATTGATCCATTGTCATTTTTGAAGGGAAAGTCTTAGTTTCAATTGATCTATTCTCATTTGCATGTGACGAATTCTCATTTACAATTGAAAATGGTGTAGTTTTCTGTAGTTTTTCAACGTTTTTAACTATAAAGTGTTGAAATGAAGAACATTATTAAGTATTAAGCATTAAGAAAAAATTACTTGAACTCTTTCTAACCCAAAGAAAATCAACTTCACGTCGCAAATATAAAAAAAAAGACAATTTTTTCCAATGCAAGATAATCATGGTTTTAATTTTTCCCATATCGAATGAATACCATTTTAGTGCAAAATTTTTTCTTCTCTCCTTTTAAAAGCTTCTTCCACCATCCAGCATCATCAGCTTCCAAGTGTTCCCTCCCTTCATCTTCCACTCGTCGTCCTGTATTCCTCCTTGAGTTACTAAAGACCGAACAACACCACAATGTTGCTTATTTCAGTCACTTGATTGCCTTAACGGGTAGCAAGTTGCTGCTATTTTTAGCTTTACATTGTAACACAACGGCGTGCAGCACTTGCTGGCTGCTGCTCGCGTGGTTTTTTTTTTTTGTTGTGCCTCGCTTGTTGTAAAATTAATACTTTTTAATTTGCTCACATTTCAAAGCCATCGAGCCAGCGAGCGCGATACGACGCTTCTACGATACCAATTTAGACGCAATCGTAAAAGTATTTCAGTGAAGTTCGCTGAAAGTGCAGCGACTAATGAGATGAGGTGATGGATGAATGGATGGCTACTGCAGCGCAAACAGGAAGTGTTGCGTTTTCGAGGCCTTTAAGCGAAACGCTTCATTTGTGTGGAATAAGAATTCTAAATGCTTCCTTTTTTCCCCCTCACCGACTCACAAAGCGGTTCAATTTGCGACCGGATAACATTAGTGGCGTTCGCATGCAGCATCGTCATCATCATCATCATCACGTCTGTAATTGATTCCAAATGTAGATCGAACGAACATAAAACTTGCTGTAGCAATGCAACGCTTTTACAGCAGCAGCTGCTGCAGTCTTCTGCTGCTGCTGCTGCTGCTTTCCGCGACTATAATTTGCGTTTACACTGCTTTGAATTTTATCGTGCGAAAAAAATTTTGCCTCACAGAAGATTCTGCTTTACTACGTTACTTTCTTTTAATTTATTTAGTTTTGTTCTACTTTGGTTTACTTTAGCTTTCTTAGTGCTTTTTGAAGTTGGATTCAAATTTTTCTTTTTAAAAATCTGAAGCTTTTACAGGTTTTCTCTCAATTTTCTTATCAAAATTCTTGTGAAATTGAGTAGAGCGTTTTAAGAACATCTTTTCAAGTAACGATAAACTTCTATGTAATCGCATCCACTAATTATTGTACAGTCAAAACATGTTTTTAAGTCATCAGAAGCTGAACTAAACAACAAAAATGCTTGTGGAGAACCATTAAGATGTTTATCAGCACGAAGATGGTGCCGAGAATCGCCTTCTTCGGGGTCAATTAAAGCATCAACGCGATAAAGGAATTATAAAACCTAATGGAAGTATTAAAAAAACAAGAGGGGAAAAATAAACAATTATATAAAATTAAGGTGGGCTTTTATAACTCAGTCTGGACTCCAGTCATTGGACACCAAGCAAGCGGTGGAACAAAAGAGGATAGAAGAATCTAGAATTCGAAGAAAGGTGGGGTGGTGGTAGCTTGAAAAGTTTTAGTGATGCTTTTAGTGATGAGACACGCCAAGGTGGCGCCATCTAGTTACAAAAAGAAGCAACAACGCACTATCAACAGACATGATAAATAAATGAAACACCAACAACAGCAACAAACAGATAATAGCAAAAATAAAACCGCTTTTGCACGCTGTAACGCCTCGGCGACCTTAACAACTCGAAGCAGGCCGACGAGAGGGGAGGCTAATGTATGTTGTGAAGTTGGTGATGCTACGCAACAACAAACGTACATCTTCTGCTTACAATTAGCAGCGTTGCGCCTCTGGGCGCAATCAGCTCGCCACTCGCCGTGCCCCAGCCAAGTTGGTTGCGCTCAGCTTAGCTTACCTTACTGGCCTCTTGCACGTTGCATTTCTCAGTCCCCGTTTCCAGCCTTCTGCAGCTTTATCGAGTTTCACGCGTTCTCGTCCGCATCCTCTCTCTTCAGCGATTCTGCATATTTTATCTCCCTTCCCTCCTACCCCCCCCCCCCTTTGACGATGTGATTCTTTTCGAATGTGTGCTATTCTCAGATGCGATTGTAATTTTGAAAAATCCAAGATGAAAATTAATCTCTGCGCGTACACGTAAAAAGCTGGCTGGCATTCTGGCGTGCTGGCGAGGCTGCGTCCACCATGTATGAATCTTCCGTCTTGTCGAAGTTCTTCCGCATTGAAAATTAGACGTTGCTACCTGCTTCTCTCTGCCTTGGCATTGGATTTCGTAGGTGTTCCTTGAGTATTCGAGTTTATGTGGCGACGGCGGCATGTTGCGCATGCGTGTTGTGTGGTTATTGTGAAGAGATATACGTTCATGAGCTTCAAAAAGTTGGCTCCTGGAAGGGGGGAGATGGGAAGTAGAAGATAAAGTCAAGAGCTGGTCATCAGACATCGTTAATGCATATTTTAGTGATAATCATTAATGGCAACTATTGGACATAAAATAAAACAAATAAAATTAAAAATACTGAAAAAGGCTTGAGATAAAGTGAAAACATTATTAAAGCACAAACTTTCCTATGCAATTAAAATACTGCATTGATATTTAATGTAGAAGTGACTGAAATAACATTTACTAATTATTATTTATTAATTAAAATATAGGAAAGACTTGACACATCGAAAAACTTAATCACACCACGTGATAAACATAACCTCAAACAAGGTGTTTTTACTGAAAACTTCGCAAGTGACAAACGTAATAATTATTATTAGATTTTATATCATCAAAAAATAACATTTTGAGAATATTATGTTGACATTAGATAAAACCGCGCATAATCAGTGATAACAATAGCTGAAGTTTCTTTGTAATCAAGCATTCGTTGCTGTGCAGATAAAAACATCGCAACTCTTGCTTCATACGCAACTTGCCGCTAATAAAAATCTATCAAAGCGGTGAAAACCTTTTTGATTATTTGAAAATGCCTTTTAGTATTAACTACAGGTAATATAATTGTAGTTTTTCTACTCTTATCTGAGTTATACTTTTTAGTCACATTACTTCGTTGATTTCTTCATACAGTGATATAGTTTCTTAATAACTTTTGCGCGTTTGTGATAACTTTGTTTTCTGCTGTTGGAAACAAATTTCAAGTATTTAAGGGTGAACAAAGTTTTTATTAAACGCGGCATTGAGTTTTATGAATTTATATTTATTGTGCTTTCAGTATTATAAATGCTGTCATTTGTTTCAGATCTTGCCGAGAAGTTTATTTTAATAGGTTACTTACGGAGGCTTGCTGTGCAAGGAGAATCGCAACTGTAAGGGAGTTTTCAAACATTTTCCGTGACCTTAAATAGTTAAAAACATTGTTAAGAAGTGAAATACTACGCATTAAGTTTTTCTCCTTTATTCAATCTAGCTGTGAACGTTGTTCCAAATTTATTACAGAAATTTTTAATGGAACATCTAAATTTTTTACACAATAATGACTTCATCTTTTTTTTGCTACTCGATTATTAATTGTATAAAAGAAAATGTAATTTAGAGCTTCCATCATAATGAAGCTCCCTTCATACAGTTCTTCGCTTCAATTTAATTATTATTAATATTTTTTGTTCTTATCTCTACGTTTCCTCTGCTTCCAAGAAACAATAAACTTCTTTTACTCTTCTTAGTTTTTTACTTTTTAGTCAGCATTAATTAGTTTTATGTTGTTTTTTGATTATATTTTTCATTTTCTACACATCGCAGAAAACTTTTGTAGATTAAATTGCTATGAAGCTTGAAAACTCTGTAAAAAACAGCGTAACAAAAGAAAAAAACTGAGTCATTTTCTCAGTGCGTGACTGAAAATCGTAGGTGACTGAAAATCATACGCTGGTTTTTCTTGAAAACGAAATCGCTTTCCATAAATAATCGAAATATTCATTTCTTTCAGTATAGCAAAACACCTTAGAAAATATTGAGCGGTTTGTTTTTCATAGCGTTTTAAAAAGAAACTCGCTGATGGCCCAACCTTTATTATGATTTATTTTGAAAATTTTTTAAATTATTTATTAAAAAAGAAAGTAGCTTGATTTTGACTTTAATAACGAGTATTATAACTACAAATTTCTAAAATATCAGTGAAATTTTCAGCTTTATTTGCTGATTTTCTTTACAGATATAGAGAAAATAAATTCAACAGAAACAAGAATGGAACTGTTGTGACCAAAACTAAAACTCGCAGTTTTATTTGCAAACAAGTATTTGTATGTTGAATGTATCCTGAGGAAATGTTAGTAACAATCTTCCGACTTTTCCTCGTGTTCCTACTTTTATTTTTTCTTTTAATTTGACTTAGTTGTGTTTGCCAAGTTCTTTCAAGTGTTTGAACGTGAGCTCTAAATCACTTATTAATGACAGTCAACAATGGCAACAACAACAGCAACAACAACAACAACAACAACAGCAACCCTCTGTAATAATAAGGAAGTTTAATAATAAGTTTTCCAGGAACAAAGAAGTCGATTGTTACGTAGTAAATCAGGATGATATGACGAGAGAGACTCTTAGGGAATTGTTGTTGCTGCAGCTTTTGTTAACTTGTAGAAAGATTTCAGCATGGAAACGTGGTTATCTTGTACCTGCCACATTTTTATTACTACTTGTGGCACACTATAGAGATTTTAGAGCTATACTTGACTTATAGAGTTATTTAATAAGTATGAGGACATTGTACTGACTTGTTATCCTTTCTAAAGAGAAGAATTAATTCATTAATTTAATCTGTTCTATCTAAATTAGAAACACATGCATGGTATTTCGGTGCTGTGTTTCTTTCTATATTTCCAGTACAATGTCAACAACTTGTAAGTCTTGTCACACTTATGACAAGCAATTAATTAAGCTAATTGGCAGAGTTCGTAACCTCCAATAATCCACATGTAAAAAACCATAAAAATTTCCGATACGTACTGCAAAACAATGCAAAGTTGAATAACTTGAAAGGTGGTGGAGGAGGAGGGAAGGATGACAACTTGACTCCCAAGAAAAGCACGTTGTCGTTATCATTATTGTTGTCAATATTAATGCTGAAGTGAAATGTGTGCTGCCGAAGACACACGACAAATTACTTTTATATTTATTGGTTTTACAAGCCTCATATTTCGTGACGCAGATAATTAAGTGCTGCATTTAATAGCTTTTACACCTGTTACTGTTGGCAATACAATGAAACCCATCAACTAATGAGTGCTAAAATTAAATAAATAAATTAGCTAGAGAGTTATACTGGAATATTAATAGATTCACTAACCAACTAAATAAATCAACCACGCCTTATTTTAAACCAACCTTCCTAATTATTGGCAGCTCTTGGTCACTTATTAGAAAGTTCTAAATGAACAAATTTCTTTTAGTTATTTATTAAGCGCCTAAAAATATGCTACGATTTTTTTAATATCGTTTTCTGCGAGAAAAATACGTCTTCTCCACCCCACTTGGCACAAGAAACGGTAAACAAATGAAGGAAAAACGAAAAAGACACGGAGCAAACAAAAAACAAATTAATTTGAAAAAATGGTACCAGAGGAGGTCAAAAACAATCGATTTTTTCGGTCTTTATTGTGTTGAACCAGTTTAGTGAAAAGGAAACAATAAGTTTTCTTCTTTTTTCGCTATTTTAAATTACATTTTTGTGACACGAATGTGAGTGACTGACGGTGCATGCAGTGCATGTTGCATGCTTTTACTTTTTCTATATGAAAATGTAAAGTTTTGATTACTTGCACGAAGCGGTTTGTAACATGCGACACACCTTCTGTATTTAATTGAGCTGAAAAAAGGAATTTCAATAACAAAACAAGAATTTCAATAACAAAAAAGGAATTTCAGTGGCAAAAACGAAATATAAATGCATAAAAATACTTTAAAAAAGGATTTTGTCTAATATAAATTGGAAAATTTTAAGGAAATGGAATAGAATTAGGTAAAATAAAATTAAATAGTCCTGAGGTAAAATAAGTTAATAAATTGAATTAATACAACACTTAATGAAATCAAGTTAAATTAATCAACTGTTTCACGAACACCCGCACCAAATATACTTATTTTTCGTAAGATAAAAGTACAAAATTACGGCTAAGAACGTTCCGTAAATTACCGAAAGAAACTTAATTTGGAAAGGTCACGGAGAAATCCTATATATTACTTTTCTAGCTCCCTTTTGCATCTTCCCTTTTACTCTCCGTGTACTATTGCACTCGTTTCGCTAAAGGAAAAAAACTTCAACTTCAGCAAGAAAGCTGAAAAAACATGAAGGGAGAAAAGTTGGAAATCCTTACCCAACATGCGACAGTTTGTGTGTGTGTGTGTGTGTGTGTGTGTGGTTTCGTGTGGTGACAACCGAAAAAGATCTAAAAAGCTACCCGAGGAGGGACAAGTAAAACAATTGGCAGCTGACCCGTCGCACACGTTGCTCAGTTAAATCAACAATAATATTGCAGTGAAATTAGAAAAGCGAACCGCCGAAGGTGGAGAAGAAAGAAAGAAAAGCTCGCTTTTCGCATGTTTTCGGAAATAAGTTTCGATAATCCACGAACACTGGCAGGAGGAGTGAGAGCTGGAGTAGGGATTCGCACGGTTTTGAAATAATTTTTTTGTTTCCTGCATGCTTGCATTATTTTAATCTCATTAAATAACTTTTTTTAATTTAAAATGACTGAGACAGGAGAAGGCTTGAAATTTACGAAATTTCGCAAAATCTGATCTGAAGTAAAAGAAAATCTGTAGATATTTAAATGCAAATTAAGGCAACACCTTGAGTTGTTGCTGAGTTACTTAACATTTAAAAATCAATATAAACCTGCAAGTTAAAGGTCCCCCGAACTTTATGTAGCTTTCAGCAGATTTTCACAGCTTACCAGAGTTTCTTGATTTTTGAATTTTCAATTTCGCGTCCCTTTTCGTGTAACTTTTATTTTCACCTATAAAATCTGTTCATTTTGGTTCTTAGAAAATTATAGACATGTAAAGTAATTTCTCTCTCTCTCTCTCTCTCTTTCTCTCTTGTTTTTGGCATCGTTGTATACTGAAACGAGGTCAAAATGTCAAGGTCGTTTCAGAAATTGAAGACTTTAACAAAACAGTGATTCTATACTCATAAAGCTTTAAATAACAACTGGAACAAATTGAATAAATAAGAATCATTAAATCTGGAATAAATGGTAAATCTAGCATTAAATTTCATAATTTAATTTCATTTATTTATAGAACAGTTCTCGAAAACTTGTACGAAAATAAGGAACTCAGAAATGTAAAAAATCTAGTTTTATTTTAAAAAATTCTGAAAAATCAGAACTAAAATATTAGAAATATTGATTGCGTTTAAGAACTTTAGAATTTATTGGATGAAGTAATAAAAGCAATTTAATAGCATTTTTATATTGAATTTTAAACTTAAAACAATTTCCTGAATTTTAAGCTAAAAGTAAAAAATCAAAGTTCGGAACATTTCACTTAAATCTTTTCAAAATTTTTATACATATTTGTAATCAACATAAAAAAATATATTCATATCCATTATAATATATTCACAAAAAATGTCTAACCTTTTAAAAATTCAATTTATTCATTAGTAAAAATTAAATTATCCTGAAATACATTTTAATTTTTTCTGATTACTATCAACATTTGAAAACATTTTCTCATGCTTCGTTAAAGTCACCCATTGCAATGTTCACTCATTTAATATAAATACAAAAAAAAATTTAAACAACTCAGATGCACAGATAATGACAGAGAAATGGTGTCATTAAACTTTATGTGTCATTAAATTTATTAAAATTTATTGCCAGACTGAAGCTAAAGCTGAATTTTCACCATTTTGTGTGTTAAACATTGCATTTAGCGGTGAACATTTGAATTGTTAGGGGGAAAAGATTTTAATTGAGCGCGAAATTAAAAGCTTCATTTTATTCTTTTCTGCGAATTACCGAAATTTTGAAGTTGATAAATTTGGAAATGGAAGAAGGAAGATTTATGGAATTTAATTTTAGTGGCAGACTTTTTTAAAATGTATTTATCAAAGTAATGAAAATGAAAACACAATTAATGACGAAGAAACACTGGAAGCTTAAATATGACTGTTAAGTGGACAACAATAAACTCGTATTTAACCTCAACTTTATTTTGCTGAGCGAACCGCAATCACAAAACTCATAAAATGAAAAATTAAAATAAATAAATAAAAACCAGCCTCACGACGAGTCATTAGAACTTCAGTTTAAGCATGAATTTCAAATGAATTCGATAATGAATTCGGCTTGCATGAGGTTATTTTTGCGCATTTTAAATAACCACAAATTTTCATAAATCATTTTGCAATCTATAATTAACACTCAGTATTTATAGCCTGAAAAGCTATTAAAATATAAACTCAAGGATTAAAAATAAAGAAAGACAGCGTACAACTTCAAAAGGCGACAACTTCGCTGAGATCTCAACTCAACATAAGATTTCTTGACACCGCCGGCTGTGTCTGATTTGTTGTTTCCTTCAACATCATGGCGAGAATTTTATGGTTTTCATCAAACTCATACGAAAAAGTTAGACAGATTATGTAAAATTGTTAAGGAATAAAGAAACTCAATTAACTATTAAGTAAGCAAGAAACTAAGCAAGCATAAATCTTAAAGATTAAAACGCAGCTTAAAGTTAGCAAACTGAATTAGTTGTCACTTCTTGCGTTTTTCTTCTCATATTTCCATCATCAGCTTTAAATGTGAGTAAGAAAGAATTTGTTACAGTTACGCTTTATTGCAGAGTTTTAATCCGAAAAATTCTCATAATTTCTAGAGATTAAAACATGTATTAAACTTAAACTGCGATTATTTCAACACTCTGGCGAGCTGCCGGCTTCTTTAATTCGCAATCTTTTGATGGTCTTTGAAATTCCTTTTTCATTTCCAAGTTAAAATAGTCTTGTCAGAAGATTCTAGTAAAATCTGAAACTCAAACTTTGTATGCTGGGCTCCCATACACGACCTGGAATACGTACAGTATCTTGAAAATGCTTCTTATAATCGCTTCCTATGGAAAAGTAAATCCATCGCGTCGAGATACATGCACCGGGTTTTAATTGTGTGGCTGTTTTTTTATGTTAAAAAGCGTGAATTTTAAAGAGATTAATAGAAGAATCTACACTAAGTTCAGTGAAGGAAGCTCTTCAACTTTTACAACTTCCCAGTAAACTTCATTCTGTATAGAATTTAAAATTAATGAAATTATAATTAATTTTTAAGTAACTCTACATTCGCATTCCTTTGTATTTATTTTATTGCATTCCTTGTTTTAAGGACTTGCGTTTAACTTATTCAAAAACATGTTTGTATTTTTACTATCACCTCAATGTCACCATCCATTTTTCTCTTCATGGCATCCGCTTCTTTTGCCCATTAATTTCTGTACACCATCCATCCATTAATTTTCTCCACATTCCATATATTACAATATGGTGTTGTTGCCGATCATGGCTTTCGTTGTTCTTTATTTCTTTCTTTGTCATTGTTGTTCTTGTTGTTGTTGTTGTTGTTGTTGGTGTTGTTGTTATTGTAATACCTCTCAAGCTAATTCTTCTTAGGACAACTATTGCTAAATATTGACTTGACCCACTTGTTTAACTCAAAACCGCAAACATTCTTTGCTGCTGAAGAATCGGTTGTTCTCCCCATAATCGTTCAGTTGGTCGTTTGTTTGGTCGTCCAGTCGTCGTCCGGTCGTCGGCACGCCATTGTTTGGCTAAGTTGGGTGTCACCGGCTTTGTGATACCATGACTGCCACCAACTTTAGTGCGATGCGCATCGCATCGCATCGCTTGGCAAGGCATCTGGTGATGGCGATGGTACGCGTTACGATGCTACCTGGAGCAGGAGCAATAATAACATTATTTCAAATATTAAGAGTTCTATCGTCAACGGGATTCAAACAGACTTAAGGTAATCTTTTTGTCTCTTCAAAAGCAAAAATGCAGCCGCAACTAGAATATCATTCAGAAGTAGCACTTTAATGGTTAACATTATCATTTTTAAAACATTTTCGCATTATGATGAACGGTTAATTTTAATTTTATCGGTTCAATGTTTGCATTTTTAATTTTATCGGTTCAATGTTTGCATTTAGCACTAAAATTATATTTTGTTTTATTGCCACTAACATATCGTGAGCTTATTCCTGGTAAGTTATTTGCCTTAACTGACATAATCTTTGTGATTAGTCTTCTATGTGTTCCGTATAAAGATTTCGCCGTCAGTAGTTTTTAAACATTTCGCCGTCAGTGGTTTTAATTAGAATATTTTAGTAGTTTTCAGTTCGGACTTGAACTATATGAAATTGACTATATGAAAATAACCACACAACTAATTCACCACTCTCTTTATTGAGGGCAGAAATGATAGCGTGAGATAGTGAAAGAGAGAGAGAGAGAGAGAGAGAGAGAGAGGAGAGAAACTCATCGACTGGACGTAGTCTGCTGGAAAAGAGGTAGAATGAGGTTTCTGAAAGTATAGAACGAATCCTCCATACGACTCCTTGAGTATTTTTTCTGATTTCTTGAAAATTCACTATTCTACTTGGGACAAAGTGAGTATGAGGAAGTAGCTACTGCCTACCCAATATGCATCGACCAGACCTGGACTGCTGTAAAGAAAATAAAACCAGCTTTTAAAACCTATAGATCTATAGGTGCATCTCTCAACCGACTCTCTAGTTTCCCTGATTTTCTGATGATTGGACCGCATTCTACCATCTCTCAACCCACCCTCTGACTACTTTTCCTGATTTTCTGATGATTGAACCGCAGTCTACCTTCTTTCTACAAGTCCAGGTCCGATCGATGCGCACCTACTCCTGATTGGGCAGTGGCCACTTCGTCATATACACTTTTTTCCACTAAAGAAATGAATTTTCAAAAAATCAGGAAAAATACTCACGAGTCACTTAGAATGTGCGTTCTATATTTTTTAAAACCTCACTCTACTTTCCATCAGGTCCGGTCCGATTCCAAACTTGTTTAGTGATACCTGAAATAGTGCCACAATACCAAAATATGGCATTTTTCCAAATTGTGGCTTCCAATATTTCGAAGACTTGACTTTTTTAAAGTTTTTACAATCATTCCTTAGTTTTCAATAGTATAATATTCCTTATTTATGTGCGGTTTTACAATTTGATATCATGTACAATTTGATCCATCATTATATTATTATAATTTTTTATGATCAATATCACTATCATAGTGTTATACGTTATCTACCTCTGCGTCTTTATTTTCCACATCGTCATAGTTTTCCTTAGCATCAAGATTTTCTTCGTTATCGGTTGTTAACATTTTTACCTGATTATTAGCAATCACAAACAGCAGACGGAATTGTGCGATCTTAATCAATATCTCTTCACTGCATTTCCATTCGGTCCATTTTAAGAGTAGCCAACTTGGCCGGCCGTAATGCCCTTGCCGCCAGAGTTGCCAATTCTTCATTGAATAGCCAAAATGAGAAGAGTTGAATTTTAGTTCTGCGTATAAATTTTATTGCTTTATTATTTTCCTAGCTTTCATGTTTTTATGTGCTTTTCTTCTTTTTTTTGTATCCTATTATTTTTATTATTTGTGAAGTTCAATGACGCACTGGACGGTTTTAAATGTTGTGTGCAGGGAATTTTATTGGTTTTGCAGACCATCAGTAGTGGGTAGCCGTGCATCTGTGCGAGGAGGCTTTAAATTATATAAATTTCTGCAAGGCTGCATAGTGGGTCGGAGTAGCAGAAAAATACTAATAAAATAAATTAAAGATATCTTCATTTGTTTTTTTTTATTTATATTTTCACGTACATTTCTGATTTTTACTACAGTGACAAAGGAAAATAACAAAAAAATTGATTTATTTATAGAAAATCCTTAAAAAATTTTCTGGTTCACAAGCTTCTTCTCCTCTTTCTCTACTTTATTGCATTTTTATCTGCATCTGTTTTCTGATCTTCTGTTTTCTGCAAAAGCTGAAAAATGCCTTCCAACTTCTTACTGACAGCAGGTTGCTTTATATTCCACTCTTCGCCGCAGCCTCTGACTGTCTGCCGCCAGTAGCTTCTTGCATGTCCATAAAAATTAAGTTGTTCATCAGCAAATAAACCAAATTGCTTGGAAAATAGCAAGAGAAGATGAAGTAATGGCAACAGAAAGAAGAACTTAGTAAGCACCTACTTTGGTATTCATAGGAACCAGAAAAGCCAAGCGTGCAGCTAACGCAAAAATACTTATTACGCTTAATTAGGCAACAAAAGAGGAGTCGCCAGCGCAAGTTGCAGTCGCACTCTAATAAGGCAGCATAAAGATCGAGCGAGATGCTCGGTCTCTAATTTTATGTTTGCTTCTTTTTGTGCAGCGCTTAATGAGCCGCATTGAATTCGAAAGGAATTGGAATATAATGTTGTCTGAAATTAACAATTACTTTGAAAGAGTTTTTCGAATTGCAAGTCTAATCTTTTGAATCAAATAACAGGTCTTAAATTCTATAAACATTTACCGCGTTCTCGACATAATTTGCATATTTACTCGGTTAATTACGAACCCCATCACGTCTTGCTCCACTTTTTTCAAGCACAGCTATAAAAACATGTTCAAATCCGGCATCATGTTCGCTAAAGCTTTGATCTTCCAATAAAGACAATACGGAGTTTACCAGCACTCATTAGGGTTAGTTTGCTAAATTTTGCTGAAGTATATGTATGATCTTCGCTCCATTAAAAGCTCATAAGTATTCATTTCAAGTATTTTATGAGTGAATTCAAGCGCTCGCGAAGAGTTTTTTGGATAGTTATCTTCTAGCCTGAGTCTTTTGTTAAAAATCCGGCATGGATGTAATACGAGTATAAATTCGTGTAATTAAAAGAAAAACCTATATTTTTTTTTTTCTTTCAAATATCTTCCTAGAGAAAGCGGGCGAGTAGAAACGAGCGAATAGAAAGCGAGCCTCGAATACATTACGATAATTTCTCTCAAAACGTTTCCAAATGATTTCTCTTTCAAGTATCCTCTCAATATTTACGGAGAAATATTCTTGAGTATCGTATCTCTCTCCCCTCTCTCCCTTTCTGTATCTCTCTCTCTCTCTCTCTCTCTCTCTCTCTCTCTCTATCTCTGCTCTCAGGATATATTTTCAGAGAAAATCTTCACAATCTAAACTATCCTGTCTTGTGGCTTCGGAAATATTAAATGTTTATAATTCTTTTAGGTTCTGCAAAGTTCAAATTTCTTTTTATTTTTTTTTTTCTCGTAACAGTTGAGAGAAAACTATCATCCATCATATCTAAACATTTATTATTTCCCATGTTTAAGGTTAAAGTTTTTTAACGTTTAACAGTTTATGTTGTTTAAAAATTCTTGTTAGCTTCTTCAATATCTTGCTTATTTTCTTTCTCTCCGCCTCTCCGCTATTTTTTTTTATAGGTTTGATGCACTTGTTCACTAAAATAACGTCAAGACTAAAGAAATGTAGAGAGCCATTAATGGACAAAAACAACATCTCCTCAGACAATCGGCCTCTTTTAGTGTTGCCTTCATCCTCTAATGTGGTCTTGTTCTCATTTTATTTTTTGGATTTCTACAGTAACTCTAAAGAATTCTGTCGAAAGTTTCCAGCTTTAAAAATAATTTTATTTTTACATGCTTACATTTTTACTTCTTCTCTTTTCATCAGAAATGATAATCGATTTTTTCCGATATTCTGTTTCAGGTTTTTTTGCAACTTCAGTTATTTAAAAGATTTTTTACCTGTGAGCTGGCAAGATGTATTAAAAGTAGGTTAAGAACCTGTTAATTGTGGAGTGCGTTGTTCATACGTGCAAATATTCGCTTTGTCATTTTAATGACTTAACGATTTAATATTGAAAAGCGGTTATTAGTGTGTTAAAATTTCTTTCCTTTTTTTTATAATATTTTATGATTCTTTTCAAATGTTAAACACATTTTTACTCCAGTTTTTTAACTATTTTTCTTTTTATGTTGCAGGTCAATAAAATGTCATAGTAATATCAATAAAAAATATGGTTTTTAACCGGAAATTGTAAGTGGAAACATAAAATATTATGTGTAATTTTTGTATTGTCTTTTCCCTACATTGACTACGATCGGAAGTAAATCCTTCACTCAAAGGGTTGTACAAAACGTTCGTTTTCTTCTTGATTCAATCAGTCACTTCAGTGATAACGTGAGCCGCGCGCCGCAATCGCGTTCCGCACTCGTCATTCAGAAACACTCGTTTTACTCTTCGTACTCGATATTAAATTTGTGAAGTCAATCGTATAAACCCAAATTATTGTTTTTTTCATCATTTCATTCTTAATTTTTTCAAAACTTTGGCACGCCATTAATTTTAAAAAAGCGTAATCATTCTTGCCAACTCCTGAGATAAAATCTAATTTCTGGGATTTTTAATTATCATTAGAAATGAGATAGAGAAGGATTTTTAAAATTATATGAGACTTTTTTCTTTCAAAACTCTCACACCAAAATTAGCTTAGTTTTGGTAAAGAAGACTTGCTGTGAATATTTTAAAATATTCGATCGTGCGATTTATGTGAGATTTTTCCGAAGCAGACAATTTTAAAGAGATTTTCAGTTGACTTCTTTAAGTATTAATAAATTAAGGTGCTCATTAGTACGTTTTCAGAATGCCATTTATTATTTTTTATAAATTGCCACATTTATTTATTTTTACATTGAATGGAAAAAAAAATAAAAGAATTCTATATATTGAACATGAGATGAACATTAAAAACTTGCAAAAATCTGCCCAAAACTTATCCTACTTCTTAATTTTATTTTTTCAAATCTTCTTTGGCTTTCTTTTACTCATAAAAATGTGTCTTCTTGTATATAAAGCCAGCCAATAAATGCCACCAAAATCCATAAATATGAACACTTCAGGCAGCTTAAAAAAAGAGAAAAATCAACCCAGTCTGGTCTGCTGTAATTCATGAACCGCAAACCGGGAAGATCATAAAAACACGAAAATAATTTTCGGTTGATTTATACGGAAAAATACTGGCTTCTGAAAACGTTTCCAGGAAATAATATCTTTCCAGCACAGAGGAAGTTGGTTTTTGTGATATTAACTAAAATTCCTCAGTTATAAAAAGATTAATTCTTGAATTATCTTTATAAAATAGTGAATCTTTCTTACAGACTTTAACTTCTTTATTTAATACGTAAATATTTTCCAATTGAATACTATTTTTGCTTAAAAATTAGCAATCCATTAATAATTATTTACCCAATCAATGAGCAATAAATAATTATGAAATCCATTTAAAAATAACATTGATTCAAACCTAAGTATCCGCACAGTAATTTTTACCGAGAAGCAGAAGCAGGCGAACAATAAAAAATCCATCATTGCCATGGTCAGATATGTTAATTCAAATGAATAATAATTTAAGTTTACCAAACAATTCATAAAGAATTAAAAAAAAACTGTTAAACGCATCATTAAAATACACCAGACATATAAAATTTTAAACACTTAAAAAAGCAGTTAATATTATCTATTTACAACGTATTCGTGTAGAATACATGAATTAATTTATTAGTCATAGAATAGCAATAAAATTAACATTGAACAACCGGTTTTCTCGCATAAAAAGCCGATTTACTCACACCATTAAGCATAAATGCATTAAAAAGTACTTACTGTTCATATTAGATTCATTTATTTTTTTTACTTTTTACAAATTGCTGGATTAATGTAAAAAAATCTTAAATTAAAATTCAGTTATAATAATAAGTAATTTTATTTATTCAGTTGCATTCCATTTTAAAATTAACTTAGAAAATTAATGTTCTCGTTTAATTGTACATAATTTGAAATCAATTTGAAGGTTATTGTGAACAAGCTGCTGAATTGTTTTGTGAACGAGTCGGTAGAAGTGCTTTGTGAATAGTCTGCTGAAAAGCTTTAGCCGCTCTCCGCAGCCACATCTGTCTGATGACGTGAAATTTTCTTACAGATGATTTTCACTATAGATGCAAACATAAATCTTCACGAATACAATTAATAAATCTTTCCTTGTTCTACACCGTATGTATAGAAAATTGCGGATGGTTTTAATATCAATGCAATTAATAATCTCCAAAAAATCTCGAAAATAATACTTTTATAAATACCCATAAGATTTCAAGTTTTATTACTAAACCCTATAAAATTGTTATTTTCTAATTATAAATTTTTGCAGTGAGATTTTTTATATTTGAGTTGTATTATATTTGAATATTCTACATATAAAAGCTAAAAGTGACTGGGTTAAATTCCTTGGTTACTTTTCAATGGCCGAATAACTCAAATCCCACAAAAGATTTTTCTCCCAAAAGGTTGGCAACCTAGATCTTTACGCTATTGTGAATTACCAAAGACATAATTTATTTTGCAGATTCCTTACTTGTTTTTAGCTGTTCTTGTTTATTTAATTAGTATTTATAAAATTTAGAAATAAAAAATGCCAACTACGGCTTTAAAGGAGGCGCTTAAGAATTGTCTCATCAACTTTGATCGTCGAATTACTGCCACAGACTTGGTTCAGCAGTATAAGTTGAGTTACGAAGAGGTGCACCAAACGCTGAAAGAATATTTACTACAACAGGAATCTAAAGGCGTGAAATACGAAAAACGCTTTCTGGTACACGGACTGGAGAAGGATAACCAAAATGAAGTCTATACTGTCGTTCGGGGTGAAAAGAAACTCCAAGAATGGTTGGAACGTCTGCAGAAAGCGCAGGCCGCTCTGTATTCTGTTGAAGTGGTCGGAGGATCCAAGTCAGCACCTTGCATTTTTAAGGCTGTGGAGTGGCATTCCACCAAATTACAAAATCTAAAAACTCGTGAAGTTCAGTCTAAAGTGACTGAAGTAAGTAATCAAGAGAAACCGAAAGCAAAAAAGTCGGCGAGCCCAAATACTTCCCTCGAGCAAACTACTACGGCCGCGAGCACAAGCAAGGCGGCGGCCGCGCTAAAAATAAAATCTGAAAAAACAGAAACATCACCACCAGAAGCTCGGAAAACTAGCAAAAAACCGTCACCAGAGGATAAGAAGAAAAATAGCACCGCAGCGGCAGGAAAAAAAGCTGGTGGTATCGGCAACTACTTTTCAGCGGCTTCCACAAGCTCCACTAAAAAGGATGAAATCAAAAAGGAACCACAACAAAATCGCTCGCCGAAAAAGATGCAGGATTTCTTCAAAAAACAAGCAGAAAAACCGAAAACAGCGATCAAGGAAGAATCGACTAAAAAGAAATCACCATTAAAATCAGAAGATATTAAAACTAAGGTTAACACTTCCGTTCAACTCTTCGATGAGGAGTCAACGGACGCTTCCTCAGATGAAGAAGCAAAATTGGATGCCCTTAAGCGTGACATAATTAGCTCGGATCATGAAGTAGATGCCACAGAAGAGGCAACAAGTAGCAGCAAACGCCGTCGTATTATTGACTCTGATGATGAAGAATCCGCGAAGCCACCAGAAAAAATAGAACGGAAAGAATCTGATGCAGCAGAAGAAGTGACTACGATCGAGGACGATGATGAGCCAAAGCCTATGCAGCAACAATCCGAAACTTATCTCGATGAGGATGGATTTGTTATAACTGTCAAATCTAGGAAACCTGTAGGTCGGAATAGTAACGCTAAAACTAACAGCAGAACAACGAAATCATCACCACGCAAATCATCTCCTCCAAGTGGTCTAACAAAGACGGCGGCTGCTGCCAAAACCAAGCAGGGCAACATTATGAACTTCTTTAGCAAAAAGTAAAAGCTGCGTTATAAATGTAAAAGTAGTATTTATTTCAACAGTTTAGTTATATGAAATAAAAGAAATGTTTGTTAAAAACTTACCTAAAGGGTTTTTACTTATTTGTATTTATTCAACTTCGTTTTGTTTAGTTTTTATACTAAAACAACTAAAAAAGTGTTAAGTTGAATATTTAATATTACAAGGATTTACACTTCATAACTAACAGTGAAATTTGTATTTAAACATCACCGGATTTTATTAATTGAACTGAAAATCATTTCGTTTATACGTCTAAAAATATTTCGATTCTAAAATTAATTTTTTTTGAGTAAATCTGTGAAAAACGTGTGTCGTCTCGTGTTCGTTCTTCGATTCTCAGTTTCCAATAAATGCAATTTGAAATAATTTTCAAACCCCCAAACATTTAATTTTGCAGAACTCAGAATTCAAGGCCATTTAGAGACTGCAACACCGTGGGAACCTCTCCGTATTCATAAGAATTGACTGCCACGCCCAAATATATTCCTACAACTGCTGTCACCACTTCCTTTAGTCATTCGCAACATCGTAAACAGCAAGCAACATATCCAGTCATCCAAACACTTCCATCCACATTATAAATTCAAATAGAAATTTATAAAATCGACCGATTCGTTACACTCGAAGCCACTCTCCTTATAATGCGTTTTGAACCAATAGGCCAAAAAATGTTCACACGTCGTAACTGGTTGCTGCGCTGCAGCATTCTAATCAATGTTGCTGTGATTCTATATATTGGCAGTCATGTTATGATCGGTGGCGGTAACAACTTTGCTTCCGGCTCCGCGTTCATTATACAGGAACAGCAACAACAACAATTCAGAGGAGAGCCGGCGATTGTGAGAGAGCCTCAGTCGCAAAAGGTGGGTTTATTTTTCATATTTAATATGCTTTGTGTAATCTGAAATTCATGCGATTCCTAAATAAACCATTTTAATTTCTCAGCCGCAGGAACAATTTATAATTTCCACGTCTGATGACAAACCACAAACACACGTGCTGCCCCTCGAGGCGATCGCGAATGCTGGTGGTCTGCAAGCGCCACCCAGTGATAGTAGTCCACGCACAAACACAGCCGATAAAGCGCCATCACCATCTAGCGCCGGGCAGAATCAGCATCGAGACGATCCCGCTGCCTCTGCAGGAGAACCAGATGCGGCGGCGGTCATCGGCAACATTGCTGGTAGCGAGCAGAACGCCTATGTAAACAGCACGGATACCGATGGCTTCATTGTCACCGGTGACGAGAAAGACTTCAGCGATCGCCTGCGATCGCTACTTAAGTGCCATGATCATGTCTACGATCCAGAAACACTGCAACGCGGTGACTTCTGGGTTCTTAAGAACTACGTGCGTGCCGATCACGGCGAGATGAAATGCCATGAAACCATTACATACACCACGCATGCCGACTACACGTTCCTCGACAATCTCATTCCGTTGCTGGATCGATGGCGTGCCCCAATTAGTATAGCCATGCACGCCCCCGGCACCGATTTCCAGCCCACAATCGACTCCATACGCTACCTTAGAACTTGTCTGCCGGAAAGTCAACTGGTCCGCACGTTTACCACGTTCCACGTGTACTTCAGCAGCAAGCACATACCGAAAAGCGTGCCGAAGACCACGGATGTCTTGAAGACGGGCTACAATTGCACGCTGCCGCCTCCGTACTTTAACGTCAGTTCAGGACATCTTTATAAGAACCAAAGGAAACTGCTGTATCCTGTCAATGTAGGACGTAACATAGCGCGCGATGCTGCCCTTACTCATTTTATACTGGCCTCTGATATTGAGTTGTATCCAAATCCGGGACTGGTGAAGCGATTTCTCGAAATGATCGCACGCAACGAAGCGTATCTGCATCGTAAATCGCCGAGGTGAGGATGGGGCTGACAAGATCTTAGAATACTTTTTGTTCCTTATAATATTCATCTCCTTCACAGAGTTTTTCCCCTTTCAATTTTTGAAGTGGAAGCCAACTCAGCTGTGCCGCGCGACAAAACCGAGCTTCAAGAGCTGCTGCGCAGCGGCAAAGCGATACCCTTCCACAAACGTGTCTGCGCCAGCTGCCATAACGTGCCCAAATCCAAAGAGTGGATGGCCGCCAATGAGACGGACGAGCTGAGTGTATTCCACATTGGCAAGCGTACAGGTGGCTTCGTGCACTGGGAGCCAATCTACATTGGCACTCATGCCGATCCGCACTACGATGAGCGGTTGAGTTGGGAGGGCAAGAGCGACAAAATGACGCAGGTGCGTTGGAAAAAATAAACCACAGTTATTTTCTATTATACAATATTAACCCCCTCTTTCCAGGGTTATGCGCTCTGTGTACTCGACTACGAGTTCCATATACTCGACAACGCGTTCCTCGTGCACAAGCCGGGCATCAAGGTGCTGAAAAAAGATAATCGGCGGGCGATGCTGGCCGGCAAGACGAACCAACTGATACGTAAAATTATCTATCCGGAATTGAAGATCATGTACGGCTCGCGCAAGGGTTGCGCCGTATAGTGACGAAGGCTCTGAATCTACTTAATGTTTATCAGTACTGAAACTTGTTCCAAAACGACGACCGGCATTGCATGAGTAGAAGCAGTTAGTTATTTTTTAATACATGTAGCATAGAAATGAATCTAGTTTAGAGCGGCGGTTTGGATTAAGTTAAGCAAGCAAAAGACTTTAGAAGAAACAAAATTATAGAATGGACATATTAATGCTGAACTAAAAGGTAAAACACTCACAAAAAAAACCATTGTACGTACTTTTCTAAACTGATTATGAACTATAAATAAATAAATTCTAAACGCGAATAGTTTTCATGTAATCAAAATTTTGTAATTAAATTTTTGGGCATTTTTGGAAAACTATATTCCGGTATATTTAAAAAATACAAATTTCGCGAGATCATTATTTTTAGTTTCTCATAATATGTAAGCTAATATATTAGCTCATAATATGGTAAGCATAAAATTTTTGTAATTGTGTATTTAAGTTATATTTTTGTAAATTTGGAAAAAGTAAGTAAGTTTAAATTATTTTTAACTATATTACTCTAAGAAATAATTACCACAAGCATTAAAATGGTAAATGTCACAAAATCTAAGTGTTAAAAATGAAAATTTTTAAAATGAAAAAATATTTTGAAATTACAAAAAACATAACTTACAAAACGAACAAAAACTGTGCAAATATCAATTCAATGCAAATATCAGTTCATAAATCTCAGAAGTTATTGAAGTCCCCCACATTATTTAAATACAAATTAAATTCACGTTTCTTTTAGAAAGTTGCGTCCTTATTATATTTGCATTTAAAGCTAAAAACAAGTTAAGATTGCAATCATTACTGAAAAACACATTAAATGATTAAGAACTACTTTAACTGATGATTTCGATGAATTTGTGAACAACGATAATTTGATTTTCTTCTGATTTTTCCAAATTGGGATGTTTCAACTTTGAGAATACGCTAAGAATTCAGCTGAAAAATACACAAAACCTGAATTCTTATTTTTATGTTAAATAAGAATTCAGGAAACAAATATTAAAGAACTTTTTTCTAATGGACAAACGATTTGAAAGTGAAACATTTTATATCGTACATAAATACTTAAGAGCGAAATGTACTAAACTACGTAGTAATATAAGCGCAAAACGTGATATATAAGTTAGTAGTATTAATTATTAAGTACCATTATTGTGAGTAAAAACAACTAGTGAAATAAATTCGTTTAGGATTCAGTGTAACTAATTTGATAACGAAGCTAATAATTTGATAACTACGCTAAGAAGTTGTAACGTAGCTAAGAATAAGATAACTAAAAATAAGAACATGTTAACCGATAACTAGAGAAAAGCACACAAATATTTATATATTAGAGAAACAAATAAACACGAGTTTAGATCTTGCATGCGAGGCAAATTAAATTTGGAACCTAAATTTGTAAGCAGCAAAGAAAGACTTTAAATGAGTAACTCAATTTAATTGCCAACTTTAAGGTTGTTTTGCCAACGATGAGCAAAACAACTTATTAAGAAACTCTACACTTTTAACTAAAAGCTACCGTAAGTTTTTGCAGCCATGAAATGCTAAATTCGTAGAATTTTTTCAAAATATTTTGCAATACTGTAAAAATCAAACTGTCAAAATAAAATCAAATTAAAAGAGTAATAAAAACTTGTTTGCGAATAAGAAACAACTAAATTTTTAGGGTGCCTCTATTCAAGATGTTGTAAATTTAAACCTACATTTTCAGTCAATTTGCGCTACGATGCATTAAATTCAATAAGAGTTAGATTTTCCAGTTAATTTTATATTTTTAAGCGAGATAAACTAAAATTTTGTAAAGCTATTAAGACAGAAATGGAAAATCTACTATTAAAATTAGAGAAACCAAAGCAGAAATGTAATTGTCAACTCAACTAAGGCAAAATCTTTCCTCACACACTTTAGCAAACAGAAATTGTTATAAAACTATCACAAAAATGTTATGAAACATTATAAAAAACAGAAATAGAAACCATTAACTCACAAAATACAAAGGAAAAGCATAAGTTTAACAAAAAAAAGGTAGGAAACTCAATTATAAACTGATAAAATTAAAACCCCCAAACATTTTAGAAAAGTGCCTTAGATAAAATATTAGAATACATTTTGAAAATACATAAAAATAATTGAAACAAAATTAAAATTAAATTATGAAGATTTTTGGAAAGAAGGAAAACGTGGTTACTTTTTATTGTATTATTTTTGGTTAACACAAAATTAATATAACAAATAACGAAATGTGTTGCTTGATTGTTTGATTGATGGTTACCTTTTATTTTCTATAAAGTTTCGAGATGTAATGAAATGAAATATTCCAAAATCGTACCTCCTTTTATTTTATATTACAAAACAGATTGTTTTTTTGATTCATCGTATAAAATTTTATTTGTTTTATTTTAGTTTATTTTAACTTATTTAATTTGTATCATGTTACACATATCGCTTTCTTTTATTAAATTTAACTTTATTTTATTTTTTTTTCATATATTATTGCATTAAATTTATTTACTATAATGTAGTTTATTTTTATAAATTTATAGCGTAAAGAGTTCATATTTTGTTCCTTCTGGCAAACAATAATACGATGTAAAAAACATAATATTTTTTGAACTATAAAATAAAAAACACAATAATAAAGAACACAAAACTTATATTTTTAGAATTTGTTAAGAGCTCAAAATGTTAGAGATTTAAAACGATATCCATTACATAATTTCCTTAATTACAGAATTTATATAAAACTCAATTACATAATTTCCTTAACCTAATAAAAATTATATAAAATCTGTTTTAATTAACTAAAATCTGAAGCTGCTTCTGTGCTTTCAATTCAACCATATAAATATCACAAACTATAAATACAATAACTGGAATTGAAATAAAGCAAAATCTACTGCATTAATTAATTAATAATTAATTAGTCTGTTGTTACTGTTACTCTAGTACTTTATGCCATTTTTTCAATTGAAACTGAGTTCACTACTGTTATAAATACTTATTTTTTTATTCCTTACTCTAGCTAGTAATTTAGTAATCTACTACTTTATAAATAATTTCTATAACTAACTTATGCTTAAAAGTTTTAATAAAAATCCGTTGTGTACTTCATCAACCTCAATAAACCGAAAATGCAAATTTAGTTAGAAATTTTGGTTGTAAGTTATTTGGTTGTAAATTTCGGTTGTAAGTTAGTAAATTACAGCAAACATTATATAGATTCCTTTTAGTTAGTTTATTTGTTTAAAATCTAAATAAATAAAAGCAGAAGGAAAGTAATTAAAAATGTTGTATTGTAATAAAAGACAGAATAGAAATAGCCCTCAATATTTAAGAAAAAATAAAATGTGAATAAATAAAAAACAATTTTAAAGTATGCAGAATTGAAAGTGAAAACGTATTTTAATTTTTACTTTTCCTTAGGATTTTTTTTGTTTGCTGGGAATTCTTAGCGAGGATTTGAATTGACGATCGCTGTGGTTCAACGTACTTCAATAAAATTAGCTTATTTCTTTTTGCAAATGTCAAATAATCATTCGCTTATATGGGGTGGGTCATCGGTTGGTTTCTTTTAAACTGCGTGTTATTTTGATACTGCCAACACGAATACGCTAAAAACTGATAGAAATTTATAATCATACCTCCGCGGTACGGAATGGATCGATTTGCGCCTTCAGAGTGGGTATGAAAAACTCTCCAAATATCTTGGCAACTGAGCACTTTAATATATTAGATTTTCTTGGGGTCGGGAATTGATGAATTGGACTTGGTCACACAACAATCGGCATTTTCATTCTTTTCAATAAAGTAACGTGAAAAAAGATTGAACAACTCTTCTATAGCAATTTTAAAAGGAAACTAACTGATGGCCACACTATAATTAAAATATAACCTATGAAACCTAGACAAAAAACAAAGTATATTACGAAATCATATAAGTTAAACTGAAGATTACTAAAATTGTAACCTTTGAATTAACACTTTGACATTAACGATAAAAATATAAAAGTGAGCAAATTGTTAAGATGCCTATAGGTTAAAAATGTTTGTCAAAAGGCAAGTTATATACTCGTATTATTTTGTAAATTAAGTTTTTAAAGCAGAATCCATTTAAATGAGAGATTTCGTCTCTATTTTCGTGAAAATTAAAATGCATTTTTAATAGCTAAGGACTAAATTTAGCTTTTAAAAACTGATGATGAATAATATTTAAAACGAAAGACTCAAGAAACGAACTTGAATGAAATCAAACTCGAGCTTTTAACCGCGGTGTAAAACGAAAAATTTGAGAAACAAACTTGTTATTTGTCAAGGAAGAAACGGCAACTAGCGGCTGACGTAAAATCGAATTTAAAACGAAAAAATCTTCTAAATGAAAAGAATCAATTAATATCTTTTTGCTGGATTTCTTCGGCTTTTTTGAACACGTTCGACAATTTATTTATTTCAAGTGATTTCTAGTGAATTAATGTAAAATGTATAACTTTTTCGGCCACATCAGCACCTTGGTACCTTGTTATTTCGGCAAAATTCGCGTGAATTTATTCATTTCGTTAGTAAATTAGATGATTATTTATTAGTTATTTGTTTAACTCGTTTTCAGTATTACATTTTCGGCATGTGTGAGAACGAGATGTATGTTGCGTTGTCGCAACACAGCCAGAGCATCTTCAAAACATGTTTCTTTCTCGGTTGGTAACGCACGATAACGTGAATAACGGCCTTGACATTTTTCGGGTACAAAATAAAGCTGCTTATTAAATAAAATTGGTAACTTTTAATATTTCACGGTTTCAGCGAAATACGTGTTGAAATATTTGTATTTAAATTTAAATCTTATAAATTATTAAAGAGTTTGTAATTTACATGAATTCGACTTCTACGAAAAGAAGAACCATGTGATTCACACCCAACATTAACTGAGCCTAGTTTGAAATTCAAATCAAGTGCTTAATTAAAATTGTAGTTTTTTTGACGCGTTAACTTCCTCAGATCAACAAATAAGCTTTGACATTTTGCACATTTCGAGCTGAAACAACTTGATTTTTTTCCTTCTTCTCTTAAGTGAAGCTGCAAAGTTTTCGCTTCAACTGAAACAGTTTGTATTGAAAGCTCATGCGCTCAACAACGTGCGGAGTATACGCGAGTTTAAAAGAAAAGGAAACGAATTTCTAAAGAAATCCAAAAATCTTTGTTTTTCCCGGCGAAGGAGAAAATTGTGCACATCGAAATCATGATAAAGATTTTGCAAAGTATTGTTTTGTTGTTGGCTGTTTGCGGCTCGATGGGTTAGTATTGTATATTGGTATTTAGTTAAATTAACAGTTACGTGATTACTTGTTGCGAAAAAATACGGCATCAAAATAAATTTAAATATTTATAACAAATAAGAAATGTTGAAAAAGCTCATTAAAGAAAATATATAATTTTAAAACGAAACAAATCTACGTAAATCTAGAGCAGTAAATTTTGAAGTACAGTACAAGTACCAGTACCAGGTACTTTTTTTTAAATACGAAAACTACCAGTATGTGGCGGTTGAAACCCAAAATATTTGTGTACCAGTACATTTGAACGTTTTTACTTAGACTCTAAGTATCAGTACCAGTACCAGTACTTCTAGAATACTTTTGCAGCACCAGTACTTACTTTTCTATTGGTGAGAGACTAGAGACTTTCTTAGTTAAATACTTTACACTCCAGTCCTTAAGTACAATTACGACTAAAATTACCTTCGCAGTGTCAGTACTTTTATCTATACTAAAAATAAAGAATATGTTAAATGCTTGGGTCCCAAGTACTGGAGTACAACATTACTCGAGAAGTACTGCGGTATTGCAAGTGTGATTAAATAATGATACTTGAGGACTTTAATCCGTAGTGTTCGAGTACAATATTACTCTGAGAATAGTAGTACTGCAGGGGTACTTTAATAGTAATGGTAGGTGTGGACTTGAGTTCAGAGTACTCGAAAACGAAATTACTCTAAATGTGTTGGTATTTCACGGATATTCTAAGTTATTGGCACTGGAGGATTAAAAGTGCTACAGTACCCAGTATATGTTTTTTTAAAAATACTGAGAAATGTTCTCGTACTTAAGTATTCTCCAAAAAAGTACTTGGCTGTTGGTTTTGCGTATTTTTATAAACTTATATGTTTATAATTGAATAGTATATTTATAATTATTTAGAATAAGTAAAATTTAAATTAATATAAAATTAAATTTAAAGCCAATTTTTTCAATTATCATTATAAAAAATTCAAGCTTTTATTTGTGAAATGTTTTCTTTATTTAGTAAAATCTTTATTTATACAGTTTTTATTTGCAAAATAACAATTTTTATACAATATTTTAAATAACACCTAACAGGTTCAATTAATCTAATATTGTTGTTTCCTTAGAGCTTCAAAAACGAGTTGGCTTGCTTAAATCTTCCGTTCTCGATTTTAGTACTGAAAATATTAAGAAATCCTTAGACATTTAAGAAAAATATTAAAAATTTTAAAAAATAAATAATTAAAAAAATATTACAAAATACAGAGTACGAAATTCGAATTATTAACAAAATAATTTAATCTCTTTTTTCATTATTTGTAATTTTTTCAACTCTTCCAACGCGGCACCAACCAGCAACAAAAACTGCAAAAACTGTAAGAATGAAGACGACGATATGGTCTTTAAGAAAAAAAAATATGATTTTATTATTACAGCTCAGACAAGTCAAGAATATCAACTAAGCGTTTGTTTCTGAGGCACACACAATTTCTAGAAATATTTTCGAGTACGAAACTTAATGCGGTTCATAATTGCAATGCGGTGCTTTGTGATAAATTGTTGGGAAATAAGAAGGAAAGAGTAAAAGAGGAGGTTGTGGAAGGGGATTTTAAGTGGTGTAACTTAATAAATGAGAAGTGGCAGTGAAAACCGATTTTATTCCTGATTCTTATCTTAAATATTTTGGAAAGTAATATTAAGAATTCTCGTCTTATATCAATAAGGATAATATATAATTATATCAATAAGTGCTAAAAACTTTACATTTCACACGCAAGTTAGATTTCAAATGTGAGTCAAGCCAAGCGGGTTATGCAAAACCCAGTTTGTTTTTTTTTTCTTTCGCTTACATTTCGGCAAATTTTAAGATTTGACAAAAGTTACTGAAGTGAAGGCACAGCACAGCAAAACTAAACAAGTTTTGGCCCCACAAATAGTTGAAAAACAATAAGGTTATGCAATCTGAAAAAGAAAAATTGCTGACCTGTAGCTGTTGTTGTTGTTGCTGTTCATTAGCGCAGTTTTATGCAAGCATCTGCGGCCTTGAAACAGATTTATTGATTTTTACGTGCGCGCGTATCATCAAAAACAATGCAAACGACTGGGCGACGTTGTTATCAATCAAGTATTTAATTTTATGAGCGAGATAAAACCTTTCTTTATTGAAAAGTAAAGCTTAAGCAAAAATTATGCAAATTGTAAAATTAAATTTATCTTAATCGCTGAATGTTGGCATTCAGAAATTATATTTCAATACTATTTATTGGTATTGGTGGTCCGTTTTCACAAACGTCGTCGGTTTGACAGTCGTTATTGACTGTCAGAGTGGTAAATATTTTTATTGTGTTTTTATGTAAATCGTTTCGTAGTGCGTCTTCCGTTTTTGTTTTGGAAACGCAAGCATTTCGTTGCTCAACCTGTTTACTTAATTAATTACAACAAATTAACATTTTCTCTTGCTCATAAAAACAGTCAATAACTTTATTAGTGTCAGTTTTTGAGAAAAATAATCAGAAATCCATCCATCTTTAGGTAAGCGCTGCTTGAATAAGTCGAATATTAATGGGTTCCGTTTTACTCTGCTTCCTGCTTCGTTTCAGTGCGCGCCAAATGCCCGCAACCCAATGGCACCTTCCCTGTCTCCGGCGCGTGCGACGCCTACATCGAGTGCAAGAATGGCGTGGAGGAGGAGAAGCTGTGCCCCGACGGCCTGCTGTACAACGAGAAGAGCACCGGCTACCCGTGCGCCTACCCGATCGACGTGGATTGCGGCGGGAAGCAGGCACGCCTACAGCAGGCCCAGCCCACCGACGAGTGCCCGCATCAGTTCGGCTATTTCCGCATGGGCGACAAAAGCCACTGCGGCCAGTTCAAGAACTGTGCCTCCGGCCGTGGCTACGTGCTCGACTGTCCCGATGGCCTGGCCTGGAATCCGGAAACTTACCGCTGCGATTGGCCTGATCAGGTAGAGGACTGTGATGCCGAGGCCTTTTTGGGCTTCCGCTGCCCCGATCCAGCTCCCAAATCAGCGCTTCTGGGCGACCAGGAACTCGAATATGAGTTCTACGAATCGAAGGACGATTGCCAGCAGTATTTCATTTGCGTTGAAGGACGTCCTCGCCGCATTGGTTGCGGGGAAGATCGCGCCTTCAATCCAGAAACCAAGACGTGCGACGACATCGAAAATGTTAGCACCTGTAGCGCGGAAGTGCGTAAACGTGGCGAGGCAATAAAAGCAGCACGTTTGGCGACGGCACAGGCTAAGAAATCTATCAACCCGGCTAAGAACGCACTCAGGGGATAATTTTCAGACGCGCTATTTTGTTGAATTACTTGTTTTTTAATAATGTAATTAAGTTTTCTATTCCGGCTTTTGTTTTATTGAAGTTGTTGAAGTCATATACTAGTCTGCAAAGTGAAAAGAAAATCTAATTGCCACATTTTTTTCAAGTCATATAGTTGAAATAAAAATAAAAAGGAAAAAAACAATTTAACTTTGTTTTTATTTTAATAAAATAAAAGGAATTTACTTAGATAGAACCAACACATAAGAACCAAGTAAGTTAAAATAGGTCTCAGCCTTTAAGGAAAAAGTAAGAGGCGCATCCACAGGCGGTTTAAGGAGGCTCAAACTGCCTTCTTTTTGGCTCTTCCCTCCTAGTCGAACCTAAATCGAACTCTAATGCTTATAATTACTATAGCAATTTAATATATCAATTTTATTCATTGTAAATAAATAACTCATATTCATACCCAAAAATGTCTCCCTTCACACAGTTTTTGCTGCTGCCTCGCCGCAATGTCCCGAACCGGATGGTCGTTTCGCCTCCGCGGACCAGTGTGATGCCTACATCGAATGCACCGCCGGCGTTGCCGAAGAGAAACTTTGCCCCGATGGCTTACTCTTCCATCAACGAACCAAATCCAGTGGTGAATGTGCTTATGCTCCCCTGAAAACGTGCAAGGAGCGGACGCGTCTACAACCCGCCAACGCCACCGAACATTGTCCACGTCAATTCGGCTTCTACCCAATGGGCGATTCATCCAAATGCCGTGAATACTGGAACTGCGCTCACGGTGAGGCCACCCTTGCACGCTGTCCCGAAGGTCTGGCATTCAACATCGAAACTTATCAATGCGACTGGCCTGATCTGGTTGCCGATTGTGATCCGGAGGCCTATCTGGGTTTCACATGCCCGCCCGCAGTCGAGCTGAGTGAGGGAAAGAATCTAGAAGTGGACACCAATCCCGACGGCGGACTCGGCTACTTCCGTCACCCCAACAGTTGCAAGAAGTACTTTGTTTGCGTAAATGGACATCCGCGTTTGTACAGCTGTGGCAAATATTTAGCCTTCAGTATAGAGACGAAATCATGCGATTTTTATCGTAACATTCCTGAGTGTTATGCACGCCTTCCGGAGGTACGCAAGAAGGCCGAAGCGGCAGCAGCAGCCGCAGTTTCCGTTTAAATGTGTTTTTTATCGGAAGTATTCGATATCTTAGAAGTTGGAGTTTTGTTGTAGTTTTTTGAATTTAATTGATAATTGTGTTCATATAATTTAACAATAGTTAAATCTTGTAAAAAATGGTTTAAGTTTATTTACAAAAATAAAGAAATAAATAAAATGTTCAAAATAAAAAAATATTTCAAATATTTAAAATTAAATTGTTTCTTTTCTGCAAAAGCTCAATCTTAAAACCTCCAATTTATTTTTGCGGAATGGCTATTGGAAGTAGCAAAAACCATTGCCTACCTTTAGGCTTACGTAAGGCCTTAATTTGTTCTTGTAGTATGCAAGTTCGCATTTAAATTGTATATCTCGATATATTTAAAATAATAAATTGAATTGAATTTGAATTGAATTGAATCCTATACAAACCTTAAAACTGTTTTATTATTCACCGAAGGCGAACAAATATTCGATTGCCTGTAGCAGAAATAATTGCCTACAGAAAATTAAAAACATTTTCGGTTTTTTTTAATATGCATATTTTATTAATAATGTAATAATATTAATAATAATTATGCATTATTTTTACATTTTTTAACATAACTACGTATACCGCTTATTATTTTTGTTGTTGTAGTTATTAATCTAACCTCTTCTAATTCTAGTTTATGAAATGCTTGCAATTTTCAAATAAAATTCACTTTTTTATTTACAGCTTTCTAGGAAGTTTTAACATAATTTCTATGGATTTTACTTTGAAATTTTAACGTAAATCGTAAATTACACATTTAAGTATGTTTTTCTATTCAGAAACTGCTCTCTTTTTTTCTTTCCTTTTCTTGCGGTCTCTTCTCTTCTCACTTTAATGCACAATCGATATAAATAACATAAATTTTAAGCTCGAATTGTATGAATTGTATACGAATTACATTTTTAGCACTAATTTAATGAATTTCTTTTGTAATTTGCAATTTGCCCAAAATTATTACAGCGATAAAACTAATTGCACAATATATTGCAGCTAAATATATACGTAACTAAATTTAAATTTACTCTTACAATTGTTTAGATTTCATTTAAAATATTGTACACTTATTTGGCGTAAATTATTTTGGCTATAAAAATTAAAATAGTTGTTTCGTCACATTATTACATATTCGCTATTAATTCCTTTTTTGTTTCAAAAAATGTTTGCTAAGGCGACTTTTATAGTATTTTTTTCTCTCTAATAATTTTAGCTTTGGATTTCGAGCGCTTCCTTACGATTTCTTCCAGAGTTTCAATTATTTTGTTTTTTTCTTCTTTCTGCAATTGAGAAATTATTTAATAAATTTTTTCCTTGTTTTGTTTTTTGCTTAAATGGAAAAAGGAACATTTGTTGTTGTAAGTTAACACAATCATTTGTTTTAATTTTCTTCTTTCTTTTATATAATAAAACATCCTTACTTGTTTTTATTGTATGTACATTAAATAATTCGCTATTTCAAAAGAAATACAAAATAATAAAATGTAATTAATTCAGTCTTTTTAAGTTCTTGCTTTTTAAGTAATCTGTTGATTTTCGCTTGAAACGCTGTGTAAAATTTTGAACGCTATCTTGTAAAGATGGAATTTAAATTTTATAGCCAAAAGGAGTTTCCAAAAATTCGAATTCTTCTTCAATTTTTAATTTTGACAAATTTTTTTTTATATTTTTGAAAAGCCAAAAGTTTTTTAGATATTAATCTCAATTTTTGGTAGTTTATAATTAGATAGTTAGATATATAAAAATACTTAGAATAAAGTATATTATTATATTGTTTTATTGTAGTTCTAATTTAAAGGTTAAAAAATCTTGCTTATTAAATCATAAATTTTTCAAATTAAATAACACAAAAGGCCTGACAATCTATATAAAAAGTCGAAGCATTTGGAAAATAAATTTTGTTGACATGAAGCTCGTAACCATTTTATAACTTTAGCAGATTAACAAAATTACTGCTCTAAATGATTGTTTCAATTTAAAAAAATTTAAGATTAAAAAAATTGTTTTGATAAAAGGAGTTTGGTGAACAAAAATTTAGTAATGTTAATTATTAAATTTAATAAAGTATTTAAGTTATTCTGGTCTACTTCATTGCAGCAACAATTCATCGTAAAGCAGTCCGTCGTACAGTAATTCAACGCAGAGCAACGCAATAACGTCAAGCTGATATTTTCTAAAACTAAAATTTTTTTGTCATAAACTTCGCTATGACCCAATTTCAATTCAAAAGATTAGTAATAATTTTTTCCATGCTTTTTGTGCATTTTTTTATATATCAAAATTATTAATTTCATAGTTTATTTCTTCAAATTTTCATTTTGGACGTTCAAAAATTTCTTTGATAATTTTTCTTCAGTTTTTTTAGGAATATACAATTTTCTCCTAATAGTTTTTAATTTACAGAGTTTATTTTCTATATAATTTAATTAAACCTTTAAATTTAGTTGTTTTTAGGAGCTGCATTTGTTTGTTTTTTCTCGGTTTTGTTTCATTTGCAATAAATTTTGTTTTTCAGTTTTACGAAAATGTTTGTTAAATGAAAATATTTATAAAAATACTTTATTTCTCAAAAAAACTTTATTTCTGTTTTGCTGCTGAAAGAGATAATTTTTATGAAATGATTTCTAAACTTAAATACTCTGTTTCCGATGTATATTTCAAAGAAAAACTTGTCTAAAAATCCTTTCTTTCTTTTATTTTATACTTCCACAGAAACAAAACTTTTCAAATAATATTGACGTTTCATAGTAGGCTTTCAGCTTTTGTATGTAAATCTCTTTTAACTTATATTTATTTTCATTTAGGTTTGTATTTCTGTTAATTATAATTTTTAAGGCAACTGTTTTTGTGTTCTAGTTCTGAAAATTTCAATTGAAAGATTTTTCTTCTTTAAACTGCATTTTTGTGTGAATTTCGTTGTGATTAAATTAAAATTTATTATTAATTTTTATTATTAAAATTAAGCTTGAACTTCACTGAACACAGTTTTTTGTAACTTATTATAGCAATTTTGACTTTTGTCGAAACATTCAATTTCTTTTTGACTCCTAAAAACAACGAAATGTTCTTATTTTAGTTTTCTCAATTTCAAATGTTAATTTTTGTTGTCTAAATTTTTACCTTGACGTGCACATATTAAGTTTATATTTTTAATATTCAACAAAATATTCTAAAAATAGAATGAGAAGAGTTTTAAACAAAATTTTAACTTATTATTGCACGAAATGCAGAAATTATTGCTTATGTTTAAAGTTAAAATATAAAAAAATAACGATTAATTCCAACTACAAAAATTAATGTAGCTTGTTGCTTGATTGCGAGTATTTGATTTTATGAATTTATTTCGCTTAAGATTAAGAATGAAGATATTTTAGAAAACTTAAAAATATAAACATTGAACTATAATTTCAAATTAAAATATTAACTATAAAAACTTCTAATACAGGCATTTAAATAAATTATGATAATAATTATTTAAGACTTCATATGTAGAAATGGGGCCACTGGTTAGTTTCTTTTTGAACTACGTGTTATTTTGATATCGTCAACATGAACACGCTTGCGTGAAATTCATTGTCATTGAAAATATTGAGAATGTTGATGCTATTGCTGAAAGTGTGCGAGAACCTCATCTCGCCAAAGATATTCGCAAATAAAATTATTAAGAGATTTTTATGGCCAAAAATTGACCAATTGGACTGGAACGGGCTTTGGTTCCAGAAGGATGGTGCAACGTGCTTTACAAGCCGCCAAGCAATCGAGCTCTTGCACATTCAGTTCGGTAACCTTGTAAATAGTCGATTTTTTACTAACGATCCAGGCACTTAAGGCCATCCATCGCGTTATTCGCGGAAAAGAGCCACAAATCATCGAAAGTGTTCTGAAAAAATTGAAACAGAATGATCCACTGCCAGCTAGGCAGCCATTTAAATCAAATTCTTTTCGGAATTTTCATTTTTTTCAAGAAAACAAAATACCTTGAAAAATATGGAACGTTTTCTTTTTATAACAATTTTAAAAAGCAACCAACTGATGGCTTTCCCTATAGATGTTTCAAAATTATATTCAAACAAAATATGTATTGATATTCAAATTAATATAAAAATAAAACAACCAAAAATGTATGCAAATCAAAACCCTTTTATTTGATATCAAGGCAGTAAATAAGGTTTTAACAAAAAATTTAACTTATGAAGAAACTTAACTTCAAGCAGACTTTTTCAATGTATGATAAACTTTTCACAACGATGAAAATAGAAAAGCAGCATTTTTAATAGAAAAACAAAGGTTTGTATTTAAAGCTATTTAAGCAGATTAAAAAACTGCGAAATCTATTCAAAGCAAATATTTTAGAAAGTTAATTAAACAATCTATTTTAAATCTACAACTGTTGTTAAAACTTGTGCAAATTAAAGCTTCGTAATGTTTTAGAATAACACACAAGGTGTGGAATTTAACTATTACTCAAACTGTATGAAAGCGAAATGAAATCGTTGAGTATTAACAAAATTTAACTAATTAATTAACTGCAACTATAAACTGTAAAGTGTAGGTAACAAAATTTATATGTTAAATTATACCATTCATAGAAATCCTACTTTTATATCTAAGAATTTTTCGTACACTTTTCATTCTCAGGCTTTTGTAAAAACTTTTGTTATTCTCTTTATATAATTATAAAAATAATAGAAAAAATATGTTGTGTTGAATGCCATGAGATAGTTAAAACATTTCCTTTGTGCTTTAGTGGAACTTTCGCTTCTTGCTGGCACGGTTTTTCCCCTTGCCACTCTTCAATTTACGTTTTTTGCTACTGCTGCCGCCACCCTGACGTAGTGCAGCATCACGACTGATTTCACCAAGTATTTCGTCGCCAAGAGTGCCTGAAACGAAAAACGGGAGAGAGCGACATTATATATTCTATTCCAACAAGTCTTCCTTTTCACTTCCTCTACTCACCCAATGTTGTAAGGCGACGTTGACGATGCTTTTCCGCTTTTGTAACCGGCAAGCGGGTCATGTAGGTTTCCTCGTACTCCTCCCTCTCCTTCTGTTCGAGCGAAATAATTTGCTGGGCTCGCGATCCGGACGATATTTCAGTGGGTGCATCCAAGTATTCCTCCTTCAGATCTTGCAGCATAGAAGTGCTGAAAATTTGTATAGCCATTTGAATTATAATAAAAATCAAAATTGTAAGTAATTGTCGGCAAACTTACGTGATGGCACGTTTTTTGGCACGTTCGAGTAACTTTTTATCCTTCTCCAGAGGCTTCTCATCGCCATCGTAGTAGACGGGTTTGATTTTAGGCGGCACGTAGATACCACTTTTGGCCGCTGATTTATTGGCGGTTGCGCCCACCTTGGGTTTCTTCATGGGTCCGTCTGTTTCGTCTTCATCGGACTCACTTTCGGATGCGGAATCAGCGTCTTCATCAATGTCGCCCTCATCGTCATCACCGTCGGCCGTATCTGTCATCATATTGTCGGGATTTGGCTGCAAAAGCAAATAGAAAGCTATCGACTTTATATTGTATTACCTTATATAGAATACTGACCTTATATAGTATAGGATCCGACACGTTCGATACGCCAGTTGTTGCCGTCTTCACCAATTTATCGATCTGATAACGCAGCTTGTAATCGATGGGTCGTATTTTCTCCAGCACGGTGCGTATTTCAATTAAGCGCTCTATAGAAGGGTCGCCTTCAATAGTTTCGCCTGTCGGTAGGAGAAAAGCACTTTTAAACCAATAAACTCTTTCATGTATTTTGTTCGTGCTCACCGGAACATTTTCTCAACACTACGTAGGTGAGGTTTATCAAGTAATCGAGTAGCATGTGGTATTTGACTTCGAGAAAACTGAGTCCGTACTCCGTAGTGAGTTCGCCGCGTTTGACGCGCTGCAACATGCCCTCCACCAAATCGGTGACCTGCTTTACGTTGCTATTCATTTCGCCGAGTAGCTGAATGGCCTGCGGGATGTCCTGCTGTTGGACTTCGGAATCGTAATCGAGGGCCTGACAATGATAATTGAAACAATAAATATAATTTAAGATTTCTCTTGTTTTAATTTCTCCAACAGAGTATAAATAAAATAAAACAAAAACTGTACAATTGTTAGTTAGCTCTCATCGTATGAACTTTTTCAGGGATGGATTCCGATTATTGCGTTCAAACATCAGTCTTAAAGGAAAAATCAGTCTTAAACGAAAAGTGGGAGCAGAAAAGTCCTGTGCATGGGATTAGCGTGCACTTCCCGATTTTGTAGACTTCAATAAATTTTTATCGAACGAATCTTTTATATCAGGAATGCATGCCGAATATTGAGTTCATACGCCGATAATTTAGTTTTTAGTGTAAATACAGAACGAAAAGTGTAGAGCAAATAAAAAATCCTATACAGGGTGATTCCTACGAGTGTGAACTTCACTCTCATGACCATTTAATGAGGTTTCATCTGTCCAAAATGATTATTTTAGGGACAGATGCGGATTATTGATCTCATATATAAAAATCGGTTTTTATAATCAGAAACGAAATCAAATTACTGAACGGAATAAAAGCAAATCCTATACTGGGTGACTTTTATTACTGTGTTCAAAATTCGAAATTAAAAATTTTAAAATCCATTTTGATCGTATAGATTTTTATTTCAAGGATGAATTCTGAATATTGAGTTCATACGCATAAAATTGAGTTTCTAGTATAAAAATAGAACGAGAAGTGGAAAGTAAGAAAAAATATTATACAGGGTGATTTTAAGGAGTCTGTACTTCACTTTTATATCCCTTTAGTCAGTTATTATCTGTACAAATTTAATATTTCATTTATGGATCCCAAATTTTGGGTTCTGGTATGAAAATAGGCAAATTAAATATTTTATATAATTTATCTGAGCTTGAGTTTAAGCCAATATTTCAATTTATAATAACTTCTAAATTTACAACCTTGTTGTATAATTTTGAGAGAATTTGCTACACATTTCATTTGGTTTCCTTTTTCCAAATTATGGTTGCAAAATTAATTATTCGAGTAGAAAAAAGCGCACTATATTTTCATAATGCAATTAATATCTAACAAAATCCGATTTATGAATAATGAAAATTCCGGAATGAAGATACCTACACATGAACATACAAATAGATATTTGCGCACACACACGTATTTCTGCAATTTTTAAAATAACAAATTCTAAATTAGCTAAATAATAGCTTTTTAAGTTTGACCAAATACAAAGGCATCAAATAATAATACAATGAATATTTATTAAATCTAATTTGCATTTTATAAAATTAGAAATTTTTCGGATGAAATAATAAAACCACACTCACACCATCAACGTGTTAGAGAAACAGAACTAAAATTTTATAAGCGAATGTGTGTGAAACCACCAATATTAATATTTATTGGAGCAAAATAAGGCAACAAGGATAGCCGAAATTCCACTAAAGCAAATAAAGACGGCAGCAGCAGCAGGAAGAGCAACGAACAGAAGGTTTTTCAGGGGGGGGGGGGGGAAATAAGCACAATGCAAGTTTGTTTCTGATTTTATTAGCAACATTCGGCTTTAGGTTTCAACAGAAACCACAATAGAAAAAACCAGCGCTAACTCACAACAATAGCAACAACAAAAAGAGCAGAAGTTAAACAAATGTGGCGCAACCACAACATTTGCAAATGCAATAATTAAATGCCATCAATAAAATATGTAAATGAGTTATCCTTTAGTGTGTATGCACACACACACACGCGCACTTACACACACACACAAATGAATACACGCCTGTGTGAAGCCAATGCCATTCACGCGTCCACACAAACAGTTGCACCTACTCACCACTCTTGCAAATAATTTATCATGCGTTTCCGAACAAATTTAATTTCCTGTCCACAAACTGCGAAATGCAAACGTAACATCGCGACGTTCTACGTTCTAACATAACGTAACGTAGCGTAAGGTAACTGAATTGAACTGAACTCAAACGCGTACTGAAAAATGCAAACGTAATTACTTCGTTAAGTGTTCGCTTGCGTTTTTGTTTGTTTGTTTGTTTGTTTGTTTGTTTGTTTGTTCGCCTTTGTTTGCAAATGCATTTATTTTCACATTTGTAAATATTAATGCTAAAATGCAATTAGAGTTGCACCTCAACCGAAAGAAAACGTTTGAGTTCCTGCTGAAACAACACAGACAACACCAAAAAAAATAATAGGCCCAGAAATACAACAAAAAACAACCTCGCCAAATTACACAGTAAAAAGTCCGCTAAATTAATGCCGTTTCTGTTGATGAAATATTTGATTACTTCAAAAAATTCCATTAAAGTTGCAAAATAAAAAAAACGAAGAGGTTAACGAAATATTCGTTGTATTTTGTTTATTTAATTATTTATTTGCTTCACAACATATGTTTTGCTCTATTTATTCTACATTCTATCAGTTCATTTTTTAATTCTAGTTTACTCTGTTCTATTTTACTTTTATATTTTATTTTATCTTGTTTTATTTTATAGTATTTTTCTTTCCTTTCCACTGCTTTTCTTTTCTTTCATTTTCTTTCTTTTCTTATCCTTTCTTTCCCTTCCTTCCTTACTGTTTCTTTCCTTTTCTTTCTTTTCATTCCCTTTTATATCTTTCTCTCTCTCCTTTCCTATAATTTTCTTTCCCTTCCCTCTTCAAGTAATCAAAATTAGGTGCGGTTTTAATTTATCAGCATTTCAATGAGTTGCACCGCATGAAACCGAACCGCCAAATGCACTCACACCCATCCACGCATCCACTCATGTACGCAACACTAAGGTACGAAATAAAAACACGTAAAAAGCAACAACAATAACACTAAACAGCCAACAACTGATTTAAAATTCTAGTACGGCTGCAAATTCATTTTGCCATTTCCGCAGTAGATGGCGCGTGGAAGTTGCTACGCTTCTCTTTTATCTACCCTCTCACTCACTTTTTCACTCGTTCCGCTTCCCTTCCTTTCTACTCACACTCTCACATCATCATATTGCATTCGCATAATAAACAGAAGCGCGTATTTTCTGCTACGAGTAGCTTTGGCGGTTGTTACACAGCTACGCCGCTGCGGTCTACTCACCGCCTAAAAGTAGGCTACCGAATTTGTTATCGCCTGAAAACAACGTACAAATGCACACACCAGGGATGCCGATCCCGATGCTTGCGTAATCCTGCGATTAGATTTCAAATTGTGTTAAAAATACAAGAAATTTTTCACAAAATCCCGGGATTTTCGGGATATTTTTTTTAGTTAGTCTGAAGATGTAGAAATTCCTCTTTAAATTGCTGTCTTTAAGATTTCCCTTATGCAATTTGTTGATCTTCGTTAAGAATTTTTCCAAAAGTGCGTTAAAACCGTCATCCCTAAATAAATCCCGCATTAAACACTCACATCCTCCTCTTCATGTGGCACCCCACATATCGATAACTACAGTTCACAAACGGAATCTCACTGTTTCACTCGCATTACCACTCACTAAATGTGCCTGTGTATGAGTGCGTATGTGTTCGCAGTATCCATTTTATGAATAATATATAAATGCAAAAATTGTTTTGCTTTGCAAACAACAATAACAAGGAGAGAAGTAGGGACAACAGCAATACCAGCAGCAGCACTAACAACAACAACAACAACAACAACAACAACAACACCAAAAACGACAGCGGCACAGCCACGACAATAGTAGCGGCAACTGCAGCAAGCGATTGCGATAGCGTTGCCAACCATACGCTTTTCAACATCCGTATTTCAATGCCGCGCGCTCTAAGCGATTATATTTGCTGCTACATTTTAAAAATTGTAGCCAGGGTGGGTTTTGTTGTGTTGTGTTTTGTGTATTTTTATTGTTCTTGAAGTGCAGCAAAAAAGCAATCAGTGTTGCTGTCTGATTGGTTTTTACGAACGTCATTGCTAAATTTTATCTAATTATCGAGCAACTCATCTATTTTGCACCCGTTTTTTAGGCCATGCATGTGAAATGTGAAATTTTGGCAATTTATAAATTATTAAAATATAGATTGTCATGTGCGCGCGCACGCACCCAGTGGAGTGGTTTGAGTTGAAATTTTGTTGCTTTTATTTTAATGAATTAATTATCGAAAAACCTCAAATACAAATCTGCACATTTCGAGGCTCTAATTTTAATTAATCCAAAGAATGTGAATGTGTTGATGTTGATGAGTTTTATGTGGACGTATGTGGGAGGGAGTTAAAGGGTGGAAATGGAATTGATTCCAGTCATGCACAGTTTGCACCGAACTCTCTCACACTCTCAACGGAGAGGGATTAAGAGTTCCATGGAGGGTTAGGAAGGCACGAGTCTCTTAGGGGTCCAAAAAACCAGAGCGACCTATAAAGAAAGCCACGCATAGATAGGAAAACGTTATGGGCTACATGAGCAAGTGAAGGCCAATAAGTGAATCGCCATTCCGAAGGTGAAGGGAAATTTTGTCCGAAGTCCTTTAAACTGACTACTCCTACTCCTAACAGTTCTACAGGTTTTTCAAAATGCTACGAGAATTCTACAAGCCTTTTAAAATTCTACATACAGCTGTAGGATTTGATGTATCATTTGCAATTAAATGGATCTAGGGAATTGTTTTACAATGCCAAGATTTCTAAAGTCTACTGTTAGAGGGTTTAAAGATCCCAGGAGTGCGCGAAACACATAGACGGAGTTGCAGGAAAAATAGATATCTAGATAAAATCGCGAGAACTCATAAAACTAATGATGCACCCGAGATAAAATAATTCGTGTTATGCCGTCTTAAATTCAAGACGAATTTCCCTAAAGGAAGCCCATTCATTCAAAGGAATAGATTTTGGTACATTTCGATTTCGTTTAAGCAAGATTCATATAGAGTTCTTTTCCTTCACATAGAGTTGTTACACTGGTATGCTCAGAAATCACACCACCACGTAACATTATCACGTCAACCTGAACCCGTGCGGACTGCAATAAAACCCAATCATGCTGCAAAATCGTCCTGAGGCAAACATTCTCATACTGTGTGCACGCAAAACTCGCTTATTAAGCCAAAATTGTACGCGTGGAGGAACTAAAATTGTTGTTATTGTCCTTTGCGTTGTTACTTCTGCAGCTGATAACCCGAATATTGATTAGTCATTATACGGACAGAAAAGCACTGGGAACGAGTATGGCTAAGTTACATACAGCCAAAGTTTTATCTGAGCATCCACACCCACAGTCATGCAACCGAAAATCAGCGAACAGCGGCGAGTTCGCCTACGCTCCTCTATTGTGCGCCAAGAAGTATGCAATCGAAAATAGGAAGCTACCAATTCAACGTTGCAATTTACAACAGTTGCAGATGTTGATAGTTCAGCGGTCTTTCGTGCGTAGGTTTCTCTCACCAGCAACGAGGCAAACAACGAAGCAAAACAACAAAGGAAACAACAAAGCAAAGGAGAGAACAAAAACAAGTCTATTTAATAAGGTAAGAATTTGTTGTTGAGCCTTGAAATTTCAAATAGAATTGTGGATTAGTGGGGTTTTTATAATAAATGATTATGTTTTCATGAATTCATCAAAACTTTTTATCATTAGAAGTGTGTTGCCGGATGCTATTCCGGCAACGAAAAGAGTTCATTTTTCTCAAAGTAATAAATAAACATCTTGACACAGGAATTTATAATTTAGAAACCCAATTATTGTAAATGTAGAGCAAAAATTCCCTTACAAATTCCCACGAAAATTCGCATTTCCCATAGCCACTGCAAATTCCACGAATACGACAACTGTGGCTTATATACTCTTTTTACCTAGTGTATCTATGAGTGTGAGACACAAAATCGTAGTACCATCAGGAAGTGTGAGCAAGAAGGCCAGTGACGAGTGGAGCGAAAAAAAGAGGAAGAGAGATCAATGGGGAAAAAAGCAAATGGTTTTTTATTGAATTTGTTGGCAATTTATACAGAGGTGTGAGTAGCATACAAATATAGATAAATACATACAAATCTATACAAATGTGGTGGTGAGTTGTGAACAGGAGTTTTAAAAGGATTTCACGAAAAGTTATCAGCGCAAACTTTATTCTTATCAAAAATTCGAATTAAAAGGCATTTTTAATTTGGAAGTATTGTCGGCTCGAGAAGTATGAATTCAACGATTATTGAAATCTGCAATTTACCGAAATTTTTGATTTATCGAAAGATTTCAACTTAACGAAGTATATAAATGAACATCTGATATGTATTAAATTTTAAGAAATTTTATATGTAATTCATATTGAAATTTAACGAAAATATTAAACATAAGGAAAGCTTTGGAGGAAATCTTTCAGTTTTGGAAAAACTGTTAATAGAAAGAATATTTTAAATGTGTGAATATGATTTAGATTACATAAATTAAATGAATATTTTAAATGTAATCTAAATATAGTAAATTTTATTTCAACTATAATAATCAGCTAAAAATTTTGGATGTGAAGAAATTTAGAATTGAAATCTAATGAAAATTTTAATTTAACGAAAAGTTTTCAAGGAAATCCTTAGTATTCTAAAAGCAAGAACATTTTATTTTAACAAGAATCTACATTTAAGGATATTTTATTTAAATATTAATCTTAAACTTGAAATTTTAAAGTACAAGAACTGCAGCTAAAACAAAAACTACAAAGCATTGTTTACAACCTCTTGTTTCGCTGAGTGTAGCACGCATATGTAAAGAATAGAGGGGAAAAGGGGGATGTGGTTGGTAACAAAAGCAAACAAACAAGTGAAAGGACATCAGATGGGGAAGAAGTTAAGGAGGCATCAGTGAGGACTGAAAGAATTGTTTATGAAAGATGTATTGATGATGGATGGATGCGGTACGACAGATAGAAAGGTAAAAAAGCACAAGTGCTGAAATTGGTGTGATGGACGGGGGAGAATGGAGGCAGGAAATTGACGAAAACCTTCAAAAAGGAGGCATATATCGCAAAAAAGCATTGCAAATGTAATTAGCTATAGTTTTTATGGACTGAAAAAATCAGGCTTCTTTCTGTGGAGAGAAAACATCTTGGATTTTGCAATAGAAACTGCGCAGAAATACCAGAAAAAATGTCATTTGTGATATTTTGCAATGAAAAAGTGTAGGAAAAGAGGTTGCAAAGATAAGCCGAGTAATTTGATGGATTAGTTCCAATATTTCTCAGATTTAAGGACGTACATCTTTGAAATCAAGGTAGGATTTCGAAGGATTCCTCGTTCGTAAGTTTTCAAAATAGATTCTTTTCAAGATTTTTCTTTTAAGTATTGTAGTTAGTAAAAATCAATTAGTAAATACTGGGTTTTCAAAGAAATCGTCATGAAATAAGTCGAATCAGGATATCAAGATGGACTTTCACGATAACAGTAAAATAGGAATCTTGTTTAGAAGTAAATAATGAGTTTTCAGGATATCAATGTGGACTTTAACGATAACAACAAAGTAAAGCTAAAATTTAGAAGTTAATAACGACATTTCGATAAAACAATCCTCAAATAAATTTTTTCAACAGGCCACCTAAAGAGAATGTAAAAATAATTCTATAAACTGTATCAGTCGTATGAATGACGAACAGAGGAAGATATCAGGGGGAGGGCGAGTGGTATTTGTGTTCTCAACCAATCGGACTCCATACAATACGCGCTACAAAAAAAACATCAACAGAAAAAGCGCTGACCTCTGCCGTCTGTTTTAATGGAGTGTCCTTTTGTCCGCTTAACTAGACTGGCTGGAGGAGAATTTTTAACACTGTTCTACTAACCATCCGTCAGATCCATTTCGATTATCCATCACTGGCGACAACAGGAATTGCTGGACACAACTTCAGGAAGGACAACCCCAACAACAATAACAACAACAGAAGCTAACAAACATCCGAAAATAAGAAAAAATTGCGAAATGTATCCAAACATCAAACCAAAAGCGGAGAGGGGATTCGCCGAACTCTTTAGCGGTTCGATATTTGTTACCTTCACCGCCGTAACCCATTTCGTGAGATCCTTTCTTAATTGAAGTTAAAAGCAAACGAAAAATTCTGCAAACATTAAAACAACAACACATTTCCATTTAGTCACTCTACATCAACCCGAAAGAAACATCGGTTGTGCGTTTCTATCAATGTTGACGACCTCGTGCAGAACCCAGATGGATTCGTAGAATCCATGTCGCGACACTTGCGCTGAAGGATGAGTGAAGGAATTCCAGAAGTGTGGAGCGAAGAAGAAGAAGGAGACACCAAAAACGAAAAATTGTATTGCTTTTATTTTTACTTGTAGGCACCGCGCGGCTTCAACGTCAAAACTGTATCCGGAATACGATTCTCATACCAGTCGGATGCGGAAATGCTTTGATGCAGACCAAACAAGGATAACAAATGACAACAACAACAACAACAACAACCACAACAAAAACAACAACATAAACAAAAACAACAACATAAACAAAAACAACACACACGAATATCGCAGAAATAGCAAACAAAATATTTTTCCACTCAGTAGAAAAATTTTTTTCTGTTTTTCTCACAGTTTTCAAGACTGCTTGCTGAACAAAAAAAAGAACAAAATTTTGCTTTTAGCAGGATTGTACGTAAAACTATGAAAGTTTCCAGTAGAACGAATTTTACAATTTTTAGTTTTCGTTTTTATGTTTAAATCTGAAATTATTCAAACCAACTGATAGAAATTTATGAATATCGCTTTGAAGGAACTGAAAACTTTATCGCAATATAATTTGTGGTTCATTCAAAAGACATCTCGAGACAAGATTATCATCTCACTGAAAAAGGTGTCTCAATCTAGCTTCATATTCGAAATGAGGAAAGGCTTTCTCAGTCACGATCATCGTCTTGTCTAGAAAGAAGCTGTCTCGATCTAGATTACCTTATCACTAGATTACCTTATCACTAAACTAAAAAAACTAGAAAGTCAATATCGATTGTCGTCGCGAACTGGGGACGAGAAAAGATTCACTCGACTGAAAAAAGGCTGTTTCGATCTTGACTATCGTCTCGAGTTCGAGTAGAGATTAAAGTTCCGACTTCGATTTTCCCCTACCATTTTCATTTTCTCTCCTTTACTTAACCTAACAAGGTTGTGACGGAATAACTGGCTACTTCTGGTTCTTGAGTGCTCGTTCAACGCGTACGTTTTCAACAGATTTGCGTTCATATTTTTGCTTAGAATTGAATCCATGATGAATATTTGGGTTTTTTTGTGATATCTTCTTTTTCCCTCTTTTTACGATTTGTTTAAGCTTTTATCTCCTCCTGCAAAATTTTTACATTGCTCTCTATTGATTTTGGTATGCGTTTTTTTGTGCTCCTTTTCTTTTTTACTTAATTTCGACGAAACATGCTTTTTGCGAAGCTTTTTTCCGTTTTTTGTGAAGAATGTGTAGCTGGCATCGTCCTGGCATACGTTTCTAGGTTTCAATTATTATTTGTTGTAGTTGATTGTTATTGTTGTTGTATAGATTTCCATTGCATGTTCGTCTGTTTGTCTGTTTGTTTGTTTGTTTGTTAGCTTGTTTGCTCGTCTTGCCTACTCATGTTTTTGCTGTTGATTCTGCTTCTCTGCGTTTGCGTTTTTTAGCCAAATAAAAATTTCCTTTTGGTTTTTGCTTTATGATTTTTTCGCAGTTTTCTCTCTCCGTCCACAACTTTTTTCTAACGCAACTGAAACCAACACACATCCTGAAGCTCCATTCTTACAGAAGCTGCGTTGAGTTTTAAACCAGCTCGTGCTTGTTTTTGCTGCTTTTAGATTTTTGTCCTGATTTTTTCCCTCAGCTTTTTTAAGCCTCTATTTTTCTAACTCCCCCCCACCCTTCTGCTACAAACTCACAACCCCACTTCACGCAAAGTGATGCTGTTTGTTGTTTGGTGTCCTTTTTATACCGACGCGACGACGGCAGCCTGCTGTTCCTGTCCGGTCTTCGGATAAAAATCCAATTTGGCTTTGGGGAGACGGTAGATGGTTCAGGGTGGTCCTCTTCTGCTGTGCGAGTGATACGAGTGCGAGTACGCGTCTGCAGCAGTAGCTGTATTTAGGGATGATCGCGTTGAAATCATAACTGGTTAAAATACCTTTGAGTCCATTCGGCATGGACGCAATTTTCCGGTCCTGTGCAGCCGCCCGCCTCATATTTTGTGGAGTGCGTAATAAATTAATAATTATCCTTAAAAACATTTGCTGCATTAGCCGTCACAGGTCTCGTCCTGCCGTCGCCCTACATGTCGTTATCTCAAGTAGGATATAATAAAAGAATTAAATGCGGTTGAGATGCTTTGGAGATTTTATTTAGTTACCATTTCATTATAATTCCGTGAAATGAATATAACAAGGAAGATATGAAGTCAAATGAAATTCCTGTAGACATTGGACTTATATTACAATATAATTTCTCGTCCACTGTAGAATGAAGAATCGAGAAGTGAATGCGAGAGAGGGGGTTCAAGGATCTCGCAGTGAATCAAACTTGAACTTTTCATTTTTTTTACTATTATAATTACAATTTTAATAGTATTATTTTCCAATATTAGATATATCTGCACACACACACACACACACACACACACAACACATATGTATAGGTTATACACACCTACACACATATAGACAAGTATAAATATAATGAAGGAGATAAACGACAGGCGGCGGCTCAACGCTCTTTGTTAGCAATCATTTTAAATTTATATTGTATTTGAGTGTGAGGTACAGTGTTCCCTCGATTTCAGCGATTCGTTCGTATATGAAAATCACCTTTTGTAATACTATTGTGGTGACTACTAATTCTGCAACGATTCGGATCTTTTATTAATTCTGCAGTTGTTGCCTTAGTAGTTCCTGTCCGTCATCCCGTTTTGGGGATGATGTTGTTGGCGCTGATAACTCAGTGTTGCTGTGATTTGTTTGGTTGACCGGGGGGTTGGGGGGGGGGGGAAAGCAGAATTTCGCGCGAGGTCGGTTTTAATTTTAACTTTTTTATTTCTCTTATTTATTTTTGACGCTGATGGGTTTGCTGGCTGGTTTCATTTCATTTTATTTGGCAGAGGATTTCGTGTTGCAGGAGGCACAGTGAGTGGCGTTTTTCCGCTGATGGGACAGTTTTTTTTTGGGTTTCAGAGAATGGTTTAAAATTCTTTTTCCACCTATACTAACAATATTAATGCATATGGACATGGGGTTAAAAGGAAGAAAAAAAGAAGCAGGGACCGTCGAATATTTATTCCACAGCGAAAAAAATTGCAAAGGCGGACAATGAGATCCGGAAAAAAGAGGGGAGAAAGAGGAGTGAACAAATGGGACGGTCGAGCTATCGCAGCATCCCGTTTTTCGGACACTTCATATTTTTCGTCAAGCGGTGCATTTTTAATATGAATGCTTTTCATATGCGGAGCGTGAAGGAGATAGAGAGAGAGAGAAAGAGAGAGAGAGAGAGAAAGAGAGAGAGAGAGAGAGAGAGAGCTGATGGTGAGAGAGAGAGAGAGAGAGCTGATGGTGAGAGAGAGAGAGAGAGAGTGAGGTGGTGAGAGAGAGTGAGGTGGTGCGAAACAGTAAGGTGGAGAGAAAAGTGATGGCGATGATAACGCTGAGTGGGGTCGGCCACACCAGGGACGATGGACCGAAATGTGAATGTGTTGCGGGTACTTTTTGTTGAGCACAGATTTCTATTCCTTTTATTGCATACATTTTTGGGGCGTTGATTTTTTCTGCAATCAGGCAATCCGTGGTGGAGGCCTTTCATCCCGTATAACACCAAAAGTACGTAGAGGACAATATGTGGAAAGGAGATGCACAAACTGTATTGTATTCGTTTGTGTGAGAATGTGGTATGCGATGATAAGGTTTTCGCTTTAAAAATTTAATTTATTTTTATTAATTAAAAATTATAAATGAAATAGAAAACGTCGAATGTCTACAGAAAGAGAGAGAGAGGGAGGTAGGGAGGAGAACGAAAGAGCATAAATGGCGCTCAGGTTAGAATTTCCGGTTAGAATATTTCACGTAAAGGGTTCTTGTTAAGGTGACACATGTTGGAATGTTTTATTAATTTAATAAATTTGAAATTAGACGCAAACATAAATGGAAAATGATTTTTGTTTACATTTTATTAAAAGTGTAGATAAAAAGCAAATACAGATGAATGTGTAATTGGTTTGGTTTTTTCATCATAGATATTTGATATGTTATTTGAAACTTTATTTAATTACGATAGATGTGAAAAAATTTATTGCTTATTTTCGGAACACTAAAATTTTATCAGGAAATCTTAGATTTCCTTCCAGGTATGGGAAAATGATGTTCGAAAAGGATTCCCGGTAAATCCCGGAAGAGAAAGTCCAGGAAAATCCTTGTATGTGGAATTCTATTTGAATTTCTTTATTTGACAATTGATCACGGCTACCTAAACTATAGCTTACAAATCGAGCAACTACTGCAATTCGGAATATAAAACGGAATTTGATATATTAGAAGGTGTTTTAAATCTTCGCAGATCCTTCAATAATGTGTATTTTTTTATTTAATACATTCAAGTAACTACGGTAACCATAACCAGATAAACTCAAATTTTATTGTTATCTAAGATTACTCCAAGAATTTGGCGGGTAATTTGGACGCAATCCTTAACAAAGGATTATAAAGTGATAGATTGAAAATTAACCATTTTATGACCATTGTTTCTTAGAACTTTGATATTCTTTTCATTAATAAAATTAACCTCGTAATGGGGTTATGATAGTCTTTCGTCTTCCATCTATTTAATTCTAAAATTGTAACATTTATTTAAGTACTAGTTTATTTTTACAAATCGAAACTTATATAATAAATAACATACTTTATACATCTCTTGGAAATTATATAATAGCCATAACAAGTCTCTAAAACTATTTCCCCAATCCCTTGTCGCTATTCTTCCACGTTACTATATAGGGTCTCTTGGCGGTTGGACACTCGAAATGTTCGAACGCAAGCGTTAGACCTTCCTTAGCGTGGAGCGGTTGCAACATATTATTCCACAGTGAATTCGCCATCGCCGCATGACCTCGTTGACTGAAGTGAAAGCAATCAATGGCAAAGTATCGTAGATCCGTGTCTCCGTTGGGCAGAGTGGGTACCGTGACATTGGATGTGAATGGCTGATAGATAACCGTGAAGTCATTTGTTTGGAACTCCTGCAAGCTGGCAACATACTGCTCAACTTCCTGCCAACGCACGATGAGATCATGGACGTCGCGCAACTTCTCGCCCTTAATGCGTTCGCTGAATACGCAGTGACAGCCAACCAAATGCATGCCGTGACAGACGAGCGGTATGTTGCGCATGGGATGCAAAGTGGTCACCATATTGGGTGCGGGCACCAAATTCACAATCAAACGCGGCACTTGATCACGCAGCAAAGCAAGACTTTTGCGTAAATCCTTCTCATGACGTTTGAAGAACTCAAGCTTGTCATCATAATGACACATGTCAGTGCAAATGTCGTTGTTGCCTAGAAAGATGGTAAGCAGCTTCCAGTGGCGTCGCATGTTGACGTGAGGATCATGCTGCAGACGATCAATAATAACCCGAACTTGAAAAGGTAGATCGCGTGACATAATCATCGGCTCAGCAATGTTAAATTTTGAACTTTCATCCACTGTTAGGCCATCTGCCGTTGAGTAACCGTAGAGTTGTGGATTGAAAACCTTTAAGATGTTGGGCAGGGTAAGGAATTTACGCCAAGTTCCAATTCCACCTCCGGCAAACGAAAAGCCACGATTTTCGTTGAGTATATGAATGATATTCTCCGAAAAGATACCATTACCAGCTGAGAGAGAATCGCCCAAGGTGGCAATGATGTCAATATCACCAGGCCGAACACGATGCACGGACTTGGGCACCTTTGAGCTGCGTGGATGCGACAGATCACACGGAAACGGTACTGAATCTGGTACTACGTCTTGGAGTTTGCCATGTGCTCGCTGATTTTCAAGGATCTCGTCAACTTGTGAGGAGAATAGACGCAATGTTAGATGACGTGCTACTACGAAGATCGCACGAAAGTGGTCAAGTTCGCTCACCAATAGTTTGCCCATACGTGCATCATTGAGGTGATTTAGGGTACGTCGTAGGCCAGAGGTATCTGGTAAACCATTGGCAATGGTGGCAGCCACTTGCTGTAAAAAGTTTTCGGATTGGCAAACACTTTGGGCGAATATTAGAAGAACTATTATTGTGCCGAATCTGGACATGTTTATTTTGTTTTCTGTATGAATTTCTTATTTAGCCTTCCTTCTTTGTTCAATTAGAATGCAAAATTTCCATCTATAATTTATACATTTCGCTATTTCTCAAACTGTCCTTTCAAATCTTATACTCGTATAGCCTTTGAATCATGCGCAAGCTACTAAATATGAAGGATACTATCTAAAAGAGCTTTTTGTTTAGATTTTCTTTGAACATTCGCTTTATTCTTTCCTGATAAAGTTACAATATATTTAAGCTTTCTTAAAAGGTTTTTGAAAAGCTTTAACGGTAAAAATGTAGCCCTTCGAGGAGCTTTTATTAACGTAGATTTTTTATTATTGCAAATATCGCATCGGGGGTTTTTCTCAAAATTATTTACCTTTGAGTACTTTTTCTTGGCGAGCTTTTTCCTCGATTTTAATGTTTTTTTAAACACTCTTAGGTTGAAAAGCTCTGAAGTGAGAATTTTCGAGTATTTATTTTTATCCGAACTTTTTAATTTATCAAGACGATGACTAGGATTCTGTTTCTGATGGACTTCTGATGAGCTTAATTTTTATTAATGCAAACTTTTTTGCACTGAATGCTTTCAAAGCTGAAGGATTTTAAAAGAGCTTTCGTTTTCGGCAGAATAGTTTTTGTTTTTCGCAAATTTTACTATCCCAAACGCTTCTTTCCATAGAAGCTTTTTGATTCGCTTAAACAAGCTGCTGTTGGAGCTTTTAGGACTGCTGTTTTACTTTTTAGAAGTTAAACGACAATTTTTGTATTATTTCCAGAGAATAATTTTGAAAAGTTTTTATCGAAAGGACTCGTTTTTTGACTACTTCACACGCGCTTAACAATCAATTCAGGCTTTATTAATCCTTAATTAGGATCCCGATTTAAGTTCAGTTTAACTGATTTTCGAAAGTTTTTTAACTGTTTAGTTATGAATCTGCTTTAAATATTTTTATTTAGTCCTTTTTACACTTGATAGTTTTTTAATCTCTTACACAGCTTTACTTATAAGTTAGAACCTTTTGACAATTTCAGCTTACTTGAGTTTTATTTAAATTCAAACTTGAGCTCGATGTATTTAAACGACTTATTGCTTCCTTGTCTGCTTTAATAATGAATTTGTCGAACCGCAAAAATCTATTTTCGACGCTCGTAGCTGGATAGGAGAAGCGAAACAGACCGACAGATAAACAGGCTGGCAGTTAATTTCAATATTACGGCGGTTTTGCTGTGTGTTGATGCTTTATGTTTATTGTTTCTTTTCAACGAAACCTTTTAAATTTTGTGAACTTTTTTCACATATTTATAACACTATTACCAACAACGACATGAACATACATTACTTATTTAACAAAAAAACAAGAGTTTGTTCAGAAAACTCAGAACCCGTCAGTAAACTTTGTGAGAGAAACAGACACCTTAAACAATCTTGAAAGTTTCAATGCCAGCAAACTATAAGGAAAGATAATTGCATTAAAAGGTTTGAGGTAGGGTTCTTTAGGGTTAATGCACGCACGTTGTAATTATCTTCTTACGTCTAGAGCTATTATTGCCGAGTAATTTTTATTACTGTCGTTGCTTTTATTTGTACTGCTGCAGTGAAATGCAGTGTTACGAGTATTACAGAGATGTCTACGAGTATTAGAGGTCGAGTTTTGTAGGTCACCTATGTATTTCTTGTTGCGACGGATATTATTTCCTTGTTCTGGTTATTTATTAGGGAAATAATAGCCACAAAAATTTAGTCAACAACATAAACGCCTAAATAGTAGATTTTTTACCAGATGTGAGGACGGTTTTTTATCTATTCTGGTGTGCTGAATACAGAATTGTTAACAACATCTTAGTAGAATGTTCAGTTTTTGAGATATTTGTAATCATTATGTGTAAAACGCTATTTTTTTGGTCATATTGAAGAATATATGACACAGATCTGGAGAGATTTTTATCAAAAGCTTTTATAGTATTCGTATAAAGTTTTCGAGATACTAGAGGCCAAAGTGAATGATGACACTTTCAGGAATATTTTGAAAATTAGACGTGCTACGAAAAATGTTTTAACAGTTCTGAATACATTAGGAAATCACTTATTAATATTAAATATAAGGCAATTGCGCAGCCTTTCAATTTTTGTTGTTCACTCTAAAATAAATGTTGACTTAAAAGCATTTGTTGTTGAAATAAAAGTATTTGTTATTTATTTAAAAATATATCTTGCTGTTTTGTTGTTGTTGTGCACGTTTTAACTATTTAAGTGCAAATCTGAAAGTTCAAGTTGAATAAACGTTCTTGAATGAGGTTATTTGAAGTTTTCGGTCGGTTCAGTTGACTTATCAGCGGTTAAAAGTAGTTAAAAGTAATCGTAACAATTTTTTAATTTCGCCATCAACGAAATTAGAATTAACAATAAAGTTGTGAGTTACAATAACAACAATTCGTCAACTTAACTTCTGTAATTAAGTGTGAGAAGTCAGATTTTAAAGGAAAAAATATTATGTTTATTTTAAAAGCTTTCAATTAAATTTCTGTTTTAATTAAGTTTTTATTACATATTTTATCACCACTTAAGAAAGTCAGACAAACTTAAGTCAGACGTAAAAATATGGAATAACTATAAAGAAATTTTTATTCTGTACTGGTTTTTAATTGCATTCTTTCAAGAATTAACGAACACAAAAATATCTTCTCAAGGTTTTTCAATCTTTTTCAACATTAAAATAAATTCAAAAAAACTTACGTAAAGGTACAGTTCAGTATAAACATGATATAAAAATAACAGACTATTTGATATTCTTGGAAGAAAATGAAGAAATTATATGTTGAAACATTTACCTGAAAGGAAAAGAAAAAGTTTATTAAAAAATGGGTATATAAGTCTATAGATACATATAATATTAACATTATAATTAAGTGAAATTAATTATAATTCCCAACGAATACTTCATTTTTAGAAAAATTAATAACTTTTTCAGATTTGGTAAACTACTTAGCAAATCGGGCAAACTAAACTCTCAATAGGATTAATAACTTTAATTAAGTAAAGAAAAATTACGTCATGGAAAAAACTATCGAAAAGGTATCCTTATTGATGAGTTTAATAACTATCGAAAAGATATCCTTATTGATGAGTTTAATAAGCCCTTTAAATTTACTATAATAATGATGTTTCTTTTAATATCACACCTTTAATGATTTACATTTAAAATTAAGGTCAGCACGTTTAATGAAAAAGCAAAATGCATTAAATAATCTTAACATTGTATAAGAAAAAAACTTGATGTCTTGAAAAGTCGCAGAGAAGGTGGAATGAATCTGTTTACCACGAAACTTTAAAAAAAATTTAAACTAAAATCCTGAAATAATAAGTGAACTCAAATTACCACGATAAGCAAGATGAATATTTTATTTTGTACAAGACCTTGATAATGTGATCTTCTGATCACATTAACCTTTCAAGTTCAACATATAAAAACATCCTAAAGATTCAATAACACGATGTCATCAAGCTTGACAGCAAGTGTTACTTCATGAATGCCCTCTATCAGATGGGAGTGGAGTCAGTAAAAAGCCTAACTGTCTCTCTCTCTCTGTCATAGAAGAACTTATTATTGATTTAAATTGAACACAATTGTATCATAACTATCAAGGAATGTAAATTTAAAGTTTGTATTGAAGAGCTTGGAGTTAGAATTTAGTGGACAACTTTACCAATTAAGGCATTGAAACGAGCAATGAACTTGTAATCACAGCGGAGAGCGCATTACCTTCACACGAGAGAGTGCAACCAGAGAGTATCATAGCAGAGAGCAGCAAGTTACGCTCCCAATACACATTATGTACAAGCCTTTGTTAGTGGACATGCGAGTGTTTAGAGTTCAACGAAATATAGAGCTGATGCTATGGCAGATTGTCTCATAAACACCCAATAGGAATTCGAAAAAGTTGAAGTTACAGTTACATTACAAACAGTTACAGTTACAATGACATCTAGTTAATTGTTTCTTAAACTGTTCGACTTTAGAAAATTTTAGCTGGAAACTTAACTATAGCTTTTATTACAATGGCAGTTGTAGTTACAATGATAGTGGCAGATACGATACATAAACAATATTAGTTACAGTGACAGTTGGTTAGAGTTTGTCTTTCAAACCATATTAAAAAAAATTTAAAATAATTTTTAGTTGGCTGTCATTATAACTGTTATAAGTGGTTATAATGACAGCTAGCTGAAAACTTGACAATACTACAGCTACTATTACAATGACAGTTGTAGTTACAATTACGCTACAATGAGAGGATTACAAGAGGCCGATTAAACTTTCCAAATGTTCAACTAAGATATTTTAAAAATTGTGGGGTTCCTTGAAATATAAAACCTCGAGCTAAAACACTTGAACACATTTCAACAAGTACTTGCAAGCACCAGCTGTATCTCGTACATACTCGTAAGTACATATCGAAATATCTACACCCGGAAAAGCTTGTATATACTCAAGGAAGAAAAGGATAAAATAAGGGAGTAAACATTCATAGATACTCGTCTACTATACTGAATCATATGGTTGGTATGTGACTTGGACGAGAAGTTAAGAGCATAGAAAGCAGTCAGTGAGCAAGCTACCAAAAAATATTTGATTCGATAGGAATAGAGAGTCTGCTACAGAGGGAGGGAGAGAGAGAGAGAGAGAGAGTTTTGTATATTTGAGAGAAAACTGTAAGGTAAAGTGAATGTATTTAGTTATTGTAAGCTACGAGTAGAATACAGGAGACCCTGATAATGTAGAAAAGTAGATTCGTTTGGTTAGAGAAAAGAGGAGGCAAAAGCCGTTTGTGATGCCGATGAAGTTGTTGATTATGCATTCATTCTGATAGAAAAGGTTAAAACCGGACACACACAATCGATTCTTGTACTTATACAGGTATATAAAACATATGTAAACGTACTGGTATAAATAAAAACAAAGCAATGAAAATGAAGACATGTAAAGAAAGTCCTTCGGCACAGATAGATTTGCATCTTCTTTCAATAAAAGCACTGACAGTCAGACAAACCGACATACTCGAGGAATTACACTCGAAAGTAGAGCAATAGGTTAAAATATGCGCTCTAGTGACGCATCAAATACACGAGCATATATCTATGCATATCATGACCTTAAAAAGCTCGGACTGAAAGATTCGAAATTAGCATTCTTAACCAAAATTGTAGAATTTAGCCAGGGACTTTGAATTTTTCAGTTGTAAATCTTAAATCTGAGTAAGACTATTCTTTAACTAGAAGTATTAAGTAACCTTGTACGACTTTCTTTACATTTATCTGGAATCTAACTACTTTAAATAATCATAATCTCATTTTTTTTAGACTATGAGTACTTTTGAAACCCCAATTGTAGCTCTATTCAACTTTAATATTTACAACTATATATTTACAACTACCTGAATACGAATATTCAACTGATGCAAAAGTGATGAAAAAACTCTTCTATTGTCTTCAACACTGAATACTAAATCCAATACCAAATAGCACTGTCTACAAATGTGAAATAAAATAAAATATCTGAAAATCAGAAGCCAACGGCAAAGACTAACCACAAGGACAAGGACGAGGACGACGACCAAAGTTTACTGACCGATATACTCATGCACATACTCGACATACTTTCATGTGAACATTTAACTACACATTACGATAACTGTGAAAATGTAGAAACTGTAGACAAACTGTCTGCCGAAAACTTTATCTTGAGACACCAGCTGCCACCAGAGGGTGTGTATGTCTCCGGTGGTATGGAGTGGATGGAAAAGTAGAAACCGGTAGTGAAAATTTTCACACACAGTGAGAGAAAAACACTTGTTGGTAAAGCCAATGTATTTTAAATATTAAAGGATACACAAACATTCTTATACTATTCACATGTAGAAATATATATATATAAGTGAGTGCATGTTTGCATGCATGTTTGTAATCAAAAATAGTAAAAAAAATATGGAGATTTTCTTTCCAGTTAACCCAGTTCAAGTTGCCTCAGGAGACACATGTTGCCTGGAGAGGAAAAACGACAACTAGAAAAACGAGTCTGTAAGGAAGCAGCAGAAGGAAGAAAGCATGAATGACAACGAGGTCGAGTGACAGACATTGCAGTGGTAGACTATGAGAAGTTTAATTTTTATGAATGAGTAAAATTGTACAGTGAAAGTGAATATAAAAAGAAAATTTCAACCTTGGCATTCAAACCTTGACATTAAAAAAAATGAAAAGAGAAAGAGACGAGTAATACTGATATCGAATACTTTTAGAATAGAAGACATTTTGGACTTTAAGAGTTGATGATATTGTATAATATTCATATTATACAATATATGACTATGAATACGAATGACTATGAATACGAAGATAAAGATGAATAGAAATATGAACATGAATACAAAGACGAATATATATATATATATATATATATGAATATTAGGAAGATTAACAGGAAGATGATGATGCAAATAGAGATAAATATGAAGATGGAGATGGAGGTGTATTCACTTTGTTCTTCCGTCTGTAACGCATTAAAGGAGGCGTGATAGATATAGAAAAATATATATTCTTGCTAAGAATCACCTGCTGATTCGTTTTAGCTTTTTCCGTCCATATGACTGTCTGTCTGTATGTCTGTGGAAATCACGATTACAGGAGAACGAATAGAGGTATTGCATTAAAACTTATCACGAATTAATTGTACTTTAGAAATAATAAGGCGTTCTTTATGCTCGAGAATGCATTACCTTACAAATCGCTTCAGTATTCATTATATTCTTCAGATTCGTTATATCGCTTCAGTATTCGTTCGAGTAATTATATTCACTGTATTCATTAGCGAGAAGTTCATGAATGAAATGAATTCGATTCTTATAATTACGCGAAAACACGCATTCAGAAGATAAAGTTACTAATTTTTACTAATATATACAGTAATGCTAACATATATACACAAACCACATGATCATCCACACAAACTTGCACCTGCATCATTATTTAGTACATAATCTTGACCTTCACATACATATTATTCTGTTCTCGATTTTGCTACGGATACGAATTTCGTACAAAATTTTCTCGAAAAACCAACAAAGCTTGCAAGGCAAGACGATGAAGAGGAAAGGCAATCGAGTGGGTGGATAGGTTTTCGTGAGCCAAGCATCACCCATTTGAGCTGAGTAGCACCCACCAAGCAGTGAGTAGTTTGAGTTGCGGAAGAGTTTGAAGCATTTTAAGCATGTTGTTAAATTAAATGAAGTTTTGAAAGCGAAAACGTCGTTTGCAACTTTTCCAGCAACGAAGGGGCTGCGTACGAATTGAAATGAATGAGGTGAGTGGACGACGATGAAGGTGAAGTGCTAACGAGTTGCACAGAATTGGGGTTTAGGAATGGGTTGGGTTGGGTACTGTGGTTAAAGTAGAGCATATAGAATGCTAATGTTATGGGTGAAAAGGTTTTTAAATCTATACATGTAACATTGTTCCTGGTAAAGGATAAAAAATGGAAAGAAGGTCATGTTTACGGAAGGTCAAGTTTAATAGTTACTCAATTAGAGGAGTTTGTAGACTGAGTAGATGTATGTATAGAATATAAAGCACATGAATTATAACAAAATTTGTAAAAAATTACAAATAACATTTTACAATGAGAAAATTTTTCTGAATTTTCTTTCTTATATTTAATTGTTAAGGGTTAAAAAATAAACAAATATTAACAAGCTATAACTTGAGAGAAATATTAAAACCCAAGAGTAGAGTTTATATTACAATTACTTCTTGATTAATATGACTAAGTAAATTACCGAAGCAAAAAAGTAAAAACTCCATTTTTTTAATCTTGATAGTTTCATGATTACAGAAATGTAACCAAGAGTAATCACATTCCCACTTAAATTGTGCAATGGAATCAAAAAATAATGTAAATTTAGCCATTTATTATTTATACATTATTAGAAAATGCAGTTATTTGATCGAAAGATACGATAATAAAAATGTAATCTATTGGGTCCTTGAATAAGTTCTCGCTGTTTTTTTTTTACAAAATAAAAGCTTTATTTAAATTATAAGGAACAAAAAAGTTTTCACTGTTTTTGCAACATGAGGCCGAAAGTAGCAAAATCACTTTTTCGTGTCTCTGCTCGTATAGCGGCCGTTTTTCAATATTTATTTATTAACTTTAGCAATCTGAAATACTCGTAGAACAAATTTTAGATTTATAAAAAAAGTTTGTTCTTCGAAAAGAGTTCGGAGAACGAAAAAAGATATTGAAGATGGCACAACGCCGAAACCGGTTTGTTGTGTCCAAACCGAAATTGACCACGGATGACGGAAATTCTTTCCAAAACACATCATAATTTAAAAGTAATCAAAATAACGAAATTTTGGTCACTTTCAATAATCAAAAACTGTGAAGAATTTATTGCAATTTGATTATATTTTAGTTCATTTGTAACGTAATTCGAAAGTAATGATTGCAAAAACAGAAAATACATTCACATATATGTTCTCAATTAACTAAAATAGAACCAAATAGAACCAAAAATAGATTATTTTTTGCATTACTTAAATAACCAAGAAATAATAAAGAATTCATGATAATTTCATTGTTCTTCACATTATTTGTAATCGTGATTTGAAAGTAATCATTAGAATAACTTTAATTACATTGCCATATTTATTGAAAACCTCAAACATACTCGTTTATTTATAGATGTCTTTCTTGAGTACGGAACATATTGCAACCCCTTAAAAAATATGCTTTTAGTAATTCCACAAAAAAGCACTTCAATAATATGATACTTCACTTCAGTAATAAAATACGACATGCTATAAAATATATTAAAACCGTGCGGGCAACCGAAGGATAATAAAACACGCCTACATTTTAATGCAAAAGTGACACCCATTCTGGTAAATAAATATATTTGTTAATATATTTTGTTTATCGAGTGAAGTATGTAAAAGTCCTCGTTATTTTATTATCAAGCCAATTTTTTATCGAAAAAAATTATTCCGGCCAATATTAAGAAGGCCAAAAAAGGAATCCAACCAAAAATTAATAATAAATAGCTATAAAAAGTCTGAAAGAAATAATGAAAAAATTTAAAACCAGCAGCATTTTTAAAATTAAAACAGAAGAACTGCATGGTGGACGTGGTTATTTTTACGCCCCATTATTCCGCAAAAACCACAACATAACAGCAACAGCCACTCCCACTGCCGCCGACAAACATGTTAAACAATTTTATTAACAACACTGACACAAGCGAAAAGCATTCAGTGACACAGCACAGACAGAAAAACAAGAGTGGAAACAGAGGACCAACACAAAAAATGTTACCCACAGAGGTAACAAAACTGAGAGAAGAAAAACATAATATATATGATAAAATTTTACAAATATACGTAAATGGGCGAAACACAACACATCTACATACGAATGTATACACTCGTAAGTATTAAAAAATGCATTTAAAAGAATTAAAATAAAAAAAGTAAACGAATTAAAAATGTTTTTAAAACTCAACACAAACACACGGTGGGTGGATACAAAAAACTGCGGTGCGCATGGGGCGCAAAAACTTACCCGTATCCTCCAATCACAAAAGTTCAATAAAAATAAAAATTAAAGTTAAAAAATTAATGCAACGAAAAAAACTGTGAAAAGAACAAAAATGGGCTGTGGTCGTGAAGAAGTTGGATGTGGTGGAAAAATGAGGATGTACGTAAATACAAATGGAAATGCAGCACTGGTGGAGTGAGAAGGAGATGCGGGTGAGAAGGAGATGGAAGTGCATCACTGGGAAACGTTTACTTTTATTTTTGTTAAAAGAAAAACCTGCATATTTATCTGTTTGCACATAAAAAGATTCATTTGAGAGAGGAAGGCACAGAGAGAAGCACAGAAAGAGGGAGGGTGGGAGAGAGAGAGAGAGAGAGAGAGAGAGAGAGAGAGAGAGAGGGAGAAAGAGAGAAGTTAGTGATTAAAAGGAGAAAAACACAATTTAAATTGGGAAAAAATTCGCTGATGTGCACAATAAAACAAAAATTTTGATGATTTTCAAGTAAAAATAAAACTAAATTAAATAAATACGATTTATAGTTTTTTTACATATTGTAAAAAACTCATTATATAATTCGCTACTACTTTATCACTTCTGCAAATTTATATATAATTATATGTAATTATATAAGAGATTTAGGTTGATCGCGGTCTCGGTTCTCGCCTCAGTCGGAAAAAGCCATTTTGATCTTGATTATCGCCTCAAATCTGAGAAGAAAATAGCTCTCGTTTACATTTTGATTATTTTTTGATTACATTACGTTTTTACTTAAACAGTTCAAAAAGTTATCTATTTGAATTCGTATTCGAAGATCAAACATTTACAAAAATTTACTAAAAATCGATTCTGTTAGGAATTCGTTGAATTGTCTAAAATATAAGGGTAACTATTATAATAACTACTATAAATACTATAATAATGAATGCATTACTTTAGGTAACTCACGATGTCAAGTAGGTACAACGAATATAATGGAAAATTATGACGAAAAAATTATCGATTTTGGTATATGATGAATAGATATTCATGAACTCAATGCATCTGAACATCGAATGCTTTCAATTTCTTGTATTCGTCGATTTCAAAACGTTTCCAAATGTTATTAAGAAGGTATTTATGCCAACAACAACACAGCGAGCCTTAGCGTTTCATCGTCTTAATAACTTCAAATAATTAGATATTGATATCTACGCGAAAACTTAGTGGTCGAAAGAAAAGACGTTAAAAGAAAGAATAAAATTCCTTTAAACACGCGCAGAAAATTAAAACCTTAAAATGCGCTTGGAAAGCAAAATAATAAAATTTGTGAGTCAAGGATGGCAACAGGAAATGCACACAAGAGAAAATGCACTCGCACATAGCGCATAAAATACGTCGTGGTGTACAAAACACGGTAACAAAATTTCTAGCGGAAGTGATGCAGTGGATAAGTGGGTGGATGAATGAGTGGATGAATCAGTAGCTGTGGCTGGTGACTGGTAGGCGGGTGAAGAGTGGAGGGGTAGTACAGCTCAACATAAGCATGAGACTGACTGAAATAACCGACATTCACGGCTCTGACCAAATTGAACAGTAACGGATACAAATGAATTGGGAGAACAACAACACGAATACAACGCAATATTAATTTTTTTTTTGGGGAAGAGTTGGGCTTGAGTTGGGTTGAAAACATGGCGGTGTCAGGCATCGCGCTAATGGTGGTCGACAACAGCGGCCAATACACACTCATACAAGTCAAACACACACGCATGTACATCAACAGCATGTATGCAAATATAAACTACACGGCCAGCAAATAAGCAGCACACATACCAACTCACTCATACAAACGAAATCGAGCCGTGCTTTGGCCATAAATGTGTGTGGGTGTGTATGGGTGGCGATATGAAAGAGATGGTGGAAAATAGAAGGAGAAAGAGAGGGATGATGATAATGAAGTCTTAGTTGCCAACCTCGATTCTCACTGGTGCAAGTGCACTTTTTCCTCTCGTGTATGTTAAATAATTTCCACAAAAATTTCTTTTCTTCAGACTAGAAAATCCCACTGGAAATATAGCAAAACTTCTATAAAAAATTACCAAATCATAGCAAAACTTTTATTAAAACTGCAGTTGCTCAAAAGACTCTTAAATTATTACAAATATTAAGTTGATACCAAAAATACCATAAAAATGCAAAATTATTGTCATTCTTACCCACACGTTGAATTAAAGAGTATTGAGTATTTATTCTTAAATAAAGAATATTGAGGGTATTCTTGAGTATTTATTGTAATATACAGTTTTATATATAAGGTTTTAAAGACATTAAAAGGAAAATGTTAATATGAATAGAGCGAAAAATACGACGTAAAAATAGCATTCTCCATATTCGTCATAAATGATTTGATATAACGTTGGATTGAAAAATAACAAAATTATATCTATATTCTCTCATAGTTGGCAACTACGAAAGGTGGAATGGGAGTTGCATAAATTGCAACACTGTTTTGTGTGAAACGGTGGATGTATATGATGAGGGAACCGTGAAATGCAAGTCAACATCGGAATGCATGAAAATGATGCCAATAGCAACTACGGCAAAAGGGAAAACAACGAGAACAACAACACCAGCAGTGCCAGCAACAACAATCACAATCAGAAGAGTACGAAAATGCATCTGAAATGGACGAAAGGGAAAGAGACAACATGAAAACGGATATACTAGGCTAAAAGCGAAGAGTTGCAGGAAGAGAGAAAGTCCTGGAGCAAATTGAACACTCTCCACTTGTAGTTTGCACATACATACGAGTAAACATCCATACATACCTTCCATATCGTCACATAGGATACAACAAAAACAAAAAGTAAACAAAATAATTGAAACTCAATTACAAAAAAATAACTTACGATCTGCGAAAGAAATTTGAAGCAATTTAAGCCTAGAAAAACCTGGAAGCACTTAAAAAGGACAATAAATGGTCATGGGTCCGAAACCAGCAACCGAAAGACCTTGAAAAGGAAAAACTTACACTAAACTTATTTATGATCGAATGACAATGAATGATGATATTGAAATTTACTTCGATCTGGAAATGTATTCTGAAATTTAACAAATTTCTAGCAATGTTAAATGACAACGGTATCTGATGTTTAATGTTTATGGTGATAACTAGAGAAAGCGTTTGTAGAAATGGTAATGGGAATGGTAATGAGAGTGACGATACTCTGTCAATAGTACTGTTAATAATAATAGCGGCAATGGTAATGACAACAGTAATTGGAATAGTAATGCAGTATAGTGGTAATGGTAATACTTATGATACTAATAATAACAGCGACGACAGTAATGGTTTTGGAAATGGTAATGGTATCGTAGTGATAATGTGCATGACAATATTTATGAAATACTGATAAGTACTGACGACTACTGGCTACTTAATAAACTTTAATTTTAATGTAAGCGAGTGTTAATTGTAAACGTAACGATAATGATAATCAGCAAGAATTAAATTGATAATGGAAATTTCGATATTGATAATGATAATTATTCTGGTAATCTAAAATAATTGTGGTAATTAAAGAGTGATCGTAGATCACTTTAGATGTTTATATAAATAACACTGATAGCAATTTTACTTGAAGCTATGGATAATTTGCTGTTTTAAGTATAATTTTTAAAAGTAATAAAATCTTCAAGTCTATGTCAAATCTATCTATCAAATCTTAAATTGCAGTTACAAGTAATATTACAGTAGTAATTGTATTATAAATATCAATAAACTATCAATCTAAAAATAAAAAATGAAGTAAATTAAGTTATAATGGACATAACATTAATTAGTTTGAGTATTCAAAAAAGCATTTTCTCTAAAAACGATAATCAATAATGTTCCTTCGACATTGGATCCTTCCATGATGTTTTCGTCGTTTCTCCCACCTGATTGCCTACACATACATTTATTGTAGACCGTTCGACAGCGACGTAAAAAGCAGAGAGACGGTGTAACATATTGTGTGGGCAAGTAAGGCTGAAAGCGGCACAGGGAGCCAGCGTGTGGGCAAAGGACAAAATTGTCGTTGACAGCAGCAAAGGATACGAATAGCAAAATTAGAAACAGAACTAGAAACATGCATGCATGCACATACTAGTGCAGAAATGCATCTACACATTCCTCTCTACGCATACACTACTTCCCACCCTCGCCGCCGCCCTCACCCCATACACAGGGCAATCTTCCCAGCAACCGTGCGTTTTACATGCTGAAATCGAGTTGCGAATGCTGCTCGCGCGTACAATTCGTATACAATTTCGTATCGAACGCGGGAAAACCAATGGATGCTGCTTCGATTTGCTTTTTTTTTTGTTTCCTTACATCGAGTGAGGAGGCGACGGTGACGACTAGGGTCAACGACTACAACACCGTCATGGCAACCAACAACAGAATTTTGATGTTGTTGGCATTACTTTTTTGGCCAACGACTAAAGCGACAAAACTTCAACGGCCACTGCAACACAAACATCAAATGGCTAAAATTCAAAACGTATGACGCGCGCGGTTTTTCAGTTTTGAGGTTTTTGAAATGAGGGCCTCATTTTTAGGAGTATTTTCACTCACGTTCATTGAATGAGTGTCGGTCGGTGGTCGGGTGAGCTGATGGGTGGCCGGCCGGCCAACTGGTTTGCTGGGTTACTACAGAGCAAAAGTGAGGCTGTTAAACCTCGATTTGTGGTTGTGCTTCTTGTGTGAGTGTTTGTGTGTGTGTGTTTGTGTGTGTGTGCATGTTTTTATGCGGGTGTGTCAGCGCATATGTGTGGTTGTGTGTGTGCGCCAAATGCAATGAATATATTTACAATATACTTTATGTTTTCTTTAATTAAATTTAGTAATTAGCTGAGCTCGCATTGTGATTGGAAAATTGTTTCTATTTTGAATTTTATTGGTTAATATAAAACCTTTTTGAATTTAGTAAATGACTGGTTCATTTGTATATGACCTGTTCATTGTGTGTATGTGGTAGAGACCATATGTGTGTGTGTGATTGATGCTACAAGTATTATCGTATAATAATTAGGAGAATAGCTTTTGGCAATTGGGTTCAAAGGGATACCATTTTAGCTGGTTGAATCGCACCTCAGAAGGCTGGTATAGTTTTTGGAAAATCTGGCAAAGCAGTTTGTTCAGTCCACTGAATGTGATTAACAGAAACGCCCACTAAACAAGCCATTATTTGATACAAATACTGAATTCTAAAAATCTTTACAAACCTCTTTCAAGAAGAATATGCGTAAAATTCAAATTCCATCGCGCAAGAACTTCTTTCTTTTTCTGAAACTGCTCGCTTTTAACTGACTTTATTAAAAAAAAGCTTAAATTCGAATGGTTAAAGTTCTTGACTTAAAATTCTTATTGAGTTTTCTATTATTATATATTGTTCTCTTTAAATGTCTTGATTATTTATTGATTTATCCTTTGATTTTATAATAGCTTTTGATTACCGTTAGGCACGATTTACCTCAGTTTTGATTCAATAAAATTAAAATACAGAAGCTATTGTGAAGGATTATTTTGATTCCTTTTAAGCTTCTGATTGATTTTATTCAAGCTTTTCTTCGCCTTTCATTGTGAAGGCTTTCAAAAAAATGGGAAAAATTGTTCCAATTTTTTGTGCCTATTAATCCAAATTTTTCGCCTTACAGCGAAATGTTGTTCTGATTTCATACAACCTTCTAATTGATATCATTCCAAGTTGTAATTTGGTTATAACTTACTTTGTAATTGAGTCAAGTTTTTGGCTGATTTCATACGAAGCTTTTTTATTGAATTGATTTAAGAGTTGATAGGTGTGATTCAATTCTTTCCTCTGATTTGATTTCATATGGAACTTTTTTTAATCGGGTTGAATTTTATTGAATTTGTGAACTGATTCAAGCTTCTGCTTGATTCTCTTCATGTATTTTTCTAATTATTAAAAAACGGTATTTTATATAGTATAAATGAACGGTATTTTATATAGTTGGAGGACGAATTCACTATTGCAATTACTACATGTATCTCAAAAATAATTCGTAAATTCAGAAATCATATGATTCAGAATGAAATCACTATTTCAAAGGGGAGTCCTGAGGTCGGGGCATGGAGAGCTGAAAATCTGAATCCCAACATATTGTGTTCGTGTGAGTGGAGATGTCTGTATGGGGGTGAGTGATTGCAAGTCATATACGCACTTGCAATAGAAGTCGGAATAGAAACGACAAAGCAAACCAGAGAAAATGTAGGAAAATCACAAAAGCTCACGCAAACAATTGACATATTGGTACTGGCAACCAACGATGCGTACGTATATCTCTCAGTTTCAAATTGGAAAAATGCACGCAAATATATACAGAAAGGTATGGAGGGCATTAGAAAGAGAGAACAGCAAAATGGAATGGGAATATTATTGGTTCGACATGCAAAAAGCTAGAGAAAAAGTTTCAAATAATGAAGTGGGCAAAAAAAGCAACATAAATATGTCATACGATAAAAAAGTTAATTAAAATCTAGGGAAAAAACTAAAAAAAAGCTAAATTCAAAACTAAAATTTCGATTGAATCTCGATATGTAGTTTTTACAACCTATCTAAAATTTCAATACAGGAGGAAGGAACAAAATGTCACCTTATAACAATGAAATAGGGCTATTAAAGCGAGATACAAAAGAGAAAAAAGGGATGGTGGGTTATGACAGCCATCATGTTTAAGCCGACTTCGTGCGACTGATTTAAAGGCCGCATGTAGGACAGAACGAAGCACTCATTGGGGTGGCTGAAGTCAACCCATACCGATACGGGACAGATGAGTACAGTGGTAAAGGACTCATGAGCCAAACATGCGAAAACGCAATATTAGGGAAAATAATTTATGTTTGCGTTGAATAAATGCAGTCGGAAAAATTGTAAGGGGCAACTGAAAGAAATGGAAGTTAGCTAGACCATTGTATGAAGGGATGATGTAGAATCATTGGGGTGGAATGTTTTTTGGTGTAGTAGAATGCGGTTCTTATTGGAAAAGTTGAAGAAAAGTCATGGTAGTTACTATCTGATTTGTCTATCCAGAAGTTTTTTTAAAGTAAAATACCATTTTCACAGAAGGCTGTTATTGTTATCAGACAGATAAAATTGCCAGCATGGTAAAAAGCCTGTTAAAAATTGTCACGCAGTAATAATAAATTTCTACGATCGAAATTTTTAGCAGAAATAGTGAAATTAAATATCAACCACATTTAATCATCACACTAGCATGTAATCACCAATATTACAATCAAATTTTCCGATTAATTTATTGAGAGGTGTTAAAAAAGTTTTAGTGAAAGATGGTGAAACAGTAAAAAAATCCGTAAAACTCTGAAAATTTCCAGATGAAATGTACTATAAGAAATTGAAAAACTTTTCAATTTTTGATGAGATATGTAAAATATTTTCTTTAAACTATTTAAAATTATGTACATATTTCAATTTAATAGTAATAATCTTTAAGTTTTAATTTAATATCTAAGACCAACTTTAAACTGTATTTATATTATTAGTAATAAACTAAAATTTCTTATTGATAAAGAATTATTTTCCAGAATCATAAAGAATTTCAGAATCATTTCAGATTAATAAAATGAATTCATTTTCTCATTTTTACTTCGAAAGTAAAAATCAGAAATTAAATAAAGATAACAAAACTTATTTTAGAATTTGAGGTTTGCGTAATTGATTAAATTTTAGTTTTTAATGATTAAAACAAATAAAAATTATTAAAACTTTACTTAAAACCAAAAAAAAAATTATTTTGAACTTGCTGATTTAATAATTATTATATTAGTTTTTATAATTAAAATATTATTTTTCTTACCTGCACCATTTTCGCAAAATTCTTGCAATTTTCCTTGGTATTTAAATATTTTTACAATCTTTTCTAATAAATTAAACTTATTTTTTGGGTTTTAAAATCTATTTAGATTCTGTGAATGTTCAACGTCACGTGTTGCAAAGAGAGTTTGTAAATTTGTCTATTTTGCAATGAGGAAACAATTTTAAATGTTGTTTGTGTACGTAGTACTGACTTTTTTATTTCATTTGTTTATTTAATTAACCTTTTTGTTTAATTTTATCCAATTTCTTGTACTTCTCTTTAAATCCACTTTCTAGATTAGTTTTTCGGTTTTCCTATTTATTTATTTCTTTAATCACAAAATACGCACACACCCAGTGACAACGTCAACTGCGCCGTCGACAGCGCCCTGGGAAGTCTCAAGATTCAATTGTTTCCTTAAACACGTGCTGAATTTACAGAGATCTCCATAAAAATCACACTTTTAAGATTTCATTTTTACAGCCTCAAGTTTATTTCCTATTAAACAATAGTTATTTGTTTATTTTCTTATTAAATTTTTACATTTATTATTAGTTTTCTACTTTAGAATTTTTCGAGATGCCAGCTTCCCGTGAAATGCGCCACGACGTGCGCTCACAACAAATACCGAGTAAAGACAGACGGCAACAAAAGTCAAAAACTTATGTTCTTACGTCATATGCACAAGTACGCTTGTGCATGGTTGCAGTTTAGGTACTACGATCTATTTTTGGGTACTTTTCTGTTTAAAACGGTACGTAAAGAAAATTTAATACAAATTGCTGCCACTCGTAAGTTGCTAGCAGAAATGGAAAAAATCTTTTGTAATAAATTTTGTGTTTGGCTTGAGAAATATTTTAATAAAATTTTTTATTTTCATCGATTCATCTCATCTCGGAAGTGTCAAAGCTAAGGTAATGCTTATTGCTTACTTTAAGTGTTGGTAAGTGAGACATGCATTCAACACGCTGCAGCAACGAAAACCAGCACCAAACATGAGAAAAACCAGCAACACACAGTAGAACGTTTAGTTAGCAGCGCAAAAAGTTTTGTCTTAATAAAGTTTAACGTTTTTATCAGAAACTAATAAAAAAATAATGAAGTTGCGTTGACGTTTTATCTATTTTTGTGTGCGGTTTTTTGACCCACTGTATGGTGAGGCGAAAAAACCCCATATTCTTCAAATTTGGAAAACATCAAATCCAACACCAAAATCAAGGTTTCCTCTATAGAAGTTTGCAGTAATTAAATTTACAAATTATAAATAAAAAATTAACAAAGAACATTTTAACGGAACTCACTAAACTCCAACATTTTTTATGAAAATGCTTGGTGCTGGCAGTTGACTGCTTTCCCAGCAGTTGCTCTACCAGGACAAGGTACCCAATAATTTTGCTCCGAGACTAAGAAGTGTGGCTACTCGTTATAAGTATTATATAAAATGATTAAATATAAAAACATAAAATGATTAAATTCTGTAAAAGTTTATTTGAAATTGGGTAAAAATTGCTCTTAATAATTCACAATATGCTTAATGTAACAGTAATAAAATTGTAGTAAAAAATATAAATCCAATAATGGTAGTATAAAATATAAATCCAATAATGGTAATACAAAATAGTTTTCAAAAATATGATTCAATATATGAAAGAATATAAATCCAATAGTCGTACAAAATTGTTTTTAAAGACATGATTCAACTTAATATACCAAATTTTTTTTACACAATTATAATTTTATAACGTATCTTACTAGATTTGAAATCTCTACTATATCCTTAGATTTCAAAACGTAGATATTCTAACTTAATTTATCTTGTCTGAATTGCCTTCCAAACCTGAAGTTCCTGAGTGCATCTGAACCTCAGCTGAAATATCTATGCCTTCAACTTGCGAGTGAGTTTCAGAGCCACCAATTTGCGCCTGTGGTTGAGTCTGAATACCACCCATTTGCGCTTGTGGCGGAGTCTGAAGGCCACCACCCATCTGCGTCTGAGCTTGAAGGCTACCTGTTTGTACCTGTGGTTGAGTCTGAAGGCCGCCCATTTGCGCTTGTGCCTGAGTCCGAAGACCACCCATTTGCGTCTGTTGCTGAGTCTGAAGTCCACCCATTTGCGTCTGTTGCTGAGTCTGTAGTCCACCCATCTGCGTCTGGGGCTGAGCCTGAAAATCCCCTATTTGCGTCTGTTGCTGAGGCTGAAGGACACTAATATGCGTCTGAGGCTGAGCCTGAAAGTTACACGGTTGCGCGTGTAGCCCAGTGGAAGAGCCACTAATTTGTTGCTGTGATTGACCTTGAAGGACACTCATTTGCCCCTGTAGCTGAGTTTGAAGTCCACCTATTTGCGTACGTGGCTGAGCTTGAAAACCACTCATTTGCGTCTGTAGCATCTGAGATTGACCTGGAAGCCCACTCATTTGTGTCTGTGGTTGACCTTGAAGGCCCCTCATTTGCGCCTGTGATTGAGCTTCTAGGCCCCCCATTTGTGTCTGTGGCTGAGCCTGATTTTCAAATGGCCTTTCAGTATTATCCATGATGCTGTCATTTGCCATCATAGGGTGAGCAATAGTAGTGTTGGTCAGATTCAATGAAGATGATGACGGAATATTAAGTACATCCTCTGGCAACTCAGACTTTATAGCGTCTGCCCCATCCATAAATGTTGGATTTTCCATTACTTGCTTCTGCATCTCGCCCATTAGGTTTGTATTGAAAAACACCTCCGCATCAGCTTGATTCTCAGTTGACATTGACGGCGCTTCGGATTTAATTTCGGTTTTGATTTTGGTTTCGTCCACGTTCCATCCTTCACTGAATGCTCCCTCAGTTTTTAGGAAGAATTCAGGGATCAAATCATGTTTTTCCAGAAATTCCGTTGAAACCGTTTCCTCCGTATCAGACTCCCAACTATCGAAATCGATATCCGTCTTGCAATTCGCCAGTAAATCCTTGCCGAAAAATGCTTCCTGTAAGTAGGGTGGAAACGCTTCGGCCAACTTGTTGCGGTTTTTGGGGCGCGCTTTTTTCTTCTTTTCAACAGGTGGGTCTGCAGTGCCTCCCGCAGCTGCTGCTGCAGACTCGGCCAGAGACTCCTTTTTGGCAGCTCGATTGCGCACCGTGAAGCCACCGATGCCGACCTTCTGCAAATTCCGCTGACGTTTCTTGCGCAGAATGCTAACACCAGCATCGTTTTTAAGAATGGAGAAGCCTTCTGGAGCAGGCACTTCAGGACCCTCGTTCCAAGGCATGCCATCCTTGTAGACAGGTGCAGCTGTCGCTGCTTTATTTTCTGCCGCTCCGGTGTCCTGTTGATTGCTGGATGTTGCGTCATCAAAACTACTGTTGTGCTCGCCGCCTCCCGCTGCTACAACTGATTCAATTGTGGCCTGAATGCCCATTTCTTGTTGTTGTGTCTCAGTCGTTGTGCCCCGCTGTTGTGCTTTGCGTTTTCTCTTAATTTCGCTCGTCAATGATTTGATGTGCTGGAAGCCCTGCTCGGTAACACAGACGCCATCCAACCAGTGCTCTGCTTTGACGTTGTGTTCCGGTTGGCCGGAGTGGCCGGACGCTACCGAAGGTGAAGCACCACCACTCTTCGGCACTGGTGCAGCGGCATCAGTTGAATGCTGTGGCGTCGAAGAGGGCGGTGGCATTTCAAGCCGTTCTTGTCGCCTGCACAGTGGGCAGTTATAATCGTCATTTTCACACTTTTCAGCCGCCTCCTCGCCTGTATTGATGCCGTCGCACTGACCGTGTAGCCAGCGCTCACAGTTAGCGCACAGAATCATAAGCTCATCTTCAACATAAGCCTGTGCGCAGACGACACACCGCAATTGACTGGCACACGGGCCGCACTGGGTGTAGCCATTCATCCATTCCGAGTTTTTGCCTGGGTCCTTGCGGCCGCATTGCTGGCAAACGGCGCACCAGCTGCACTTCCAGTTGCCATGCGGCACCGTCTCCAGAGGCGGCTCGATGCAGTAGATGTGGTACGATATGTCGCACTCGTCGCACAGAATGAGGCGCGCCTCATCGTTCTTCTGGCCACAACCTTCGCAAATGGTGCAGTCAAGGCAACGCCAGCCTCGCTCTAGGATGACCTTGTTGAGCTTGACATTCACGCAGTAAGGATGATAGCACTGAGCGCACTGGGTGCAGGCAATCATTACGCCCTCCTCACCCTTGCCGATTGACCCACACATGACGCAGACGTCATGCGTCATCATGAATTCATCCTTCGACGAAATGAATATCGGCTTGCTGTCTGATGGCACACAACCCGCTAGGTTATCCTGAGCATCTTTACCACTGCGATCGTGCATTTTATCAGAGAAGACAAAACCACTACGGCCCTTGCCACGAGGTGCTCCGCGTTTGCGACTTAATGATGGCAGACTTCCACTGGCTTTTGGAGGCATAAATTTACCGCCGCGTCCGAGGCGCTTCTTAACCAATTTATAAAGATCGCCTGGCTTGCCCGCACCACATCTGGTAAGGCTTGGCAGCTCAGCTGAGCTGCTCTTTCCTGCAGTATCCGAGCTACCAGCATCAGCACTGGAGCTGCCGGCGACAGATGGCAGCTGGCCGCTCGAAGAAGACGAGTTTAAATCACTTTGATCCTCCAGAGCTGCCACCTTGGCGGGTACCGCTTTGCAAATAGGGCATACGTAATCGTAGTCGGGATTGTTTTCCTTGCTCGCGTGATACTGCTGCAGGTCGGCAGCTTCGTCGCACGAGCTGTGTACGAAACGATTGCAGGAGCTGCACTTGACCATCTCCTTATGGGCGGCCGCACGGTAGGCGCGCTGGCATATCGGGCAAGAGAAGCCTTTGTTGCGCTGCTGGTAACACGAATCGCAGACTGTGAAGTGGCAGTGCCAGCGCGAAGATACGCCGGCTCCAGGAGTGCGCGAGCCACAGTCAGAGCAGACGCGGCACTGATTGCACTTCCATCCAGACTTGGGAATCGATGTCATCATGGGACGCATGCAGGTGGCGTGGTAGAGCTTCTGACACTCTTCACATCGGAGAGTACGACCTCCCTCAACCTCCGCCGCCTGCTGTTGACAAATCTGGCATCTGTCGTGGCACTGAGAGCAACACCAGTTGGATTCACTGAATGGAGCAGAGGAATCAGATCCGGGGGAGACACACGTCTTGTGGAAGTGCTTGCAACAGGATGAGCATTGAATCAACTTCGAAGATTTACTTCCAGGGAGGCCACACTGACGACACTCGATAACGTTGGTAGCGCATTCAACAGGTTCTTCCTTGATTTGTGGAGTTGGTTGCAGTTGTTGATGTTGCTGATGCAATGATGTTTGATTGCTGCAATGATGAAGTGATTGATTTTGTTGCAACGCCGGTTCTTGTGGAGTCTGGAACTGCTGCTGTTGTTGGTGCAATTGTTGTTGTTGCTCTTGTTGCTGCTGCTGTTGTTGTTGCTCTTGTTGCTGCTGCTGTTGTTGTTGCTCTTGTTGCTGCTGCTGTTGTTGTTGCTCTTGTTGCTGCTGCTGTTGTTGTTGCTGTTGTTGTTCCGCATGTTGTTGTTGTTGGTGTTGTAGTTCTGGATGTTGTTGTGGTTGCAATGATGGTTCCATGATGCTATCAGCAATTTCTTGTTTGAAATCGATTTGATCACTCAACGATTTAATTTCATCCAAGGACTTCATTTCATCCAACGAGTTCAGTTCTTCTTCCAGTGACTTCAGATCATCTAGCGAGGTCATCCCGTCCAAGGAGTCTGTTGCATCCAAAGACTTCATTTTAATAGCATCCATTTTGCTGAAGAGCAATAAAAATTAAATATAAAATTAGTTAAAACTAAGTAAAGTAATTCGCTAACCCCGCACTTCCACTTGTTCCGTTGAATCCACTGTAGGGGTTGCCATATATTTCGGTTTTTTTTTCAAAATTTCATAGTTTAACAAATAACTATACTGTGTTTAAAATATATATATTATACTAAATATACTGTGTTTTAAATTCAATATGAAAATTGTATTTATATAAATATTTATAATATAATTAATTTACAAAGTTTCAAGGTACAACGCCACGCTGGAGATTGGTAAGTGGAAATGGTTCATGGAATTAATACTCAGTTTAGAATAAAATATATAACGGCAACTCTTTAACACAGTATTTTAAATAAATTCTGTTTGACAGTACATAAGCACAACCGATGGTTCAAGATTGAAAGGCACAGCAACATCAGCTGGTTTCTGGAAGTCTTTAAAACTGTTTTAGCTCACAATCCAAGTTTACAAATCCATTTATGCAATTTTTACCGAATTGTTAATATTAAAAGCAATAAGCTTACATTTTGCCAGCTATATATTAGAAGAACAACGAAATGGCGAAACATCATCCGGATTTAATTTTCTGCCGTAAACAACCGGGTGTTGGTAGGTACTCCGACTTAATTGGCTGCATAATGCCATTTTAGTAATGTTTTAAATGTTTGCAATTATTATCTACAGCAATTGGGCGTCTTTGCGAAAAATGTGATGGCAAATGTGTCATATGCGATTCCTATGTACGTCCTTGCACCCTGGTGCGAATATGCGACGAATGCAACTATGGATCTTATCAAGGGCGATGTGTTATCTGTGGCGGTCCAGGAGTTTCAGATGCGTACTACTGCAAAGAATGTACGATACAAGAAAAGGATGTAGGTTTTAGATAAGAATCGTATTTTGTCGCATATTAAAATATGTTCTTTCTGACAGCGCGATGGGTGTCCGAAGATTGTTAATCTTGGAAGTTCTAAAACAGATTTGTTCTATGAACGCAAAAAATATGGGTTTAAACAGAAGTGAGTATTGAAAAACACTAAATAATTAGTGCTTCCAGTTCTCATTTTCTCATTAATCTGCTTTCAAATCTTTAAATTTACTGATATATTTCTTTCTTTATTCCAGCTACTAGCAGAATTCAGTGGCTCTGGATTTAGAATTATATTTGCAGTTTATTAAAATTAAGTTTGAATTCATTTGTACTTTAACTTCTAAGAAACAGTAAAGAAAATTGAAGGAAAAATGCAAATTGTTTTTAAATTATCTTTTTAATTTATTGTTAATACGAAATTTATGTAAATTGAATAAATTCCTTTATCATTGCGCAAATCACAAAAGTCCTCTTCCGGAGCAAGCTTCTCAAGCATTCACAGCAGCCTCTTCACCCGCTAGCGAGTATTGCAAACAGAGTTTATCAAATTCAGACGACTTCTTTTCCATATCGATGACAAAATCACTTTTCGGATAAAACTGCTTCAATTGCTCGCAATAACGCGTTATGGTCTCTTGCGGTTTACCCGTCAGATGTCCCAAAACCATCATATTAATTAGAGCATCATAATCGTTGTGCTTTTTGGAAAGCGCTTCACGAAGGACCGCCTCAGCTTCTTCATAACGTCCCATTCCCAAATGAACGACAGCTTGCCCATTGAGCAACAAAGGTGTTGGTTTATATTTTTCACAAAACTCTTGGAAGATATGAAAAGCATCTTGCATCTGCTCGTTGCCCAAGCTTATGGCTACCCATGCCTGTGCCAGCTGCGTCAGTGTAGCATCGTCCGAGATCTCTTGCATTTTGGACACCAGCTGTTTAGCCAAATCAATGCGATGCAAGCGCAGCAGGCACTGCACCGACAGAGCCATTGATTCTAGATTCGTCGAGCCGTGCAACAGCTTCAGTGCATTCTCGAACTGACCATCGTAACAGTAGACAATGGCGGTGGCGATGTGCCAGAGGTTGGTGTCATCATCACCAGCGGCAACAAGTTTGTCCGTAAGTAGTTGCAGAATTTCCTCCGTTTTAGATGGATGCTCGAATGCATCGTGAACGTAGCGTAGCGCCAACAGAGGAGTGCTGTTGTCCTCTTTGATCTCGTTGGCAATCAAACGGCCAGAGTCGACTGCGAGGTAGGAAAGGTACATATAGGATAGCAACTCGGTGCCAGCGGTACTCTGCTCGGGCAATATAAAATTAATGGATCCCATAAAGTTACCAATATAATATTCATTGCGAGCGTAGAATAGCGTCGAGTTGGTGTCTTCGTCAGAGGTTTGCAGAGATTTGCTCATGTTGCTAAATTCAATGTTTTATTGTAAAATGTATCAGGAGTTTTGAAATTAATTAAAAACCCCAAGGGTTTTAGTCTGTATAGTAAATTATATCTTTTCCGAAATCTTCCTTTCGTGGGCTGTTTTCTTTATAAGATGTCTACGCCGGATTTTTGAACTGACGGCGGGTTTAATGCGTTTTAGTGACAGGTGTAGGTAAGCTTAAGCTGTTCAGAGAATTGTGAAGGTGAAGGTTTTGTTGGCAAAGAACTACAATTATATTTGACTTCATCGCTATATAAATTTGGTCTTAGTTGCAGAAACAATTTGCAATTATTGCCAACTATAAATTATTAATGGCAAACACTTAACCTAAATAAAAGTTGATGATTCCCGGGTAAAATTATGGGCGCAGACATCTGATGAGCAAAATATTTTGCTTGTTGCAACGTCAGCGCCAACGGGTTGTGTTCATGGGGTAATATATCACCCAGAAATACAGTGGACAAAAATTAAAGATTTTCACTTCATGTTTTTTATCGAATTATCTTGCTTTTAATTTTAAAATTTCGCTATGCATTCCCCAAAATATAGTCTTATTTTACTGGAGAACAAATTCCAACATGAACGATTACTATTTATTTGTTAGGTGGTGGGCTTTTATTTAGCATTAAAAACATCAATAAGTATGCTTGAAAGCGGAAAATGTATGTTTCGGTTTCACATAATATATTGTATAGCTTACACCTACTAATCACAACATTAGAATTTGGCATATATATGTAAACTAATGAATATAATTTTGTTTCTTTAATAAAAATATATCTCTTTTTGAATACCTTTTGGATGTTGGCACGCCAACATTAAAGCCGTTTAGTATTTGATGAACATAAAACTTTAAAATTTGAAAAATTTTACGTTACAATATTATTTCTCACAAATAACTTTTAACATAACGACAAATTGCGCTTTCATCTATAGCAGCTTCTTCAAGAATATTAAAATGATCATAATTTTCAAATTCTTTGAATTCAACATGAAAACCCAGTTTCTTAAGTTTCTCATAAAATGCATGCGATTGTCCAATAAATGTGGAACTATCATTCTCACCAACCAAAATATGAATTTCAATATTTCCTGAGCTAAAGTATTTAATTAGTTCGTCTTTATAATCCCAGCATAAGGGTGATAGTTTTGTTGCTTTCTCCATATCCAAAGAGAGTATATTTCCAGGATTTACACAAGGAAGTTGCCACAGTTCACGAAGATCATAAACACCGCCAATTAGGAAAAATGCTCGAGTTTTCCTAGCACCAGGTAGATGTGGAAACTTGCAAAAATCAAGAAGAAAGGAAGCCAAGTGTGAGCCAGCGGAATGACCGCAAAATGAAATTGAGCTGTAAATAGATGTTGGCATATATAAATAGATATTTTTTTTAAAAAAACTACGTAAAAGTGTGATAATATTAAATAAAAATTCTTTCTAGAAGAACAAAAGGAACAATTTTGACAACGTATTAAATAAGTTAGTCCATACCTTGCCTTAGTTTCCTCTGCGTAGTTGAAAATCCAATCATTGAAGTCCAATGTTTGCTCAACTAATTCTTCCAGTGTTACAGTTGGGCATAAATTGTAATCGACAACCGCTACACGATAACCACGTTCAACAAGTGGGGCCACAAAAGATCCCGCTGTATTTTTATCCATTTCTTGCCAATATCCACCATGTATGAAAACAAATAGAGGTGAATCTGTTCAGATTATATTATAAGAAATAGTTTGAATTTAATTTTCCGGTATCCAGTTCATACTTAAGTGAGAATTTCAAATCTTTTGAGAATTCAATTCAGCCGTAAACATTTTGCTGGAGATAGAAAAAGTCGCTCTTAATAATACATTTCTCATTTCCTCACCTTTTTCTTCGCCTTTGTAATATATATCAAGCAGTCGATTATCATAATTATTGCTACCGTAGCGTATATTTAGCCGGGTTTGATATTTAGAACGCACTCTTTCAGTTTCTGTAGCAACGAGAAGTATTCGTACATTATCCATGAAATAAAATTGCTAATATCAAAGCATTTGTGTCAAAATAGGAATAAAAGAACTAACGAAGTGAATGGATTTCAACCATGCAAATCTTCTCTCTTTCTAACACAATCACATTTATATTTACCTTCTTTGGTTACTTTTAGAAAATGTTCAACAACTTTGACATTTGGATTTTCATGATCTTGAAAGCGATTAGTATTGCGACTTGGTGAGTACTCAACCTCCATATCGAGTACATCATTCACTGATTTTTTGCTGGCATACATCTGATAAACGTTTTTAATTATTTTCTTGAAAAATATTATTGCAAATATTACCGTTACTCTGAATGCTATCCGCTGTAGAACTAAAGAGCAAAAAGCACTGTCAGTATATTTAAGTTATTCGATCTCACATGCAATGGTTTTAATTCCTAAAAAGATTATATATATACTCTCTGTCTCCTCAGAAGTTATAATTGATATGAAAAATGCTCCTAACTTAAATGAGAGAAACTTAGATGCGATAAGAGGCAACTTGTTTAGAGAAGATCAACAATGAGGGCGAAGTTATGACAAAAACAATTAAGAAATTTTACTTATTAAGAGCATTTTTTTTACAAATGCTCTTAATAAGTGTTGCTTTATGGTTTGTAGACTTTTGTTTGAAGCTTAAACTACATTATGAACTTTAAACCAGTTTCATATTATGACTTCATGTGAACTGTGCAGATTTTGCATGTGAATAGGTGCAGAACACTTAATGAATTTTTAAATATCTTTCCGTACTATATACTGACCGTATTTTGTTAAAAAAATATATGTAATAACCTGTTTCACAGTTCTGCGATAAGCTGCTTTTAAATGCTTTGCTTATTTAGAACTTATAAGTAAATTAAAAAATAAGTTTGACAAGCGACCTGCTTGTTATTTGCCAGATAAAATGATTATGTCTTTATTTTTAAATTATTATAAGGTTTTTCATTCAGATAAAGAAATTATGACATTTACCAAATAAAATTAAAAGAAAAATCGTTTACCAAAAAAAATTTTTGTGAAACTAGTGAATTATCATGATATATTATCGACTACATTTACCAAATATAAGTAACTATCTGTTAACTAGCTGGCAGTTTATGGAGAAGTGGTGAGAACCCTAAATTTTTTCGCGTCATAGGATGTTTGTTATTGGCGGATTTCGCAAAGATTGTGAGTACTGTGCAAAGGAAATATTTTTCATTGGAATTAACAGGTCTATTCAGTATTCCATTTGTCATCAGAATCATCCGAAATGACGTGGCATACTTTTACATTACATTACATTTTACATTATTGGAAACCAACCAATGATGTCATTTAAAGCCCAAAAAATAGGTAAGTGTATAACTAACTCATTCACTTATGAAAACAAATGCCATTGCAAACATTTAATTAGATTTATTCTTGTATTTTCAATATTTAGCGCTTAAATTTGGATTCGAATAAACAGAATTGTAACAATTTCTTAGAACTATGAATTTTTAAAAAATATATATTTACGACTATATATATACAGACGATTTTCTCCATATATCGATAAGAGTACCTAACATTACGTGCGTACGTTTTTTCTTGTACAAGGAAAACAATTTATTTTGTATAAAAAGTCATCAATCAATTTAACAATCCATTTTTTAAAACGGATTATTAATTAAACCCACTATTATTAATAAATTAAAGCATAAATTAAAATTTGCTCTGAATTGCGAGAAAATTTAATAATAACTGATTTATTTTAAGCACTTACATAAACTTTCAGTTACAATGACAAAAAAGCGTAGTTTAAAACTTTTTTATCTTTTAGCTTATTTTAATAACAAAAATAAATGAATTCTTAAGAAAGCAATTGGAGATTTACATACGTTTAGCATATTGAGTGCGGAGAAATGTTCCGTTCATAACTAAAATTAGTTAATAGAGTGAGAATTTTACTTAACTTGTTTTATACACATATTTTTTTATCCTGTACATACACTTTAAAATCTGCGACACACATGACTGATGCAGATGCAAAGCATTTTAATGTTATACATTGACTTTTACCAAAAAGTTGTAATATTTATATGTAAAGTAGTAGTATTTTTACACTATTTGACTTGATTTTTAAGTATATTATCTATGTTTTGAAGCATGCAATAATTACACTAAGATGGAAATAAAGAAGCTGTATTACACTAAGGAAAGTGTTGCTTTAAAAGCTATCCGGATGATGCTCGTAGCTATGTTTCCTCGTCGGATATAACGATTTCAGCAAAAGTGTGTGATTTCGTTGCCTGTGGCGAATAGGTGCACCTATTGCTTAAATTTCCATTACTCGTGATTTTGTTAACGCTTTCGTTCAGACTTGAAACGGAAGTAATTTTTAAAGTTGTAGCCGGAGTCATACCGATCGTTGTTGTGGGTGGTGGAATTGACGGAGGTGGTGGCGGTATTGAAGATGAAGGTGATGGCGGTATTGAAGATGAAGGTGGCGGCAGCGAAGGTGGTGGTGGCGGTATTGATGGAGGTGGTGAGTTTGCCCGCTTAGTCGTTGTGCGAGTCCCATTTGTAACAGTTTCCTTAGATTGTTTTTTGTTATTAATTGCTGTTTTCATCGAAGCAAATTTTTTCAGACACAGAGATGGTCTTCTTTTTTTTGTTAAGGAACTAAATTCTTGATTTTTGTTACTGCTAAGATTATTATTATTATTGTTATTACTGTTACTGCTTCTTCTCTTATTGAAGTTATTACTACTAGTACTACTAAGATTATTGTAACTGTTTCTACTATTATCTTTACTGTCGTAAATGTTGAAAAATTCTGGTGATTTCGTCGCACTACTTTTATCAAGCTGACTTCCTATTATTTTTTCCTCACTATTAGAAGTTTTACTGATTAAGCTTTCTTCAGCATTTACTTTTTTTCCAATAGCAGCTTTCGTCACATATGTATCCAGAATAAATTCATTTTCATCAGTAGACACATCATCAAGATTTTTAGTACCATCACGTTCATTATCAGTTTCGCTATCAGTACTGTCATTATCACCGCCAGCTTCGTCCTCATCCCCATCATCTTCCTTTCCATCATCATCACCACCCTCATCGTAATCATCATCATCATCATCATCACTGATTTCAATGCGCTCAGCTTCATCTTCTATTTCTATTGGCTCGTCCTCATCTCCATCTTCTTCATCATCATCTTCTTCGTCTTCATCTTCATCATCATTGTCATCAATCTCTGCAATGTCTTCTTCAGTCACCACTGCAACAGTGTCATCAGCAGTAGTGATGGCGGTCAAGATATCATTATATTTCGTTGAAGATTTCGGTGCATCACCACTAGCATTTACTGTAGCCGTCGCAGCATTTGCCGCAGCCGTAGCCGCTTTTTTCAGTCGAATTTCTTCAGCGGTCTGATCTTGCTTACGAGCATATCTGTTGGGAGATATAAGTTTTTATTAACCTGCTATTAGAAGCAGAGCTGATAAAGAATGCATTCGTCTGATTGCGTGTATAAATTATATTATAACAGAGACTTCAAAAGTGACAACTCTTTTAATCCAATGTCACTACAAGCGACTTTAGCGACTACAACCGATTTGAGATTTGATTTCAAAAACTTTAGTGACATAAATCACCCAAATCGTTTTAGTGACTTCAGCGGATATCAGGATACATTAATATACTATAAAAACTTTAACTGACTTGGCACAGCAATCGGTTGAAGTCACCAGATTTAATTTAGTCGGGCCATCTATAGTATAACTTAAGTGGACATCAATCAATGACCTCAGCTTACCTCGGGTGATCGCTCTCAGACACTTCAACTGAGTACAATAGATTACTGCGATATAAAATATATTAGATTGGTATTGGACATAAAATATATTATATTGGCTAATGCTTTGCATTTACTGGGATTATCGAGGTCCTAACCACTGGGATCTGTTGCAACCAGATCAAACTGTCACAGCAGCCCTATATTGTGATCAGCTAACCAGACTGTATATAAAAATACGTGAACTGTGTCCAGCACTGTATAACTGAAATTGTCTTCCAACATGACGAGGCCTCACGTAGCAAAATTTTTTTAAAGGAAAAAAATTTCGAATGTTCAGGATGTTGAAAAGTCAGTGGCAGATTTCCTTCATTCATTCATTTCCTGGATTCATTCGGCTAAATTACCTTGTTGACAGATGGAGGAAAGTCATAGAAAACAGGGGTCAATATGTCATTTATTAATCTCACTTATGAGCTTAAATATAAGCAATTCAAATTTCCCCAAAAAAGCGACTAACTTTCCTACCAACATAATACATATAACTATGACGTCGAAGGTATTGCAATCTTTAATAGCTCTGATTAGAATTAATTGAAACAATGTCGGAGAGAGGAATTCGGTTTTCTACTTTTTACTCACTTCTCAAAAATTTCATTGATGTTCTTTTTCAGCTTTTGGTTTTCACTCAATTTTGCCAAAAGTGTGGGATCCGTTGCTGCTGGATCTTTTGTGTTACTAATGTAGTGTGTTACGGTCTCGTGAAGATCAGTCTTGCGGCGTGATTGTAAAGACTTGCCCACTTTTATGAAAGCATCTTCAGCTGAAAGAAACCAAAGACGATATTTTAAGTCATATAAAATAGTGTTTTCTATTCAGAAAACCGCTTTAAGTTCTGTCCTTCCTTATTAAAAGTTCTGCAATACCCCGTCAATTACATAAGGGCTTTCGAGTAGCTTTCCGTAGAAAGTCACCATCTATGAAAAGTAACGGACGAGGGAGAAGGGGAAGGTCTGTGTCTATAATAAAAGTAACGCAGACTTCCGTGGCTTTTATATTGGCTATTGCTAGCGGGGCAGTTGCAAATCTCAATACTTCCACAGACACCAAAGAAGACAAACTTACCGATGTGCTTCATTTCAAACTGTGCCAAACCTAACTTGTGTACCTCATTGCAATGCTCGAGGATGCGCAGCACGTCAGTGTAGTCAGGAAATTCTTTGGTTTGGTTGACGAAAGCTTGTAGCTTACGGTTAAATTGTGGGTATTCGGTACCGTTAAATTTTATAGGCTTGCGTACCAGACGAAGCGCATTTTTTCTCTCACCCGTCAGCTCGCAGATCTTCTCATAAATCTGGAAGGATTTCGAAAAAATTGGAAGAATGGATTAGAAACAAATAACCCGTATCAGCCTACGACTTCTACCTGACAGGCGCGTTTCTTCCAACGCTCCAGTTGCAAATAACTCGAATCATCATCATCAAAATCTACCTCTGCCTCCTCCAGCTGCTCGATACGCTTTCTTACAAGGCGGAGCTCTTCGTTTAGCTTCTTGATCTCCTCATCCTTATGTTCGTCTCCCGTCGGCTCGACCTCAACTGCCATTTCTGATGTCTGTTTCTCAGACTGTTGTATTGACGCCTCTACAGGCTTTTCGCGACGTGCTTTTAATATATTAAGGATACCGCTTAAATTAAAGTAGACAAGTCGTGGATTAGCTTCGATGCGTTCGATAGTGCTTCTCAGCTGTTTGCGAAAACAAATCGAGCGCACAAAAACCGAGTCCGTTTCGTAGAAGAGCCTGGTGAGTTTCTTCTTGATAAGGTTATCCATGTCGTCAGAAGGATCGGCAGTACGACAAACCCGCAACAGGTCTTCAAACTCTGAGCTGAGAGGCTCACGTGCCTGCTGACCCTTCTGCTCTGTGATATCCACGGTATTCTTAATTGAGTCGATATCCGCGAGATCAATGATCGCTGGTGTGCCATTTTTTCTGACTGCTTTCGAAGCACTACTAACGGGAGGACTGATCGCTCCCGGCGTTGTTGCTGATGAAGATGAAGGGGGCGACATGAGTGAGTACGATCGTTTAATAGAGGGTTTTTCGGGTGAGTTTGTTAAATCGAACACTGGTGTCCTATCCGATTTCTTCTGTGTATCGGTGGACACCTTTGTGTTTCTAGCAGGTTGAGGCTGGTTGGGAGAGAGTTTTTCTCCCACCATTCTAACCGCAGGCGCTCTTGTGATGGGAGCCACAGACTTGTCAGAATATTCTATAGACGTGTGAGTCCGCATCGCAGGTGTTGCCGGTTTTGTGGGTGATACTGTTTTTGGTGTCAGTGATCGTGGTGGCGTCGTAGAAAGGGGACTCGCACTGATTGCTACGGGTACAGGTGGGGCAGAGACTTGCTTAGTCGTGGCAAAGCGACCTCGTTGCGCACCGGTTCCGTATAGTTCCTGCAACGTTGTTAGCGGCGACTTTGGCGACACTGAAGATGAAGGGGGAAGCGGTGTTGGAAGCACTTCCATGATATCATCTTCAAGTTGTGACAAGCCGACCGGTGTCCCAGACGCAGCAGGCTTTGTACGACGCATCAGCCAAGCTTCATCGCTTTTTTTAAGCAGCGTTGTCGGTTTGATGCGTTTGACACCGCGCAGCAAACTCGCTGTACTCGTGGGGGTTGACGTTGCAGGTGTTGTGGTCGATGTTGCAGGTGTTGTGGTCGATGTTGCAGGTGTTGTGGTCGATGTTGCAGGTGTTGTGGTCGATGTTGCAGTAGTGGCGGTAATGGTAGGTTTTGTTAATGTTGAGTTTGTATTCGTTGGTGTTGCTGTAGCTCTTGAAGCTGCTGTTGTCAGCGAAGTGCTCACGCTGGTTGTGGTCGACGTACTGTTGACGTTGTTGGGGTGCTTGAGCGGTAGACGGATTTTGAAGTTATCAACGTTATTTTTTAGTGGTGGTATAGAAGCCCTGTAGCTGTCCGATGCTTGAATGAAGCAACTATAAGTTGATGACGATGTTGATGCCAATGATGAGGGTGGTCGCAGTCGCGGTGGTGAAGCAAGAGAAGTGGGAGTGGCTAGCAACTGGAACGGTGGCGTGGCACTGGGTGTCATCGAGTGCATATCCGGTATTATTGGCATCATAGATGCCGATGAATTCAGCATCAGCATCGATGGCAATATGTTGTACGACGATGTTGCTGGCATTAATGCAATTGGGGTTGGTGAAGGTGATAGTTTGCGTTTACGTTGAGTTGACTGCTGAAGTTTTTGCTGCTGTGGGCTTTTTTGCTGTTGCTGTTGTGGGCTTTGTAGCTGTTGTTGTTTTTGCAGATATTGCTGCTGGCTCTGTGCTTGATGTGTTTGACGTTGTAGTGGCTGTGTTCGATTTTGCAGTGACAGTGATCGGTTTTGCAATGACTGAGATCGATTCTGCAGTTCCTGTGGCTGATGTTGCAGAGAGAGTGGTTGATGTCGCAACTGCGCTGGTTGTGCTTGTAGGTTCTGTTGGCGCTGAAGAGTCTGTGCTTGAATTTCCAGCGACTGTCTTTTATTTTGTGGTTTTTGCATTAAATCCTTTTGCAGTTCAAGTAGTTTTTGTTGTAAATACCCTTTTTCGAACTTATGGAGGTTATCTTCTAACTGCTGTCTGTGTTGCTCATTTTGCCGATGTTTTTGCATCTCTTGCTTTTTCTTCTCTTGCTGACGTTTTTTCTGTTGTTGTTGCTGTAATGAGTTTTGTGGAACCGATTGCTCTTGCAGTGATTGCTGCTGAAATGGTCGCTGCTTTTGCAGAATTGGTTTGCTATAGCAATGGTCGCCAGATTTCCGAAGCAGTTGCATTTGCTGAATTTGATCCTGTTGTAATTGTTGTTGCTGCGATGGTGATTTATGCCACAGAGACTGCTGCAGCTGCTGCGGAAGTGACTGCTGATCTAAATGTTTCTTCTTCTGCTGCTGCTGCTGAAGTGACTGCTGATCTAAATGTTTCTTCTTCTGCTGCTGCTGCTGCTGAAGTGACTGCTGATCTAAATGTTTCTTCTTCTGCTGTTGCTGCAGCGATTGCTGCTGGAATAATTGCTGCGATTTCTTTTGCTGCTGCTGGCAAGGTTTTTGCCCAATGGGTTTCTGCTGCTGCGGCTGCTGCTTTTTCGATTGTTGTTGCAATGAGTGCTGCTGCTGCTGCTGCTGTAAATGCTGCTTATGATTCTGTTGCAGTAGCTGAGATGGTTTCTTGTTTTGCTGCTGCTCCCAAGGTTGATGTTGGAGCGATTGCTGTGACTTCTTATGTTGCTGCAAAATCTTTTGTTGCATATTTGATGTTGTTACACTCGGTAGTGTATGTGTGGGCTTTTTAGGTGTTGCGGACGTGGAATTTTGTGCTTTAGCTGTAGCATTTGAAGTGAATGCGGCATTGATCTTGGGTAGTGTTGAAGGTTTTGGTTTTGCAATTGTTGTTGTTATGGTAGGCGATAGCAGTGTGTTGCTGATGGCCGCCTTACTGACTTTGGAGTCCGAAATTCTGCGATCAGCTGTGTTGTATAACGGATGTGTTTGTTCCTTTGATTTAATAAGCGTTATCGTTGTTGAAGAGTTTAAATGCGGAATTACGATTTTCTTAGCTGGAGTCTGGAAGATTGAATTCTTTGTTAAATGCTTCGATGTTCAAAAATAAGTTGTAAAGAGAAACAAAAACTTGATTTCAGGTAGGCTGTAATACCAAACAAATTTTTGTTGATAACATTCATTACATTTTTGCCTTTCTTCAAAATATTTTTTTTTTAAAATTTCACTAGTTTCATAACATTTGTTAGCATTTAATCAGCCTGGCTACACGATTCTTCTTTTCTTCATTCTTCAAAAGTTTTTTTGGAATGAGAGGTGATCAAAGAAGAGAAAAGTCTCCTCACATTCTTCAAATGTAGAGATTTTTTGAAGCCAAAACTCTGTCGGATTCTGGGTTCTTTTTACACACACAATTAAACAGTTGCACGCACGAACCGATTTTTCAAAACAGTTTGCCGAACGTAAATTTCACTCATACACATTGAGGAATCACACGTATACGACTTTTAACATCAAGAAGAAGAAACTGCGTGTAGCTACGCATTCTTCAAGATGCCAGCTTCTAGAAGCCGCGTCAAGAAGAATCATGTAGCCGGGTTCAATTTACCTTATCAGAAAATCGAACAAAAACAGAAGGCGGGAAATAATTTTGTAGAGTTCATAGAACACAAGTGGAGAAAAGCAGCCAATTCAGCGAGAGAAAACATAGAAGAGAAATTTTGTGCAAGTTTTCAATGTTGCCATCTTAAATAAAAAATCCCCTCTGCACACTACTATTAAAAATTGCGTATAAAATTAATTGTTAAAATTTCAATGCAAGAACTCTGTTAAGAAGTCCCACAAAGTTGTGGAAATTTACAAATTTCTCTAAAAGTGCCACATACATACATAAAACTAAATATACCCCACAGAAATCCTTTGAATCCTCGCAAATCTAATCTTATAATTATTGGGAGTTTTGATTTCTTCCATTTAATCTTGGACATTACTAATGATATCATTCGATCACTAATGCAGATTCGGCCTAAGGCCGCGTATAGTCGGTTTTTGTATAATCGGCCTATAGCCGCGTTTAGATATTTCTGTAAAGCATACGTTTGAAATAATATTAATATTACTCCAAATTAATGAAACTTTGCGGCATTTATTTTAAGAACATATATCTTGAATGACTATTTCCTAAACAAAACGAAAGTGAACTTTCGAACGTGTTTGCTACCTATTTTATCCGGCAATTTCAACCCTGGACATCTGTCAATCTTTTGCTGGAATGATGCCAATAATACTGCTAGGCATCCAATATCAAAACTTAAAATTTCAGAACTGAGTTCTGCTGTCAGTATACATATGTTATCAACAGTAATCAAGCCAAAGCAACGAAAAATATGGGGTTGATAAACGCTAATCTTTAATTATTCCGAATTAAATATATAAGAATTTTATATTACTCTTAAAACTTTGAATTTCTTCAACCAAATCAATTATAAGTAATAAAAATAAATACTACGCAAATGTGCATTTTCTGGGCCGCAATACTGCGAAATGCTTCATTCCAAAGTTAAAATTGACAATATTTAAATGATTACAATTAGCAGTAAAGTAGAGATTCTCGTCACTCAAAAAAAGTTCTTTACACCTCTTTAATTTCAACTATTTTGTGCTAATCTCAAACCGAATACCTTGATATTTAATTCGTTCCAAAATAAACCCTAAAAATTGACAAAACGTCTGCCCAGATATTATTGTACAATATTTTCCTCAATTTGACAGCGACAATTTTCCACACAATAGTGCGGCAAAATCCAGCCTTCGCTTTCGCTTCAATGCCGACTGTCAAAGCACCGCCTCAAGTCTCCACACAAATTTTCTGTGGCTGAATGTGGAAATGTGTATTGTGTGGTGGCGGACTTGAGCAATTAAATGAAATAATGTTCCCGAGTTCAGGCATGTTAAATTTCTCAAATTGTCTTACCTCATCCTCATCTGAAGAATCCAACACAATAACCGAGCTCATTCTGCAGCAAACAACGTTTTTCCTCTTGACTTGTAAACACTATGCGTTTCACATAATTTCTCAAAATAATAGAAATTCTGTATTTGTACAGCTCTAAATTCTTTATTTCACACAAAACCACACAAATTATTTTCTTCACAAGTTTTTCTGCGCTCAATGACGTACCCGCATCCGATGGCGAATAAACTACGACTTCTATGATATTTCGTCGCAACAACGTTGCCTGCTAAAAGCGCTAATTCGCCGCAAACCCGATCTACTCGACTGCTTTTTATTGAATTTTTGTGATTTTCTTCAATATTTCCCGAAGAAAATGAACAATATTCGATGTTTTTTAGCTGGGAATGGCATTTTTGTTCAACATGTTTTCTTTTTTCTCTTGGTTCTACGGCAAAATAAACCATGCAAGTACGAGTGAAATGAAGAAATGTCAAAATAGTTCTCTAAGCAATTGGAGAGTTATATTGCATGCAGTAAAGGTTGCCATCTCCATTTTCAACACTTCACAAATATTTCAAATTCCTGCAGTGAATATGTCCAAATGGAATTTTTTGATTTAACTAAAATATCTCGCGAAAATCTCAATATATTTAAAAAAAAACTTACAACTTAAAAATATAAAGAAGTCAATATGGATCACAAAAATGTCTTAGTCTATTTTTTCCATAAAAGCTTCTTGTTGCGAGAAAAGTTTTTGGAGGAATTATAATATTTTAAACTAGTTTTCTTCTCCACAACAATTCTAAATCTTTGAGACCATATTTGCAAACAAAAATATAAAAGTTTCATTCAGACTTTATTACTCCGTTTGTGTTTACGAAAGCGAAATTGAAAGGTGAACCCTGGCTCAAATCCCAGACGTTCAAAGTTTTTGTGGTACCGCATAATGATTCGGGATGGATTAATACGCCCCATGAAGTAGCAGCGCATTTCGTAAGCAGTGGAGGATGGAGGATTCGAGCCGATCACCTATCATCCACGTTTATACGCCTCACGCCTCATCTCAAGTGGCTGCGCACAAACTCATCTCGGAAGTGTCAAACGATGCCTGCAGTGTTGCAAGATTTGTTCCAAGAGTCCAGCAAGTAGTTGCTGGTGGAAGTGTCAATGGTCAGTGGGGTGTTTGGTATGGCAGTGCAGGTGCTAATTTATGCTTATTGCTTATTTTAAGTGTTGGTCAAATTTGAATAATCGCTACCGAAGCAGCAAAGAATCTTAAATACACCCTAACCATGGACGACCACGCGAAATCATGGAATCACCACGCGAAAATCGCTATATCACATTTAAATGATGTTTAATCTTATGTTAAAATCGCCTGTATTAAATCGTATTTTGATAAAGGATTTTCAAAGCAGAAAGGATTATTGTTTTCTCTATTTCGAATTTCTAAAGTATTTATGTGATCTCATGTTCTTGCTTTATTTCGTTCAAAGTTACCCGTTTCGTTCAAAGTTTCGTATATCAAAGTTACCCGAGACACCAAAATCAATATAAAAGCCCAATGTAATAAATAATATAAATGAGTCTGAACAACTTTCGTCGTTTGACTTTTTATTCATCTGAGGGTTAGAAGACAACTCCCATAAAACTCAAAATGCAAAAAATTCAAATATAAATAATCGCCGATTTTATTATAAATTATTTGAAAAATGTTTCAAAAATAATTGTATCAAAAAAGGTAATTAAAATTGTAAGCAGCGGTAGTAAAAAAATATATTAATTTAATTTAATAAAGCGTAGTTGGCCATAAAGGAATGCAAAAAGCGTCAGATAAATGGACCGATTAACACCGAATTCGGTGACAAAAACCAGCAGCAACGAAAACCAGCACCAAACATGAGAAAAACCAGCAGAACGTTTTGAATTAATAAAATATATATTATATATTGCGATAAAAATTGGAACAAATATTCTTTTATGTGTAGAGCAGTTTGGTATTGAAAGTTTAGGTTATAGTACAATCAAGACATTTTATATCTAAACGATAAAGAATAGGAGTGTTCTTCCCATAACAGTAGGGTGTATAAATAGGTAGTTCTACCCATTTATACGCCCTACATTTCGAGGAAATGCTCAAATTGTTCTTCTTTTTCCTCTGCTATCGTACGAGTAAATTTTGTATACGGTGTAATATTAAGACGAAATTTTATTCCTATATTAGCAAAACTTCCCGGAAAAGGGGGGGGGGGTCACTTAAACGTTTATGAAGAATTTCAGAGCCTTTAAGTGCTGTCTGAGATAGTTTTATAATGTACACATGCAATGTCGTGTGTAAGTCTGCGGAAAAAGGTGCTAATCTTGCACGTGGTTACTTAGATCGTATAGCGGAACGAAGTAACGGAAGGGAACGAAGTAACGGAACGGAACGCAGAGTAGACATAAAGTAAATAGTGCTGAAATCCAGTAACAAAATCATATTTGATGTCCGTTTTGGATATCTTCTCGCACCATGCGATTTAAGAAAAAAGTCGTTCTCATTTATTTAGAATTTTGAAATATGAATCTTTTAGAATTTTGAAATATGTACATACGTCGATATATACTGAACTATATTGAAAGTTACTTTAAATATCTTTACTTTATGTGAAGTAACCTTTTTACGCTGTGGAGAGTTTTTCAAAGCACTCGTTTTGAACTTACAAATTTGACTTCAAAAACGTTACAAAATTTGTATTCTCATTGAAACTTATGTCGAAAATTCAAAATAAAATTGAAAAATAAATACAATTTACAAAAATTTCAATTAAATCAGATGTCAAGACACGCTCAAATATTTGCAGCCTGTGGCGTTGTTGTGTGGCTCGTCTATATGATCATCTTAGTAGCATTCAAAGCAACCTCGGAAGATGTTATATCTAAACAACGGCTAAAAATCATCCACGACATGAAGAACTTCAAATATCCCGTCGTTGGAACCACGAAAGGAAATCTAACCGATTACACTCTGGAAACGGGCGGAGCTCCAATAAGAAACTTAATCATCTCCACATGGGGATCCAATGCAAATCTCTTGAGTGGCATCCTAAATGCCATGCCAGGAAATTATTATCATTTCATGCCACTCATGAATTTTACCCATGAGGTCATAAGAGATCCGAAGAAGGAATTTGTCGCCACAAATGTTTTGGAAGAGTTATTGCATTGTAAATATACGAACATGGGCGCTTTCTTGGACTACGGCAAGCGAAACATGGGATTTTATCTGAATTATGGCCGTCTAAGAGAAACCTGCAATCATTATATGTACTTTTGTTGGTCACCGGACTTTATGAGTTCACTTTGTAAACTCTTTCCTATTCAAACTATGTTAACACTTCATAGCAGACTGACATCAGTTCAAAAGTTACTGAATAACACAAGGTAAGTTTTGAAATTTCAAGATGGCTTCAAAGTGAAGGACGTTAAAGAGCAAGACGGGTTTAAAGTTAAAATAATGTAACAATAATTATAACCAGTCGGGATGGGTATTATTGTACGCAATTGAGATAGGATATATTTAGAATATCATGGATATTGGCTTGTAGGAATTCAACCGAATTCGGTTACGTCAGGAAAAACAGTTTTATTTTACATAAGGCTTGATATTCATTTTAACAGAAGATCTTTGTTGGGTTTTGAGGAAATCGATGAAATTTCATCACGCCGGAATTTCTCCTTGAATAATTTTAAAAAAATCTAATTCTTATAAAAGAGTTAAATAAAAGTTTTAACTCATGCAATTTACTTTAAAGTTGTAGTAAGTAAATTGGTTAAAAAGAAAACCAAAACCAAAACAAAAGTGTTGAAATCTTAATAAAACTGTGAAGTTGTTACGGATTTAAAACGGAACGAAATCGTTGTGAGTTTAATTTAAGAAGGATATTCGCAAAAATGAAATCGAGTGGAATGAATCGTATAAAATACGATTTAATTGAATTTGTGACGTAAATTTTGGTCTAGAAGATAAATCTGTAAAGAGACACATTGGATTTTAGGTAAATGGAAGTGATAAAAAATAAGAATTGGATGAAACGTATTTTTTTAACTTATTTGACAATCTGATGCTTAACTTACATACTCGAATGTGTTGATAATTTTTAATTAAATTCAATTTGTTTCAATAAAGCATTTAATATAATTGATGGCTTTAAATAAACGAGGTACTTAATAATCTCTATAAACTGGTGAAGAATTTGTTATAATTTAATGTTATCGTTATGAAAAAAAAGAAAACACAATACAACATAATAAATCTAGTAGAATGTTGATGTTAATTAAGCAGATTTGGCAGCACTACAAGCCTGATAAAAACATCACGTGAGTGTGCAGCCCTGGTTGAGCAGTCCAATTGGAAGTTTCAGTTTGACACTTGAAGACGAACGGACTGGATGTGTTGAGATGATGTTGGTAAATGTTGCTGGGGATAAATAAACAGTATGAAGTATTTGTTATTAAAAATAAAAATGCTTATCTCATCTTGTAGAGTGCATTAAAAGTTTAAAGACTACTTAAGCTTAGAGTGTGTAGAATTAAGTAAAAAAGGCAAGATCTAGTTACGAGAGTGAAAAATAAGGGTAAACAATCGCAAGATTCAGATTATTTTATAAACAAAAAGGACAAGGAAAAAATCGATACAGAAGCACTGCTAGCTACGTTTCAGCAGTTTGAAAAATAGCGACGGCCTTCGTAGAGGCCAACAAAGTTCGCTCCACGCCAGCTGCCTGCCATCATCACCACCTCCAACCCCACCCTTAAATGACCGCCTGTTATACAGAATCTGAGACGGTATCGCTGCTCACCACTGCTTCAGACGATACTGTGTCAACATCCAACTCAGCATCAGAGAGTCCAGGTTGGTCCATTAAAGCGATCCGACCCCGTTCCCAGAAACGCATCTCGTTCGTTACAAGACGTCGTAAGATGTCCCGACGAGCCAACCTCATCGGCATCTGTGGCGTGAGTAGCCTGTGCATCCTGCTGCTGATTGCAACCGCTCAGCATCGGCCGCTGCCTGCTTCCATGGCCGGGTCTTCGGGCTCTTCCAGCCTTGCTGGAAGTGGCCTCGGAGGCGGCTCGTCCTCACTCTCTGGTGCTGGTCTGGGTGGTGGATCCCTCGACCACCGTCGCGGTGAACTCAATTTGAATATGGCGTTGCAGCAGACCGCTCAGTTCTATAACCTCACGGCCACCATGAGCGACATTCTGACGGCGCAGCGCACCAAGATTGTGCTGGAGATGGAAAACTTTGAGTATCCGTCGGGGCGCTTCGGCGTCGATGCTAACGTGCTGGCCGATATGACGCCCGAAACAGGTGGCACCCCAGTACGTAGCATAGTGGTCACCACTTGGCGCTCGGGCTCAACTTTCCTAGGCGACATACTGAACGCCATGCCGGGCAACTTTTATCACTACGAACCGCTGTTGGATTTCGGCATCAAGCAGATACGCGACCCAGAAGAAGGCGAGGCAGCGATACGTAATCTGAAGAACCTGCTCACCTGTGACTACACGGATATGGAGGAGTATCTGGACTATGGCCGCACGCACACGTACTTGTTCGAGCACAACGAGCGGCTGTGGTCGGTGTGCAAGGAGTTTCCACACTTTTGCTGGCGTGCTAAGTTCCTCACAGCTTTCTGCAAATTGTTTCCAATGCAGAGCATGAAGACGGTGCGCTTGCGTCTGGAGTTGGCCGAGAAACTCTTGAATGATACGAGGTAAGAGGAGGTGGAGGTTGGGATAGAAATAACAAAAGGCTGCTTTATAGACACAGAAGTTGGATGGAAACATCTCAGTAAGAAATCTCACTGCTTAAGTAAAGAAAATTCCCACAATCAAGATTTGGGAAGAAATTCATATCAAAATTTACACAATCAAGATTTGCGATGAAAGTCAGAATTCCACAGTCAAGATTTGCGAAGAAACTAATATCAAAACTCACACATTGAAGATCAGGGATGAAACTCGTGTCAAGATGAAGATATTATGAAGATACGGGAAGAAGGTTTTTACTTATCTGGTTGGAAAGCAAGAAATAAGAAATATTTTGAAATTTTATTGTTTCCGAGTGAAGTGAGTTCCTTTTATAATCTATAAACAAACTTGAACAAATGCAGCAACAGATCCCAGTCAACTAAAATCTACCATTTTAAATCTCAAATACCTTGGAAAGATTAATATTAAAGGAAAATGATATATTCCTAAGAACAAATAAAAGTATAAACATTTTATTTGCAGTTTAGTTTTGATAACTGCCAATCTCTATTTAAATTTTAACTAAACATTTTATAACTATCTGGCCTCGCCTTGGTTTGAAAATGCAAATAGTTACTTAGCGAATAACGTAACAATTTCAAGAGAGAAATTAAACTTTATTAATAAAATTAAATTCTTTGAAAGTATCCATGAATATTAATTTTTAAAGAGAACGAATAGCTATGTTTTAAATTTATTTTGTGATTATTTTAATTTCTAGTTTCATTTTAATTACTTTATTTAATACTTTACTTACTTTATTACCTACTAATTTAATTACTTTGCTTTCTATAAATTACTGAAGTACTTACTTGATTACTTTAGTTTTTCTAAATTACTTTACCTGTATTTTACTTACTGGCTTGTTTGCTTAATTTTTTACTTGATCACTTATTCTCTTTTAGATTACTTTATATTAATTGATTTGATATTATCGATAAAATATTAGCTCACTTTTAAGGCTGTTTATAGCCTTATAAATCCAATAAAATTTTGCTTAAGTGATTTATTACACTTTTTTAACTGCTTTTTGCTATCTTAACAAGAAGCTTTAAAGAGTTCGTCAAAACAAAAAAAAAATTAAAAGATAAGAAAAGAGTAAATTTAAATCAGTTTGATTCTACTTTTGTTTTTTTTTTTAAGAATTATTTAATTTGTACTTTTACCTTAATAAAAATTGCGCTGAAATTAAATATAAAATTATTTCATGGAATTTCGCTGCTCTCAGATCTAGGGAAAAGTTCAACTTTTATCACGTATTTTTGCTTATTAAAAAGATTCATTAAAGCAACTGCAACATTTCCCATTGAAAAACTCTTTAATGATACAAGGTAAGAAGAGTGATAGAAATAATAAAAGGCTGCTTTATAGAAGCAAAAGTTGGAAGAAAACATCTCAGTAGGAAAGGTCATTGCCTAAATAAAAAAAAATTACACAATCAAGATTTGGGCAGAAATTCTTATCAAAATTTACACAATCAAGATTTGCGACGAAAGTCAGAACTCCACAATCAAGATTTGCGAAGAAACTAATATCAAAAATGACACATTGAAGATCAGGGATGAAAGTCGTCAAGATCAGGATATTATGAAGATACGGGAAGAAGGACTGGTTCGAAAACAAGAAAAAAGAACTAAAAACTTTGAAATTTAATTGTTTCCGAGTGACGAAGTGAGTTCATTTTATAATCTACAAACAAAACTTGAACAAATGCAGCAACAGATCCCACTTAACTAAAATCTACCATTTTAAATCTGAAATACCTTGGAAAGATTAAACATTTTATTTGCAGCTTAAGTTTGATAACTGCTAACGCTTCTCTCTTTATAAATCTTAACTAAACATTCCATAACTATCTGGCCTCGTCCTTGGTTCGAAAGTGCAAATAGTTACTTATTAGCGAATAACGCAACAATTTCAAGCGAGAAATTAAACTTTATTAATTCAATCTTCGAAAGCATCCACAAACATTAATTTTTAAAAATTAAAGAAGAGCTTTATTTTTAAAATTTACTTTATGATTATTTTAATTTCTAGTTTCATTTTTACTAATATTACTTTTAAATTATTTATTATTTAATTATTAATATTCCTTTTAAACTATTTATTTATTACTTAACTTTCTTAATTACTTTATGTTCTTTTAAATTAAAATATTTTTTACTTCACTCACTTAATTATTTTACTTTTAATTTACTTTATTTAAGTACTTAATAACCTGCTTATGTAATTACTTAATTTTCTTTGAAATACCTTTATTAATTTTTGACTTACGTAATTACCTACTTATTTAATTACTTTGTTTTCTACAAATTATTGCAGCAATTACTTGATTATTTTAGCTTTTCTAAATTACCTTGTCTGTACTTTTCTTGCTGACTTATTTACTTAATTTCTTACTTGACTATTCTCTTTTAGATTTCTTTATATTATTTCATTTTATATCATTTATAAATTAGTAGCTCACTTCTAAAACCCCTAATAAAATTTTACTTAACTTAACTGATTTTTTACACTTTTTCAATTGCTTTTTGTTATCTTTACAACAAGCTTGCGCTCCTCTCGAGATCCAGGAAATTTAAACTTCAGCTTTTATCACGTATTTTTACTTATGGAAAAGATTCATTAAAGCAATTGCAGTATTTCCAATTGCAATTAAAATTATCAAAAACTCATTCTCAATTGATGTGTTCTCATCGTCCAACGGAGCATCGCATATTCAAGTATTATTTTCTCATTCTCCAACTGAAAAATTTTAATTTCAATTGTTCTCTTCTCATCTTCAAATGAAAAATCATAATTTCAATTGTTCTCTTCTCAATTTCAATCTGGAAGATCTTAACTTCAATTGTTCTCTTTCCATTTTCAAATGCAATCTCGGTTTTAATTGATCCATTCTCAATTGCATGTAAATCTCATTTACAATTAGAAATAGTGTAAAACAGGTTTCTCCCACCTAATTTGTTTCTAGTCTTGAGCTACTTGGGTCTGATATCTTCAAAGAATCCATTTTTCCTAACCGTATTTACATTTATTCGTACTCTTACTACTTACCATTTCATGACTTTTTCCCTTCAATAATTTTTCTTCCTTTCCGCTTTTTCTCATATAAGCGGAAATCAAAAATCCTCGGAGCACAGTAACTTCTGTTAGCATTATAAACTTTTATTTACACTAAGCTTCGATCTGTAAGAGATTAAGGGTTCCACCAGCCAATTGGCTTTCCTTCTGTACCTAACCTTCTACTCAAGTTTGGCAAGTCAGTTTTATTGATTGAAAGAAGTTTTCTTCCTTATTGTATAACTTTTGTTATTTTCTTTTTAGAACATAAATTTTTGTTCTTTGTTTTATTAAGTTTACATGCTGTCGGCTTTAAAAAAGCTTTTCCTCTCTCTTGTTATCATTATTTTTATTGGGAAGTTTTCGAGCAAAACAGAAATAAAGATTTAATTTAAATATCCATTGGCACAAAAATTCGAAAAAAGATAAACGCGGAATTGAAATCTTCATCATGTAAAACTTCTTTTCCCACAAACATAAAAACTATATAAAAATCTTAAAAACAACGACGAAATGAAAAGTTAAAATTACAAGAATGAAACTAGAGAAATCTTGGACTATAATTATTGAGGAACATTGGACATATTGGACTATAATTATTGGCTTAATTATTGAGGAACAAACCATATTCAAGAGATATGATGTATGAATTTTCTTGCATTAAGGTATCTTTCCGAATAAAGAAGTCGTTTGCATAATATTGCTAAAAACTAAGCTAATTCTTGGAAGCAGATCCCTAGAAATAAAACCTTGAGAAAATTTGTATAGAATTAATAACGTTACCAAGTATCAAGTCACCAAACACATCAGCTATTATTCGTCAATGACTATTTGGTTTGCTTGCATGTCATTATTACAAGCAATAAATTGTTTTCTGTAAATGCAGAAAAGAAATGTATGCATAAATGGTGTTTTTATTTACTTCAGTCTTTTCGTAATCCATAAAATCACAGTCATAAAGCTTGAGAAAAATTTTAATGGGTCAATTAGTAGTTAATTTGTTGTTTTTATATTTTAACTAGCTGTTACGTTAGCAGGTAGTTCTACCCATTTATACGCCCTACATTTCGATGGAAATGCTCAAGTTGTTCTTCTTTTTCCTCTCCTATCGTACGAGTAAATTTTGTATACGGTAAAATTAAGACGAAATTTTATTCCGATATTAGCATAAAATCAGACTTTGACCTGGCCAAAGATAGCCTTCTTACTAGCTTTCTCTTGTTGTCTTTCCTTTTTAGATAACTAAATAATTATGAAATTTGTAATTTGGTATAAAAAGTATTTAAATACATAACTAATACACTAAATATAGTGGCACACAGTTTTCATTATAAAATTATATATGTTTAGCGTTTCAAGAAGTTTTTTTAAGCTTTTCCAATCCTATTTTCATACTTCTCTATTGACCTTTTGCCTCTTCGGTCATTCAAAATTTGCTCTAATGATTTAAATATTAGTAAATTTAAATTAGTTACTTCTGTAAAATAGAGAAATAATAATAAACGTTTTAACCTCCTTCGTAATTGTGCAGGTGATTTTTGACCAACCCCAAGGTAATTTAGTGGCTTCATGATGGTTGCCACCATCCACCAGAGTCGTTAGACTCTGCGGTACGCCGTTGCTACATCATTAAGTGAAATTTGCACATTTTGAACTCGTTTAGCTGGTAGTCCAATGAACTTATATACACTAAAACGAGTACTACGCGATCGGCATTAAAGTACATCTGCCTTTAATGTGTTGCTGTCTGTTGATGTGTTGCTGGATGGAGTAGGATGTGAGCTTAAATTTTTCTAAGGGGCCAAAAAGAAAAATATTTCACTAACTGCTAGTTAAAGACCACCACAGACGAAATTGACCTATGTGCTTTTGGTAGGGGACAGCTGAACCCCTTCTACCCTCTGCTTACGGCTTTTGTAGATAGGTAAGCCGTGTATCATATTTCCGGAAACTTACACTTCAGTTCTTTTCTTTATGGCTGTGCTACGATTCTTTGTCTTTACCGGCTGTCGTTCTGAAGTCAAAAACAGGTCACTGAGCAGCTAGAGTGTTAAGCATTCTATTCAAGCTATTGCATAGTTTTTTATTTTTGCCAAGAGCTCACTTATTGACTTTGCATTAAAAATAGCACAAAAGACACCCAGCCAGTTACTCGATTACTTTATGAACTAATAAGCTATTGAAGTATATCAGGAGCATACCAGGAACATGACAGAAACTTAATCATGCCAGAAGAGATTAACAGAAACTCAACAGAGGCATAAGTAGTTTAATTTTTATTTTAAGGATATGGAAATGCCTTTACGCACACCACCCAACCACTCTGGAAGACTACCCACTTAAACCACCTCTACGGCGGGGATAATCAAAGCAGACCAGAATAAGTAGGTCTCTTTTCGTCCCCTCCACCTTACCGGTTACCGTGGTAGATCAAAAGAATCGGTCCCGCTTTTCATAAACAGGTCACGCGTCAACGCAAACATATTCCTAAAACTGGATATCCTACCACTTACTAATGCGGAACAGCGACACGCAATATGGTTCTCCGTCTCTGACTCGTCCTGGCACAGTCACACGAAAGAGCTCTAGAGTTCTCTACCAGTTTTGGGCATAGCTATGGCGAGTTAAGCAAAAAAACTACCAAAGTCTGTGGTGCCATGGAGTAAGAAAATCGGCCATAAATTTTAAACTATTGGAGATAGATATATCGTGTAGTGCACTTGTCTGTAGAACTGGGGGGAGGGCTGCCCAGAACTCTAAAATATTTTCGAAATTCGGAAAAAATCTAAATCTCAAATTAAAATAAAAATTTTATGAGTTCTGGACAGGCTCCACAGATATGTTGAGATATCTATAAATCTTAAAAATATGTTTAGCGAATTAAGAACAAAAAAATTAAATTCGAAACAAAAAAACAAAAACGGCCATAACTTTAAAAATACTGATTATAGGGCATGAAGTCTCTAGACGAAATCCTCAGAACTTTAGAGTTAGGCTAACTAGAACCCTAAAAAATTTTTTATTTTCGAGAAAAAAGAAACTTTAAAAATACTGATTATAGGGCATGAAGTCTCTAGACGAAATCCTCAGAACTTTAGAGGAAGGGCTATCCAGAACCCTAAAAAATTTTTTATTTTTGAGAAGAAAGTGTGTGGAACGGCCATAGAAGTGTGTGGTACGGCCGGTAGTAGGGTAGCAAGTTATTATACCAACGTTTTTTCTTTTTTTGCTTAATTCGTCAGAACTATTTCTAAAACGGGTAAAACGCTAGAGAACTTAGAACTCTCTGGGGTGGACCCGGAACTCGAAAAAAGAATTTAACTTACCAAAAGATAAGTAACTTCACAGAGCATCGAGTATCAACTTCACAGAACATTTTTTAGAGAGCATCGAACATGAAATTATATTTAATTTACTGCACAAAATGCGTGCGTTACGCAAATATTTTGCCCTCATTAGTTAATCGTCTTCTATTGTATCGAAGCAAATATATAGAAATATAATTACTGCCTTTTACTCTTTCTCGCGCTTATGCTGTTCGTAAAATTTATAGTTTGCCAGCTTTTAAAGTGTAGTTTGTTTCATGGTTTTGTTTATATGCATGATAACAGAAAATGAATTCTAATTGGCGAATAACTTTTTTTTCACTTTACATATTTGCATTTTTCTATATTTAATTTATTAAAATAGCTGTTGCTTAGATTTTGTTGTTTTGTCATTTTTTATATTATTTTCCGTAGAAACAATGTCATGCTTAGTAAATATTTACATTTTCTTTTGTTGTTTGTAAGCAAGCAAGATAATAAAATAATATTTTTTTTGCAAATGATACGATAAATTAATCGCTAGTTGTTGTTATTATTATACAGAGATTAGGAATAAGTGATTGTCGATTATATTAGAAGATGATGTTTAACGGAAAGGAAATGATTTTTACCTCTCGTTAAGGTTTAATTATTAATTTTAGAGTAAAAACGTCTGCAACGTGATTGTCAGTACTTGCTACACACTTAGTTACCATAGCAGCAGATGCCACAGTACAATATACAATTACATATCATTGTAAAATTGTAATTATTGTACACGATATTGTATTTTACAATGGCAAGCAATTGAATCTAAAAACACAATATAAAATACAAAACACAAATGTAAAATAATACAGCAGAAGACGTAAAATATCCGAGATATTACCTGTGAGAGAGATAATCTCTGTATACACTCTCTTCGTCTCCCCCTTTCTCTCTCTCTCTCTCACTCTTTTTTCTCTCTCTCTCTTTCTATTTTCTCTCTCTCTCTCTCTCTCTCTCTCTCTCTCTTTCTTTTTTCTCTCTTTCTCTCCCTCTCTCTCTCTCTTTCTCTCCCGCTCTCTCTCTCTCTTTCTCTCTCTCTCTTTCTTTCTCTCTCTCTCTTTCTCTTCATCTCTTTCGCTCTTCTTCCCTCTCTATCGCTCTTTCTTCCTCTCACCCCTTTTCTCTCTCTCTCTCTCGCTCTTCCACTCTCTTCCTCCCTCCCTCTCTCGCTCCCTCTTCCGCTCTCTCTCCCTGGCTCTTCCTCTCTCTCTTTCTCTTTCTCTCGTTCTCGCTCCTCCCCTCTCGCTCTCTCTCTCTCTCTCTCTCTCTCTCTCTCTCTCTCTCTCTCTCTCGTTCTATCTCGCTCCTCCCCTCTCGCTCTCTCTCTCCTGCTCTCTCTATCCTGCTCTCTCTCCCGCTCTCCTCTCTCTTCCTCTCTCCTCTCTCCCTTTCTCTCCCTCTCTTTATCCTTCTCTCTCCACATTTCTTTCGGTCTTCTCCCCTCTCTCCCGCTCTCCTCCTCTCTCTCTCTCTCTCTCTCTTTAGCTCCTGATGATTGAAAAATGTCAAATAATACAGTAGAAGGTATAAAATATCTGATATATTATTTTTGAGAGAGCTCGTTCTTTAGTCTCTCTATCTCTTCATCTTCTCTCTTTCTTCTGAAGTAAAAGTCCATTTCCTACTTTTTTTGTAAGTGTATTTATTAATCTCTGTAAATCTAATACATTCTAAACTTATTTATCTAACTTTTCCTTCTTTGTGAAGAAAATTTCTGAAGCTTTTTATCCCTTTGATCTGTTTCCGTAAGCATATCCTAATAAATCCCACTAAATGCATTTCCGTATAATCTAAATTTGCTTATCTATCCTATTTTATTTTTTCTGGAAGGTAAAAAGTTCCTCGAGGAGTTGATTTTGCTTGAAAATTCTTCCTATTTGTTATAAATATTTTAAGATATATACTCATATATATACTTCAAAACTACGACTTTTTTTCGGAAAATGAATATGAGAAAAGATTCTGGTGGCAGGAATTTTTGATGGCTTTTTCATCGAAGGGAGTTTTACACTTAATTGGGAAATTCTTGTGGAATAATTATAGAGTTAATTTTCCAGAATCAGAAAATTCTTTTCCAGAATCGGAGAGTTCCTCTCCAGAACCAGAATCGGAGAGTTCCTCTCCAGAAGTATAGACGAATCGTCCGTTGTCAGTATGGTGTTGTATTATCAGTTATCCGTGTGTATTTCTATAAAGATTTACCAAGGAACTAATTAAATTCTAAATGAAATATCCTTCTCACTAAACTAAGGAAAAACAAGGAAATTTTCTCAGGAAGTAATTTTCTCAGGAAAAAGTTTTACTACCATCACCCAAAGAAAACCCTTCAAAAGAGCTAAAAAATTGAAATTCCCGGAAAAGCCGCTACCGTTTTTTCAATTGAAAACCTTCGCCTCATCCAAGTTCTTGAATTTTTAATTAAAAGTTGCCAGTGTTGCCCGCAGCAGCATCAATCAAGCTGTTAAGGGAAGGAAAAAAAATTTTCCTCCAAACAATTTAACAACATGGTTAACATCAAAGTAAACAAGATTTCTTTTCTTCTTCGACGAAGCAATTATGTAAATGCATAAAACTTTTATTGGCCATCAAGGGAAAAGTAAATACATACTAAATATACCGTCACTCACTGCTAACTACTCTTCCTTTTTGGCCTTTCATGCAGTTTCCTTCTCCTTTTTTTCGTACCGCATTAAGAATGATGATGACGCAAAACCGGATTCACACCAAAGAGTGAAAATTTCCAATAATCGTGTGGCGCACGGCGGCGAGGAAGAAAAAAAGTGAAAAACGTATTTAAGCTGAGACCAACTAATATAAAAAGTAGTTTAAGCTGTAAGAGCAAAAAAAAAAGAAAAAATTAAATAAAACGCCAACATGTCTGAACGTATAAATCTTTTGTATTTATTTAATTTTGTTTAATTAACGTTGAGCGAAAAAGTCGTGCAACTTTTTCCTTTAGCCTTCTTATATAACGCAATATAGACCGAAGAAAAGAAGAAAAAACTAAAATATGCGAAGTAGTAGATGAAAATATTTTAGTGTAACTAATAAAGGATAATCAAAAAGTGGTACAGCTGGAATGAAAAAACCATTCAGTCAATTAATAGAAAATGAAAAGTTTATAAAATATATAGATTCTCTTGGAAAGATTTTCGGATTTCGTCTATTGCCGCGTATACTTCTACATCCATCTCATACTTTTTAATATAAAATTGATTTTAAGTGATAGCGGGAAGTCAGATTTTGATACGGCCTCCTGTAGTTTGGAGAGAATTTTTTCTCAATATTTTTTCTCCTGTTCAAGACTTCTTCCAAAATCCAACACAAGAGGTACATATTTGTAGTTGCTTAATATGAATAATTTAGCTTAAGTCTACTTTTTCTCTTCTTTTTGACCTGCTCGAATGAGCTCAACTTGAGTCAGCTCAAGTTTTTCCCTCCATACATGAAGTTTTACTTTCAATTTGCGAGATAAATATGTGCAAACATATCTATGTATTGTGTATGTATATTTTTTAAGCTTGCACTAACTGGCCAGCTGTAGAAACTGCCTCTAGTTTAAGCCAAGTCATTGAACTCGTTTGTGGGTGTGTCTTTGAAGCTTTAAATTGGTTTCTTGTATCCTGAAGTTGTGATTTTTTCAAGCTACTTTAAGCTGGTTTGCGTTTTCGAGTAGTGGAATTGTTTTTATTGTTGTTTTCCCAAAGCCGTACACATCATATCAGTGACAAGATATTTTCTACTTTCATTGGAGTTTAGTGAAAGTGAGCGTATTTCATTTGGTTTTTTTAATACAAAATTGTAGCAACGAGAAAGTTGTCACTTTAATGTTTTGCAACTGTTTTTGGCTTTTGTTATTTTACAAAGTCACATGATATGATTTTTCTACCATGGGAAATATAACAATAACAATTTTATATAACAATAACAATAACAATAACAATTTTAGTCACATACTCATTTTATGAAAAATGACTAGTGTCGGAGTAATTTTCTCGCACAAAAACTAAACGCCACATTAAAACTGAAGAAAAATTTCTCGGAACTATATTTTATAGACTTGAATAAGTTTAAACTAAGCTTTAATTTAGTTTAAACTAATAAAATGTAGAGCAAGAAATTCTAATTTAAATATTAAAATTATGACTTGCACCAAATTTAAACAAATCTTAAACTCACTTTAAGTAGAGTATTTGAAAGCAAAAAATCTACATTTAATACAGAAACTGTATGAATTTAGCTTAATGCCGTTGATTTCGATGTTGCAGTCTTTCTGTGGAAAGATTGTAAATCTTTGTACAAAAGTCAAGTCTACAAACCGCAAGCTTTATGAAACCGTAGTAAACAGAATTCAGTATGGTCTGACCTACTTATCGTCTCTTTTCTCAAGTTCTCTTTCCATGCTTCTTACCAACTTTGTAAGTACCGACCAAATCTGGCATTTAATCATTCGCTTTATTATTAACTATTATTAGCAGACAGAATGTAGCGTTAAATGTGGAACTCATCACTACAAACAACAGCCAGCAATGGTAGGCAACATTAACCCATTTCTGCTGGAAAACCGCAAAAGTGTTTGTTACATCCTATTGTAATACGTGTGATGACTCTTTCAACAACATCATGGTATCATGTTTAAGTGTAATTAGGTTAAAAGTAAAATGGTTTGAAATGAAGATTGGAGAGAAAGAGCTTTCACGGAAAACCTCACTTCATTTGTCGAAAGAGATCTTCCTGGTCAAAAGCAAAGGGAAATACTAGTAGTATTCCGTAATGTACACCGCAATCAACTGATTGATAATGTCGTCTGTCACCTTTCTCATTTGACGTTTACAAATTATTTCAGCTGCTAAACAATTGGATCACCTATTTATGATTTACTCACAAAATATTTGATATACTATATATCAAGAATATGTTAGTCGTGTACTGAATCACATTAAATAAGTATAAATAACGGTTACGGATGGTTGTGATTGATGACGAAATATTTCTTTAGAGTTTTCAATTGCTATTGATGTCGATAGTGTATACATTACATACACTGCATTATCCACATTTCCTAACTTCATGCAGCGTGTAAAGTATTATAATATTTGATTTCATTGCAAAAATTTATTGCTTCAATACTTTGAAAGTGCAACGGTAAATTGATACGGATTTTTATTTATCAATGCATTACACACATTTTTTAGATATTTTTTTTCTATTTTCCATTTTCATGATCTTGCAGAGATTGTGTGCGATAGTTGGATGATATGTGGTTGCTGTTGCCACAATTATATATAGCAGCAAAGTTAAATTTCATGAGATTCTTGTGAAATCCTTAAATTATTGCTAAGATTTATTGCTGTGAAATTTTATAAATAGCTCCAGAGATTTTGATGAGACTTTTAAGTTGTTCGTGGGAAATTTTAAAACTTCTGCCGGCGAATTGCAGGCAGTTGTTTATCAAAACTTTCAAAATAACTTTTTGCTCTTTGTTATACTTTTCTACGTAATCGTTGAAAAAATCTTGATTGTGATTTAATTTATTGTAGAAAGTTTTCCAAAATCTAGGTACGAAAACCGTCAAAGAAAAACAAATAAATCTCCTTGTTGTTGTATTCTTTGATTATTTTTAAAGCCAAATGTTTTTCTGGGTTTTCTTTTACGTCGCATTCAGGCAAGAATTGAAACCAGCATAAATTAAGTGCTGCAAAAATGCCATCGTTTAACCCACGAAAACCCGATTTATGTAGGAAAAAAGACAATGAAACCAATGAATACAAAACCTTAAAGAGAAAAACTATAAAAATCTTGTTTTTTTTTTCTTCTAAGGTACACGCCAGCTGAATATTAATACAAACTATCATGACAGCGGCAGCAGCAGCAGCGTTGCCACTTAATGTTGCCTGCTGTGTTTTTTCAATTTATCCCAACAACTTTTATTTTTGAACTGCATGCCCTTCTATTCTTGATTTTGTGGTTGTTGTGCTGGGGTTTTTTACGATATGCGGTTACAGAAACCACCGAAAAAACGCATTATTTTGTTGTCTTTCCCTCATTTCCTTTGGTTAAGTTGTTTTTTGACAGAAATCCTTTTCAATGCCTCTGGTATTTCACATTTTTAACCTCCCTCACTTAACCGTCTTCATATAACCGTAACTCCGGTCAGGTTCACTATATTTTCAGCTCTATAGAACAGAAGATGACAGTTGGTGGATCATCCGATCATTACTTTCAATTCTTATTTCTAGTTGTTACGATTTAGAGCAGTTTTAAATTAAATTAAGGGAACAACTAGTATAAAAATTGGAAGATCAACCTAGCATAACGAACTAGTATAAACAATTAATATAAAAAACTATTATAACCGGCTAGTATAACCAACTAGTATAAACAAGTAGTATAAAAAATTGGTATAACTACTTAGCAGAAACCACTAGTGTAACCAACTAGTATAAATATTTAGTACAAAGAATTAGTATAACCAATTAGTATGACGAACTAATATAACCAACTCGTATAAAGAAATAGCATAAGCAACTAGTATAACCAACTAGTATAAAGCTTTTATGAGGATTTCGTATGTATGCGAGGATTTCGATATAAAAAAATTTAACATAACGTAGTTTTTAGACAGGAACACCACAAATACAATTACAAGTAAGAGTGTTGTCTTCGGCCTGGCCGAAATCGAAATACCCTACACCCGAGTAACTGAAAAAATTATAATTTCACCACTTAACAACTTTTGTATAAGTAGGCGGACCACGCCCATTTCGTGAAAATGTTTTTGTAATGTCTCTAGGTACTGCTAGATAGAATTACGAAGGTATTAATATTTTGAACCGTTTATGGGATATTGACAACTTTTGTATAAGTGGGCGGACCACGCCCATTTTTTTTAAACATTTTAGTAATGACGCTATATGTTCCGGAATAAAATTATACCTTAATATCTCACACGGTTTATGAAATATTCAGATTTTAACATTTTTTGAAACGAGGTGCCTTTAGATTCCGTATGTAAAGTAGGCGTGGCTGTTTACCGATATCGCCCATTTTCAATCCCAAACAGCCCTACATAACAGAGAATATTTGTGCCAAATTTCATCGCGATATCTCTTTTCGTTCTCTCGTAATCGTGATTTCAACAGACAGACAGACAGATAGACAGACAGACGGACGGACGGACAGGGCTAAATCGATTCAAGAGGTGACACTGAGCTATATACTTTTCCTGATATATATACTTTTCGATATCTATCTCGTCTCCTTCTCTGCGTTACAAACGGAAGAACAAAGTGAACAACAAAAAAACTCCCTTCGGGTGTAGGGTATAAAAATGAAAATTGCTGCAACTACAACTAAAACAAATATGTATTATTCATTACGCAGTCACGAATAGGATAGGATGGAAGGTGATGGGGAGGGTGTGACAAACAAAATCCAACGCCAAACACATTCGAAAGGATAACAAAAGCTGCATACAGGATGAAAAAGCATATGAGGGCTTTGTATTTTACAGTATTTCTGAAGAATATTCAGTATATTTTGCACTGAATGTGTTATTGTGAAAGGCATTGCAAAATATGTGTTGGAATTCGGTCGGAAATTCTGTTCTGCGTGTTCTACTGCTCTTCTAATTATACGCAACATCCTCCCTCCCTACCTTCTTTCACAGTCTATTAATTTCTTGTTTGGAATTTCAGCGAAGTTGGCTTTTTACCAAAAGAAAACAGATAAATCGCGTACTGAACAGGTGAAATTTTTTCTTACCGAATACTGAACAGGTGAATTAAAACTTTCTACTGAAGCTTTAATATTTTTTTGTTTTAGAGCTTAGAAAAAAATTTCTTCTTTTTTTATTTATTGCAAATTGAATTTAAATTATTTACTTTCGATTCTACTTGGATATTTTTCATTCTTCATCTTCAGCTGTATTTCTTTTTCTGTGTTTTAAAATTCCATTTATTTTCACCATTGACTTCACTGACTAAATGGAATCCTAAAAACTTACTTTTCTTTCCACTTTTCTGCAGTAATTTTAAGTAATCTTAAAATAGGTTTCTTCAGTTGTTTTCATCACTTCAACTATTATTTGCCAGAATTTGTATTTGGGAGAAATTCTTTCACAAGATTACTATGTAGGTCATTCAAACTGCTTAAACTTCCTTGTACTCGAAACACACACACACACACATACACGAATGCAAACATGCACACAAAAACAGGAATACTTGCCATCTAAAACTGTAAGCTGTGTACGTATTTATGTATCTCTAAAAAATATCCTTGCAGAAAATCGAATTTTCTGTTAGACTAAAATCTGCTTCTTGTTATAAAATTGTTGGTAGTATTGTTTTTGTTGTTGTTGTGGATGTTGTTGCTGTTTTAGCTGCCCAATATTTTTGGTTTTATTGTAGTTGTGTTCGGATTTTTCAGCTTAAACTAAAAATATTCTCATGGAATTTCTCTTCCTCTGCAATAAGATTTTATTTGAAATTTCAATTAGAATTTAATATTATGTTTCAATTTTGACTGTTTTCTTTTTCTACTTTTACTTTGATTCCGACTTTGATTCAAATTCCGACTTTATTTCCAATTGAATAATTTGTGTATTAAATTTTCATTGATTCTCCAAATTTTCTTGCTTGACAGCAGCAGTAAAAACTTCATTTAAGTTGCATGCGAGAATCACTGTAACAATCACAACAACAAATTCGCTATGAGTGCAAAGCACTTTGAAGTGCGCTTGCTAAATGCGAACTTCATAAATTTCGTGTTCTCAAGAGGATTGTTTTTGTTGTTTGTATCCGCTGCACAGTATGTGACCCGTTAACGAAAACAATCACAAGCAAGGCGAAAACAATAACCACAGTCATAACAAAATGCGTTTGGCAGTAGGATTTGTTTTGAAACGTTTTAAAATTTTTTCCAATTTTTTAAACCTACTATAAATAAAAACTATAAAATTAAATGTTTTTCTAGAGCTTTTAAGATATTTTTTCTTCTCACGAAAAAACTAGAACGTTTTAATGAATTGCATTGGCAGCACGGAATTGCAATTTAAAGTTTTTTGCTTACCATTTTACTGCATTGAGAAAACGAAACTCGTTCTTTGTTGACACGAATATGGTTTCATTTTATTTCACAGAAAAATATATACTTGTATTTTGCTCTGTTACAAGGATAATAAAAAAAAATAATGACTCCTGGTTGCCAAATATGCAGAGAAAAATGTGATAAAATTATCCTTTTTTCCATTGCATAAAAACATTTATCGTTAAAATTAAGATTTGGAAAATTAGATATGAAAATATATAAATGTTCACTTTTATTACTCCCCAAATGCGTTGAGACAACTAAATATAATTTCATGCTATAACCTCGTTTGATTATTTATGCGATAATCGAGATCGAGGCGAACAGAAGTCAAGTAGATCTTTTTTAGTAGAGTTTAGTATCTGTATCCGGATTTATTCTTGCGAAAAGATGATCGAGTTGGTGGACGTTCTTTTCAGTCAACACGAAACGGAGGACTTTCTCATGATCCCAAATCTCGTTTTTGTTCAGCACTATTTTCATATATCTACTCCGTCACAACTCTTATATAGCTACCCCGAGGTCTCTGAAGTTATAGAGTTACCCAAGATCACTGACCTGATATAGTTATCCAGAGAAACTTGATTGTCACAGTCTCACCTATGGTGGAATGAATTCGAACGTCATTTATATTGTATTATTTATAAATAAATTTGTTATTTATTGTATCATTTATAGTATTCAGTCCAGAATTGCATACCATTATTTTAACACAAGATATTTTTATCCTTCAGTGGCAAAATATATAAATAAGCACCCAGATGAGATGGGGGAGATTATTGCTTAGAGTAAACCTTCTTGAATCTCGCTGAAATGCTTTTATGTAAAAGATTGTCACCGAAAAGATAGTCAACTAACGAGGTACACCTTAATTTCAACCCACATGCAACATTTTTATGGAATCCCTTGCAATCATGTTCAGCTTTTTGTCGCTTTAACTTACAGCCTTGCAACAAGATTACAGTAAGGATTATTCATCAAAGTCCGTGAGGTGGTACTGCAAGATACAGATAAGCTCGAGACTGCGTTTTAGTAGGCGTTTTCCTCACCGCGTTTAGGGTCCGTGCTCGGGGCCTGAGGCGAGGCAGTGATTGCGTGAGCTTGTCACCTTGACAGTTGACTTAACCTGGCCTTCTTCCTCCGCATTATTGCTAATGATGATAGCTGTGCGCGACCATCCATCCTTTTTTGAGCTGCGTTCCAAGTTTTTTTACACACGTGATTGTGTGTGATTGCGAGAGATTCGCTTCAAAGTGTTTTAAATTTTTTTTCAACAGAAGCGGGCCACATATTTGCTTTAATTATATATAAAAATGTGAAATGGTTGGGAACACCGCGCTCAGCCATGGCAATCACAGTGGAACGAAAGCAATTATCAGCAACAATGTAAGCGGTTGTGTGCTGCTTGGTTTGGTATGTCAACGCGACAGATTAACAAATACTGAGACACTAAATGTAGGGGGGAAAAAGCAAAGAAAACCCGTCAACATGCATCGAGGTATTTTAGCGGCTTTGACGCATTTTTTGCCCTCAGCCCAAGTTCAAGGCGGCTCTCTACTGACGCATAACTAACATTTCCTTCAACTAACAATTGTAAATTCCGTGAAATGCTGTGTAAAAAGCTAGAAAGGTAAGCTAATGTCATGGCTTTCCACCCTTAACTGAAAATGTTGGCCAATTCTGTCAAAACTTAGAAATTCTATATTTAAAAATTTCAGATTTAAATTTTTGGGTTTTTGAGTTGAGCAACATTTTTAGAATCCCTGCAATTGGTCGAAAATGTTTATATTATATTTTATTTCAAAATATAAATTGTTGGGTTTTTTAACCATTTTTCCAAAAAGAAATCTCTTTTTAAATATAAGATAGGAGTGAAGAGGGGAGCTGATGCACGAATATTGTATGCGCCCCACGTTTTCTGTTTTAAATCTGAATGGGGCTATGAAAAATGACTTTAAACTTTTTTGTCCGTCTTGAAAAAGTGGTATTTAAAGATTTTTTTGATCAAAGATTTTGGTTTTCAAAATTGACAACAATGACTTTTAATTAATTAAAAGCAGGCTTTTATTGATTTTATCGAGTCAACTAAAATTCAACAAACTGAATATTTGTCATAGCCAACATTTTCAATTTATTATATTTAGAAAAATGTTCTCCTAGTTTATACTAAGTTTTTTACATGGGTATAGAGTACTTTTTCGCAATGTCCTGCTAAACTTCTGAGTTTCTCACTTTTTATGCTTTTTCTGTTCATTGCTGATTGCTGTCGCTGATGTTGGAATGTGTTTGTTAGTATTTTCTTGTAAAGCCAATATATTGTCATGTTGCTAATATTTAATGGTGTATCGATAATTTTTCCACTCTCTTCTCTCCCACCACAGGAATTACATAAAAATTAAGCTTCACCCTCGTGTAAATAATAAACGTAATAAAATTCATAGCGTTGAAATTTTTTACGTGCGATTATTACATATCGACCGGCAATAGAATGAATGTCGATAGAGCAGTACAACGCATTGTTCACAGTCACAAGCCTTCATCATAAAGTACTTCACCAAATCCAATCTACCTCTCTAATTTTGTTTCTCGTAATTATACGACGAACACGCCACGACCATGACCAACTTTAGGATGAATGAGCTCGCTCTATCGATGCACTGAGCTCGATGCACTGAGCTCAATGCACTGAGCTCGATGCACTGAGCTCGATGCAGTCAACTCGATGCATTCAGCTCGTCGAACATCATTCGGATACCCTCTCATTCATTGACACAGCTGGAAATGTAGGGCTGTGCATAGAAATCTTGTTGTTCCTCGCAGAAGGTATCTGGACTCAGATGCCTTCGCAGAAGACGTGCGCAGTCTTCGACTCGCGCGCACGTCTTAATCCACGAGTGCAACGCATTTCAAAAGTGTAGCAGTAATAAAAAAGCAATACCGTTGTGAATTAGCTCGATTATTTTGCTGAACGTGTTGCGGAACTATTATTACTTCAGAGAGGTGTATCACGATGGTGCTAATTTTGCTTCCTTTGCCTGGCCCATGCCTGTCTGGCTAGAGTTGGCCTTTCCCTTGCGAGTTTGCGTCGTTGTTCCTGCCCGCACAATCATCGCGGAGCCATTATTATTGCTATTATTGTGATATCTGTTATTTTTGCTATTTTTATGTCTCTGTCCTGGGTAATTTACACTTGAGAGATTTGCATTTTTCTATAATTTAAACTTCAAATTAGCATTATTTACTGCTTTGGTTTTCTTGTGATGCCCTTAATTGTAATTTATTTTGTATTTTTTCTCTATTTTTGCCTCCCCATCTTTTTTGTTCCCTTGTTTTTCTTTTCCTCCAGCTTTCCTCTACTGCAATATCATTAAATCAATCCGTAATTTAATTCCGATTGTAATTTATATTAACATTTTCCAAATGACACAATTTTCAGGCACGCTCATTGTCATGATTTCTACTATTGTTTTTATTTCTTTTAACTAAACTAAATTTGTTGTCAAATCTATTTTTAAAATCAATTATTTGAAAACGTTGAAAGTCACGTAGAGTCATTATGACGCTTTTTTTTATACATAGAATTCAGATAAATCATAATAATTTCAATGGAATGCAACAATTTGCTTCCTCATATTTGAAGGTGTTTAAAAAATAAATTAAAACTTTGAAAACTTGATGATAAAATAGTCGTTTTACAAATGCAACTTCTTATAATTGCAATTTAACTTTTTATAAATTGAAGCTTTCTACAAATTTAGCTCTTTAAAATTAAAATTCAACTTTTTACAAATAAAATTAAATTTTTCGTAGATCAAATTCAATTTTTAATGATCAAGTTGAAATTTCTGGAGAACAAATTTAACTTACAATTAGAATTCAGCTTTTTTATTCAAATTCAACTCTTTAAAATAGAAATTTAACTTACAAATAGAATTCCGCTTTTTTAAATCAAATTCAACTTTTTGAAGCATTTTACAAATCAAATTTAATAAAATATATAATTTTTACAAATCAAATTTAATTTTTCGCTGATCAAATTCGGCTTTTAATAATAAAATTCAGCTTTTTACAAGTAAAATTAAACTTTTTATAAATCAAACTCAACGTTTTAGTGAAAAAAAATGAATTAATTTTAAAGTGAAAGTTAAGAAAATCATGAATACTGTTTATTGACTTTACCCTTAATTATTTCATATTTATGTATTTTCTTCCATTGTTTGACAAAATATATCAATAAAGTTTCATCGTTTTTTTCAGTTGTAAAAACTCATATTCAGAGCGCAAAACTTTACAATTCTAGTGCAAAATCAAAACGAAATCATATTATCTACGCCTGCCTGCTGGAGTGTCAATCAGAGTGGAATTTATTCACGCTCTTCTGCTGACACGCCTCCACATAATGTGGGCCAACGCAGTCGCTGATGTGTATAAACAATCAGAGCAGGAAGGCTGGCAAGCAAGGCAGGCAGTCAGGCAGTCAGGCAGGCAGGCAGCTTGACAGACAGCTTGACTGGCAGCCTTATTTTCCAGGACACACCCATGATATCATTTTTCTTTCCTTTCGTAGACGCACATTAGAAATTAAAGCCTGCTTTTTTAAGTAAAGCTGATTTTTCTCAAAAAACATAAAATAAGTAAACCACTGGAATGTATTGTTATTTGCTACGTGTAGCAAAATTTTGTAGCATATGAGAGGAAGAATAATGAAGATCTTTTTCGCCTTCTTTTTCCTCTTGCATGCAAAATTGACGAGGTACGTTCGCAACACTTGGTTAGCAATTCAAGCCAAAGGCGTTGTAAGCCGGAGCTTGTTAAAGACTTTATGCGAAATAATTATGGAGTACGTGGGAAGAGAAGGGAATTTGAGCGTAGAGAAAGGTAGCGAAGGAAGGGGAATGATTGAGTAGGGAAGAAGGGACGGAAAGGGAAGTGAAGGGAAGGGAAGAGTTGTTTGGTTAGGTTGGTTGGCTGATACGAGCTCTATATTGCCATCGTTGCTTGCTTTGGTTTGCGGGGTAAACTTCATTAATATCAAAGTCAGTCAATTTCCGTCGTATAGTTGCGCCATCACAGGAAGACAGCTATTTACAACCTCCTCGATGAATATAATGACAAAAAAACAACCGAACAAACGGTTGGTTGGCTGGCCATCCGTAAAGCGGAAACACCAAATTGGGGTTTCGCCATATTTATTTAGCGGGTTGTGGAGATCGATGTAGACAAAAAAAAAGGAAAAAATACTTCTACAAATAAAATTTAGTCAAAACCATTTTGAATGAACGCATTTATTTATTTTAAACCAAATACACTACAAATTATTATTGTTATTAGTATTATTATTATTATTATTATTATTGCTATGTTTATTATTGCTATTATTATTACTATTATTATGTATTTCTACTACTATTAATTACAACAAGTTTCTCTCTTAAATATAATTACTTTTAGTTTTAAAAGCTAAAACTCACTCCAATTAATGACTTAATTCCGTACAAATTACAAATCTTGCTTGCCGTATTGACTGTATTTTATATTTAACAATTACAAAAATAACAAAAACATTCTGTTAACTAACTGTTGTAGACGGCGGCACATACGTTTGACGTTTCCTTACGTTTTTTTATTATCTCTGCAATACACTTTTCTGGCTTGCATGGGTTGTTGGCTTCTTTCTAAAAGTGATTGTTGTTAATGCATTAACAACATGATGGTGTTGTTTATGTGGTTGCTATTGTTCATGTTTTTGTGGTCGTTGCTGTATTTATAAACACCGATAGGGTTGCCAGATCCAGAGAGGAAAAGAAGAGATTTTTGTTAACCGCTGTGACTCTCCTTACGAATTGTCTTTCTCCCCGAGCAACAGCTTTGATCTCTTTTTCTCTCTTTGTCTCTCTTAACAAAGAGAAATGAATGAATTTAGAAATTTCTCTTAAAAGTAGAAGACTTTTTCTGCTTCTCTTTAAAATAGAAGACTTTTTCCTAAATGTAGGAATATTTATATTTCTGATTTTTTTGTTAGCTAAAACAAAAGAATGTATCGTAAAATATTGTAAAGAAGCTTCATAATTCGGTGCGTTAGTAAATTTTGCTCGGTGCGGTGATTTCTGGCATCCGGCAACCCTGAACGTAGTGTGGCGTTCACAATTTTAACCGTTTGCGCACAATAGACAATGAGCAGCAACTCATGCAAAGCCAAGTCAAAGCAGTTAAAAGCGAGAAAAAATAACAACATAAAATAAACTGACTGCAATTATGATTGTCATTTTTGCTTATTTTTTTTTTAATTTTTCTAATTTGTTAGTTGTTTGGCTTTGCGTTTCAAGTTTTTTCAAGTTTCTCAAGCTTAATAATTGAAGAAGTCATTAAACTGAAATTACCAATTAAAGTTTATATATCAGCATTTGAAGAGACGCCCAAAGTTGTAATTTGACATTTTTTTGAAAAGTTGCAATGCAATTCGAACCTCCTGTTTGAAATTCGCCATTCTTTTGGCGTTTTGGTTGAAGTAACATTCGGATTTCATGCATACTAAATAAGCGCGACCTTGCAGAAGCGGCTTCTAACTAACATGCTGCAGAATCTTTCAAAGAAACCGTGTCAGTCAGCAGTTTGAACAACTCAGCTGGCATCGTTTTTGAACTTACGGTGAAGATCTTTGTTGTCAGCTGGCTTACGGTGAAGACTTCTGTTGTTAGAGTCTAGCGGGGAGGGGAAGGGAGCTTTCGGTGGCTGCAGTGAAGGTCTGCAACGTTGTACTTTACTCGGAACTTGAGATTTAGAGGCTTGGTTTTTATTTTAGTTATTTTATTTATCATACGAGGTTTTGTATTTATTTTCCGTAGAACGTTTTTATGTTGCAGTAAAATCGAACTCTTACGTGATAAACTTAATATAGATGTTTTGATCTATTTTTTAATTTAATTGAAAAGTTCTAAAGTAAAATTTAAATTTTCTTTACTATATATGAATTAATCTAAAATATAATTAAAAAGTTCTGAACGCAAATTAGGATTTCCTGAAGCACACAATATTTGCAAAAGAAATGTGCAACAATGAAAGCAAAACAATGCAATATTTCATTCATTTTATCTTATCAAAAGAACATTTTAATTATGTTTGCATTTTACTTCGAAATACTCGTACGTAGCAAAAAATGTTTTAAACGTTCTTAAGAATGTTTTTTGAGAGCCAAATATCTTCACTCCGTGATAAGCTTATAAAAAATCACCAAAATCCCAAAGAATGTATTTGCTCTCAATTTATTTAATTAGCAAATTTTATGTAGACTTGCTCCACGTATTTAAATATGTAAATATAAAAAATAAAAAAAGATTTGATTGTGCAGAAAAGCAAATTCAAAAAAAAAATACGATAAACAGAAATGTGCATAAATTAAATAAAAATAAAAGTGGACTGCATTGAAAAAAGCGCGCATATGTGAAAAATAAAGTTTTTATAATGAAAAACTTAAATATAAAAATGTAAAAATTGTAATATTCAAATTATGTAATAAAATGTCATATAAAAGCGTTTGATAAAAATTTAACCCACTTAACGATGCTATTGAGTTCTAGTGTTTTGCTTCCACTCGAAGGTGTCTGTCAGTGTCAACGGTGTCTATCATAGGAATAATAGTGCCTTCCTTCCTTCCTTCCTTCCCCTCTTACTATGTTCCCAACTTCCTGAATACATGCTATGGTTCAGAACTTCCGAGTAGTCAGGTTTGCAGTGTTTGTTCAACCTTATTAATGAAGTTAACCTCATTATACAAAATTAATAGATTGTAAAGCATGTCAGAGATTTAAATTATAAAATGATATGATTTTCTCTACTGCCAATTAACCAGCGACAGCTTTCATTCAATTAATTTATATTAGGTTAGATTTCAGAGGAAACGTTGAATGCGATTATAGTATATTGCAGTGATAATTCTCTCAATTATAATAAATTTTAATCATAAAAAACACGCTTACAGTTATATTATGCTATTTTATTATTGGGATTTTAGGTGACACTAATTTAGTTTATTTGATAGTCATCATCACACAAGATAAGAATGTTTCACGACCACGCACGATCAAGCACCCCTAAAGCTTCAGGAATCTCACGATCACGACGAAAAGAAATCGCGATTACGACGAGGAGAACTCGCGTTTCAAAATCATTCACAAATCATATGAAAAAATTAATTCCAAATCATGGTGTTACATTTTGTTCCCGCTAAAATAGTGAAATTAAAATGAACCTCTGGTTGGTTCTTGAAACCAAACAACAAAGTAAAAAAAAAGGAAAGACGATGATAAAATGCTTGGAAAGAATGTTGTTGCCGGGAGGTTTTTGGGGGCATTGAAGTGCCACAGCGTGTGATGAAGTGTGAATGGAGTCTGCGCTTCAGCATACGTTGAAATAACTAAAACATCTTATAAATGTAAAATTCAACCTTGACCAAGCTTAAACTTGAAGATTAAGTTGCAAAAAATCATTTTGAGTTATTTTTGGTTCAGTTAGATGAAACTGTAGGAATAAATTTGAATTAATATAAATTTAAAAGCTGAAGTAAAAGTTGCTCAGTTTTATATTTTGTAATGTAAAAGTTTGAGAAATATTTGCAGATTTATTTCGTTTTTTGAAGTTTAACAAAAAAAATCTAGTGGAAACGCAGAGAACTTTTTCGAATTACACATTTTGCGTAAAATTAAGTAAAATAAAATAAAATACTTTTACCTTAGTTTTCGCCGAAGTTGGTAATAAATAACCTGTTAAATCTGACAAAATCATTCGGATAGAGCTTAAAAATCTACTTTCCACTTCATTTCAGCTGAATGGGGGAGAAAAATTGAAACACGAAAATACTTTCATGTTCATCACAGTTTTTCGCTTATTTCTTTTTTAAATAAAGTTGTAGTAAAAAATTTAATGCGAAAATGTTCGACTTTACAATTAAAAACTTTACCTATTTTCATTTTACATATCTGATATTTTCGCACAAATGTGCAAAATATCTAGGTTGCGAAAGAGAAGAAAAGTAAACAGAAATGTTTTTCTCACACAGATGCAAGTTTTTGCTACTTTGCAATTTAAATAATAATAAAAATAATAAAAGAATTTGTTTGATAATAAAGTAAGGAATTTGTAAATAACACATCACTTGTTTTTATATTTAGAACACATTTTGAAATGTTGACAAAATGTCTACATATTAGAAACATTTCACTTAAAACAAGAAAGTATGTCACAAATACCTCGCAATTGTTTGTTTATTTTAAGTGGAAGAAGAATCTTGAGACTTGTTTTAATTTTTGTATGGCTTTAAACTTTTTGGTGTTAATTAATAGGAGAAATAAATGCAGTTTTATTATTTGCTTACTTATCAATATTGTGTATCTAAATTAAATGTACAGAGTTTTAATGTTGTTTTTAAATGTCAGTCACTGATAAACCTTTACAAGCTATCAACGGAGTTTTAAAATGAATAAACTTGCATTTTAATATGTTTGGTAACCAATATTCTTCTCGCCGTCTCTATCTCTCTCCGTCTTTATTATCCCTCTCCTTCATGTCATTTTTCACACGAGTACCATATGGCGATATTTTTGCATAGTTTACCGTGGACAGATTTGTTTTTAAGACGTTTATTTGTTTTTTTATTTATTCATATAAAACGTGACTTTTGTTATTCTCCAGTTTTGTCTATTATCTTTTATACCTGATTTTCTGTTTGATTTTTCATTTGTTTGTCGTTTAATTGTTATCATTCGGTTATTTGAAGCAAATCTGTTGAATTGGAAATAAAAAAAAGCAAATTTAAAAAGCTGAATAAAAAATTCTGTTAAAAGATCTCAACTTCCTCTCTAGATTTCTTTTTCCTTTCATTGTTTTACAATTTCTTTTCTCTCAGCTATAATGAAGAAATAATTGTACTATGAAAAACTTCGAAAGCATTCTCTTCACATCAGTGGGTTTCAGAAAGTAATCCGGAGGAAAAATAAGAAAATAAACCTAATAAACTCGTGTGTGGAAAGTGTCTTGTTATCGTTAAGTGAAAATCTTCGTCGCTAGGAAAATTTTGATTGTAGAAACAGTTAAACAGTTGGAAGTGAGAGGGAATAATACAATCACGATGAAAAAAAACGATGTCGCTATCTTCGAATACGACTCTTTGTAATGTTAAATTACGATCGCACTGAAAGAAACAATTTTTCCACTGAACAATTTTAACTCATAAATATAGTATGGCGCTCTAATTGAAAATGTTACTGTGATTTTCACTCTTTTAAACATGTTATCGACTTCATATTTATTGCTATTAATACCTTATCAGTACTTATAAAACAATTACGATTTGACTGCCAATTCTTCCACTCAACAATTTAATTCTATAAATGGCTCTGATCGAAAATGTGCTCATGATATCACATACTTAAGAAGCGTTTACGACTTCGATGTTTGTGAAAATAGAAGATTGTCTGAAAAGAAGCTACTCTCGATTTGATATTTTTGACTTTAATTCTCTCCATATAATAATTAAAACTACTAAAAAGGCTGTCTTTGGTCAGGTCAAAGTCTGAATACCCTGAATACACCCGCAAAGTTAAAAACTGTATTAGAAAGCATTTAAAGTTTTGAGCATTTAAGGCTTAAAAAATACTTTATAACCGGCAAGTGGGAGAGTCACACCCATTTTTGGGGAAATTATGCTAATATTGGAATAAAAACTCGTCTCAACAATACCTTATATAAAATGTATTCGTAGAAGAACAATGTGAATATTTACTCGAGCATAAGATAAAAATTTACACCAACATAAAAATTGGTGGAACACTCTTATTTTTATACATAGCAATACCACTGATAACTGCTCAGATATAAAGTGTTCATCTTTTACTTTGCGAATACAAGCATCAAATTTTCGATTAGAATTTCGCCAGTTGACAATTTTTGAACGGATGGGCGGAGCACGCCCAATTTTTGGCAAACACTTTGGTAATGTCGCTGTATAATCTAGAATAAAATTACGTCTAGCACAGTTTACATATTTTTAAAATAGTGTCATTTGATATGAAAAGTGGGTGTGGATTTTAAACGATTTTGCCCATAATAAAGAATAGTTTTCTTTATAAATTTTAAAATAAAAATATTTTTCATACCATAGACTATTTCTGCGATAAATTTTCTCGCAATATATATCTCCGGTTTCCCGTAATCGAAATCACGAAATCAACAGACAGACAGACGGATAAATCGATTCAGGAGGTGACGCTGAGCTATATGTATACTTTTTTATATATATTTTAAAATAAATATAATTGTTTTCTATGCAGTTTAACAGTAAAACAGCATTTTGTCCGTTAGGCTTACGGTTAATTACGGCCTTTATTAAAAATAAACGCATTTTTCAATTGTACCTCTCTTGCAACTTGGTTGTTGATGGGTGCTTGAAAGCTACTTTAACTTTCTATTTTCTGGCTGTTATTTTTTGGTTTATTCTTTCTTCTGTTTGTGGAAAATAAAAGTATGTTCAACGCTCTTCAGCGAGCGCTCTTCAGATGCCACCGTAATTAAATGGTGACTACCTACTACTCTTTACTATTATTCTTCATGTTCCAACTTTCGAAACTCATGACGACGAGGGGCTCGTTGAGGTGAGTTTTTTTCACTAGTTACTCCTCATCCGGCCTGAATTTATGCTAAAGTCATAAAGGCCTTTTTTTGTACGAACCCTTAAGTCGCCTCTTGAATGCGGTTATTAATTGTCGCTTTTTCTTCACCTAATTACGAAAAAAGTTCATTCACTTCGTTTCTTACATGTATTTTTTTTTCTCTTTTAGCACAACTAACTACACATTTTTTTTTCTTTTTCTTCTAAAAAGTTATAGCGGCTTAATGACTACGATTTGTAAGTGAAGAGAAAGAGGGATTTAATATTCTACACATGGTTAGGATTTACTATATTTTTTTCTACCGCTTAAAAACGCATTCATGTGTAACTTACACTGAGGAAAAAATTTTTGTTTATATAATAGACTTATAGGTAATTTGGAAATGAAGAAATCATTCAAAACCTGTGGAGCAATGAAAGCTCAGCTGGAAATTCTAAATCGATAAACGTGATTGCTCATTCATTTTCCTTCAAAATTACAGTCATACAAAAAGCAAAAAATTAACAATCCTCCAAACAAAATGAACAATCGCCCAAATATTATAAATAATCGCCCAAAACATATTTAAACGCATTTTTAATTTTTCAAATTCTTTAATTTGCTTACTTTTCCATTTTATTATTTACAACTTTTATTTTGATTTATTTTTCTGTTTTTCGTAATAGTTTTCATTTATTACTTTTTCACTTTTACCCCTAATTTGTTTAGAAAGTCTAGCTGGGAAATTGCGATTATTGCTCTAAATTTTCTATTTCTCCTGTCAGTTCAGACTGATTTTAGGTTTAAACTTAATATATAAAATGTGAAATACATTTTAGTAACCATTATCTAACCCTCTCTCTCACTCGTCCTCTCATTTATCACAGTTTAAATGTGCGCGTTATTTTACTAGTTCGTGATCCGCGCGGCACGATGCAATCACGCAAACATCGAGATTGGTGTCCTGGCAATCCTGACTGCGATATGTCGGAAAACTTATGCAGCGATTTGGTTGCCGACTATCAGACTGCAGAGGAACTGATGAAAAAGTATCTCTCACGCTTTAGGTAAGTAAAATGTCAGTAAAATATCACGAATAAAATAAAATCAAGTGAAATCCAACCATAATAAGTCATTAAATATTTAATTTCATCATTTTTTTCTAACTGCCTGAAGTTAAATACGTAACGAACTTAGCACGGACTGGAACCATATGAAATTCACGTTCTTCTCCACTCTCACTGCATTAGTTAACTTCCTAACAGCGAACTTTGAAGGCAAAAAATGTTTTCTCCTCCCCCTCTCTCTCACTCAGTCATTCATTTCGCTCTTCTATAAAGAGAGGTGAATTTGTGGTGCGTTATGGTGACTTTCATATGGTTCAAGTCCGTGCTAAGTTCGCTACGAATTTAATATAGGCGGTTTAATCCTTTTTTACTATTTGTATGTTCTATATACAAGTATTTTAATAGAATAATCAAATCGAATAAAATTAAATTTCTTTATACAATTATTTATTAATGCCATGTAATCAAGTTAATCCAATTCGAATTGAATAAGAGCAAACAAACCAAATCAGGCAAAATGAAATCTATTCGAGTCAAACCAAATCAATCAGCTCAAATTAAGTCAGGCGAAATCAATTCAATTCAAATAAAGTCAAGTCCAAGTCGGAGACCAAATCCACGTCCAAGTCCAAGTCCAAATCAAGTCAATTGAAGCCATGTCAAGTCAAGTCAAGTCAAGTCGCATCAAATCAAAACTAATTAAATCAGATAATATCAAACGAAATGATTAAGGCTTTCATGCTTTTACAGAGTTTTTCATTGCTTCCTGTATCCATTTATATTTCAGTTACTATTTGAAATTTATTTTTATCATCTGCTCAAACTTCTCTTCAGAACCCTACGATACGAGGACCTCTCAATTAATCCCTACGAAATGACACAAGAAATCCTGCAATTCTTTGGGCTGCCATTCGATCCGTTGGTGGAACAATTCCTGGATACGCATACCAAAGTAAATATCGGTGGTGTCAGTTCAACCTACAGGGATTCCAAATCAGCACCTTTCCACTGGAAGCAGGATTTAATGGTTGATGAGGTGAGCTTCTTAAATTTATAACTTTATTGAATTAAAGTTGTTATTTTTAATGATTGATATTTAATTTTAAAAATGAATTTTCTCCTTTTTTCTGTCTTCTTTCCATGTATGCATACTTTTAGGTAAGAAGCATTCAAAATACATGCACAAAAGCCATGGAACTTTGGGGTTACCGTAAGGTCGAGGAATTTCACGACTATCAGAAGACATTCGATCCGCTAATATTGCCGCCGCCATTTGCGTGAAATGCTCCTTCGCCGTCTTGTGATATGTATTTAGCTAACAACAGTAATTAAAAGCTGGTTAATTATTCAGAAATAGTCGAAGAGTAAGCCGAACAAATTTAGAGCGAGTAAATGCGGGTCAACAAACTTTATTTTCATGAAAATAGTTTCCCCCTTATAAACTAAAACTTCTCTAAAAATGCACTAACTGATCTAATCAAATCTAATGTAAGTGGACACAACATATTCCTTTCCTTTTTTAATTTAGAAATTTTAAATTCCTTTGTAATGTAAAACTCGTTGACCAGCATATTTCATTGCTTTTGAGGAATCTCTGAAAATACAATATCAACCACTAGCTGCTGAAATGTGCAATCTGGTTAGAAACCTTCTGCTTAATCCACTTAACCAGCAAAAATGTCTATACCTTTTTAAATTTAATTGTATCGACTACTAATTTTAGTACTAAATTAATATAAAGGTTGGCTATACTGTAATTAGTTTTGATATGTTAAGATTAATTGTTTTAAATTTTATAGTAGAAGTGCGCAAAATTTAATTGGAAAATAGTTATTATGAAATTGTAATTAAAATGTTATTAAATAAATTCTATATAGTTAATATAAACAAAATTAATATTAATTCGAGCGACTTTCTGCTCTCATTATGTATGTAGTATTATTAAATTTAATGTGTGCGATTCGCTTTTGTACTGTTGAATAAAATAAATTAATGTTAACACTGAGAAAATTTACACGCATTTAATTATGTTCTAAGTATTTGCGGATTTAAATAAAATATTTTATATTAAGTATAAGCAGTGTTTAGTTAATTAAACACCTAACAATAATTGTTATAATCACGCGAAGTTATATTAAATTTACACTTATTGAAATAGAGCAATATAAATAAACACATGAAATTAAATGAGAAGCTTTTTCATTCTTACAAAGTGAAAGAGGTTTTAAATTAAATAAGTTGTGTTTCTTAATTCTGCCAAAAATAATGAAAAAGGAAAACGAAGAAAAACCGCATAAATGTGAATTGGGGCCTTGAGAAACATATGTTTGAAAGTCACAATAATCACACTTTGCGAAGCACTGGATTAACAACAAGGGAAGCACTGTGTTCTTTAATATACGGGATGTGTATGGATTGAATGATTTCTTTCCGCTATATTGTGATGAGGAATTTAATATTTAATTAGTGACTAAATAGGGTTAATTTTTTAAAAACGCTTCTAATTTCTAAGTTTTACACCGGCATACAAACATGCGGGAGGAAAATGGCGAAGGCATACAAACCAACAAGCCTTGGAAAAGTTGGTGCCGTTTATGTGCAGCCAAGGATTGGAAGAGTGCTATAAATAAAAACGCGAAGGACTGCGGCTTTAATAGCAACACAGTTGATGAAAAGGAGGAGATGGCAGGAACACTTAAAAGATTTTTCGGAATTGTGGTTAGATCCGTGTAGTTACCAATAAGATTCTAATAAAATTTATGATAAACCTTTAGCTGAAGGAGCACCAAAAAGAGCCACATAAAATCTGTTGCCCGCGTTGCTTGCAGCGTCTTCAGGATATACAGAAGTTTAGGCAACAAGCGAACAGAGTTCAAAAGATGTTCAGCGAATTGTGTGCGCTGGAGGAATGCAAAGAGCAGGACTGGAAAGCAGTCTTGGAACGCTATGATTTTATAGTTTCTGGAGTAGATTGCACTCTTGAAAGCAATGAAAAGATTGATAACAATAGCAATGAAGGAGATCTCATCCCAGCTGAAACTAATGTTGATGGCTTTGAATTTGTTACCCTTAAGGAACCTAAACCAAGTGAGAAACATAAAATGTCAACGATTGTTGGAAACAAAGCGATTATGCAAGATCACAACAATCAACAAGATGAACGAGAACAGCGAGCAAATAAACAGACATTAAGAAAAAAATGTAAATTGTCAGAGAAAACCACTTCCGAGGATTTATCAAGCGGTGCAGGTCGTACCAAACACGTCTGCCAGCAGTGCTCGCTGTGTTACTCGTCCGCTGCTGAGTATCGTCGCCACATGCGTCAGAAGCACGGGCAAGACATACCGCTCTCTCATCAATGCAAGCAGTGCTTCAGCAGTTTTTCTACTGCTTTAAAGCTGCAGAGGCACTTAAGAACCCACCTTCCACTTGAACTGAAAAAGGAGTTCGATTGTTGCTTCTGCTTGAAAAAGTTCACCACACCGTATATACTGGAGAAGCATATAAGTGCCGTTCATAACAACGAGAAGCCATACATTTGTGAGGAGTGTGGTGCCGCTCTCAAGAGTGGCTCCTCACTCAAGAGTCACATGCTCACCCATTCCGATGAAAGGCCTATAAAATGTGAGCTTTGCACGAAATTCTTCAAGAATCAAGTAGCAATGAAGGTGGTAGCAGACCGTAGATTCGCCTCGTTAGATTTAATCATTTCAACTTATTTACAGCGTCACATGGATTCGCATAGTAAACAAAGTCTTATTTGTTCCGTCTGCGCCTTCGAAGTGGGCACGAGTGCTAAGCTTAAGCGTCATATGATTGTTCATTCAGAAATTAAACTCTACAAATGTGAAATATGTGCGAAGCAGTTCAAACGCTCTGAAGCTTATAAACATCATTTATTACTGCACACAGGTCTGAAGCCATATGCTTGTAACTTTTGTGATCGTAGCTTTGCTAATGGTTCGAACTGTCGTGCACATTTAAAGAAATCACATCCAATGGAGTTGGCTGTGCTTGAGGGCAGCGAACAGAATTTAGCCACCTTTACCAACAATGCACCAAAATTGGAGCAACTGAAAGCTATGTAAGTGAAAATTAATATGATTTTTAAAAGATTGAAAATAAGTCTTCTGCCTTTCCTTTAGGATAAAAACTTCTAGCAAAATATATCAAGTACAAACAAAACAGAGGAGAGAAAACAAAAATTCTCATAAGAATACGTTGTAAAATAAACAAAACTAAGCTGAAAAGTTAATCGTATCTTAAAAGTTGGAACCAATTCTATCTCACTGCATACAAATAAAGCAAATGTATCCGACTGCATTTGGACATTTTTATCACATCTATAATGTACACATATATTTAATAATAAAATAATAAATATTTCATTACGTATCTTAAAGATATACTTATAACACATTAATTATAAACTGAGGCTATTAAAGTCTGTGTCGTTCATGCTTATTTATATCAAAGCGTCCGTTTATTCTTGAAAACTCCAAGTAGTTAAGCTGTTTTTATAGGGTCCCCCGAAGGGAGAGGACTTCACTTCATACACTTTGTGTAATGCGCAGGAGACAAGATATACTCGTATATAGAAAAGTACATATATGTTGTTGCTCAGCGTCGCCTCCGACGTCTGTCTGTTATACTATACGGATGATAACTATTACGGATGAAAGGAAAGAGATAATACGATAAAATTTGGCACAAATACTCTTTCTTATATAGAACAGTTTGGTACTGAAAATGGGCGAAATCGGTTAATAACCACGCCTACTTTTTATATCAAATGCAGACACTTCTTTATTAAGATAAAATTTTAATCTGGAATATATGGCATTACCAAAATATGGAAGATGCCAAAAAAGCGGGGCGCCCGCTCATACAAAAGTCAATATATCATAAACGGTATGAGACATTAAGTAAAGTAAGACCAAAACATTTAATATCTGAGCAGTTATAAGTTGTAGCGCTGTGTATAAAAATACGTGTTCAACACATTTATATGCCCTACAGTTCGAAGGGAATACTCACACTGTTCTTCTTCTTCTACGAGTACATTTTGTATACGCTAATATTAAGAAATTTTATTCCGATATTAGCATAACTTCCCAAAAACGCGTGTGCTCTCCCACTTAAACGGTTATAAAGGAGTTCACTTAAGCCTTTGTAAGATGATTTTTAACTATGCGGGTGTAGGGTATTCAGACTTCAGCCTGGCCAAAGACACTTTCTTATTCTTTTCTAATTTATCCTTTTTCTTGTAAAGAACCTAAAATACTAACATCGAATTTACACCTGCCTCATTTTAGTTGTTCTTCGTTGAGGATTTAGTTGAATCTTAACACGAGACTAAATTTACACCAGTTTATATATATGGCCCCTGCAGATTTTGACGTATATCGTTGTAAAACTGTACAGATGCATTACTTGCGCGCCCATCTGTCATGTGAGAAGAGGATGTCTGGCTATCTGGGCTGCGTATGGACGCGGTAACATCATCAGCATGCAGTTGTTGATGATGATGATGACTGAGATGTGTATGTTGCAAGTGATGTGGATGTTGTTGCTGTTGCAGATGATGCAGCTGTGGATTTTGTTGTGATTGCTGTTCTTGTGTCTGCAACATATTCTGTCGCATGAGTTGCGTATATAAACGTGAAGGCATAGCAGTCACAGATGAGGGAGCTCCTGAATGTAAGGACTGCTGCTGGTGTTGCATATCCGATGTGCAGCCATCGTGCTCAATCGCCACGCATGATGCAGCTTGACTTACGGGGCGTTTGATGTGCAGAACAAGTTCGTTTTCAGTCAGTGAATTGTTGGTCGACGTCATTGCAGCTCGTTTCATGATGTGGCTGTAAATGTTGTCAATATTGGGAATTGGGGCAGCTGGTACTAGTGGTGCAGGTGTGATGAGTGGTGTTGTCGGAGTCGTCGAAGCTAATTCTGCCGAATGCAAAGAACTGTATTCATCACTGAGCGATGTAGTTGCAGCGTTGGCTGGGTGCTGCATAACTGATGAGGAAGAGGGTATTGGTTGTTGTTGTTCTTGGTTGATTTGACTCTCGCATTCCGATTTAGCTGAAACGCCTTGCGCTGTCTCTTCATGCGTTGCATGCTTAGGTTTCTTGCCAAAGGCAAAGCGACCACTATGTTTGGAGACCACAGGGGCGAGGTTGTCTGCAGCTTTTGTGCTAAGGAGAAAAATTCATTAAAATAACTCAAGATTTTAGAACTAATTAAATGCGTAAATATCTTTTGCTCAATAAACAATGACTTCGAATGATATTTAAGGATTAAATGAATTTTGGCTCATTTTTCATTTTTGTTCTATGAATTGTTTTCTTTTTTTAAAAACAATATTTTTAACATTTTTTAAATGTTTCCATATGAAAAAAGTACCAAAAACCTACATAAAATCAACCAATAATTATGAAAAATGGCTCAAAACTTTCACTGATTAAATGCATTAATGATTTTGAATCACTTTACATTCAAATGATTTTTCATGCCGTCGAAAAAAGTTCAAATTCAACATACACCGCTTTGAGAGCCTCCAGCTTGGGTATATTTTTGGTGTACTTCCTTCCCCCTCCAGCGGCTTCCAATGCGGCCAACTCTTCTGGGTGAGCTTTCTTTTTATGCGAACGACAATTCGACCCATTGGCAAAGGTTCGATCGCAGAAATCGCACGAGTACGGCTTCAGCCCAGTGTGAAGTATCAGGTGGTTCTTTAAAGCTTTAGCACGTTTGAAAGCTCGACCACAGTAATCGCATTTGTGCTGCATCTCATCAGAGTGCACGAGCAAGTGTCGGTTGAGAGTGGCTCGCGAGTTCAGCTGCAGGCCGCATTCAGCGCACACGTGCTTGTTGGGATCGTGAGTCTCCATGTGATTCTAAAATGCAGTTATTTTAAAGATTTATGAAAATAAAATCAACTAAGTAAAAACCTTTAAACGTATTTGATTCTTGAAGCCCTTCTTGCACACCTCACACTCAAATGGTGCGTAATCGGTGTGCGTGAGCATGTGCGTCTTGAGAGCAGCGTTCGTGCGAACCGCAATGCCGCACTCCTCGCAGATGAACGGCCGCTCATTCATGTGTATATATTTGATGTGTGTTTGGACAAGCGTGTGGGAGCTAAACTTCTTCTCGCAATACGGACAGGGTACCACCTTTCGTTGCTCAGGAGGCAAGTGAATCTTGGAGTGTATTTCCAATTGCCGCCGCGTCGATAGCAACTTCGAACACTGCGAACACTTAAGTGGTGTTGCCTGCGAAGACTTTGCATGTGCACGTTTTGTGTGCTGTCGGAGGTGCTGCATGCGTTTGAATTTCCGTGGGCAGTCATTGCAAGCGAAGCTGTCACCTTTACAATAATCTTCATCCGGTTTAAGTGATTCAAGCGAGGTATTGTTCTGCGGACTTTTCTCCTCTTCGACATCATATACATCCTCTTTATCTTTTGAATGTTTTCTTTTAACACGCCGGCGCCTGCGCCTTTTATTAGGTGATTCCTCAGTGCATTCCTCCTTCTGCTGCTCATTGTGCTTCTGTAAGTCGAGTTTTGTTCGCGTTCGTAATGCCAAGGGCATTTGGTCTTCTTTCTCTGTGTCCTTATTCGTACTTGCACCGTCTTCCATATCCCCATCCTCGTCGTCGCACTCATTTAGCAAATTTTCGCCTTCATAATCTTCGTCTTCTTCATCATCCTCTGGATCTTCGCAGGAGAGCTCTTCAAGTATGTTTTCCTTTTTGATTTTTATTTTTATACGTGGCTCCTGTTCCAATGGGTTTGCTGCGGTCACCATTAGCTTTTCCTCGATTCGCTCCTCCATCTCATTGATTTTTGGTTTTGATTCAAAATAATGCACTTCAGGCAATTGCTGTTGAATCAGAACATGTTCCCTCTCTACATCCAGCAGTCCATACTTCAAACGTACTGCATGCACCTCGAGAGCTGTCAATTCTGTTAGCTCTGGGCTTCCCAATGCCGCAAACATTTGCTGCACCTTGACCACACGCTCCGAGAAGTTAACCAATGAGGTAATTAATGAGAGGCACTCTGTGCAGAGCATTTTGGGCATATCCTCCTCTTCTCGTTTAATCTACAAACCAATAATACAAACTAGGAGAACGAATAAATTTTTGTAGTCATTAAGTTCACCTCAACCCAGAAGAACTTTTGTATAGCCACCGCCAAGCTAACGTCCGCTGTAGTGTCTACATCATTTGCAGCTATTTCTGTGTTCGCCCCATTTTGCTGCTCATCTTTGAAGAAAACGCTTATGTTGCCCTGTGGATCTTCCTTTGCGCAGAGACGACACCACAGGCGCCAGTCCACGCTTTTGGCATTTTGTGGTTGTGGCAAGTCAGTGTTTGATGCGTCCAACGGCGACGATGCCGTCATATCTGTATGCATGGCAATTACTTCCAGCAATTAAACTGCAACCACAAAAATTAATATGAGGACTTAAAGTGTCAGATACGGCGCCAGGTTTCAGGTCCTTTCTACGTAGACGGCCACAAGTCTTCAGGTGAGAAAAATGATTAGATTTCTATAAACGTCGTCGGAAGCATTATTTCTAGTTTTGTATATAACAATTTTTCCATTTTATTTAATTTTACTAAAGCTATATTCGTAATTTCAGAGGAATCACAGAGAAAAACAATAATCCACACTCTTAAAAGTAAACGTCAGTGCAACTAGAGATAAACACAGCTGTCAAAACTAGAGTTGGGAAGAAACAAATAAACACACCATTTTGTCGATAGTTTTGAAATAGTTCAATATCGATAAAATTATTTAAAAAATAAAAAATAAATAGATAAGTTGTACATTGGATTAAGTTTTGTATAAGTGGCTTTAGAATACTCGTCTAATGAATTTTTGTAAAAGTTTAATTATTAATTATTTATATTTACTAATTAGTAAAATTATAATTAATATAGAAACCACTAGCTCCAGAGGATATATGCCTAAGTAAGTTTTTTACTGAAGTTGTTCTGTCATCATAAATGGGAAATAAAATTTGAAACAAGTGTAATTTGACTTCGAATGCAAAAAATGCAGCGAATATATAAAGAATATGAATTGCGACCACGATTTATTATTACACTGTACTGCCATGTTTTATTATTTTCATACATACAAATTTTTTATTGTGGGAATTATGTGACAATTTCCTTTATAGAAATGGTTAGTTCTGTGGAATACTACTAAAAAAGTAATATTTGAAGAATTTGTAATAGCAATAGAATTTTGGTTTATATTGGTGTAATAATAATAGAATTGTGATGTTTTTAGGAAATTTTATTATCCTAAAATTTTAAAGGTATAAATTTTAACGATAATAAAAAAAATTATGTCTATTGCTGAATAAGTGTAATATAGGAATTTATTAGAGATAATAATTGTTATCGATTATAAGATTATACTGTGGTGAAAACTGAAGCTAGCGTTACGTCTCATCTTTGACGTATTTATGAAGCTACTACAGGAAAGGGATTTACAATATTTTTTTTTTAAATTTTATTAATTTGTTGTGTTTTAATTGAAATGATTTAAATATAAAATATGTGAAAATGTTTCAGTTATACTGAGGTTCCAATTTCAAAAATTTAAGGCTGAGTCGGAAGTGTGGCTCGGTCTACGCTGTGAGCAATTAGAAATAACTTAAAGGTTTATTAAAAGTTTAAACATGAGTGAGAAACCGAATCGTCTTGATAAAGAGGTAGAAATCTGTAGTGAGGATGATAATGATGTGTCCTGGGATCCCTACAAATGTTGGAAGTACTGGTGTCGTCTCTGTGCTAAGGAAGAACGTAGCAACATCGACGTCTTTAACAGGAGTGGAGAAAAAAGTGTGCCAGACACGACACTAGCTACCGCTGTAGGGAAGTTCTTCTGGGTGAACGTAAGTGAGCTATGTGCAGATGAATTCAATTGCTTCAAAAATTTATGCTTTCAGATACGGCCAGATGATGTGCTACCTCAGTACATGTGTCGTGAATGCGAGACGCTGATCAACTCTCTCTGCCGGTTCACCGAGCGAGTTAATAAGGTGCAGACCATGTTTGCCACCTTGCAGAATTCGAAGCAGAATGATTTATTCGATCCGAACGATGTGCGTCTGCAATATGGACTTGTCGATGAGGACAGGCAGCACATCATACCTACTCCATCTGCAAAAGTAGAGGAATTCGACGAGGACTCGCAGGAAGATATAGAAGTCGAGGAAGCTGCAGGTAACGAAAGCAGCGCTGGAGATCTGGAGGAGTTCGAGGGAAATTTTCGGCCGAAGGTTGCCGCGGACTCGAGTGATGTCAACGACGAAGAAAGTATATATGAAGATGATGAGGAAAAAAGTGTAACTATCGAAGAAGAGGATGGGGAAGACGCGATTTCAGAAGGAACGCAAGATTTCGATCTTGAATTGGTACCAGAGGATTTTGATGAAGCTGAGGTTGAAAATTCCGACTCGGAAAGTCATTACCAAGCAGAAGAGTTCGAATATGTGGACGAAGATGATACACTCCTGTACCGTGTTAGGAAAGATATGAAGGGACTTAAGAAGGCTTCTAATACAGCACTTTCGCATAGCTCAAGTCAGGGAGAAGGAACCGATGAGCAAGATGATAAAAGACTCCATGAAATCGATGAAATGGAAAATATGTCGGAGGATGCTGAGTTCGTCAGTGAGAACGAAGAAGTTTTAGTTAAACGCGAGGTCCTGGAAAATGATGGTCAGTCTACGTTGGGATCTCTGCTGGAAAGCATTGATGGAAGCGCTGATGTCCTTGGTGTTGGAGAGAATAGCCTTTTACAGCCACCTAAACGGAAACGCGGTCGACCGCGTAAATCACAATCTGGAGACAATTCCGAAGAAAGCGCTGCAACACATAAGAAGCGAAGAAAAAGAGGAGCCAATAAGGAGGATGACGAGGAATCGATCCAAGCAGAATACAAGTACCATTGTTCGGAGTGCCCGAAAAAATACAAAAGTGTTGTCGTGTACCGCAAACACATGCTCGACGCACACCAGATAGTCGATGAAACTGTTGTTGAGTACAAATGCGACAAGTGCCCGAAAGTCTTCCTTTCCGAGCGTATGCTAGCATCACATATGCGTAACCATCTACCGCTAGAGCAAAAGCAGATATACCCCTGTATATACTGCGAGAAGCGCTTCACTAAGGAATCCATTCTGACGCAACACATTGCGGGTATTCATTTCAACAAGAAGCCCTACATCTGTGATGTGTGTGGGCGCGCCCTGAAGACGTTGCCTGCACTTAGGGAACACCAGCTGTGTCACACCGATGAATGTCCGTTCGAGTGTGAGGTGTGTCATCACAGGTTTAAGAACAAGGCGAGGCTAAAGGTAAGCCAGAGTCCCCAAAACAGTCACTGATGCTTATTTTCCTTGTTAAACTGCATTAAAGCATCAGGGTTACTTATATTTGATTGTGTGATTCTATTTATATTTTTGCCTCCTCAGATACATTCCGATATACACACCGCTGAAGGATACAAGTGTACAGTTTGCGGCCAAACATTAAGCTCACGACGTACGCTCTCCAAGCACATGCTGGTGCACTCAGAGATCAAGGCCTACAAATGCGATTACTGCGGCAGCGAATTCAAACGGACCAAAGCGCTCAAGAATCATTTGATCATACATACCGGCATGAAACCGTACATATGTAATTTTTGTCACAAATCCTTTACAAACGGTTCGAATTGCCGAGCGCACAAGAAGAAAGCTCATCCCGCCGAGTTGGCAGCCATGGAGGCAGCAGGGATCCGTGAAGAACCGATTCGTATACCAAAACTGGAAAGCCTGATTGCAGTGTAAGTGTTGCAAACGAATTTATTTTTCAAAATTAAATGTGCAGTGCAATTTGCTTTCCTTCCATTGCAGCTCAAAAGCTGTGGATCCGAAACGACGCGACCCGGGCAGCCAACGTAGTAGTGGCGGTGGCCTTCCAGCGAATTGGCGCGAACTCTTACTGAAGGCAGAAGCGAAAGCTGATTTACTAAAAACCGATTCGAATCAGAGTGACGACTGCAAGAATGACATAGAAGCGGAGGTGGAAGCTCAACTGGCAGCGATGGATGGTTGAATTAATTTCAATCATATATTCTAAGTGCAGAGAGTGCATTAGTTTGCTTCGTCATAATATGTTTGTTTTCTGTAAGAAGTAATTTCTTATGAATTTAAATGATGTAAGACTATTGAAGGGAACCGGATTTTGTGAGCAAAAAGTGAAATTAATATTTGTATTCTAATTATTGTAATTGCTATTCAGCAAAAATTAAACATGATAACTATGTCGAAAATATTTTTTATGTAACATTGTTTCATAACAAAAATTGTTTTCCTTTAAATTTCAAAATAAAAGTAGCAATTGACTAATGTTTTTTACATTACATAAAGTTTTACATTTACATAAAGTTTCGAATCTTAGGATTTCATTTTGTATGATTGATTAAGAAATGTAATAAATAACTTAAAATCAAAAGTAGCTGAGGATGTTTTCTTGAAAAAGGTTGATTTTTCTATAAAATCTCCTTGCAAACAATGAAAATATAAATACAAATAGATTTTGTACAAACACTTGGTTCGTTAAGTTTATTGTCGCTGATTCTCTTGAAAACTATCGATGGCTTTTAGAACAAAAAGTGCTAACTGATCAACGTATTCCTTGTGCGTTCCTGATGTAGAGGACTCTGGCAGGCTTCTGCGGTTTACATAATGATTCGGCAGATTAACCTGCAACAGAAAAGGAATTGAATTGGATTTTCGAAATGAAGTTCTTTCAAGTTTTCGGAAATTTCACCTTATGTCTCGCGATCGATTTGAGGATCAGCCAAAGTACGTAGAAACTGAACCACACTGTAAAGTATAGCGGTATATACCACAGCTTTCGGCCAATATAGAAGTAACTGTACTTTTTAACGCGAGGCTCGGGCGCTGGAGGAGGTGGTGCAGTTGTTGTTATTATTGGAGGTTCCGCGTGATGATGGTGAAAGAAGTGATCATCGTAAATGATCTCTGGATGATGATGTTTGTATATAGGAAACGAGGGAAATTCTACGTCATGGTGAGGATGAGGAGGATGACGATGAGCAACAACATCATCGGCCTCTACTTGATAATGGGCAGGATAATGTGGTTTTTCAGGTACCGCATCTTCGGGATGCTCCTCCATCCAACCAGGTGGCGGTGTTGGATATTCCTTGTCACCATCATAACCAGTGAGAGGAAGATGACCACTATGATGCTGAAGATGTTGGCTCATATCGTCACCAGTACCAGCATTCATGACTGCCATATCAGACGATTTCAAGTCATCTCCAGCATTTATTGAATCCATTGCACTCGCTGGTAGTACACCGATACCATCATCGGTTGCATCTGATCCATCCTCAGGTGGCTCATTCATCACACCATCACCATCACTTGGCTTTCTGGGGTCTTCACTGTTAGTTGATGGTGATGGCATGAGGGAAGGATCGATTGGTCCCGGATATTTGTACCCATCAGTATTGGCAGCCGCATTACTTGCCAACGCATAACCGGCGCTGTTACTAAGCGGTCCCGATGGTGGAGGCAAGTAACTGGTGATGCTGCTCGTTGGAACCATAGACTGAGGATCCCGAGCTGGTGATGGATACTTGGCGTTTATATTTGGTGGAAAGGAGTAAAGTTCCTTGGGTGGTACATAGGATGCGATCTGATCGGACGATGCAGGCTGTTTGGCGATATCTGAAGGGTATTGTGAGTAGTGATTGTGTTGCTGTTGTTGTTGCTTCAATTGATGTGAAACGACACCTTCGCTGGGCGAGAAGCGATGATTTATTTGATCTGAAAAGAAAGAGAGAAGATTTTGCGAATAAACATTTTATGGTAAATCTGGAGATCATCAATTGGCGCAATTCGATATGTGAAAAGTATGTTTTCTTCAATACCTTTCGTTGGTATTCGATGTATCGGAAGTGTATTTCGATGACTACCGGGATAAAGAAGTTTGCCAATCGCTGATGGCCTTTTTAGTGACATCGGTCCTTGCCTTTGATATCCGCCAGAAAGCGGAGAAGCAAATGCGCTGCCTGAATGCTGCGGCGTGATGAGGTGACCAAAAGGATTTCTTGTACGATAGTCCACAGCACGTCCACTGGAGACATCATCGAGCCGTTGCGATTGTTGCTGTTGTTTTTGTAGCACTTCCTGCTGATTTCTGGACATTTCATAGGTTACACTCGTATCTAAGTCCTTAACCGGAGTTGGTTGTGTAGATCGCGCTGTTGTTGTTGCAATCTCTTCCTCAATCTTGGTAGGTGTGACAAATATTGCTGCTTGGTAATTTGAGGGCCAGGAAGGTGGAATTGCAATCTCTGGCGCTTTAGTTGTCGTCGAGATTAGATTTTCACTTGAGTTAAAACTATCCATTGAAAAGAAAGAAAGTCATCATCATTATCATTAAGAAACAGTTGTTTAAAATATATTGAAAAACATAATTTAAATATATAAATGTCATATGTGAAAAACTTGAAAACCACTGAACCAATTTCAGTGATTCGTTTACCAGAAGAATCCTTGTTTCTCTGGAAGTGTTACAAACTATGCATTAGTTTCCAAAGGTATCCACAGACGGCAGCGCGCTTTTTAAAGAAGAGTTTAAACTCTGCGTTTTCAGTGTAAAATATGCGTTAGATAAGAATGGAAAGTCCGATTTCGATGCGGTTTTCTGTGCTTCAGTGAAAAGTCTTATTATTTATATTTGTGCAAACACCCAATTCAGAATTTTAACATAAGAGGGCGTATTTAAGGAACTAGATTCTCAGTTTAATAACGACTTCGAAGAAAAAGCAATTTCAAAGAGCTGCAGTTGGAAAACTTTTTTGTAGTGGTGTGTCTACTGCCACGCCCATTTCTAAATCGATCCCAGTTAGGGTTTGTCTATTGCACCGACTATTTCTATATCGTTTCTACATCTCATTTTCTACACGAGTTATCCTAGACAAGATTTCAACTGAAGATTACTTGGGACAACACCAAGCTTAGCTAGAAATAATTTTGGGTTTTGTCTATTTCTGTCATTTGAAAAGAATTCTTATCATAATTTTTCATTTGTTAAATGCTTAATTTTTGCTTTACATACGTTTGTGGAAATATTAAATCCAAATTCATAGCTCTGTAAATTTTTGGTCCTTCGTCGGTGCTGTTGCTGTGGCTTGAAGCTATCTGTGAGTAACCGATGACGTTTTTAAGGTTAGCAAAACTGATAAGAAGCCTTAGAAGAGGCATAAATATTCTTCTCTTTAATTTTGGCATATTTTATCGTATATTTTGTGTTTTTTTTTGAAAATATTCAACGTTTTCTTCTGCTGTTATTTTAGTGTGGTGGAAAATTTGCGAAGGTTTTTTTTTTTTTAAATTTAACAAATTAATTTTGAATTCTAATTTTCATTGTAATATGTTTCATAATTGCAGTTTTTCACATCACTTTTACAACGAGGCGCGTTTTGGTAGGTTTGCAAGTTAAAAATAATAAATTGCCTTATTTAACGCGCGATTTAATACGTGTTGTCGCGTCGTCGTGTTAAATCCGTTTGCTCTTCAAGTGATCCGAAATCACTGGAATGTCCGCTTGTTTTTTCTTGAATGTATCACACCTATCTGGACCATCTAATTTCTGTTGTTGTTATACTCTTACCCCAGATTCCTTGAGTCTTGAGTTTTTCCTTTACTATTTATTGGGTCTTCTGCTGCCAATCGACTTTCTTGACTGCTATATAGCACGTCATCGTGTCGAGATGCTAATAAATGGCTGCTCGATTTTTCACTCAACTTTTTTTTCAAGTTCTTGTATGCTTTTTCCTTTTTTGAATATATTTTTGCTCCCTATATGACGGGCTTCTCGTGGCTCGTATATGCCGAATTAATTAGCGGTCCTTAACATGATTCTTGTCGGTTAAAGCTGAAAAGTGATTGAATTCTCTCAACCGGTTGCAATTTAAGTATATTCAGCTGTTGTCAGAATTTTCTTACATATTCATAGATTTGCAAAGAAAATAAAAAATAACTTCTAGTACTTCTATTATGTTATTAATTTTTTAGCAGTACATTTCCACTTTGCCAATGAAATGTAGTTCATTAGCAGCTAGAAGCAATGAATGTAAAAAGTTAATAATTTTACTATTTGCTAATCAACTCAATTAGAACGTTACAAGTGTTAATTTCTTAATATTCATTTATTGGGTTTACATTTTAGTACAGTATATTACGGGTTTTACCTTGGAAGTTTCTACTGAATGACACGTTTTTTATTAATTTAAAGTAGTTTTTAGCGCTGAATGTAGGGCAATCTTAGAATTCAACTTACCTGAACCAAGATCATTACATATTCATCGAATTAATCCATTTCGTTGACATTAACAATTAGTATCTGTGGACATATCGAGCAATCAAAGCGAAATTTCAGAACTTTCTTTTTTCACAGAATCTTTTTTCTTAACACACCACAAGGAATTGTGGAATTGTAAATTTTTAGTTATATTGATAAGGAAAATTGCAAAGATGCAATATTTTTGCTGTAACACGATATCAATACCGTCATTTTAGTAGATGGAAACTTTCATAACTTGAAAGTAATAATTTCTAAATACATATTTTTATTTGCTTATATATATATTAGATGAAATATACAATACTAAACCTAATTAAATGAGAAGAATACTAGCTGCCAAACATACAGTTGTAAAAGTTTTGATTCAAAGATCAAGAAATGCTGAATCTTTTGAAACGAAGATTAAAAACAGGGAGACAGTTTGTAAGTATTTCTATACGAAATTCTTCAGGGTAAATATCTTCAGGATGGGATGTCTTGACTGCTCTTAAAAAGTGCAATAAAATAGAATTCCTCAATTGTTATCAAGTGTACAAACATACTAGCGGTAATTAGCATTACAATACAAATTAACGGTAATTCAGAGCACTTCCCTGTAATTACTCATTGCACTTCCTTGTAATTACTCATTGCACTTCATTGTAATTGCTCAATTCATTATAATTACTTGCTAGTGATGTATTTACTAATATTAACTCTAGTAGTTGAAATGTGTAATCAAGTAAACTAGATTCATTTAATTTTGTTATGATAAAAAAATTAAGACTAATAACTTCAATTTTTCCTTCAGTTTTTACAGTTTGTAGAACATTACCAGTAATATTACAATACCATTACTGTTGCAGTAATTGTAATGGCATTACCATTAATAGTATATAATGGCAATGTAATGTAATTTAAAGGTAATTGTGCTAGAATTACCTCTAGAAGAATGATATGACATGAGTGACAGATTTCAAACGAAACTGAAAAAATATAAATTCCTTTTCTTAAGCAAAAATATTTCGATTTCATTATAATAGTAAGACTTCAATTTTGCTACCTTCTTAATTCATCTGTTTTGAATTAAGTCATATAAAATGTATATTTTATATTTTTTTCATATATAAAATGTAATAATGTATTATGCTGGTGGAATATGAGCAACGAATATATATAAACACTAAATTTGGTGTATTATGTTGAGTTTCTGCTTTAAAACCCCCTCCTAAAAGTAGGCAATTGTTTCACACTTTTTACACAGGGTGAGCGAAATATTTTCACGAAAATGTCACTGCATAGTTTTAGGCGACTGCTTTTTAGCAATCAAATTTTGAGTTGATTGTGAATATTCAGCCAAAAATTACAGATTGAAATTATTTAGGATAATTCGGGATAATAATAAGTCTTGTTCACTCCTGCGATTCCTTGCGTTTTGTTTTCTAAAATGTGCCTTAAGCTTTTTCTTTTTTACTCTTAGTGGCGTACTTTTTGCATTTCCGGCGCTTGTGTGAAGTCTCCCCTGACATTTTTATCTTTTCCTCCAAGCGAAATAAAAATCATCGAAACATATTGATAAATCCACAGTTGTCATTAAATACAGTTTCCTACATAATAAATTTCCTTTATTAAATAAAATCCGTATTCTTAAAAAGCTTCAAAATCACTTCAAGTTTGAAAGTGAGTATTAATACTTGCAACTTTGGGATAGCAAACCCAAAAAGGACTCATCCCCTTATCTTCTTTGAACTTCTTTGTTCGAATTTTAACAAATCTTTATTAACTTAATTCTAAATTTAAAGATCACACGGTGTTCCCTTGATCAACTCGCGATTCTTTCCCGTCAAAATACGATAGTTCACCGCACTGGGGTCGAGTTCATTGAACAGATAAGTCGGCATCTTATCACTCAGTACCCAGATGGTGCCCTCATTATCGATCTTCATATCATTGGGAAAGACAAGCGTGTGCGAGTCGGAGTCGATCAAGCCCTGTGTCTCCGTGTTATAAGGACGCTTGACATTCCAGCAGGCGATGGCATCCTTGTTCACCTGCGTGTAGAAAATAACGCCCGTCTCCTTGTCGTAGACCTCTGACGTCGATTGACCATTCATGCCACGATCGCCCACGTATTTGAAGTCATAGTAGGCCGCCGGACTGGTAACGTATGTCTCGTTTTGTAGCACACGATTCGACACCATGAACTCCTTCGTTGAGGCCAAAGAATGGAAGTATATATCGCGGGAGTGGTCAGGATTAATTGGACCAACAGCCATTCCAAAGACGCCGTCGGTCCACTGGAAGTTAATGCCGCCCACATTAAAGTCGCCGTTGAGTGGATCAAAGTGGAAGAAGTTGTGCTTGACGCGATACGAGCGATTGTCACGGAAGGAATAGACGATGACGCCGTAAGCACCCAAATCCGGCACGTAAGCGTATGCATTGTTACACTCGGATCGCTCGGTGTCAATGATCTGTTGAAATGGAAAAAATAATTCAATTTTTCCCCCTGTGAGTCCCGCAGAAAACTTACAATATTAGCAAAGAAGGTGTCTTCTTTAATCTGATCCTTCGGTATAGCATAGCGGCGTATCAACTTGTCAGTCTTCAGATCGAAAACCACAATCGCATTGGGTGCGATCTGCTTCGCATCACCGAGTATGTCGGCCAAGCCGGTGTCCATCACCCAGAGACGGTCGCAAGCGTCAGCCTGCATGCGGAAGGTGGAAACCACGGTTGCATTATCTCTGAGTTGCATTATCTCTGAGGCTGCATTTGCATCTGTTTGCGGGGAGGCCGACTTCATACTGGTGGGCAAGGTAGCCACTTCCCAACTAGGATATGGTCGCAGCTTGGGCGCCTTTTCGTCAGTATTCAAATCGATGTAATTCAGCGAGGCAGCAACTCCGCTCTTCCATCTGCAAGTGATTAAATCTAATTTGAAACTTTCGGCTTTCAATTATGTCTAGGAATATGTCCAGGTTTTATTTATAACTGTATGTCTAGGTTTAAGTTATAACTGTATTTCTAAGTTAACAAACAAGTTTTGAGAAAACCTTTATTATGCAAAATCGAATGATATCTTTTAAACGCTTTACTCATATTCAATTATTCATCGTTGCTTATAAGTCTCGTATGCGCTAGTAGCGGAACCAGTTTTGGACTGGTTTATGTTGTCAGGTCCCATTTATGCATTGCAAGATTAGCAGACGCTTAGAATTATTATTAATTAAACACAACAAAAAGCAAGCTAAGATTATGAAATGAAGTTGTAACTCCGATTACGGAATTCTAGTTTTAAAGTCAATTTATTAAGAGAAATATATTTCATTTTTATCGTCTAAAGTCACGCGTATGCGTTGATGTCAACATAAGCTTCGTTTAGTTCGTTTTGTCCTTGATAATGTTGGTCATCATAACCTGTTGTAGATTTGTTATGATGAGCCGCTTTTATCTGCATTCACTTTTATGAAGGATTTATTTTGCTAGAGTTAGAAGGTCGGCTTTTGTTTCTAAAGTTTCTTACTTGCATTCCAACCTTTAATCTTATTCTTTAAAGAAATGGGAATTATCGTACTTGTTTACGACTTCAGTGGGGTATAAATAAATAAATTCGATTAAAATGTTTGTTTAGATTGTAAAACTGTCATGTATATTTAGCTCTAGATTAAGCACTACTTAGAATTTCTAACCGGTATTAAATTAGGATACCATATCTCTGTGAGAATGCATATCTTGTGAAAAAGAAACAAAGATGAAGAGAACCGTAGCAATTCTTTAAATTTTCTGAAAAATTTTTTTTAATCTATAGTACTTTATAATTTAGAATTTAATCTGTGGTTGGGTATTTTAGGAAAAAACAAGTTAAAACCATTAAATTAACAATTATAATATCATAATTTTAGTATTGTTTAGAGAGAACCACGCGAATTTTTGTAGATAGGATGTCAATAGCGCGATATATAGTACACCGAAATTTCGTCTCCCGCTTACTAGATCTATACTATTAAACACTTTTAAAAAAGAGATGTCTATATATTTTTTATAAAAAGCAGGAGTGGTTATTAACGGATTTCGCCCATTTTCAGCATCAGCTGCTAAACTAGGAATATTATAGGCAAATTTCATCGCGATATCGCCACTTGTGTTTCTGTAATAGAGATTTGTGTTGAAACCAGGTGACTTTATTGTGTGTTAATGAAAAGTAATAAAAAGGAAGTCATTAAATATACACGAAAAAATAAATTTTAAAAGGTCAAATAAACAACAAGATGGGAAAAACACTATTAATAATCACAAGAAACCACTTAATTACCCATCTACCTTGGCACCGTGATGAAGAGTTTATTATTCCATCGCTCCACACCGAGCGGCAGATTGTTCTTGGGCACATAATGACCCGCTTCGATGGCCCCCCGTTCTGCCTCTGCGCTTGGCCAATCGAACTCCAGTTGCTTCCATGAAAAGCGTTCAATTAACTTGGCGCTGGATGTGCCCAACCAAAGTAATGCCACAATAACGACGTAGACACAGGCGGGATGTGTTAACTTTACGATTCTCATCACGATTTCTTCTCTTTAAATGGTTGAAGTGAACAAATTTGTTTAAAACACAAAAAAACTATATTTGCAGTATTCACTTTCAGCTATTTTTTTAGCTCGCCTCGTCACGTTTAAGTTTTTTAGTTAACGTATTTCGTTAGCAATATTTTTAGGCCAAACAGTTTGAAGTTGTCAGCCTTCTTCTCTTAGCTGGTGTTCATGTTAAACTGTTCGAGCTCGCGACTTCGCCGCGCTTTTTAAGTTGACTGGTTTCGGCTCTGCGTTCTGAAACGTATGGATGATCGAAAAGGTGGTTTTTGTTGTCGGGTTTGTTTTTTAATGTTTTTATGCAGCCAAAACATTTTGTTTTTTGCTGGTCTTTGGTTTGTTTTGCTTTCAAGCTGTGAAACTTCTTTGTTCGATTTTACATTTTAGGTTTTGCTTTTAATTCCGGCTTCTCGCGCAAAACTTGTTTATTTTACCTTATATCAGCTTTTATTTATATTTATTAATTAGGGAAAGTACAAAATTCGTATTTCTGAGTCACAGAAAGTTGATAAGTTTTTGTAAAATTTCGGAATTAATTTTCGCTTGATTTTGGTTTAAACATTTTGAGGTTTGAAGGAAAACTAATTCTGATATAAAAGATTTAAGAATTTGAAAATGTAAAACAGATAAATGGTAATTAAAAAAAAAGACTTCATAAGTGAAGTGATTACTATTAAATCACAACGTAATTGCATATTAATTATAGGTTAATAACAATTTAATTACAAATTAATTACATTTTAATTAGAACATAGCAACAATTTCATTATGATTAAAGTTATTGTAAGATTTTAAAAAAAATTAGAAGAAGTTAAACTCGAAAATCTAAACTTTCGTTACATTGATGCTGGTCGATAACTAATTTCAATTTTTTATGACAATCCTAACCTCTGTCAATCAGTGTGGAGGAATGACATACGAAGTGATCGTAAATTTCATATTGCAATTAGAATTAAAGCAAAAAACCTGCTTTGAAGCGTGATTTTAACGAGCAGTTTAATTTGCATGCTTCACGGTTAGTTTAATTTTAGCATAAATAAATTCATTGTTCTTTTATTGTAATTTTTGTGCTGATTACCTGCTGAAATCATAGTTGTCAGTTGCGCGCGAAAGCCGTAAATTTATACCGATTTTACAAAATTATTTATTAATCAAATTAACAGTTTTCAAGATTTTAATACTAAGCCAATAAAATTTCTTTACGTCTTTGCTATAAGAATCAATAAAAAGAACTGAAAAGTTAAAATTATTAACGTTTATATTTTTGGCAAGCGTTACCTGAAAAATATTTTAGTGAAAATCTTAAAATATTGATAATTAAACTTTTACACAGACGGAATTTCAATGAATATAATTTCAGTGATAATTTTAAATGTTTGTTATGTAAATGTACTTCTTAAATTATAAAGTCGTTAAGACTGCAAAATATTAATACAATTCGACGAAATTCGGGTGAAATTTCCTGCTTTCAACTTGTTTCTGTTCGGTAATCGATTTATTTATTGCAAGCGGTTGTCAACAATACCATTTAATTTTGAGCAGCATTTATTTAAAACAGAAAATATAACAAAGATGACGAAATATAGAAACTTCCAAAAATTTATTTATTTTCCAACTTTTAATATCGCTTTTTTCTAGGTTTTGCTCCTGGCAATGGTTCGTTGCTGCCTACACTGTAAGTTTTCGCTGCTTCCTAAACTGTAAGTATCGAAATGCAGTTTGAAAGATATTGAAAATTCTTCAAAAAGGTCATAAAGAATTAAAATTACAATCCAAACACGAAATTTTCTTTTTAAAACTGGTTAATAAAACAATTAAGGGAAAAACATCTGTGACAAAGTAATTAAAAACCTTTGTGATTAAAAATTATAAAAACTATAAGAAAATACACAATAATAGAAATTATCGTTTAGTTTATATTATATTTATAAAAAATTCAGTTCTAGAATAATATTAAATATAAACACGTTCTGTCAACGTCTCATTTCCTCCCCCGCCGAAAGACACTCGAAACGGTGCATTTAAAAACCACTTAGAGGAAACAATAACACGACAAAAGCAACAATGCGTTAAAAAAGTTCAAAATGTTGAAAGAAAAATCATTTCAATCCAATAAAATGGTGTCAGTGTTGCCAACTTCCCTTTATTATTGCGCTTCGAGTTGGTGCGGCGAAAATTATTGCAGCACTTGTTGTTATTGCTTTTTTTAATGAAAGTGAGAAATAAGAGCGAGAGATGAGGGTGAGACAGTTTTGAGTTTGTATTTTTTTTTTCTATATCCGAGTTCAGGAGCTGCTAAGCTTCAAAGCTTTTTTGTGCTGATAGCACGAGCTTCCGTTAAGAGGGTTGATAGAGGGAGGGGAGTGGAAAGTTTTTTTTTTGTTTTTTTTTTTTTTTTTTTTTTAAATTGTAGAACTACTTGTTTAGTATTGATTGGTATTATAAAAGTAGTTGTTTTTGTTTTAATTTCTAATCGTTATATATTATTCTTGCTTAAATGCTTCTGCATTTTCTACCTTCACACCATTTTCTATTTTTTCTGTCCTGAATCCATTATTTTTACTTCCTCGAACTTGAGTTAGTTGAAGCCAATGTTGGAAATTTGATTTATGTTAAGTCGTATTATTTCGTATCGTTTTCTCTAGTCATTTACAGTGAGAGCATCCTGGTGCAGGATGAGGATGAGTGAGTACAGAGCAGTCAAGCGCATTGTTAGTTATATCAACGTGGACTTGTTGATTAACGTCGAGGATGAAGGAAATTTGTTGTGAACAGTCAAGAGAGAAATAATATTGGATTAACTTACAACGATTTAAATAAAAGTATGCAATAACAATTTGCAAACCTTTTTTCCCATGTTTTTAACAAGGAAATTGTAGTTTATGACGCCTTACACTCACATTTTTCTATTCCTACACAAAAATAGTTTCTGTAGCAACGATTATAGAATCGTAATGTCTGATGTTTTTACGTTTTTTCGATGTTTTTATGTTAATTCCTAATTTAATATATGAACCTAAAAAAATTCAAAACTTTTTGTAGCTTTGAAAGTTTTTTAAAGTGTTTTTCTTTAGTGTCAAAAAATATTTTCTCTTCAGCCATCACAACTTAGAGGCACGAAAATGTTTAGTAATCAAGAGAAATAATTCAAAATTTTGACCGCATAAATGTTTCTGAATTGTGTGTAACTTTTATAAATTTACTTTAAAAACTTCTAGAAGTTTACAGTTTACTTATCAAGGAAAATACTTCTCTCTCTCTTTCTCTCTCCGTCACATAGACACACACATACACACACACACACACACACATACACATGCACACAAGACTGTTATGTTTAAGCAAAGGCAAATAAAACGTATTTATATGCAAAGAAACTTTTCGTTAAAAATGCAAATTTTCTTCGCATTTGTGAATTTCTAGTGACAATTAAATTTGAAATGAAACAAGATAAAATAAAACAAATAACGTAAAGTACAAATAAATAAAAATTAAAATTATACAATACAAAATAAATTACCTACAATAAAAGAAATTCAAAATTAAAGTGAAATTATGGAACTTTTAGTGTTTGCTCTTTTTCGTAACTCCTAAAAGTATACAACAGAAAATAATTCAACTTCAGCTCCAGCTGTTTTTTTGGTTAATCACAGTGGGAACTTTATTTTTTCTTTCAGTCAAAAATAAATAAAAGAAAACACAGCGAAAATTGCTGGGAGCGAAAAATGTTGAAAGTTAAAAATATACCAGAGCTGCTGAAGGAGAGAAGAGAAGAGATTAGCAGATGCTAACGATGTTGCGTTGTATGGAAGATCAGGAGGTCCCACTATATTTAAATTCCGTGCAGCTATTGTGAAATTTAGTGGGTGACAATGGACGACAAGAGTATAAACTGAAGTTTTTGTTGGTGGTTATTGATACCGGTATCTACGCTGGGGTAGAAAAGTGCATTTGCGTTCATGATTGTAAGCTGTTACTTTATTTTTGTTGCAGGAGGAAATAAGAGGATATGAGCGCCAGCATCTGCTAGCAACTTTTTATCAACCTGATAAAAATACAATATTTTTAAAAGCATTTTGACCATCAATAAACTTTTATACTGAATAAACTTTTAAACAAATTTATTTTTACTTAGCAGTTGAAAAAGTAGAAAAAAAAGGTTTTCTAACTTCCACCACTTTCTGAAAATATTTCAGTTACAGTATTCATCAGGAGAATACCTAATAAAAAAAGCTCACTTAGCTTTCAATCCAAAAATAATTTCCTGCTAAAAATAACCTCTTTCAGTTGAGCAGACATCAAGGATAATCAAATTAAAATGTTGCGCGTTATATTCTTGAGCATTGAAAAGATTAATAAAAATAACTCTCATCTGCGCCGAACGGAAATTAAGGTAGAAAATCAATAAATAAAGTAAAAATAGCTTTGCGGCTAAAACAGATGGTCAAACAATGGAAAACTTTTGTCGGTGTCATTTGAACAAAGTGCACTCTAAACTAAAGTTGGCCAAAAACAGGCCGCACACAGACTGCACACAATGAGGCCAATGAAAGCTGAGATGTGGTTAGAGATACCGATGGCGTATGTAAAGCAAATATTTAACTTGATCTTTTTTCCTAAAGTTGTGAACACACAAATTTTTGATACACACAAACATGAGACAACACTGATCAATAGTGCAATAGTGCAATAGTGCAATAGGAAAAAATACAGAATGGAGATGAGTGTAGTGAGGGAGAAGGTACACATGACCCTCGACGATTTAGAAGGTTTAGAGCACAAATGCTTGCTGTCACATTCAATACGCACAAACATCGTAATGTGTCTGCAGTTTAGCGGTTTAAAAGGAGAAGCGTTCAGTTTGAGAATGTGTAAAAAAGGTTTATATAATTTCGAAAGGGTTATATAATTTCGAAAAAGGAGAATATAATTTTAATTTAGAATAACTATAAAGAAAAACTCTCTGCAAAATCGGAAAGTGAAAAATCGCGGAAAATCGCCTAACAAACAACTGAGTCGCCGTGACAAGCTGGAATTTTTGGCAAACTTCCAAAAAAAAAGTATGCGGTTTTTCTGTCCAGCACACTGTACCGCTCAGTGTGCTCAGGGTGATGAAAAACAGAAAAGTAAAGAAAGAACCAAACAAACAAACAAACAAACATAATGAAATATGCAAATTGCGTTTGGAAGCTCTGCGAAATACAATGACTACTGAATGAACAGATGGTTAGTTAGATGTTATGAAAAGTTGATCGTGTATAAAAATAGTGTCACTTATCTGATTGTAAAAATATTTTTCATAGCAACACGCAAGCGCTGGAGAAGCTTCAATCTATTAGGAAATCAACTAAAGCTTTTATAGTTTTTTCCACATGGACCAAAGAAACCTTTAGAATTCGTGTTATATTCCTTCTAGAAATGAAACAAATAATTAAGTGTTTGTTGTTCGCCTCTGTGTCATTAAGTTTTTTAATGCAACACGAACTTATTTAGTTTTTATATGTTCGTGTTGTATTCTTTCGTTTATTAAATAAACAATTTAAAGTCAGTAATTCAATTACTACTACAAAATTGGTAAAAACATCACAAAGTGTACAATTCTTATCGCGATATTGAGAGTAAATATTATTATTATTTATTAAATTAATCTTATAACAAGTTATAAGACTAACACAAAAAATTGGAGCATTGGCTGCCAGGGCCATCAGCTTGAGAGTAAATAACAACTGAAAAATGTACCATTTTACAAAATAAAAATTTTATAAAGACTATAGAGAAATTTTATAAATAAAAAATGTTGTTGTGTGGGTACGATTTATCTTAAATCTTTTCCATTTCCCACCGGATATACAAACGCACACATGCACATACACCCACACGCACACGCACAACGGCGCGCTTTAAGGTTATATGAAAACGGAAATTAAGATGTTAATAATTAATTATAGCTAACAAGTCCAGTATGCTAAGTGGTTTTCTTTTTTCCTTGTAGTTTTCTTCTTTTTGGTATTTGTTAACAAAACCGCATAGAATACGAAATATTTCCCTCATTTATACGCACGTTCTTCTGAGGGTTAAGGTATTTCTTCTCCTTCAAAACACAGAATGATGAGAATCACTGATTGCAATTTAATTTCGTGCAATATATTCTAAAATATTTATTTTTAAAGAACTATCTTCACTTACCTTAAGTAGCATGGGGAAATTTTTAACAATTAATAATTTTTAGCAGAAATTGCAATAGAAAATAGCGCTGAAAAATAATTGCAGCAAATAATCAGCTTAAATGTAATAGTATTTGTGGTAAAGCTTACATATAATGGTGAAGTGGTGTTTAAACATGCATAAATAGTTACGAGTGCATCGATAGACACACTACACAACTTGAAATTAAAATCAATCAATAAATTTTGAGTAAAACAATTTCAATACATTACTTTTAAAAAGGAAGTTTTTAATAAATAATTTTTTATTTAGGATTACCCTAACACAAATTTTATTTACACAGCCTAAAAGCCGATAATGAAGTTTTAACGGTAGAAAATACAGTAAACGAAATTTGTTTTCATAGATTTATTGAAGTTTTTTTAGAGAAATTTTTAGAAATCAGATATATAAGCGAATTTTTGTTGAAATGTAAAAGCTTTGAGTGAAAGTTTTAAGATCTGACAACTCCAGCTCCAGCGATTTTAAACATATTTTATACAAAATTAAGTCAATTTCAGAGATTAGTTGCGGTACGAAAAATAATCTTCACATGTTTCTAGGCTGCTCATCGTAATGAAAGCTTAATAAAGCAGCCTAAAACCATGCAATGGAATTTATGTGAGATTGTTTCTATTATTCTGATTGTTTTTATTATTCTGAATAATACTAATTTGAACTGTAAAAGTATTTGCAAATATTATCTATTATATTCTGTTGTTAAGGCAAAAATAATCCTGCCAAAATAAAGAGCACACAAGAGAATCAAATATATTGGAAATTTAAAAAGAGGAGACAAATGCCAAAAGCTGCTTATAAGAAATTCTAGGCAATTTGAAAGAAAGCTGGCAGCGTAAAGTTATGCAATGAAATTTTATCGGAAAGTAGTTATTTCGAAGTTTCCTTCTCAATTACAAGGTTGACTAATGTAATGTAATTACTCGGTTGCTAAATTTTAGGGCCGCAAAGAAAAACCTTTAGAATAATTTTGTTAATATAATAATTAGTAAATTAAATTGTAGTTGCCTGAATTTCTTATCCTCTACCAGAAGTTCTTATCTTCTATTATTTATTCTACAAACTGTTTAAAATGTGTTTAAACAGTTTGTAGAGAAACTTTCTCTCAATCTCAGATTTCTCTGGTAACAACACGAGCTTTAAAAGATGGCTAAGTAGTGAAAAGAATCCATAAATCTGCTTTTAAACCTTAAAAAATTTTATACTTTTCCTCAACTCTTCTCTTTTCACAAACCTCAACCCTTTTCTGATATCTTTGTGTGGATATGTTTGTCTTACGTTGAAAACTTTTTCAGATACAATATTTTGCACAACATTTTAAACTACTTCTTCCAGAAAATCTTTTATCTCTCTTTCTATGTACAACCACAATTTTTACTTTGTTTTATCTTTTTACACCTTCATTTTACATCAAAGAAATTCACAAAGTTAAAGTGGATTCATTTTTATCATCGTTTGCAATTGTTGCCTTAGTACATTCAATATTTTTTCTATCTTTCACACTTATCTTCATTGGAAAAGTTTCTTAACTTAAAATCAAAAAGTTTTTTCTTTTACTTTTTAGCAATTTTCTTCATTATTTCTTCCTTATTTGTAAATTTTCTTGAGTTTCTCAGGTTTAATGTAAAAACGATTCAAGTTTAGTTTATATTGATGATCTCGATTATTTTTAAATTGCTTCTAAACGGTTTCCGAATTTTGTAATATTTTCCGAATTTCAAATTTTTATAGCCTACACCCGGAGGGATAAGGAGGCGTGGTAGATATAGAAAAGTATATATATATTCTTGCTCAGAATCACCGTCCGTATGTCTGTCTGTGGAAATATCGATCACAGGAGAACGAATAGATGTATAGTCATGATATTTGCCACAAATATTCTATGTCATCATAGGCTGTTTGGGATTGAACATGAAAAAATCGGATTAGTGCCGCATATATTTTTTTTTATTTAATGCAGCTGAAGATAGTTCGGAGTTAACTCAGACCAATAGGAAAATCGTAGAGCGCCGTTAGAAAAATCAAAATCACTTCAAGTAGACTCAAGTCAATCAAATCGATTCAAGACAAATTAAACTGATCCAATGCAACTCCAAGAAGTTCGAAGCCAGCTCAGACCAATCAAAAAACCGCACAGAGCAATTAGAAAAATCGAAATAATTTCAGGTAAAATCAAATCAATTCAATTTCAAGCCAATTCGAGACAACTCAAACCTAATCAATAGAATTCAAAATAGTTCGATAACAACTCAAACCAATCCAAGAACTTAAGAAAATCACTAATAAAATCAAAGCAAGAAGTCAAATTCAAGTCAACAGAATATTCAAATTCAAGTTCAACAAAATAACTTTGAACTGTTTCAAAATAACTCAAACTGATTCAATGCAGCTGCAACATGTTCGAAGCCAAGTCAGACCAATCAAAAAAACTGCGGAGGATCATTAGAAAAATTAAAATCATTAAAAGTTAACTCATATCAATTTAAATAGATCCAAGACATCTCGAACTTAATGAATGTAGATCAAACTCTTTCGAAGCCAACATAATCTTAAATCAAACTCAAACCCGCTCGAAGCCAACACTTAAATGGTCACAAAATATCAAATCATCTCACACAAATTTTTGTCAATTCGAAAACCACACGCAAGTGACTTAGAAATCAATTCGAGCTTTGGAGGGCCTCAGTTGATTGTTTTTAAGGTCTAATTTCGAACACTGTATAGTACATAAAATTGACAATTTAGATTCTCTCTTATCACATGTTGTCATTATTAATTTATTTTCTATTTTGTTCGCTTTTTTCACATTTTCAGACAATTTTTAACTTATTACAACAACAATTCAGTTCACCATTTTAATATTCACAACCTTCACAAGTACAGATGGCGCTGCTGGCACTAACAGTTATTTAGAGTTGCGAAAAAATTGTGTAACCGTTGAATCGAAGTGATTTGCGTCAAACTGTCGGGTGTTGACAACTTTTATTGTTGCTTTTTGTGTGTTTTTTGTAGTTTTTTTTATAATTTTTGGTTGTTCTTTTTATTTTGGATTGCTTGGTTTTACCACACGTTATACACACATACGAGAGTCGCTTAAAAATTATAACCTTGTTGATCTTTTTTAGTAGATTTCTACTTTTTTCACCTTTCATGTTTGACGATGATTGAAAAATTGATTTTTACCGATTATTTGAATAAGATAAAATGAGGAAATATAAAAATTTCAAGGTTTTATTGAGAATTTTTTGGAAATAACTTAGAAATTTGTCTTGAAATCATGTTTACATATAATTTTCCAGTAAAATCGAGTGAAGTAATACTAATTCTATTTAATAGATTTAAAAACTCTTAGGAAAATGTAAAAAAGCACAACAAAACTTCCAAATCATTGTGTAGGAGTTTTAGTTGCGAAATGTGTGCTTTCTTTTTAATTTTAGAAATAATTTTCAACATTTTTGCACTGTTGCACAATAACAACAAAATCCATTCATTCATTCATTCATACGTGCATTCAAATTCACTTGTGTCCACACTTTCACATGTCATCCGTGCAAATTTATTTGCATAAAACAATTTATCATTTCACAAACACCTACTCACACCCACATACACAATCACATATACGTATATAAATTTGCATTTCAAGCTCAACTCTACATTTGTATGCTCTTGAAATGGACACAACATTTCATACTCAACGAGTGAGAGAAGAAATGGAAAGTATGAGTGCAATAAAACTTTGCATTGCACAAAACGAAGTGTGCAAGGATATGTGAAGCCTTAAACAAGGAAAAGAGGAAAGCTAAAAAGGAAATGGATGACAGTAGAAAGGAAGGAAAGGTGGAATGAAGTGTGGGAAGGAGGACGGAAGGGTAAGATGGCGCCAGGAAGGGAGCGAAGCAGGAAGTTTGGAAAAATGCAGAAAAGAAGGAAGAGTGAATAGATGAGAATCATAAAAATAAAAAGCATTAAATTGAGTTGAATAGGATAAACAGAGAAGCGGAAAGAGAAGGAAGTGCAAAAGCGGTATGAGAACAAAACAAAAATATCAAAAATAGAAAAAAACATACAAAAGCCAAGGACGAAAACCGAAAAGTTATGTAAACTCTGCAAACTTTCTAGCAAAGCAACGATTGCAACACAAATAGTCTAAAGTAATTAAATTCACTTTAAACGTATTTCTAGTAATTTAACTTAAATGAATTTCAGGCTGCAGTTGATTCCCTTTGACGAGCACTAATTTGTATGCCAAATAAATCATTTCCTGAATTTCATAGAAAAAAATGAAACGGATATCAAAAAGATGACGGGATAGCATCATCGTTAGTTTTTAACTTTCCCTCTTATGATTGCTGATGCAAAGTTTATGAATTAACTGAAGATATACCACGAATTTAAACAAGGAATAAAATGTTTTGACTACATTTTAGATTTTGTTACCAATTTGTGTTGATCAAATCTTTCATATGCCCGTCGTGATTTGTGATTTTCTCGTGAATTCTTTTTTTGTATCTCTCTCTCACGTACTCGCTATCATAGTTAACGAGAAGCGCTCGTTAATGACTAAGATAAACAGTTGTGGAGGACAGCGAGTAGTACGTGGAGGACTGCCAGATTCGTGAGGAATTTCCCATTGCTGTGAAGTATCAATTGCGGTGGGAATACCTATGGAATTTTTTCAAAAGCTGTCTTCTTAATGGAAAAGAATATAAAGTGTGGCTATTTATAAACTTAAATTACAAATACTGTAAAATATGAAATATAATAGACAGTTGTTATTTACATTTTATTATCTAAGGGGTATTTAAACATGAGACATTTTAAAGATTTATAACGCGACTTTCTCTCTTTTTCAACTATTAAATTTTTGCGTTTGCATTTCGCGGAGAAGGAGACCTTTGTCTCTGCATGCATTCAGTACTTTAATAATAGACAGTGTTGCCGTCTTCCTTAATTAGTATGACTTTTGAGTTGCTTTTTAAACAACTGAAGCTTGGAATTCTGACAGTTAACAGTGAATTTTTCGAATTAGAAAAAAAAAATAGAAAATTGTTCATTATTGTTCAAGTTATTCCTTTAAAATAAGGAGTCCAATTAGGATTTAACTGTTGAGTTGCTTAATTGAGCAAATTCTTATGCAAATAGCACAACTCGTATTCAGCAGAATATATTCAATAGAATGCAAATTAAAAGTTTCCTGGCCAGTTTTCGTTTTGTACTGTCTTAAATTATAGCCTCTCAAAGTCAACATAATTACAAGCAAACTACTTTTTCATGCGTGTTGATACCAAATGTCAATGCTATTTTCTGTAGAGCAACCATGAAAAAGTCCACACTTTATCTTGCCGAATTTGCTGGAGATTTAAAAAATCTCTGGAGACAAAACACATTTACTCGTTGTTTTTCGAAAGCAACAACAAATACATACTCGTTGTAAATTGACGAGTTCTTTGGTTATGAAACTGTTTGTAAGAAAACAATCTGTTTGCTTATCTTTAACCTCAATTTTTGTTTCAGTTTTGTTTTTCCTGCTTTGCTTATCGTTTTCATCTTTCAATTAGTTAAGTATGCCAGTTTTCAGTTAATTTGAGTTATTTATTTATATATTTATCCAACGTTGAAACGCTTTCAGCGCTTTCAAAACTGACCTTTCGTTTCATTTATAGTTTTTTGTGATGTCGATAAAAAGTTTTTCCCTACCTTTCACCTCGAAGGACGGAAACTGCGACCTTGAAGTGTCAACGTTGAAATGCCACTCAACAACTTTAAGTTGAGAACACAACGAGTATTTTTTCCAAGTTGTTAGCTTTATTTTTCAGTCAATCTCTTCTGCCGTTTGCGTCTTACACAGCCTTAAAATGACGATTTATTCGCTCATGTGGTTTCCCTGACAACCATCTACATTTAATTTAATTTCTTCTCTCACATTATTTTTTGTTGTGGCGATTGCTTTACAAACTCTAAAATTTATTGCCACCGAGTTCTTGGCCGAAAACAACTCTGTATTTATTTTTGGGACCGATTAATGGTGTCTGAGCGGTAACGAGAGACGATGAAGTGCTAGCAAAATAAAGAAAAATAGAGTAAAGTAAAGGAAATTTAACATGAATAAAAAACCTACTGATTCTTCGGTCTCATCAAAACTCGCTATAAAAAGAGTTGCCTGCATTATCAATCAATTTAATCGACCTTCTCACGACCACAGCTAATTTGTTGCTTTCTCTCTCGCTGCTGCTTCACATACCATAACAGAATGAACTCTAAATTAGGTTCTGTTTATCGCACAGCTTTGAATCTCTTGAAAATGCCAAACTTTGCAAATGGATCCCTGAGCCTGAATGCAGCAGTGATGCACTGATGTTGGGAATCTGTGACGCTGTGGCCGTCGTCATTGTGCGGTTGCATCCGCTGACACACGCTTGCCACCTGCCTCCCTCACCCACTCACCTCTTCCACCTCCACTCACTCACACACTACCAGCCACCACCACCACTCACTCACTCTCCTCCACCATCCTTCACTCACCACCTCACCGCTTCCCTCATTTACTCACTCACATTCAGTCTTCTCTGTAATCTTTTGCTGTTTCAACTAAAATTCTGATGTCTCTTGTGTTGCTTTAACCAGCCTGGAGGTTCGCCGTTCGGTTTTCCCCAACATCAAATCCACAGGTCTGTTCTGGTGTGCAGTGCACCACAACAACAACAACAACTGAAACAACAACAAAAAGTATCTCGTGTTGCTTCTTAAATAGGATTAAAAATGTTTAGCAAGCTTTGAACAGAGAGCAACAAAGGTGCGCACCCTCGAATGCTTGCACATTTTGATCGTGACAGACACACACACACACACACAAATACACTGGCACTTATGCACATACGCGCAGACACACACACACACATCTTCATTCAAACCCATATAAGTACGACGATTTCATATGCGTCCGGAGGGTGGCATTAAAATCCTTGCGTTTACTAAAAATTTTTGCTATCCACTGCGCACACACTCATACAGAAAAGTCCTAGTGTATCCTTAGAACTGTCCTAATTAAATGTATATTTTAAAAAATTTTAACTTCTAAAATATTGTCTGTTAATGGGTTATATCGGTATGTTTTCTCAGAAATTTCTAACAAGTATATTTAAAAAATTTTGAAGTTTTGAGAAAAAAAATTTTTATAAACTTTAAAGAGTTTTAGAAAAAGTACTGAATATAAGCAGAATACGAAACTGAATATAAGCAGAATACAAAAGTTCAATAAAATTCTTTGCACTTGAGGAAATATCTAAATTTTCGTTAAATTAAAGAATTTTACTCACAGTTTTAATATCTAACGAAGTTTCATATTTCTACTAGAAATTTTATAATGAATGACTACAGTTGCGATGGTCGGAAGTGATGTCATCACATAATCATTCATTGATGTCATATTCAAAACCCCTAATTAATTTTTATGATGACATCATACCTGGTAAGTCAGGCAGAGCATGATATTTATTCGGCCGATAAGGTCACAAATGCTTTCCATACAATAAAAGAGCATCGGCTATTGAGTGACTTTCTAACATGACTTGACCTCTTGATCAGTAATGACAGCTGTTGGTCATCAATGACGGCTGGATAACATTTTTTACTGGCATATTATGGCAATGATATTTATGACATTTTAAATAGAGTCATCTAGAGTAGAGTTTTGCAAACGAGCAGTTGATTTGCCATTATTTTGAGGTTGTATTTCTTAATTCTTTTACATAAATTGTAACAAACTCGTCTGACGCCAAGAACAACATCCAACATTTCTCACTCAACCTGTCAACTTGACAAAGTGTTTTTGTACAGGTGTTGTAATTAAAATGAACATGTCACATAAAATCATACATTAATATATTTACGACAACAATTTCTCATAAATAAGCTAAACCCAGAATAAGCAATTTGTGGCTACTTTAAGCTGTTAATTCCATTAATTTTAAGCATATATCAAATTAAATCGCAGAAATAACATGTGATATTCAGAATTAGTGTTTGGCAAAGTTCCAAAGGTATGATGTTGCACTTTGATTATTGTTGTTATTATCTAAGCACGGTTTTTCTGAATTTTTTATCTCGAGAATTGATCTTTAACTTTCATAGAGGATGAAACGGAGTTTATAATTAAGAAAAGACAGCACTTTAACTAATCTAACAACAAGATATCACGTTGAACATGAAACCATCATTAAATGTGTTCGAATAACTCACGCAAATTTATGACAGTGATAAGAAAAATCCAAAGAGAAATACAAATACAACACAAGGATGTGAACGGAAACTCAATTTAGTGAAGAACCAGTTAACACGATGCCTTGTAATGCAAGAAGGATGTGAAAAAGCTTTGTAGTTACATAAACAACAACAAGAATAACAGCCGGAGTTGTATTTTAGTATACAGGACATCAGAAAGGGGGAAGGATTGCGTGTGCATATAGTATATTTAAAGAAGCTGTTACCGTAACTTTTGCTCGATAACAGGGTGCTCCCACTCGTGTCCCGTCAGGGTTGCACAACAGGGCGGATACAGGAGGATGCCACAACTAATTGACTGGGGAACAGAAGCACATGTTGCTCATCACGATGACACACAGTCGGTTAGAGGAGTAGAAGCGAATGAAACGGTACCAGCGGGACGGATGTACAGATAAAATGCTTGCAATCTCGGCAGGATACTCAACACTCCGCTGTTGAACGAAATTAACTCTCTAGAAAAACTTCCTGCACACTTCCACACGTGCAAGTATGTTGCTAACATTTTGCCACATATAGACACACACACACACACACACACACACACACACACCCTCCTTGTTCAGAGCCTGTCTGCCTTTAGTTAGTTAAATGATGATAACTCGGACAACCAGTGACAGACGTGATTGGTCCTGTGTAATTACGGGCGGGCATGGAATTTCAGTTAGCAGGAAGAAAGCGAAGATGTTAACTGGCTTTAACTTGACACTCGAAGTTACATACTTTGTGAGTTTATGAGCGTTCTGTGATTATTTCTGCGAAATAAGGAAAGGAAACCGTAGGTTTTGCGGGCCACTTGTTTTCCTTACCTTGTGACGATAATCGAAAATTAAGTTTTTATAGAATTCTTTAGAAGGAGGAACTCGTCACGTGTATTAAATTGTTTGACACGTTGAAATCCTTTGCTTTATTTCGACGAAGTTACTGCTTCAGAGTCTACACTGAGGTTGCTGTTAACCGGCTTGTTTACAAGTTGTGTACGCGCACCTGTGTGTGTGTGTGTGTGTGGCTTTGTGTGTGTGTAAATGCAGCATCTGAGTGGATTTTGCCACTGACTAATTGGTGCGGCATTTTGTACGATAACTGATGTTTGCGAAGGCGGAAGGGATTTTATGTAAATACGGATAACTTAGCTTTCACAGAAGCTACCATACTGAAAATACCGAATATCAAATACCAAATATCCACCGTCAAATATGTAACACCGAATTGGATTATTTCGACATCGGGTTTCGTCTCAACTGCAAAAGCTTTTTGGATTCTGGATTCTCGCCTCGACTGGGAAATGCCGTCTCGAACTCAATTGTCGCTTTTAAATTGGAGGCGAGAAGAGGGTTGATCAATCTCGATTCTCGTCTTGTATTCGAGACGAGAACAAGATTTGTATCGTCTTATACTCATCCCTATCGAATATCGAGTGACAACCGCTATTCTCCGTCTTTTATTATATCTATAATATTTCGTTATTTATAATTGAAAACTTTTTCGCTTATAAGTTATTAGTTTCAACTAATTAACCGCTGACAGCCATCGGTAGAGTAATTAAATTAGACCGCACAGAGAAGATTTAATAAACAACCACTGGATTTGAATTAATTGATATCACATTAAATTAGATCCAACCGCATCCGATGAATATCATCCACGTTATGAATGCAATCAAGGACAGCTAAGCAGCCACAAACAATGCAGCACGAAACGGAACAAAACCAACCGACCCTAAATTTACACCGCTGGCCACAGTAGGGAATCAAATAGCTTAGTTTTGCAACTAATGTCGTTTTAACTATTTGTGTTGAAACTAGTTGCAGAAGTAGTTGTCAGCTAATCCAAATTAGTTGGAGAACAACGAGTTCCGCATTTGTAAGAACTCGTTGCATTCCAGAAAGACTAGTGATGTGTAGGAGGTACTACTAGTGGAGGACTAGTGATCAACTAGTAGCCAAGTACGCAATTGAGTTTGATGTTTCTGGAACTAGTTATGTTCCGTGGAAGAACTAGAACTCTTCACTGCAGGTTATGCAGAAATTGCAAATTCAATTGTTAGCTGATAAATTGCAATGCATTGTCAAGTGCAGCTGTGAAGTGAAGTTTCTAAATTGAACGGAACCACGCACACACATCCAAATATACTTGCCACACATACATATGAAACTTGATTTCATCTTCATCTTAACGAATTCTTTACTAACTCGAACTCACTCACCACTGCAGCAACACCAACCCACTGATAAATTTAAAGTTCAAATTTTAAACTTAAAGTTAGGAGAGCATCTAATAAAACGCAGAATATTTGTGTGCATGTGTGCGTCTGCGTGTGTGTGATTGTATTGCAGTGATTGTTTGTATCATGCAGTGAAGCATCGCCGCAAGTCGTCCTTCCTGCCACATGCCACACCTAACTTACGCATCAGCGTACCAGTTACACTATACGGCGACCACAAGGCGACCACGAAGTCTACGTCGCTAGTTGACTGAATCTGTTCTTCTTCTTCTGCTTCACCTAACTCTTCATCAAACAGTACTGCAGACCACACACACACACACACACACACCTTTGTAACTATGAGATTCCAAAAGTTCCTCTCTCTCTCTCACCCAACGCATCCCAGCAAACAAAGTTAACTTATTGTAAGTTATTTATAAACATTCATCTGAACTCATTCGATTGTAAGTGACTGTTACAAAATGTGATTTTTTAACATTTTAAACAAACGAAAGTCGGATTGTTTGCTGGGAATTGTTTGCTTACGCCGCACCGCAACTACAACTGCCGTTGCTGCTGCATTCGTATAATTAAGCGCTGAATGCTAATTAGACGAAACATCCAGGGAGCAGATATAACTTCGGTTATAATATCTCAAAGCGCTGCAAATTAGATTGCACTTCCCTGGAGAACAAGTGATGGGAGTGGCTGACGGGTGTAGGATGGGGAGGGGAAGGTGGCGTGAGGGGTGTCTTGTTTTTAGAGGTGACTGGCGACAGCTTGAATTTTAATTATTTAGATACGAGCTTGAATTTCTGGTTTAGCTTGCATTTAAATGAAATTTTCTATTTTAATTTGTGTCTCTTTTCAAGTTTGTTTTAATTTTAATTTCTTGTCAAAAAAATATGTAATTTATTAAGTTTTCCGAAAATACTTTGAGTATTTGAAGTATTTTTATGTTTATAAACCTTCCTTTGATTCTCAATCCGATAAATAATTAAAGCAACTTAAAAATTCTTCTAAACTAACTTTCAAATTTTCAATCAAACTTCCGCAAACCATGAATCGATTTTCTATAATTTTAATACGTATTTCTATTCATTTTCAATACAAATTTGCGAGTATGCACACGGAAAAGGCTTTTGTGCTTACTGAGAGTCATCGTGTGACAGCCAATCTATTAATAATGGCCTACAATGGTGTTAACTGGAAAATCCGCACAAATTGGCTTAAATATCGATGAAGTTTAATCTTCTATGTGTGAAAATATTGAAAATATCAGCACGCATATACATGCATTCAAGGAAATACCCAACCAACAAGCTTTCGTAAGCGTTCGCTTGATTTCGATTTGATTTCGACTTGATTTCGACTTGATTGAGTAATAATAATATTTGCAATTACTTACTTCTTATTTGCAATTACTTCTTACTGATGAGATACTTTCTATTGTGTAAACTTCTTCGCAAGTGTGCTAATTTAATTTTTACGAGGCCTTTATAAAATGTGTAACAAATTCGTTTTAATGAATTTCTTATGAATTGAAAATTTGGATCAACATTTTTAAAACCCATAAATCTGCAGAAAGGAGTTGATAAAAGTAAGCTTACATTCAAAGTCGGTCTCAGTTATACAAAAAGTTTCGAAATAAGATTTAATAAGAATCGAATTTCGATCTACTATACAAGCTATTTTGTTTGGGTATCTTGTTTTGTGGGCTTTTGCGCGTCCCATCCTTAAGTGCGATTAGCGATTATTTATTGGTTTCTAGATAGAATGCAATAGACGTGATTGCGGGACGCGAGTGTGGGCACCTCTACGCTGGTACGCCACTACACGGTGTACTTATTAGTATTTACACCGGAGAGAAAATCCCATTGAAATGAATTTACGTTTGTTCCTCAGTTGAAGTAAGGCAAATGCTGAATTTTTTTCGGTGTAGTTGGCTTTAAATAAAACAAAGTTGAAGTCGTTAACTTTGCAATGCTTATTGGTTTATCAGGCATTTGTTGTTGTTGTTGTTGTTGCTGCCATTATTACCATCTGTGCTGCCATCTATACTTGAATTTGTGGTCATTTTGTTATTCGATATTTCGATTTAAGTTCGCAAGAAATTTGCTTCCTTTGGAACTTTGGAAAGTGCAGTTGATATTTTTAAAATGTTATCTCGCGTGCTTCGTATGAGAGCAGCAAAATCTTCCGCGGTATTATCAGCGGAAGCACAATTTCAGCAATTGAGCAATCCGTACTTAAGCAAGGAAGTGCAATTTGTATCGCACTCTCTGTGGAAGCACTATTTCAGCAATACAGTGTTTTGAATGCTTGCGTGGAAGCACCATTTCAGCACTGTGTAGCATTTCATAGATTATACAAACGTGATAAAATAGCAAAGACGTGGCATTGATTCTGAAATAATCTATGGAAGCAATTTTTTTTTGCGATTTAATATCATTGTTTTCAATTAAAAGTTTCACATTTCCGACGTTTAATACCAACCGCATCCGAAGTGGCTTAATTACGCTCCGTTTCAAGGCGTGCGGAAGTAATTGGCGGGTACACATTTACAAAAACACACATACAATAGCACGGGCATGTTGGTAGCCACACATACATACATGCAAAACCATGGCAGAATCCGGAATCCGCATTAATTGTCACTTTATTCGCGGCGTTCATCTGTATCTCGCCATTGTGTCGTTGCAGACCTCATTTTGTGTCACTTCTGTGTCAGTTTTGTTGTTTCCTCATTCTTGTTTTGTACGTTTAATTATTTGTCCTTCCTTGCGTATACGTTGTGAAATAATGAAGCCGTAGGACTTCAGATCCCCCCCCCCATGTGTGTTATTATGCTGAAAAGAGCTTGCAACAAACACCATTAATATGTAGTAACTGCAGTAAGAATACGTTATTATATTTGCGGATTTTTGTGCTTCAATTCGTAAACCTACGATAATGACGTAGCCCTTCTCATGTTGTATCGTCTCGATGTATCGTACTCGTATATCAGCCCGAGTATAGATATCGTCTCCGTCTAAAGTTCCCGTATATAGTGCGTGTATGTAGAGAGGTATATCGTTCTAATACACATTACTAGTTCGATATAACGTAGCAGTTAATATTCACAGATTGTCATCACGTTCTATCGAGTCGGTATCTTGTCCATATGTTGACTATATGTTGTCAATGTATCATGTATATATTGTCCTTACGTAATCTTTAAATCCTTGTTCGTGCCTTTCCGTGTACTATTATCTATATATTGTCTGGAAAGCCTTCGTATATTGTCTGTGTACTTTCGGTATATTCTCCGTATGTTGTCCCTAAATTTTCCAAATATTGTTCTTATATTTAATGTATATAATATCTATGCTTATATATATAATATCATGCTTAGTTAACGCATTCTTTTGATGGAAATGTTGCCAGAATCGTGCATCCTTCGAGATTCTAAACTCCATGACATGGAAAAATTGTTTTGTTTTCCTTTATCAAATTCTTCGAAAAGATTAAGCATAATTTCATGGAAATGAATAATGTTAGCCTACCAAATTGTTCTTGCCGCATTAAATTAAATTTGTTGTTACCACCTGCCTTGCCGCTAAATAATAATTTAACACTAGAAGCATTGATACTTTTTTTGGGTTAAACATTTTATTATTTAATTAAACAGGAATAGAGTTATTTCACAACAAAGAGTTAAGAATTTCGGTCAACTCAAAATGTGTTGCTTCAGAATCGGATGATTTTTCCTCGTCTTCCCCGTTTGGCAGGCACAAAGTGCTTCTTCGGTGTGGCCAGTATGGAGAGATGTTGTTCACGGGTCAGCAGACTGCGATTGAGAGTCAGTGTGGCAGTCTGCAACACCTTCTCTTCAATTACTTCATTTGATGTGGATTTTGAGACGGGTTTGCCTCTGGTGACAACGCTGTTGCGGTTGATGTTGTTCCTGTTCCAGTTGTTGGTGTTGTTGGTGTTGTTGTTGTTGTTAACATTATTTTTATTTCTATTCCTTTTATTATTGGTGTTAATAATTACATCAATGATCTTGAAGTTGTTGCCAGCGCCACCGCCACCGCCACCGCCACCGCCACCGCCACCGCCACCACCGCGATTGTTGTTGTAGTTGATGGTATTTTTACCGCTACTATTATAGTTGCCTTTGTAGTTGCCGTAGCTGCTGTTTCGTTCTTTGCTTTTGTTTCTATCGCTGCTCCTCTTCATGTCGTTGCTGTTGCTGTTATTATTTGCGATGTATTTGTTGCATTTGTTGCACTTTCTATCGCTTTTCTTATAGAGGACGACTGCGCTTTTATTGGTGTTGTTGTTGCAAGCAATCTTGTCTGCAATGCTGCATGAGTTTCGCAGAGAAATCACATTTTTAAAGATCTTCTCACCAATTTTGTTCAGTTTTCGTTTCTTTTTATTTTCATTGGTGTTTGAATTGAAATCGTTGTCTTTGCTGTCATGCTTGCTTTCATCGTAATTATGGGTTTCCTCACCATTATTGTTTGGTTGAATCCAAGTCCTATTTTTCATAAATTTAGCGCCAACCTTGACATTGAATCTCTTCGGCGGTGGTTGTTCCTGCTGCTTTGGCTGTTGCTGCTGCTGTGGTGGTTCCTGCTGTGGCGGTTGCGCCTGTTGTTCTTGTGCCAGTTGTTCCATTGCTTTGTTGATGTTGCCACTCTTCGGGCGATAGTTGGTTAGTCGCTTCGGCGGCATAGCGTTGCCCAAGCGCTTCTCCATCAGCTTCTGACTGGCCTCCAACTCGCGCGCCATACTGCGTTCCGTATGAAAACGTTTGCCTAACGGTTTCTCAACTCCTTGCTTCCTCTCTAACTTCTCTGCCATATCCGGCATTTGGTGAACTTGAAATTTGCTCAACATCAATGTGAAATTCGCTACCAAGTATTGTGGTTTAAAAATGCTAAAAATATATTCACAGCGTAAAAATTTTCTCTCAAAACGACGGAAAATATAAAATTGAAGTGAAAGGAATATTCAACTGACTGAGTTTGTAAAATTTTTGAAACGAAAAATTTCTTACAGTTGTTTTGTTTTTATTTCTCGAGTTAAATTTTGTTTCTTTTCAAAACAGATTTTTGGTGACGGAAAAGTGGAATAAAAGCTCTCATTTATTAATTGAGTTATAAAACTCCTAAAAGATATGCAATGAAATTGCCTACGGAGATGCAACTTCTTAACGACGGTGCCTAAAAGTATGCAATGTGAAGTCCGCTCTAAAGTTGCTGCTTGCATTTCACCAACAGGGTACCCTAGAAACTAAATGAGTAAATTAACATAAAAAATTGTTTATTAATTAGAATTTATTTAAATAATTTAAATATTTCAGAATTGTTTTTTCAAAACTGAAGTTAAAAGAATTTCTAAAGCTATATTTGAAGTTAACAGCCTCCTTTTTTTCTTGGTTAAATAGAAATAAAAAACGTTTGCATTTTTTATTTATATATTTATTTGTTTCACTCTATTTTCAATAAAATTTGTAGATTTTTCTTTAAGAGTTTTATCCTCTCGTTCGTTTGAATTTTTTCAACATTAATCAGTGTCTTTGCTTTGACAGATTTTTATTTAAGTTTAAATTTCTTCAATTCAACCATATTTTCATTTATACATTTAATGTTTTTACAATGTAAATCTATTAGCTTTGCTAATTTCTTTTCTTGCTTTTCGTGTTTGTATTTCTTAAACTCTTAAAATGTTTCTTAGCAGTTAATAGTTTTCAAATTTTCAAATAAACATATTCGTTATTTATTTAAACAATTTAATTAAATACAGTAGTATTTGAAAACATTTAGATTTCTTTAATGTCATACAATAAGTTTCAAATACTAATTTTTAATTGATTTCTCTATTTTTTATTTTATTTCTGTTTCTTAAAAATTTTAATTCAATTTTATTTGAAAATTTATAGAACAATATATTTAAAAACAGAGGAATTTAATAATGTTTTTAATTTTTGTTCTTTTTTTAATTTTAACAGAGTTTTTAAATCAAAATAAGATTAGGCATGCTGTTAAATTTTTATTAAAAAACATAAAAAATTAATATTACTACTAATTTGTATTCGTGACACTGATTTGTCGCTAAAAATACACTGAAATTCGGGGCTTAAAATCTGTTTTCTCTCAAATACTTATTGTAAAATTTTATATTTATGGATTGTAGGTGTTTTTCAATTTCCCAATTTTGAACTTGTTATGAAATTTGAAAACTAATAACATTGTTTGCTCTACATTTACACTTATTTACATTTTAACATTTCTACCCGTTGAAGTCGATTCGTTTCAAGTTGAGTACACACCACATATTTACAAATATTCAGACATATATAATATATCTATAAATATTTAAGCTAAATTATATTAAAATTAGAATAAAAACTTGCTTCTTCTTACTTAAAACTAACGAACGATTTCATTTAGTGTTTTTGTGTTCCTTGTTTGCTTTTAAATTTAAGTTTCAAAGTCTTTCATTTCGTAGGAATTTTTCACTGTGTAGTAAGAAAACGTTAATTAGTTTATATGTAGATATATATGAATGTGTTTGTTTTGTATAAGTATATATTTGTGTGTATAAGTTTTTTGCAATAACAGTAATATTAATAGGTATTACTATTTACATTTGAATCATTAAGTATTTATTTTATTTTATTTCTTTAGCGCCTATTTGTTGTTTTTAATTTTAATAAATTTTTATATTTTTACTGCACAAATGTTCTCTTTCTAGTTATTTATCATTGAATTTGAAGTATTAATTCTTTTAACTTGCTATTTCCAATTTTATAATGTTGGTAATTTTAAAATGTGGTTTCTGGACTTCTAATTAACACGGTTGCCGTTCTATCGATTGAGTTTGTGTACGTTGCATGTAGTTGCCTCTGCATGTGTGTATTTATGTGCGTTAGGTTGGTTATATACAAATATTTACACAGTTATTGAGTCAGCCTGTTATCAGCCTGATAACATCCTACCATACTGATATTTTCAAACTGAAACATGTTATGGAAGTTTTCCGCTTTAATTAAAAACACACCTGATTGAGTACGTTTAACTAACATCGAAATACTACTGATACTCGATTGAATCTCTACTGAATTCTTCGTTTCTACCTAATCTTCTCTTCTCGCCAATTCGTCTGGATTCCAATCTCTAAATGGAAAATATGGATTATCCAAAAATTGCACATAGCTAATAATAAGCCTTCAGTAGTTGTTTGTGTTTCAGAATGCGAGTTTGAATTCGGAAAACAACAATGACGCACGTCACCACTAACATTTCAATAACGAAAACTTATTATCTACTAACAACATTTGTGTGTGTGTGTGTGTGTGTGTGTGTGGATGTGAAAGATTTTTCGATTTTTCTTGATAATTACTCTAGTGTTTTTCGTTATATAACTAGCCTTTCCTTTAAATTTCTTTTGTTCTCTGCAATTTAATAATTCAGAAACTTATTTTTGTTATGTGATTCATTGTCTCAAATCGCTTAGCTATAAATTTAAATATGAAAAGTATAAAATTAAACGCATTCAGATTTAGAACATTCAGTGTGTGTTGCTTTTTGTCTTTGCTTTTCTTATAAAATTGAACTACTATAGTTGACTTTAATTAATTCCTAGAAATGTTAAAGCTAAAAAAGTTAATTGTAGAATTATTTAGCCTAAAAATAATGAATAGTAAAATCTGACTTATATTACCTACAGAAAACTGAAAACTTAACTAAACCAGCTAGATGTAATTAATATTAATGTTAGAATTTAATTTTAAATTAGCTAATTCTAGTGTTGTTAAAATAATATTAAGTTGATCGTATATATTTAGTAGTTTACTTATCACGTAAAGGAAATTGACACGTTTTTTCATGTATGATGATCATGGGTATCTGCAAAGAAAGAGAGAGAAAGATATAGAGAGAGAGAGAGAGAGAGAGAGCGAGAGGGAGAGGGATACAGAGAGAGGGATACAGAGAGAGGGATACACAGAGATACGGATACAGATAGAGGGATAATAGTGAGTTGAAGAGAGAGAGAGTGAGAGGGAGAGTTGGTAGAGGGGAATAGAAAAGAAGGGTGGAGATAGAAGGGAAGAGAAAGAGAAGGGGAAAGTAGAGGGAGAGGGAGAGAGATGGTGAGAGGGTGAGTGAGGGAGAGGATGGGAGAGGGAGAAGGTGGGTGATGAAGAGGATGAGCGTGAAGAGGAGAGAGGTGGTGAGAGGAGGTGGAAGCGAGAGAAAGTGAGAGAAAGAAAAAAAAAAGAGGGAGTGAAAGTACGAGGGGTGGAATAAATGAAAGAGAGAGTGAGAGAGAAGGAGTAGAGAAAGATCGAGTGAGTGATAGATAGGGAGAGAGAAGAAAGAATTGAAAATATTAGTTTTCAACATTTAAATATTGTGTCTAAAATTTTAAAATTTCTTTGAAAAGTGTACTAAAAATTCTTCAAATGTTTACTGATGAGGATGCAAGATATGGCACATGATATGAAGTTATATGATTTTCAGGGATTCCACGGGAAAAGGTGATTCCACGATGGTTGGGCCAACGGAACTCGATTTAGCGGTTCGGATTGAATTGATATTCATTCACAACTTTTCATTTGCCGATTTCTCACCGATTTATAGAAAAGGGAAGACTAATATTTTTCGCTGAGGCATGCATCGCAAAAGCGGATGGATGCAACTCACAGATAATTGTCGGAAAACTCGAGAGCCGACGATTGCCTGACGGCGCACGACGAATGCGTCCGTTACTCACTGCCGCCCATGCAGATGGCGCTGTCGTAAATGGACGAGGTCGTGCCTGCGGGTTGCAAGAATATCAGAGATTCACGTTTACCCGCTGCGTGCGTCTGCTTGCAGTTCTGGTTTTGGTGATGGTGATGATTCAGGTTGGTGAAGGAATTGGAATTGGAATTGCAATTCATGTTGGTGATGGTAATGGTGTTGATTGTGTTTGAATTACCTTGAGTAATCGGCAGAGATGCGGGCGTGTGGTGTGCAGACGCTGTTGTTACCGTGGCATTGGCGCCGTTTGTAGTTAAGGTGGCGACGGCGGCGGCAGGATTGGCTTCACGTTCAGTCAGGCGCTGGCGTAGGACGCGGATTTTTTCCTCTTTCTGTGATAGGAAAAGAGAGAGAAAGAAAGAGGTGGGGGGTTGGAAAATTGTGGCATTATTTTTATTATTTATCTAGAAATATGTTTGCGCTAATTACTCAGGAAGAATATTTCTCGCACTGCGTCCCTTAAAAGAAAAAACCAACTACGCTCATGTCAGCAAGCACAGAGAGAACAAAAATGGAGCAACCAGAAGCGACGATGTCGAGGAGGGACAAAACGTAGTAAAAAAGGGAGCAACGGTAGCAGAAGTGGAACGTGTAATTTACATGGTGTCAGTGGTTATTGATGAACGGTGGAACTATTGATTGACTTTCTGCGATGCAGAGTGAAACGGAAATCCTGCTACACTCCTCTCTCTCTTTCCCTCTCTTTCTGATACTGATTGCAATCACTGATTTGTGGATTTTAATACTTTGTGGTTATTGATTGCTGGAAATAACCGAAGCAACAACAACTGCAATGTTTTCATAGCATTAAATTGCTTGCAGTTAATGTATTGATGGCTGTTAGAAAGAAATACCCGATATTCTTTTAGTTTTCCTCTGTTTTTTATCTTGTATTGTTAAATGGATTGAGTTCATTGAAATCAGTTAAATGTGATTGAGTTCATTTTTAATGGCATTTATAGCTAAGAAAGATTGATTGCTAGAGTTAACACAGACCTGATTTGAATGTAAAGCAAGCTATGGCATGTCATTTTTCGAACAGATAATCTGTTAAAAAAAGGAGAGATTATTGTGGTTTTAACGTTTATTTATTCAAGTTTTCTTTTTCTTAAATCTTTCTTCTTTTAAGTCAAGTTTTCTTGCTTCTTAACGTTTCTTTATTTCAAGTTTCAAGTGGAAAAATTCAAAAATATAGATTACCTTTGGTTCTTTAAAACATTTTTTAACTTTTGCAGTTAAGTCTATTCCTCTCTCTCTCTCTCTGTAATTAAGCCAATTAAACTCATTTAAAGTCTTTGATTGACTGCCAGAATTCACAGAAAAGTTGGAAAAATTCTTCTGTACGAGTGAAGTCGTCGCTATCCAATTAAAGTTCCCGTAAAAACGAGTGGCAACGAAGCAAATTGTAAATCCCAGCACCGACCAAATCCAAAGTTAAATGAGAGAACCAATTTGAAGTGATAGTGAATCCTAACAACGAGTGGAGAGTCACAGAGAGAGAGAGAGAAAGAGAGAGAGAGAGAGAGAGAGAGAGAGAGTGTTGAGAGAGATGAGATGGACAAAAAGGTGGCAGAAATCCTGGCAGGAGTTCAAAAGGCCAAATAGTTGGCGAAGTATAAAGCTAAAGAATATCAGAATCACACTTTGGAAGGTTCAAACAGCAAACGGAGACCGATTCGCAAACAGATATTCGTCTGTCAAACATACACGGCATCCGGAGCAACAAAAAAACCAGAAGAAAATAAAAATTTCAATCATTTGTATGCCCCTGTGAGTTGATTCTACGGTTGTGAGCTCTATTCGTTCATTTATCCTCTTTCGATGCAACACATCGCCCAGCATCACATTTCGACCTGCATAGAAGGGTTTAGCCTTCCCCTCGCCCTCGCCAACATGTGGGAGTGCAAAAGTATTTACAGTGCCGGCCGCTTCGGTCATTAACTGGCACCAACCGACCATTGAAACCACTCAACATCCATCTTCGTTGAGGCAACAGATGCGAGTGACGCTTGTATTTGCAGAGTCCGTCATGCAGAAATGTATGTGTTGCAGGCAGCAAAAATTCTCGAATGAATCCCTGGTGCGGCAGAGAGGGGAGGAGATGCCATCAGGTTACTGGGGAATTTCCATTAAAGCTTTCATTCCTTTTCGGATCGAATGCTATCATTAGCGGGGCAATTAAGGAACCACGAAACAATTTATACTGGGAATTTCGAAGTGGTTTTTCTTGGTTTTAGTCACAATTTCAATCTACCCACCTGTGATATCAGTCGTTGCAGTTCTTCGTTTTCTGTTACCAGCTTTTGGTATCGTTCTTCGTCTTCCTTCGATATGCCAGAGTCAGGATTGTATTTCGATTCCGCTTTATCCTTTGGATGACGTATCACTTCAATGACCTGTCAAAGCAAACAAAAGGGCAGAAAAGGCAGAACCATCATTCAACAGTTTGGAAAATAACTCAATAAAAGGAACAGAAAAAATCACAACAAATGTCTTCAAGAAAATGTTTTCCCGCAATAGCAATCACACCAGCAGCCATCAGAATCAATTATTAGTATCGCAAAGCAGTCATCACCACAACATTCATCACAGCAAGAATTGTCATTGTTTCTGGAGATAAACAATGATAAAAATCTTGAAATTATAAACATCAAAACAGCGGTCTTCAGCAACAATTGTTATTATTACGAAATCACCGCAACAACATTCATCACAACTACAGTTACCTCAGCAGAAATCACCATGGTAACAATCACAATATCACAAATATCACAAACAACTATTACTGAAATAACTCGCACCACAGACAAAATTATCACAAAACAATACCAACATGTCAAACGATTTCAGACATAATTGCATAATGGCATCAATATGCAATAAAAATTTTCCCAGCCTCTCATTAAATAATCATTAGAATCATTTAAAGCAACAAAACTGTGACATTATTACAACGACAATCAATACAACAGAAGAGTTTATCACAGCAACAGCAGAAGTTTCCATTACAGCTGCAATCATCACAACAAAAACATTCATCATAGCAAAAGTCTTCACAATAACATAATTCTTCACAGCAATATCAGTCATCATAACAACAGAATTCATTACAATCATCATTGCTGAATAAGCATCCATCACATCAATAGCAATTATCGCTGCAAATATATCATTATATCAGCAACAAACTGTTATAACAATCACAACAGCTACAAACATCACTAAAAAACGCTTAAAAAACTATCACAGTCTGACTTTTAAGAGTTTATATTACCAATAATAAATCACAATAACAGTTCTCATAGCAGTAATTATCATAACATTAGTCACCGTAGTTACATATTACAACTCACCTTTGGCACAAATATCAGCAACATACTCAGGAAACAACAAAATATCACAGCTAAAGCAACGAAAGCAAAGGATGCATCCTGTTGCGATGCGATGACCATGCCCACCGGAGCGGTTATCAGGCAGAGTACGACTACGTTGTAGATACTCATGCCAACATAGCGGGAATCGTTGATTTGCTTCACTTTTATCGAACGCGTCTCGTAGGCCAGAAAGAGTCCGAACACCAAGATTAAGCCCTTGAAGCCGTACACGAGACCTGAAAGTATAAGGAGGGAAGGGAATTTTTTAATAATATTTTTTACCTGTTCTCTCTTTTCTCTCCCACTTACCCAACCACATGGAGTTTCGTTCGCTCTCGCAGTGCTCGAGCTCAGGACGTATTTTGATGTCATCAGTCGTTAAGACGGGATCTTCGAGTGGGAATGTTTCGAGTATTCGTTGCAGTGGATCGAAGACTTGCCATGCGAGGAGGATAACTAAATCTACGGACAGCAGACCGGAAACCATCGTGTAAAGTTTCCATGGCTCTACTTTTTTCTACGGAAGAAAAATGAGAAAATAGTAAAGGAAAATTAAATCTATTATGCGTCTCGATCTTATCTCGAATTCAAAACGACAAATCGTTCGGTCTCATTAAATCCAATCGAACTATAATTCGCAAAAAGGAAAATTGAGATCCCAACGATTTTCTCTGTTAATATTTTTTGATCAAGACGATAATCGAAGTATAGACAACCTTTTTCTCATATCAAATTCGAATTATTGATTGAGATGCCCTTCTTAACCGAGACGAGAACTAAGATCGAGACTATAATTGATATCGAGAATAATCGAAATATAGAAGGCTTTTCGGTGGAGTAGAGGATCAAGATTGCGCTTGTTTAGTCGCGGAGACCGAGCTACTTTTTACCCTTTTCTTTTTACTGAGATATCCGGTTTACTTATACCCTAAATATGATATACTGATTCTCAAAAATATTTTCTGTCATCATATTCTATGTTTGGGATTGAAAGTGGGAAAAATCCGATCAGTGCCGAATAAATTCATTTGTTTTTAGAGGTGAATATCTCCACTTACGTTGTAGATCTGAAGCTGGAATTTAATTCTGAGTTTATCATCTCAAACAAGACAAACAAAGACAGAAATAACGATTACTGGAGAAAGAGTAGAAGTATCGTCATTAAATTCATTACGAACAATCTCCGTCATGAATCGAGCATTGAGATCGAAAATGGAGAAAATCTGATCGGTGCCACGCCTACTTTTTTAGTAAACAACAATGCATCCAATGTTAGAATTGAATTTCTGAGGTGGTAGTTCAGATTTAAAGTTGCAATTCCATTCTCGGGTTTAATGTATCACAGAAAGATAATTCACAAAAAATTGCAAGAACCGAAATAAGTTACTTCAGTCCCTTCCTCTCCACGAAACTGTTTCGCAGATACGCCACTGAATTTCTCAGGTGGTAGTTCAGATTTAAAGTTGCAATTCCATTCTCGGGTTTAATGTATCAGAGAAAGACAATCTACAAAAAATTGCAAGAACCCAAATAAGTTACTTCAGTTCCTTCCTCTCCACGAAACTGTTTCGTAGATACGCCACTGGTATGTAAATATGATACACAATAAACTTTCGTGCTTTTGACATTTCATTACAATTTTGTCACCTTTATCTTTTAATAAAATATGAAAATATTTTCTCTTTTAATAAAATATGTCATTCAGGTGATGCTGGTGCTGGTGAAGGATGTCGCGAATGACGGAAAAGAAATGCGATGTTATTAACTGCAAAAGGAATTTATGTGACAGTTTCAATGGAAAAAACTGTCGAATACATCTTGGTACTCTTTAATTTCATACTTTTCTTTTGGCTTTTCCAATTAATTACTTTTCTATTGTATATTTTATTATACATTCTAAAACAAGAGCTAAGTAATGGGAATCAGATTATCACATCATCAAGTAATTACAGTCAATTAATTCAATTATAATTTAAAGCAAGACAGCCATGATTTGATTGCAGTACCAAAAAAAGATATCGATTATCGAGACCTCTCGATCTGGATTCCTGCTGTATTACTTTGCTTCTTCTTCCCGCCTACCTTTGGATCCGTTTTCGCTTTGGTCGTAAAGCGATGTACACGCCAAACTTTACTGAACATGGCACCGTAAGCTAGTGTAAAACCGGTGGAGAGTAACCAAGCGCGAGCTTGACAAATCTGCAATGTAGAAATATATCAAGTTAGTATGCTTATTTTATTTAAGTCTCGACGATTTTCTACATTCTTTACCTTTGGATATTCATCGGGGCTGACGAAGCGTCCATCGATACCCAGCAGAATGACGGAGATGAGACAAATAATCACACCGAACAGCATGATTGTATTGCAGACGGGATGCGAGGATTGTATTACTCTGCAAAAGTTTGTAAAAATATGCTTATATATTTTGATTAAAAATCAAGTTAAATAAAGTTAAAATGCAAAATTTCGCTTTAAAATATCTTTAAAAACCAATCCGATTTTAATCTCACAACTTTAAAATTGATTTAAAATTCCTTAAAAGTCGCTTGTAAAAAATTCTATTTTTTTTAAATTATAATATAATTTTTTTTTAATGCTTTTCTTTAAATCCCTTTTATTTATTACTATAAAAAATGTCATAATTTAAGTCGGAAAACCTTTTTTTTCTCTTTTTCCAACTTCTCACTTTCATGAAATAATCATCACTTTTTTGGTTTTGAGCTTTCAGTGGCATCTTTCAGTGGAATCTTTCAATGGCATCCGCTGTGCTGCTTACCTTCTGTGCTTGTTCCATATATTGAAGACAATAAGCGCCAAAGCCACCAGAATGCCACAACTGGATATGGTGCACATGCACACGAACAGCGGCAGTGACACAGTACGCAGGACTCGCCGCACAATGGTGCGATCCTGTGGTACCTGCAATGACAGGACGGCATGACGAGGCGAGTGAATGCAATGGCAGCGAATGTGTATTAAAGACTGTTAAAGGTGTAAAAAATGTAAAGAATGTGAAAAATTTTAAAAGAAAAAATCTGCTTGCAGCTTTCGTTTTTCACAGCTACATTTAACAAACTCACTTGGTTTGAAAAGTGAAAATGAAACTGTGGAAATGAAAAGTTGTAAACAGTTTTTAATATTCTTAATGTAAAACTAAATAATTAAAAACTATTTCGTTGTATTTTAAAAGCGCGTAAAGTGAGTGTATGCGTGACCGTATTTGTTTTTAATCTTTGTATTTATTCGGTGGTTTGCATTTTTAGTTCACTGTGTTGATACACCGCGGAGTGTACGCAACATTAATTTCTGCTGTGAAGGCGGAAATTTTGCGGATGTGTGGAAATTGCAAGCGATTTTGTCACAATAGTAAATAACCGCGAAGTTAATTGAAAGGCAAAATGAGACCCTTTTATGTGCATTAAATGCTTTGTTTGAATAACTAATGACATTTTAATAACATCCTTTCGGTTATTTACACTAATGATGTGCAATATTAAAACTAATGATTAAAACTAATGAGGCGCAATATTTTGTCAGCATTTTACAGATAATGAAAAGCTATGGAGAAAGATATGAAATGGATAATAAACAAACTGGATAATAAACAAACTGGATAATAAATAAACTGGTTTTTAACTAAATTGATAAAAGTAATCCTTGTATCATTTCCAGGTCTGAAAAAAACCAATATATTGGAAGTTTTAAAAGACAAACACAATATTTAGAATTTCTTTCCGTAATGAAGTTTCTTGAATTATTAGAAACCCAAAAGTTCTGCTGAAATCTATTGATTTTTTATCGTATTTAAACTAATTAATTAATCGCTTACTTTGCCGCCGTTCCATCGCTCCATATTCAGCCAGGTTAGATTGTCCAGCTGGGTGTCGTAGTAACCCAGTTTTTCGTATTTTCCATTGATCATTTGTTCGATTTGTGTCAACGCTATCCGATCACCTTGCGAACTGAAAGCAACGACGCCCTGCAAAGTAATGGACGTTGATCACAATATTTTCTACATTTAGAGGTGCTTAATTTTGAACTTGAAGAAAATACAAATGAAAAAAAGAAAATAAAAATCAAAAAAATCAAATTTCTCTACAATAACAGATATTTTCTCTTAGATTTTATTCTCTATATTTCAGCTGAAACTTTGCATATTTTAATTAATTGTTAATTATAGCTAAAACTTGTTTGCATATTTTACGATAATTAATTAATTCTTGCATTTCAAGCAATTCAAAGCCTCTGCTGAAAATCTCTGCTGAAAAGCGTGTCAGTAATTTTTAGATTTTTTCCTCTTTCATTCAACAAAAGAGAAAAAATATATTTGATATTGAAAAGAAATCCTTTTCATTCGCGGAAGGTCCTTGCTCATGCACGATTAATGAGCAGGACGTGCGGTGGAAACGGTTTTTTGAGCATTTGTTACAAACTCGAATGGAAAGACAAATCAGACGCACACACACACGCATCTGAATATAAACCGCAGAGTAAGCACAAACGAAAGCACACACACACACACACTTACACTACCTCACCACCACTGGTGCGGCGCGGTTCAAAATTATTTGCTGCAGTGCATCGTAATGCACGACGTCGTAGCAGCAGCAGCAGCAGCAGCTTGCAACTGCATAACGCAGCGCAAATTCACACCAATGTAAACAATGCGCGCGCGCACACACACACACACACACACACACACACGCTTCCACTGATTTGCCATCCCGCAGCTACAGTTGTTGTTGCTGTTGTTGGCAGCGTGATGCTTGCTTTATGAGAGCGAGAGTCCTTGCGAGCGCGAGTGAGTTATTTTTTCTGTTTGCTCTTCTGCTTTGCAACATTCTTTGTTTTTTATCCACGCATCGCTTGAAAACACATTCGGAACACGCAACAACAACAACAACAACAACAACAACAACAGCACTCTGGGATGGTCGAATATTTTGATGCATGCTGCTGTGTATGTGTTTGTGTTTGTGTGTGTATTCATGAGTACCGGAATTTGTGTGGTTTTCCGTGTAGCGGGGGACGCTGCTTTACTGCGTTGTTGTTGCTTTTGTTATAGTTGTTGTTATTATTATTATTATTATTATTATTGTTGTTGTTGTTGCTATTGTTAATGTTGTTGTTGTTATTGTTGTTGTTGATGTTGTAAGTGTGCGCGTCTATTTGTTGCGCTTCTCACACATTGTCAGTGTGTGTGTTTCATTGTAGTGATTTGCGTATGTATATGTGTGCGTGTTTTTGTATATGTGTATGAAAGTGTGTGTATGTGTGTGTGTGTAAATCTTGCGTCACTGCATTTGTTGTTGCTGCAATTTGTTTTAAACCTAATTTATGATTTCTTCGTTTACACGTTTATTTGCGTTTTATTTGTTTATACGTTGGTCTACGTGTGTTTTTGTGACTGTATGTGTGGACCAGAGTGTTTATTTCAGTTTTCTTCTTTCTCCGCTCGTGCGTCCTACTTGTGAATTTGTTTATGCATCCGATTATTTCGCTATTTTTTCTGTGGTTGTTTAATTTTACTGCTTCAAAATATATTTCTCTCTTTTTATTATTTTTGTTTACCTTAATTTTATTATACATTTATTAACTTAAATTTTTGTGTGGTTTTCTTTGCATTCGCAGCAAAGACACGAACGTCTAGTAAAAAATTACAGACTGGTTTACGCGTCAGTCTCCGATACCGGAGTCTCAGATTCGAATTCTAGGATTGACGAACTGAAGTTCGGCAGTTTCCGTGTAGAAATTCATTTACAACAACCTGTAGAGTAGCAAATGTGTGGATTACGATTTTTATAATTTTTATAGTTGGAAAGTCTGCATTTTTTTGTATTTATCACGTTTGCTTTTTATTTAACTGAATTTTTCAATAAAAGGATGTCTTTTGAACTCTCTCCAGCCCGTTTTTATTACATAACTAAATTTTAAATGAGCTTTTATTCTAGAATCTTTCTCAATTCAACCAAACACATCATTTTTTCTTTACTCTACGCTCTGGGTTTTTCTCTCTACGCTGTTATTCCCATTTTTTGTAATTAAAATTAACGAGATGTTCTTTGCGGTTATTTATTTAATTATTAATTTATTCCATAGACATTTTCAACCATTTGGCTGTTGAAGTGTGCGATTTGCTTCGTGTGGCTTTGAAGATTTAATTCATTTTCATTTTCCATTTCTTTCATTTTACTTATATTCGCTTCTTTTAATCTATCGCGTTTTTCTTCCGTTCTCCGATTTTTTTCTCTGCATATTTGATGACTTTACAGCGAAACTTAACGTTGCGCTAACTTAACCCTGAACTATTTTATATCTGTCAAGAAATTGCTTCAATATAAAAACATCAATAGAGAAAAAACTAAAAGAATTGATTATAAATTGCGGGAGAAATTTAAAGGAAAAAAGATTTAAGGAAAACGTCTTTTAAATCTTCGCAGGAAAACCTCTTCAATAATTTTTAAATATTAACATATTTTCTTTTAATTATATCACAAATTAGGTTACTAATGACGTTGATATAAACACAACTAACTGCAACTTTATTATTTTTTGGAATAATAATTTACTGTGATAGATGTCCTCGCAAAATAGAGTTAACAACAGTTTAGCTTCCCGAATAGACAACTGCAACCACAACCGCCCACAACTCGTTCGAAAAAGTCATAATAAATTTGCTCAAGGCTCAAATAATAACAGTAGATTGCAATGACCACCTCACAAACATCAACAACTGCAGCAACACATTTACAAATGACAATAACAACAGCCCGTGTCAAACTTCAAAGTCAAGTGCATTTTAGTTTAGCAAAAACCATTCAACAGTCAGTAATGACAACCAACGAAAACAACAACAACACCACCACCACCACCACCACCGACCAAACAAATATTGACTTTTGTGGAAAAAAATTGATTGTATGATATTTTGTGATATCAGCCTCGCATTGAATTTTAATGAATTCGCCCACCTCACTCAGGCTTAAAATTTCACACAATTTCACACAATTTCACACTTCAAATCAGTGGAAAGAAAATCCTTTATAAACTCACCGAAACACCAAGAAATTGTGTTGAATTCATGGCCGCATATATTTCATCAGCGATATCTTTGTCAGTGTACGTGAAGTCCTTGAGGGACTTTTTGCGCTGCCGTAGTCGTTGCATGGTTTTATTAAAGGCCAGCGCTACACTCCAGACGGCATCGTACGCCAGCGGTGCTTCCTGGTACCCCTCAGGATAGCGATCGTGATTGATGTCGTAGCCTTCATCGATAAGCGCTGAATTCAGCCGTTGGCTGTCGAGTGAAATGAATGGGGGAAAAGAAGAAAAATTGGTAAAGATTTCGAGAAAAAAATTGCATATCATATATATGCGCGTAAAAAAGGAAACCTCAGGCTACACACAGATCTATGTGAGGTCAATGACCGTGCACAATGTGATCTTTATTTATCTGTTTTTTATCTGTTCTTTTTTATCCGTTCTTTTTTTAGGTGTTCTTTTTTATCTGTTCTTTTTTATGTTCTTTTTTATGTATAAGAGGTCAACATTGAAGGTACGCAAGTTGTCTCAAAAAGAGTTTATTTTTGATTAGCTTCTTTGTAAACGCAAGAAATGTGTGGGGGGGGGGGGCGAGCTATGTCAGTCCATAGCCTGACTTTTAGGAATTCACGCTCTATGGAGGTTTCTCGGGAGAGGACCGAGCTTTCTGTGTGCGAGAATGGTAACCAAACGGTGATTCGGCGACTATAGCACGGAGGAAATTTCGCGGTCATCGTAGTTTGCGTAACTTGAGAGAAAATATCCGTAAGTGTTGCGAGAAAATATCCGTCACGAAATGGCAGCCATCGCGGAGTCTACATGCCGAGACGTCATGAGAAATTTTGCTGTTCATTTAAATGAGTGGCGGGAGTGTGATGGTTTACATTTAGATGACAGTGTTTTTGAGAAGTAAATTCCTAATATGTGTGTTTTAATAATTAATGAAGTTTTACCCATAGATGTCACCCCTGTTTTTATAACGATACATCAAATATAAACTTCCTTTCAAGACACCTTGTTTATGCGCGATAGTTTCTCTCAGGTTATATTCATTTATCGGACGTCAGTTGTTATATGAGGGTTCAGTGACTTCTGACTATATATTGATGTGAAGTTATTGACCTTCGGTATTCTATGTAATATCAACGATCTTGGGATCGAAATACGAGGTGTGGCCGCAAGCTTTAAATGTGAGTTTAGTGAGTTCCAGCTGCGATATTTATATAATATCAATGGAGTCTTTTTACAAGTCCGTAAACCTCTAATTAGCTAATTTGTCATTAGCTAAGTCGTCCTTGCCTATTTGTGTTCTATATAACAAAAAATTAACCGCGCTACTGTCTATTTATTTGTTTCCTTTTTGCCTTACCGAAATTCCTCCGCTGTCATGCCGGAAATGGTTGTTTGATTGTTCTGATTCCACATGAGAGCTTCCGTTGTCAGATGTCCTTCGGCTGCGATGCGCATCTGTTCGATGGTGCAGGTAATGCCATCGTTCTCCAAATTGACTTCGTACCAATTATCCTCGTACCAGCCTGCAGAAGACACGCACGACTTAGTAAACGAACACATTTATCGATTAGTGTTAATGGACGAAAATATCAAATGGCTTGTAGGAATGATTGAGGCATAAAATTCATTGGAAGCAACGTGATTTTCTTTAGTACGAGTAATTTAAAATTTCGTGTGTTATCGAGGAGAAGAGAAGTTTTCAGTATTACTGAAAATACTTAATGGATGGTTTTCCCCTAATTTATTATGCATTGATTTCTCTTAAATTATAAACGAAAGTTACGACATGTTTTTGCATGATTTGGCAGATTTGTTTTGAACTCGTCTCACTAATGGCTTTTCAATGTTTAATCAGCTCAATTTGAAATTACTTAGTTGTCATTGATTGTCCTACTTTTGAATGCTATACCACTGGTGTGTCCTGCGGGCGGAGTCAAAGCAGGTGAAATCTACTTAAAGGACTCACAGAACACTTGCAGAAATTCTAAAAAGGATGAGTGAGAGGGGCGGCGGAAGTAAAACAACAGAAAGTAAAAGTTTTAAAGTAATAAAATCAGTAACATTTTACGAAAATGAGAAATAGTTCTTATAAAAAAGAAAACATTCATATCGCATATGAAAGTCTTTAAATTTCTTAATAACTAAAGACTTTTTGAAGCGAATGAATGAGTGAATGTTTTTCTAATTCTAATTCCATTCAATCGCTTTTATTTCAATTGCAGTAATTTATCTCCTTGGCAAGTAAAACGAGTAAATGTTTCCACTTCTTTTCAATGTGCACTTTTTTAACACTCTCATCTTTTAACCCTCGCAAGCTAACGTCACATTTTTTTTCACATATCCTCGCAGCTAATTTCATTTAATTAAACGCGACGCCCACTTAACCCATTTAAGGTCTTCACTTGAGCGGAAAGCAGTTCATAATTTCTTGCCCTAGTGGAAAAGAGCAAACGAAAAATAGAATTCAAATAAATGATATAAAGTAAAATAAAAATACAAGAAGCGAACACACACACACAGAAGTTTGTCTTCAAAATTAACGGTATCTTTAACCCAACAAATTCACGTAATTATTTCAGTATTGTTAACTTCTTTCTTATCTTCGGTTTTTCTTTCTAATTTTTGATCTTTGTTAACTAGACATTCCTGAAAGGATGTTTCAATTAATTTCAAATTTTCCGCAGGAATTTTTGGTTAACTTTGTAAGACTTCAAGGCTGCCGCCACCATTTCGTAGGCCAAAAGCATTTGGCAAAACTTTACTTTTGTTGAATTAACTCTAAAAGTTTGCTTGACGGCAGCAGTAGCGGCAAAAAGTCCTTCTTTTTCTCTACCCCGCATCCAAAGCCCTCTGTGGCAACCACTACACCGTATCATGCTCATTTAGTTGGTCCTGTATTTGAAAACCAAGCAAGGATAAGCGCATTCGAGTGTCAGTTGAGTTAAATTATTGGAAACATTTTCGGTGCGGTAAAATTGATGGTTCCTGCTGTCGAAACTTTGTAACAGAGATACGAGCGACTTAATAGATGTCGTTCTTCAAGTGCTAACGGTGGGGGTGGGGGGAGGGAGTGGTTTGGCTTGATTTCGCACCCGCCAGTAACCTCAGATAAAAACATCACTTTACACAAACTATTTTGTTGTTTGCCGCTCAATTAGTGTTGGATTCCTTCATTAGTCACGCCTTCAATAACATTTTCAACCCCTATTCTGTCCTTTTCACCCCTCTAATTACTACCGTTATTATCTATTTTCTTATATAAAACATTTTCTAATTTTAATATCAGTTGATAAGCGAAGTTTCGGTTACATTTCTTTAATTTTTATATTATCTAAGTTGTGCGTTGTTATAACTTAAATTGTTTGCTTCAAAATCAGTGAAATGAGACTTCCTTCGAAATCTAACTTTGCAAAGAAGTAGCAAAACGAACTGCCAAAGTAAGGTAAAACTTCGCTGTATGTATGTGCAACGCATGTTTGTATGAAAAACTTTTACTTCTTCAGAATTGATGTCAACAAATGTTCAAGTTCTCAAGGTTTTAGAGTGTCGCCCTCTTCAAAAGTTTTCCGGATTCACATGTGAATTTATTTCAGTTCGAGTTATTGTTGTGTTGTTGTAGCTAACCTTTTCTTGTGGTAATAATGTAAGATTTCTTTCAGGATTGCAATTTATGATCATGTTTACTGTAACATTTGTTGAAATTGTTCTTTTTGGAAAAAGTCACTTTAAAAACAACAAGAAATTCAGCTGAGTTAAATTGAAATGAGTTTTATAATATGTAAATCATGTTCTTATTTTTTTTAATTCGTAATTTGATTTCTATATATCGTTTATTTTTATTTTAAGGTGTATTTTTATGCTTTGCAGATTTGTTTACAATATTATGTTACTGCATTTTATGAAAAAAACTAACATTTTCCCTAAGCAATCATCAATTCTTTATACAGCAAAAAAAAGTCCCCGCAGAAAAGTTACATTCCTTCTACTTTTAAGTACTTGCATCAAAAATAAAGGAAATATAAGGAGTATATTTTAGAAAAATAAGGGAAAGTCATTGTCAATTTGTTATCATAATACGAACTTCGTCCTGTATCGCCGTAATACTTAATGCACATCTACAACGACTGGTGTATCATGACAAATAAACATTGCTGTCGCCATACCAATATACGATTTAAAGGTTCAACAAATAATAACATTTTCTTTGTTCTGTAGTTCTGCTTTACTGTTCAGTAATTACTTCAAGCAAAGAGAAAGGATCCGAGACAAGAGAAAAATGCGGAAAGACACACATATAAAATTATTGTTTGTGAAATATCACCAAATAACCAACAATATTGTTATAGTAACAATAAAGATTCACATACAAATTTAGAATATAATGAAAATAGAATACCCAGGAAAAACATTAATAGAATAGAATCCCCAAGAAAAACCAGCAAAAACCTCATTAGAAAAGAATTAGACCGATTTTACTGGATTGCAATGAGAAAGCTACTGAGTGGATAGCAACGAGATAGCTACTGTGCTAATTGCCGGTGGCACTGTGGACTAGATAGCCTATATGGACTATCATAGCGATTGGTCAGTCGGCTTTAACCTAACTTAACCCATCCTACTGCCTATTGGGTTAGTCACAGAATTTTAAGTTCCTGTTCATGGTGGGGCGGCTGTGTTTTTTGGAGGAATTTATAGGAGAATTTTTGGGAGCGGTTCTCTGAGTCCAAGGAAGGCTCAGGAAGCAATTTATTGGAAATGAACAACAACATAACCAATGCAACACTAAATAACAATAAAAAAAAGGATTCGGTTAACCTTCCTTCAGAAATAACCATGCAAAAGAGAACAGAATGCGTTAGAATTACTTTCAAACCCTGTGCGAAAGGGGAAGTAATGCAAACCACAGCGCGAAAGGATGCTCGATTCAATGCGTTTCGATAGAAACCTTTCAAGTCAAGATTTTAGTTGCTCTGACAAGAAAGCAAGATATTCTGGCCAAAAAGGAGCAAAAAAGGAAGGATGAGGAAAATAATAAAATAATAAGTATGAAGAAACAACAAAAACCACATAGAAAACTTAGAGAAGAAGAAACACAAAGAAAAAGGACGAATGTTTCCCAGTCAATAAATTCCTTCAGTAGCAAGGAAGCGAAGGGATTCGAGAAGTTTTCAGTGAAATTTTATGCGCTTTATTTTACTTTTATTATTAGGATTAAATTATTAGAATCGAATGGAAGTTCGAGTGAAAGTTTCCATGTGAAAGATAATGAAATTTAATTAAATTCCTCCTTCGGTGAAGAGATCAAATTTTCAAACTTTTAAAAGTTTGAGAGAACTTCGGTTTTTCGTTTTCAAAAGGAAAAAAATAGAAGAGGTTTCAAAATAATATTTTTTCCAATGAAAAAACATTCTCTAATTAAAATTCAAACAATGAAAGTAATCTCGCCCAGTTGCATTCGAAGTTTTCGGCAATATTTGATACCATTTTCGTAATTATCATTTTCATTTTTTCCTTTTCTTATCTCAGCAGTTCATTAAAAAGCAAAAGTTCGCGAAGATTAAAGGATTGCAAAAAGTTGTTTACGCGTTTTATCAGCGTTTTAGTTCATTAAGGACCTCGCTAACCACCGCATCTTAATGCTCTCTGAAAGCTCTTCCTTTTCATTCATTTATTAACTTGGCTAAATCGGAAATCCTTAAGGTTTTCACCGCTATATCTCTCTCATCGCGGTTTCTTCCCCTAAATAGTCTTTATACAGCTTTAGTAGATTTTACGTTATGGCGAACAGTGTGCTTCTTCTGGATTTCTTTGCATTCTTTTGCTTTCGTCGGAATTTTACTTGCCTTGATTTGCTTCGGTTGATTGTGGTCGACTTTGGTTGGATTTGAACTGATTTATTTGTATTTGATAGGTTTGGCCTCGAGTTTGGTTAACTAAACGTATAACGCTGATTTCGGTGTGAAAGGGTTTCATTAAGTTGGATTTTAATTGGTTCGGTAGGTTTCATTAAGTTGGATTTTAGTTAGTTCGGTAGAAGTCTTATTAACCGACTAAGCAAGGTTATATTAGATATGGTTCAGTTAGATATGGCTGAGGAAAATATAGTTCAGATAGGTAATGAGGTTTCCTAAGTCCAAGCTAAACTTGCATGCTTGATATTGTGTGAACATTTCATTATATGGGTGATAAATTCTAGAAAAGTCAATATAAATCCTTGTGACGAATAATGTATGCGAACCCTTTACTCTTCTCGACCGACGAGCTTCGAGTGATTTCTAAATCAACCCCTACAGTATGAATGACAGTTCAGAAGCTACTGTTGGCAGCTTTAACAACAGCAGCTGCCATAAAGTTACCTGGTTTTCTTCCAAACTCAGTAACAAATCAAACGACATCCCGTTCGTATGCAGAGACCTGAGCTGTCCCGGGAGGTTAATTTTAAATTTTATGCGAAATACGTGTGCAACGTGACCGAAAAAGGACCGAGAAGACAGAGAAAGATGGAGAATTTAAGAAAATACAATAGATACGAGTTGGTAATGCGCAGCAGATTGTAATGAAAGCAGGAGAGAACTATTTCGATGTGCCACCCGCAGGTGACTGTGAAAGCGATGGAAAATTAAATGCACAGTGAAAGGTAGAGCAGAGGGAAAATAAAGCGAAGGCTATTTTTACTTTCGTTAAATATCTGTAGCAGTAATTAGTGAAATTACGGAAAACTGTAAACCACAAAACCAGAGCAGAGAAACCGCAAGAAAACCGTGGTGTAATCAAAGAAGAAAATGGGTAATTGAAAATTCCTTAATGAGTTAGTAACACAACTTCAATGTCTTCTATAATTTTTAAATTTTGAGCTTTTATATGTGTAAAACTGATTTCCTAAAACTGAAGTCGCTGTTATGGATGAAATTTGTGAGTATTTAAAGGATTTGTTTGCTCTCAACTTACCGATAAAAAACCACACGTACGCTCTACCGTACAACTGCTGTTTGTACATCTCGCAGAGTACACGACGCGCTGCGACCACATAGAAGAGCCCGACTATAATGCGCGCATCCTGGCGTCGTAGATTGCGCACCGCATCGGTTGGATCGGAGAGAAATGATTGTCTTGTGACGATTTCGACACCTGCTTCCATGCAGCGGTTTTCGAGATCTTCAACGGTCTGCAGAAGGAAAAAGACTTACATTAAATATATAAAATGGTAGAAAAAGACATATAAATGGTAAAAAAATTCTGATATAAAATTCGTCAACTAGTTGATAAATAAGAGAGAAAAGTTTCTTGCAATTTTTTTTAATATTAAATACGTCGTCACCTCTTCAGGCGTTTATTGGCTACCACCGAACATTGAAGATTTAATAAAATATTTTCTTTGAAAAATAAAAAGTTAAGTTTTTCTTCTTAGAGTAAAATTTAATATATAAAATGCAAATTTATGCATGCACATCCAACTTTTAAACACACTCATCATACCCTCTACATACACACGCACACACACACACACACGCACACACACAATCACATAAAAATCTATCTACGCCTTTATTTTTTCACTGCCTCGTGAAAGCATTTTATTAATAAATAAGTTCCTTGCTGCTGACAGCTTCTGGAGGACCTGAAGAGTTAAATATGCCGAAAAAGTTTTTCATTCTTTATAAAAATAGAGCGGGCAAAAATACACACTTGCAAAAACACACACACACACACACACATACACATATATATATTGACATATAGTAGTCGTCAGCACATTGATGTGGATGCCTTGAATTTCGTTAAGCATAAAAGTGAAATGAAAATGCTTGGCTGTCAGCATCTCTGCCTGCCTGCCTGTCTGTCCATCCGTCTGTCCTGTGTGTAGATGTGGTTGGTGTGTTTGTCTGTATGTTGTTTTTGCAGAGATAGTTCAGCGTTAGTGTATCAAACGACCGGATCGAATATATTACGATGATCCGTTGAGGGCAAGAAACTGGAAGCAATAAAACTTCTGGTTTATGAGGTTTCCTCCGTTCGTCCTTTGCGCTTTCCTTTGCTTCTGCTCTTTTATTGCTTTTCTGTGTTTTCTGGGTTTCCTGGCATGCGACTAAAGAGGTCAAAGTGATGAAGGCTGCGGGGATCCCATTGTATTATTGGTTCAAGGTTATCGAAATTATGTGAATGAAAGACTTTGAAGAAGGGTGAGCACGGCCTGAGAGAGTTGGTGGACAGGGCGCGGGCCCGGGGGGTGGGGGGAGGGTTGGCAGAATGTGACAGCTTTATTACTCACACCGTAAATTTTCTCATATATACAATTTTCAGTTACTCATACTACTTGCAGCGTCTCGTCGTGATTTAATTTCAACATAACTAATTTTCTACGCAATAAATTCGTTGTATTTGTGATATATACTGCAGAGCGTGATAAAATACACACACACACTCTCGCCCATCATCACTCCGTACTCACACACACACACACACACACACACTGGCAAATCTACTGATATGATTGCCACTCTGCGAGACAAATTAAATTTTGTCACTTAAATTGAGCTCGAAGCTTAACCGAGCGGCCAACGCTTGACATCAGAAAAGTTTACGGAATCGGAAATTATTGCTTGGTGGCTGAAGTTGAGAACCTTTTAAGCGCTTGCAGAGTATCTGGAAAAGTAGATTTGGATCGCATGGCAGTGGGCTGCCTGCTTCGGAAAAGAGAAGCGAAGATTTATTGGTCGATTGAGTGTGCAGAAGTCTTATTTGTTATTATTAACTGACGGTTGACCACACAAAAATCAATCAATATTAGATTTACTTATATTTAGAAGAAGAAGTAAAAAGTTGAAATTTATCTCAGAAATGTTAACGTTAACTTAGCTGAAAATTTGTATTTCTTTTATAATTATAATTATTTGTTATAAAATTTATTGAGAAATGTAATTTGCAACTATTTTATTATATAAAATTTAATACAATTTAATACAATTTATTTTGCGTCTAATGAATTCGAAGTAGCACTGAGAGGTATTGTTTGTGCTGTTGTTGGTTTAATTCTTGTCTTTTGATTTTTTGTATTCTCTTTTATCTCCTCCTTCTTGTTGTTTCCTTTCTCTTTCCTTTCGCCTGATGCAGCTGCATTCGGCGACTATGAGCTGCCATCGCATTCACATTAAACACCGACAATTCCACGACGAGCGCCTTATCGGTGCTTTCTTCATTTATAGTTGCTTTGTTCATTTTATGTGACTGTAGAGATCCTTTTACATACACACACACACACACACATGCTGAACACATATAAAACTCAACCTTTACAAGTAAAGATAATAAAACACAGTAAAGATAATAAAAAGTTTTCTGGCTCCCTTACGCGTTTCCACACACGTATAATGGAGCCAGCGTGTGTACGTGTGCGTGCTTACGTGTTGGCGCGTACGTGTGTTGGCGCGTATGAGCCCGTTATCCGGGGATTATATAGACCTCTGTATTGCTGCATTTTAATTTCCTCCGAGACTTCCGTTTGGCCTCAATATCGAGGCTGCAGTACTAAAATTGAATTTCCGTGTGAAACAAAAAACGCCAACAGGCATCTTCACGGAGATGCTGTATATATGTGTGTGTGTGTGTGTGTGTGTTTCAAATTGTATGGAAATAGCTGTATAAATGTATCAGTATCTTTATCAGTCGTAGACCCAGTTTATGTGCGAATATTTTAGTTAAATCGAGTTCGAAAAGTGAACTCCTTTGGGTTTCCGGTTTTCAAAAGTAAAACTTCAATCGTGTAAAAGTATTTAAATGTATGCAGACTAAAGTTGGAAGAAATACACGAATATATACGAGTACATAAAAGCATTAAGAATTTACTGATTAAAATTTAATATAATGGAAGTCTAAACAAAATCGATTAAAATAAAAAAACGTAAAGACAGAAATACATTAAAATAAAAAAAACTAAAATAAAAAAAACCTAAATAAAATATATTACAATAGAATAACAGATAATTAAATAGAAATAAAATAGGAAGAAATACAGTAGAAAGAAGTAGAGCGGAAGCAGGTAAAAAAATACAAACTTGTAATTTCATCAGTGTATTTAACCTTAATTTTATTTATTTGTTTATTTTGTATCCAATTTATTTTCATGCATATTCGATATTTAGCGGTGTATCAATTGCAAGCCGATTCTCACGCATAGAAGTAAACTCACTCGTACTCGATGAAATTTATGAGTTTACCGACATATTGATAATTTGTGAAATTGAAAATTAATTTCCGTTTTAATTAATTGTAAAATTTACTCGACTTTTACTATCCTTGGCAGCACAAACACATTTAAATACCTTGAAGCTACGCAAACAAATGCAACCTACATTGAATGATAAACAGAAAAACTTACACACGCACAATTAAATATAATCGATAAATTCAAATTGTGGCGAGCGATTGTTCGGTTATTGTGAATAATAATCGCTTGTGTTGTTGCACGTAGCTGTTGTGGATTTAAGTGCAGACATTTCATTTAATTTGTATTACGAGTATATATTGTGAAATAATTGCGTTATGTTTATCTTGTTCAATTTCAGTTGCTGCTGCAAATTCACAGTCGTGTATCCTTCCGAGTTCTCAACTAATCGAATACCGAAGCAGAAATGCATGGAAACAAATGAATTTTAATTCTTTGTTTGATTTATTCTTACAATTATTTGTATTTCCTAAAATTTACATTTAATTCTATTTAGTTTTGCTTAAATCTCTGCTAAGAATCTTTAAAAATCCACTTAATTCAAAACGAATTTGTTGCTTCTTTTCATTCACTGACTTTGAAACAATTTCGTCGTCAGTCTCTTGATGATTCCAACTGAATGTCCTTTCCGTGGCTGCTCTCGTCTAAAGCACTGCGACAACATTTATTATTCTTTATGATCACTTGTTTGCGCCGAAGTGTTTTAGTTGCATAGCAAGCAGTCAGCCGTCTTCGTGACTGCAATCTTCCGACACCGAAAAACACTCATTCGCTACCTTTGCGCTTGCAACTCGCGTTGGCCACATCGCGTTGCCTCTTGTCACGCGGGACACCGACTGCCGACTGCGAGATTTTCGTCCACTCTACCATTACGAGGGCAATTTTAGTGGCTGCTGGCAGTGCCTTCGCCGCTCCTGCTGCTGCTGCTGCTACTAAAGTGGCGATGCTTGAATTAAATTGAATTCCAATTGAAACTCAAAGCAATTCGTTCTGTGAATACCGAAGTAGTGGAAAAAGTGTACCGCGGTCGAACCGCTCTAAAGTGGGTGCTCTACAAATACTCGAACGGTGCGATTGTGTGTGTGTGTCGTGTGTGTGTGTATGTGTGTGTCGTGTGTATGTGTGTGTCGTGTGTGTGTGTCGTGTATGTGGGTGGCAAGAACTACCAACAACCGGTGAAGCAATAAATTGTTGAATTTTCTTCGCCAGATTCTTCGGGATGTTGGAACTCGTACACCCCGTCGTGTTATCCCTGCACCAGCCTGGCAAGACGATGGTAGCTGGACCCACACATGAAGAAAGGAAGCTGGTGGAGAAGGAATGGAAGAGAGAAGTGGGTCTACATGTTCGCAAGAAAGAGGTCATCGTCGGTTGTACTCGTATTACACTTGCAGCAGACGTTTGTCTGCATTTCAATTCAATTTATTGCTTGAAGATTATTTCCGTCTGTATATTTGTAAGTGTGGTTGTGTGTGTGTTTGACCGTCTGTAATGCCTTTACTGCACATCCTTGTGTACAGAAGATTGCCGCTTAAATTGGATTAAATGTTCCACAGCAGTAGCGCCCCAGGGGGAGAATTTGAGGGTTCGAGAATTTTAAAGTCAGTGAAGTCCTTTGCAGTGAAATGAATTCGTCGAAGTGATTTCTATGTGATTTCATCGAGCGGCATTTAAAGTCATCGGAGGCACTTATATTCACCGAAGTCATTCGTAATAAATCGAAATATATTCAGTCAATCAAAGTAATTCTAAATTTTTAAAAAATGTTAGAAGGAATTTTGAATTCTTTTGAAGTCATTAGTATTATTTGATGTAATTTGAAGTCAGTTGCAATCACTTAAGTAATTTAAAGTATCTTAATTAATTTTAGGTAATTTAAAATCTTTGGAGTTACGGAATTAAATTGAAGTAATTTGATATTTGCATTTGGAATTAAGATTTGGAATTAAGATACTTGAATTCGTTGTAATCCTCCAAGTCATTGGTGTCATTTGAAATCACTAAAGTCATGAGTGTCTTAAGGTAATTTGAGCCCATTGAGGTCTATATAAATCAACTGAAGTCTATTGAAATCAGCTGAAGTAAGTTAAGGTTGTCATATTAATTTGCAGAAATCTTTTAAAGTATATGAAATCAATCGAAGTTATCAAAATCACTTGAATTCGCAGAAGTAATTTGGAGTTAGCGAAACTAATTTGAAGTTAAGCGAAAACTCAATTTATTGAAGTAATTTAAGGCTCTACCATCTTTCTAAGTTACTTAAATTCTTTGAATATATTTGTAGTTACTGAAATCCATTGAAGTCGTTAAAAATACTGAACTAATTACTTCGATTATCGCATTAGATATATTATTCGTTATTATTTTAAACTTCTTGAAGTAATTTCAAGTCAAATAATGTCGTTGAAATTATTTTCAGATACACAGTATCTGAAGTCATTTGAAGTCACTTGAAGTTGTCGAAGCTAACTAAAAGCGTTTTAGAAAGTTGTTAATGCAATGTGATACCAATTATCTCTCTAACATTTGCATATTTGCCTTGCTCTTTCCTTAATTTCTTATCTCTCCCTTTCTCCTCTCTCACTATTTCTCTCTCTCTCTTTCACTCTCTCTATTTCTTTTTGTTCCTCTTTTCAGCTGGGTAATTGTTTTTAATTTGCATATGACTGAAATAAAATCACCACAACTTCCGGCTTTTACTTCGGTTTTTATAACAGCGAAAGATGAGCCTTTTGTGCCGCTTCAAGAGCACAACGCTTAACCCTGACATGACTTAACCCATTAACTCACTCATTGCAACTCTTAACTCATTTGTGATAAATAACCGGGAAAGAAGAAATTATCCTCAAAAAGTTCGTATATTTCAACAGAATTTTCTCTGTTGGTGAATGAATTATTTCTGTGAATGTTATTGCAATTTTATGACTTCTTATAATTTTTTATAATTCTTAAATTCCCAACTTCTGGTTGAATGATGACGTTTCATTTTAGACACTTTCGTTTTGAAATTCGTTTTGGGATTTTCAATTCGGGTTTTTCAGTTGTGGAGTGGTATTTCTATTTAATTTAGAAGAAGAAACTTCAAGTAAGAAACACATTTGGCGCAAAAGTATGTTCGACTGACCCTTCGGTTTGCATGAGGGTTAAAGACAACTTTTATTGCACAGCTTCTACAGGATAAATCACTGCATAATTTCAGGCGCACTGAATGCAGTCTTTCCAACAGCGCCATCGTAGTGCATGAAGCCGGAACTTCACGAGTTGACGCTCGCAGAAGAAGGAATAAAAAACGCAACGAATCTCTAGAGTCAGGAAATTCATTTTCCTGAATAGCATAACGAAGAGAAAATTGAAATAATGAAATAAAACAATAATAAGGTAATAGAAATCATTGAAAGAAAAATATAAAGGCTGAAGGTAGGGGAAAAGAAGAGAAAAGAGAGAAGAGGAAAAGGAAAGAAGAATTAAAAATGGAAATAAAATAGAAAAGTAAAATAGTAAGAGAAAAGAAATGCAAGAGGGGATTTCTTGGCAGTAACAAAAAGTTTCTCTTTCGTTGGTTTTAGTTCGTAATTAATTCCTGGTTTCATAATCAAGTGGCAACAATTACAATCGCAACAACAAAAAGAACAACAATAGCTTTTGCATTGCGGGGGAAGATGGGAGATCCATGTCGAGAGTATTGAAAATTATGGATTGGAAGATAAGCTCTCAATTTTCTCTTCTCTCTGATTGATATTTCGTAGCTATCGGTCTCTCAGTTAAGTCTGTTCCGACTTCAGTCCGAACTTAGACATGATTAGACGTCAAAAACGATTAAAATCACGAATTAGCAGTGGGAAAGAAGGCGGAAATGGGCCTCCAATGCTGGAGTAACAGTGAAATGTAGAACGACCGTCGAAAACTGACACCTTGATTGATATGAATGACAGGATGACAAGGCAGGTGAGAATGTTAGCGATGATAATACCTAACATGCAATTTCTATGTAAGCTTATTCTTCAGAGGGAAAATGACCGACAAAATATGACACGTGATAGCGAATGTTCAATTTTATTAAATTAAAATTAAGATAAATTGAATATATAAACTACAAAAACAAAAAAATAATGAATAGTAAAAAGTGAGAAAATTATTAGAAAAATAATTTAATGAAAATAATCGTGTAGCTGTCAAAAAATGAAGTTCAAAAGGCAAAGTTCAAAGGAAAATTTGAAGAACACACAAAAAGGAATTCAATAGAAAACACACAAATATCCAACTAATATTTTTTGTATAAACGTAAGTTCAACATAAAATAAAATAAATGCAGCAGAAACTACACAAAATGAAACTAAAGCGATATTGAAAAGAAAAAAGGACGCAATAGATATTTTGATAAAAACGCACACGGCAAGCGTAGATTTAATGAGGCCAAGAAGAGGTCGAATTACTGCAGACATCTTGATGAGATGGTGAAAATAAATAGCAAAGGAGAGAGAAGAACGTGATGGAAAGGACAAAATAAAGAAATGAGGCAATAATGAAGTTTAAATTTCAATAACAGTCTTCAAATAATTATTATCAAACTTTATAATTATTTATAAATAATTATTATCAAGCAAAAGAAATATTTTTAGAAACTATTCAATTTCTCGGTATCGATTCTCGTCTCAACTGAAAATTACTGTCTCGTCTGGGTTTTGTCTCGATTAGAAAAGGCTGTCTCCACCTCTATTAACGCTTCGAATTCGAGGGAAGAAAAAGTTGGTATCGTGATCTATTGATTATCACTTCAAAATCGAGACGAGAAGAAGGTTGATTTTGATTCTCGTCTCGATTGAAAAGGCTGTCTAATCTCTATTATCGCTTTAAATTGGAGACGAGAAGAAGACGGTCTCGATCTCGATTTTCATCTGGAATGGAAAAAGCCGTCTCGATCTTGAAATTGAGAGAATCTTCGATCTTGAGAACAAGAATGTTCTCGTCTCGTGCGCATCAATTAGAATTCCATTGTCCTTTCTTAATCCTTTCGTTTTCCTTTGTTAAACTCACCGATATGAAGACCTCTTCCGCCTGCTGCAGGATGGCCACACGTGACCAGCCGAATTTCTTCATTAATTTTATTCTAGTGGGGTTGTGAACGGTGGCGGAGGGATGAGTACGAAAGAGCGTAGGAAAACGACTGCGGTCGGAGAGAGCGGGACTTGAGGCTCCGTAGCACAGCTGTAAAGAGAAATATTGTAGTGTGAATAATTAGAGAAATTTTCTGAATTAAGAAGTTAATTTTCATTATTTATTTCAATTGCTTATTTAATTTTTTTAATCGTTATTTTAATTATTATAGATATCTGTGGTTATATGTGGGTTAATACTTGTTACTCACCACATTCAGATTCCACATCTTGGCCGCCTCTGCTACTGTTGTACACACTGTACTGCAACCGGCCAGCAGCATCAGCTTCTGCGGCCGATTATATAGAAGATTGTACATCACACTGGCACCCAAGCCGGGCTCGCACTAGGAAAGAAGAGAAAAACATCGAATTATATTTACTTATTTAAAGAAAAATACGTTTACATGAAAATGCTAATCAATAATTCTTAGGAGCTCTTAGTAGGTTTTGAAATTCTTAATAAGTGTTTCAATTTTAAATAAGCTTTTTGGTTTTAATATCTTCTCTGCGTTTCTGTGTGGTCTACAAAAAATACAAGATTTCACCCTTTTGAAGGAGGAAATACAGTGAAGAAGCCATCTTCCTCAAAGAGTCCTTTGCAGGCAGTCATTAATATGGGTGCTTCAAGGTTACTGGTTTCAGTTTTCAAAGTTGTCTTCAGTTTTCAAAGTCTTCAACTGCACCTCCTTATGCGCGCCCACATGCAATGTTTTCCCTGCACTCAAGAGCGGCAACCCTACTTAATGACGAGGTTGACTACTTAACGATCCCCATTCTCTTCGAGCTGACTGCCTGTCCTTCCCGTATACCAACCGTCTGCTCCACTCAACTGTCTGTCTTTCAGTCATTCCTTCAGTCAGTCTTTCCTTTCAGTCATTCCTTCAGTCAGTCTTTCCTTTCAGTCTTTCCTTTCAGTCTTTCCTTTCAGTCTTTCCTTTCAGTCTTTCCTTTCAGTCTTTCCTTTCAGTCTTTTCTTTCAGTCTTTCCTTTAAATTTAGTGAGCCTTTCACAGTCCTTCCACACTCCTTCCACACACCTTCTACACACCTTCCACACACCTTCTACACTCCTTCCACACTCCTTCTCTTTCATCATATTCGTCTGTCTGTCGGCACCTCTGTATTAACTTCAAATTTATCTTTCATGTAAACTTTCTTCTACTTTGAAAACTTTTCCTTGAAATTCTGGCTGCTACACAAATTTTTCATGTTGTTTGCATGCGAACCGCTAAAAGTACAACCTTTTTTTTCTCTGACACAACAACACATGTTGGTCGGCCAGCGAAGGCTAATAATTATGACGTTCAGCTGACGTTAAAGTGGTGGCGCGTACCACAGCTACCGCTAACTTGACCTTGACATTAGAGTGTCTCAAGGAGGAAATTCCATCAAAGTGAAGAACACGAAAGGAACCTCGGAGGACAACAAAGCGTGGAGTGGAAAGAGCGAGCCATGAAATCGGACGAACAACAGCCAAATGGTTGATGGATTCAGACTGACAAGCAGACAGACATTCTGACGAATGGCCCTTCCATAGAAGAGCCTTCCAGCCCTGATTTAGCTGAAGGTTGAAAGTTCAGTGGAGTGGAGTGGAGTGGAGTGGAGTTCAGTTTCATATTCAGTTGAGCGTCATTGAGTACAGCTGTTGGCCGATCTATAATGCCAGTTATTAGCCTCGTTAGCGGGTGGTGGAATCGAAAATTGAAGGCTAGACGACTGTCGGTGTTGAGTGGGAAAACGATTTAGCAAAGTAATGATTTCAGCAGGTTTTCTCGAACGTTTCTAGGTCGGCTTTTATTGCACTACAAATTAAAAGAACGATTTCAGAAGGTCATATGGAAATATAATATTGATGTGAAGGTCAAATGTAAGCGTATGCAAGATTAGTGGTTATCTAGTTATAAATATAAATATTTAAATTTTCTCAAAATCTATAAATATTCATAAAATTCACTTGAAAATTCAATTCAAGTCGAGTAATTCATTAGAAAGTAAGAAATTTTTTTTAAATTTCAATATTTTGCAACAATTTTCAAACTTGGAAAGAGAATTCTGATAAAAAGAGAAATGAAAATAAACAATGAAAATGAATAATGAAAAGTTCTCATCAAAAACTTTCCTAATTCATTAGAAAGTAAGAAATTTTTTTAAAATTTCAATATTTTGCAACAATTTTCAAACTTGGAAGGAGAATTCTGATAAAAAGAGGAATGAAAATAAACAATGAAAATGAATAATGAAAAGTTCTCATCAAAAACTTTCTTAATTCATTAGAAAGTAAGAAATTTTTTAAAAATTTCATTATTTTGCAACAATTTTCAAATGTTGAAAGAGAATTCTGATAAAAAGAGAAATGAAAATAAACAATGAAAATGAATAATGAAAAGTTCTCATCAAAAACTTTCCTAATTCATTAGAAAGTAAGAAATTTTTTTAAAATTTCAATATTTTGCAACAATTTTCAAACTTGGAAAGAGAATTCTGATAAAAAGAGAAATGAAAATAAACAATCAGCGGGGCGGCTGGTTGAAATTTAATGACATGCCAACATTTTGTAAGTGTAGACTGAATGAATTTGTAATGAAAGCAATCAATTAGGGGAATAAAAAAATGGAGGACAGGCTTTCGTAGTCGCGTTTGCGTAATTATTGCTCTTGCTTTGAGACAAAAACCTACTGACCAACTTATTTTGTTTCTCTTCCCGGATAGTGGAACATTTTCATGCATCTTTAATTGGCACAGAAACTATTGCTTTCTCTCAGAAACATATATATTTTCAAAACTCAAGCATTTTCAGAACTCATGCATTTTCAAAACTCATGCATTTTCAGACCTTCACCAGTTTTGTCATCATCAAAATTGCCAATGACCGAAAGAAAGCCGGGCCGACATGCTTAAGCATAAAAAAAAAAACTTAAATTGCCATTCATGGCATTCAAAATTGCCAAGTTTAAGTTTTATATAAACTTCGTTGGCTTTTTTCTGTAATGAAAACTTCGCAGAGGTCAAGAAACTTTTTATTTCCTTATTTCTTCCTTAATTTTGGCTTTATTACGTCATTATTTAGCTGTTCTCTATTAATTATCTATACGAAAATTTGCTACTCCTGTTAAATTGAAACGTAAAAGGATAAAAATGCAAATATCTTTCTTTCGATGGGAATTTATTTGAAAAGGTTTTTGAACTTTGTGTGATAGTTTTTTTTCCTCTGTTCAAAATATGACATGCCAAAAATTAATAAATTATTCATCATTATCACGAAAGCATAGTTTTGCAAAGAAAAAAGAAGAAACTATTTATAAAACATTTGAAAAAAAGGCTAAACGTGCTTAATGTGAGAGCGAAAGAGATGAAAACAAGAAAAAATATAGAATAATCTAAACATTTAAATCATTTCAACTTCACAGTAATAACAACTTTTACAGCACCGAGAAACACTTTAGTTCTCAACACACTCATCCTCTCAAAGCTCACACTACCAACTGCACACACACACACACACACACACACACACACACAGACACACACACACATAGGACTGCTTTATAGCGTCGTGATAACCTCTGGCATGCTCTACATCAGCCCATTCGAGCTACTTAACACCATTTTAGCCACTGTAACGTCACATTTTAGTGGCAGCTCCTCGCCATCACGAGCACGCTATTTTGAGTTTAGAGGGCAGCGTGTTGTGTGTGTTGTTGGTGCTGTTGTTGTTGTTGTTGTCGCCGTCGTCCTTGTTTTCTGTTTCATAACTGCGCAACTGCCGTGCAAGCAGGCCAAACACGATGTCCTCGACTTTGCCAACGGCATCGACAACAGCAGCAGCAGCAGCAGCGATTTGCATGTCCAACGCGATGAAGTTCACACGGGTCACGGAGGGCGAGCCGGCTTATGTATTGCAAGCATTTTGTTTGCCACTTTTTTCCTGCCTCGAATTGCTTTTCGTTGTTAGCGCTAATAAATACGCTGCTGGAATTTATTGTTTTGTTTTGCTGGTGGGTGCGGGCGGGCGCTGACCTTGTGTCACCTTGACTTCAACGGAGTTCTGATGAGAGTTTGGGTTGCTCTTGTTGTTGCTGTTCGTCGTACTGTTGCTGTAGCTGTCGTCGTAGTTGTAGTCGTCGATCTCGTCTTCATTCGTATTGTTGTTGTTTTAGTAGTTGCTGTTGTTGTTTTATTAGTTGCTGTTGTTTTTTTAGTAGTTGCTGTTATTGACGAAAAACTTCTGATTTCACAAGCAATGAAACTCATTCGAGAGCGAAAAAAGTTCTTATTTGCGTTGCGTGCAAATCACGCGAGTTTCAGTGTTGTTTTTTGGATTTAATTTTTCTTCAAAAGTCACGGTTAATATTTGAGGTCAATTGTGTGACTGACTTTGTCGTCGCGTGTCGTCCTAATTTCACTCTGACGAATTTCATTAAGACGCGTCATGCATGTGGATGTCATGTCACTCGTATATTAAGGATTTCCATGTTTCCATGTTTCAATGTAAAATAAATATTCGAACGTCACAATTCAATAAATCTTCTCGTTTTTTCTATTCCATTGTTGCATCAGTAGAAGTTCGCGCAGTGCAAACTCGAGAGGAAACTTCGCAGTAAAATCTCGGATATCCGCAAGCAAATAAAAATAAAAAAAATAGTTAAAAATTTATGTACGTGAATTCGTTGAAAACCACTTCGAATGTCTAAAGAAAACATGAGAAATACTATAAAAAACACCAACAATGTAAGTAAAATCAGAGAAGGTATTTGATTTCATTTTCTCTTTTATTTTTCGGAGTGAAACTTGGCGTGCCAGAAGGACGTTTAAACTCACATTAAGGGATCCTTCAACTACGTTAATCTCCATTAAACGCAACAACACTTGCGTGTCTCTATTTAATTCCAATTATAACTCCTTCGTAATTCTTCTGTTCACGAAATTTTGAGCTGTAATGACTTGATGAGCATGAAAAAGCTTTCAAATGCTACGCAATTTAATAAAGTAATTAAAAGTTTAACAAATAAAAAGCGGTAACAAAGCATTAACTTAACTCGCTCTCTCTCTCTCTCTCTTCCCCCAGAAAAAGAGAACTAGAGAGAAAGAGAGAGAGAGGAAGAGAGAGAAATTTCTAATTACTATATTTTTACTGCTGAATTTTTTTAACTAATTTTCGAACTGATTTAAAGTCAGTGAAATTCTCCAGAAGAAAATAAATAAAATTAAAATAATAATAAATAATATATATTAGTAAAGTTGCTAAAAAAGAACAATAAAATCAAAAGTGAAAAATCCAAGCAATTAAACTAAACTATAAAAACAGAAACGCAATTTTTTGCTGCTCTCTGCCAAAAAAGAAAAATTGAATAGAGGAAAAATACTGTTTACAATTCTAAATAAATCCTTTAGTATTTTTTCCACATATTTGCATGTTAAATGTTTTTCTTGTTTGTTTTTTCAGATGTGTTATTTATTAATTGTTGATCTCATTCTGCTTTCTTTCATTCCTCGTCATTGATGTTGTCAGTTTTTGCTTGAGTTTCTGAATTTATTAATTGGTTGCATTTTTTGGTTTTTCTAGCTAGCTTCTGCTTCTTTCTTCGCCATTCCACGCTGTTTTTGTTGCCATTGCGTTTTTGTTGCCATTGAGTTTTTGTTTACTTAGCAAATTGTTGCGTTTCATCATTCATGCATGCTGACCGTCATCCTTGATTATAATTGAAGGTTGGTTGTTAAGCAACACAAATATTTAATTATAAAAATAACACGCAATTCAATCTATCAACGAATCCGCTATACGAGCGATATGAGCGTCATAAATCATTTTCGTCGAAGGTTGGCCGCTGCAGGGTGGCGTATTCAAGTCCACCGATTTATTAGGCGCTGCCTGCGGTCAGGATTACGATGCAAACATGACTGACTGTCCTGTTTGCAGATTTTAATAGATTAACAATAAAGCAACGCGATGGATGAGCGTGAATAACTAGTGACTTTCATTCAGAAAACGATTTTAAAACAAAATTTTTATACATTTTCTAGTATTTTGTAAACATTTTGAAATCAAATGTTTTCTTCACACTTTGTCTTCATTTTTGGGTTCTTTTGTGTTTTTCATATCAGCCAGTAAAGTTTTCAATTCATTTGAAGTTTCTAGTGAACTTTTTTATTGCTGCAAAGGACATTCTTGGATATTCTCAGATTTCTTTCCTCTAAAGAACGCGTTCAAATAGTTGATAGTGTAAAATCCATGATGGAAGTTGACGAGAAAAGAAATTAAAGAAGCTTCTGAAATTCTACTTTGTAGGAAAAGTTTGTTTGTTGAAAGTATTTTTAATTTTCTGCTTTACAGATTTCGAATGTGTTTTCACTCTTTTTTCTTTTCCTTTTTTATTGCCGGTTTTTACTAGCGTTTATTTTTCAAAGTTGTAGAGTTCTTTTGAATGTATTTTATTGATAAACTTTGCTCGCTAAAGCTGGAGAAAGTGAAAAAAACCCTTCCGAAAAAGGAAGAAATTTTGTTTTGAAGTGTATTATTTACGGATTGTGTAAAACTAGACTACACATGGATGTTAGAATGGAATAAAACAATGTAAAACAGTAAGACAACAAATTAGAAGTCGCTGGAATTTCTAATATTCAAACAACAACAAGTTTCTGCTTAATTTTATTCAACTTTATCAAATAATTTTCCCCTTAAACTTTCCATTTTAATTCCTTTTAATGAAATATTAAAATCTTAAACAGTGGATAGAGAATATTTCGATTTAATCCAGCAAGAACTCCATATTATTGTTCCAAAAATAGGTCTACAGTAAAATGATCGGAAACATGCTGTGCTAGAGAAATATTAAAATGCCTTCCCCACTATAATCTGCTGTTATATATTTCTTACTGCAACTTACAAAACCCTTTTCATAATAAAAACACATAAATCACCGCAGCAATACAATCAACAGCTCCAGCTTCGCCCAGAGGACATCCACACGATATTTTCATTATACTGTCAAGCGGAGAGGACAAAGAAGGTGCGAAAAAGTAGTGAATTATGTGGGAGGAAGATGAAAAGAAGAGATGAACCAACACAATGTAGGTAAAACATCCGCATCTATGAAAATACATAAATCTGCTCGAAAGCGAGTTGTGTAGACGATGCAAGGAAATACCGAGATTTAAGTGCAAAAAGGTTGTTGATCTCGGGAGCTCGACGAGCTGGTGGGTCGACTGGTTTATTGTTGTTGTCGTAATGGAGCGCCGGTGAAGCAATTCATCCTCAGGCATCAAAGGGATGCCGCTTGCAAGACACGCGTCCCCTGCTGGTATTTAAAATTTACCGCAACATTAAGGGTCGATACGAAATTAATAGCTTTTCCGCTCGAAGCCTGAAACCATCAATTTATTATGTGCTGTTGAACGTTGGTGTTAATTTATTGCCTGGAATCAGTTCATGCATCAGCAACACAATTAATTCGTTCGAAAGTTGAGAGTGTCATGAATTTCACGAATTAATTTTTACTTTTAATGAAAACTCATAAACAACGAAATGAACAAGGACTTTCTTTTGAATTCATTGAAAGTATTTAACGTATGATTATTTTTTATAACTCTTTCTTGCGACAGCAGCGGACAGAAGCGGACAGCAGCAGACAGAAGCGGACAGCAGCAGACAGAAGCGGACAGCAGCAGACAGAAGCGGACAGCAGCTAACATTAACAATTAACAATCGGCTTCTTTTTCAGCCGATCAAAACGCTGCATTCCAGTCATTTGAAGTAATTGTTGTGTTTTCTTATATTAAATTCACTCCTTCACTTCTCCTTCCTTACTTTTCATTCTTTTTTTCAATTCCACCAGCTGCTATTGTGGTCGTTGTTGTTGTTGTTGTTATTGTTGTTTCTGCTCCTGATGTCCTGACCGCACAAGGGATGCACAGGATTGAGGTTACGTCACAAGTTATTAATGGCTTCTCGAGTTACTCGTGCAGTCAACCAAGCAGTCGGGCAACATGTTGCTGCGTTTGTTGTTCTGTTCTTTTGCAACGTTTTATTTGCAATTTGTTGTTTGCACTCTTGATGATGGTTGGTATTGTTCGTTGTTGTTGCGCCCCGTTGTTGATGGTTAAGTTAAAAGTTCGTTGTTGTTGTTGTTGGTTGAAGTGGCTGTTTTTGGCTCTCTTTTTTCGTTTTTGTTGGACAGAAGTTGGATGCTGTTGTTGTTTTCTGTTTGCTGGTTGCCGATGTCGTTGTTCTCGCTTGCTGTGGTTGTAATTCTTCATGCTGTTGCTGTTGCTGTTGCTGTTGCTGTTGCTGTTGCTGTAGTTGTTGTTGTTGTTGTTGTTGTTGTTGTTGTTGTTATTGTTATTGTCTCTGGTGAGGCTTTTGTTGTTGTTGTTGTTGTTGCTGCTGCATATGCTGTTGCCTGTTCGCCTGGATCACATGAAAAATTATCATTTTTAAAACTAAAAAAGTCGTCGAATTTCCTTTAGAACGAGGAATGCATTTCTGTTGCTTTCATTTGTTGTTTCCTTAGTTTCTTGTTGTTTCTCCTAGTTATTCTCAGTGATAATACATTGTTATTGTACTCCCCACTTATTCTTTTCTTCAGTAGTTAGTCACTGACTGACATTTGGTTATTTTTTCTTTCTTCTTTGAATTCATTCTTCGTTTCGCAGTCATGTCCTTAATATGTTTTCTTAAAGTAAATTTGTATCAACTGTCACTGGAGTTTTCCACAAAAAAAACTGCTTGAAAATTTTAATGTAGTAAACACAAAAAAAAACAAAAATTAGAATAAAATTGTTCAATGATTTTCTCCACAATTCTCGGGGTTTCTCAAGGCTGAACAATCACAGAATGAATGGTTTTGAAGGCTGACTTTTGGAAAGTCAAGTAACGATTGCATTATCGATTCCATCCACTGCATTTGAAGTCCTAACTTCCGATACCGGTAGCAACGAAAATTGGGGAAACAGTTTTCCAAATTGCTCAGTTTATCAGTTTCAATTCTCGTAACTCGGTTTTCGTAACGAACGAAATGAATGCATTTTAATAGACTTCCACTAACTGCACCGCGAAATCGCGCACGTAGTTGCCGTTGAATTTAAATTGATTTCGGTGTGGTTGTGTGTGTGTGTTTTTAACATTTAACGGTTACATATTCCCGCCCTCCCACTCCACACAATTTTATGCACACATCAATATTCGTAGATTTATGCAAGTTCACAGCAACATGTGAACTCACACGTCTAGAGATTCATTGCAACGCCGCTTAAAACACGACGTGGCACCCTTTGCACTGCTCAGTCTGGCAACGTAGCCAGCGTTACCGACTCCACGTTGAGCGTGTCGCAGTTCGCAACTGTTGGCACAACAAATTCAATCAAAAAACGTGACGAGCGATCAATAAATTCAGTTATAGAGGTCAATTTCAAGCGCTTTTCTGCGGTGACAAATGAGTTCAAATCAAAATAGAATAAAGTGAAAAACCTAATCGATGTTATTCAAAAATGCTCAAAAATTAAATATTACATTTACATTTTAGGAAAGGCATTGGAAAACATTTTGAAACCCCGTGAAAATGTTTCCACAGCATAATTTCAGGTTTGTAATTGTAAACTTTAAAATTTTTATTATTTTTTTGATCATCTATTTGTCCGTTTATTTAAATATCAGCGGACATCAGCGGACATCAGCTGGCATCAGCGGACGAGAACATCAGCAAACGTCAGCGGCTCTCAGCGAACATCAGTGGACTTCAGTGAACATTCTTGGACATCAATAGACTTCAGTGGACATCAGCTTACAACAGAGGACATCAGTGGATATCAGTGGACTTCAGGGGACACCAGCGGACACCGGCGGACATGGGGGGACATCAGTGGACTTCAGGGGACATCAGCGAAAACCTCGCGGACTTGAACGGCAATTCGAGGAACTTCAACGACAAATGCGACAACAATAAGAACATCAAATACTTGCATGCTGCCAAATGTCATGAAGCGCAAGCACAGCATAAATTGAGCGCATCAAACCGCAGCTGAGAGGAGATGCAAGGAGGAAACAACCATCGAATGACGACGAAAGCAAGCTACAGCTGAGGGATAGAAAAAAGCAGGGAAGAACTAAGCAAATGCATAAAGTGGAAATGCACTGCAGAAAGGGATTTTCTTTTACATGACTCATCAGCAGCAGAAACATGTGCTTGCAATTTTCTCTCGTTGATATTTGCGCGTGAGTTGCATATGTCGAGGGATGTTCTTCGCAGAATGTCCCTGATTGCCAGGATTAACTGCGAGATGGTGTTTCGTAGAGGGCACGAAGGCCATTGCTACGGCTTATTGCAGTTCAGTGATTTCTTTTCATTTTTATTATATTTTTTAAAGAATTTCTAAAACAATATTATTTTATTCTTTTTTTTTTAGTTATTTTGTTTTCCCAAGAACTTTTCCGCAAAATACATTTTCTCTTTCTTCCTAAAGAAAGTCCTTCGCATCTTCAGCTAGCAGAGGGTTTTTGTTCCTTGCAATTTGCTGCAGCTTTCAGCTCAAACCTCTTAATGCGGTTTTTATAGCACTTTCAATGAGATTTCTTTATTTATTTGCTCCTGGTTTTGGTTTCTTTTATTTTCGCATTAGAGCTTTTTTTCAATTACCTTTTCCTCTCTCTTCCCCCGCTTCCTCACCCCCTCTCGCAAATTTCCTCTCTGCGACTCTCTGCACTCTCTGCGGTGCGGTCAAGGTGTGAACGGAAGTTCCTAGCAGTTTTTCTTTATCCTTGTTGCTTTCTTTCGCTCGTTTTTTATTTATTTAGTTTTTTTTTGCGATGAGTTGCTTGGGGCGCAATTTTTGCACTTAATTAGTTTTCGAAATCAAGCAATTGCAACTCTAAACAACCGCAGAGGTTATATTTCTTTACTTCTTACGGAAAGTTCAGTATTAAAGAAGAAAAAGAAAATAAAATGAGAGAAACATTTTCTTAATTCACGTGAAATGTTTTAATTGCAATTTTGGATTTTTTTAGATTTCAATTACAGTGAGCGTTTTAATGAAGGGCTACAAAACATTGATCGAAATTTAAAAGTTTTAGTTTCTTTTATATTGTTGCTGTACATTTTAATAACTTTGACTCTCTTAATGTCCAACCTCCGCAACTGCTTTTTATTTTTAATGCATTTCAAAGTTATTCACAAGAACAAACAACTCTAGAAACGTGTTGCAAATCGTCTCTTCCTGTCTGCTTGTCATCTCAAGCCTTCAGTTTCTTTACATTCCTTCGCCTTCAAGTTGCTGCTTAATGATTGTTTTACACATCCAACAACCCTCGCTGCCCCCTCTCACCTCCGCCACGCCTCTTCGTTTTTGCCCACCTTAACTCATAAATATTACAATTTTTATAGCTTTGACACAGTTTTTGTGAAGCCGCCGCCGCCGCCGCCGCCGCCTCCTTTTTACCTTGAATTCCTGCCGTGTCTGATTTTCCGCGTGCGGTTTTCCTCATTTATTTATTCCGCCTTAAAAAGTGTCCTCAGTGCGTGTGTTTTTATAGTGTAATAAATACACGCAGCTGCTCTCTACTTAATGGATATTTTCTTTAATAAATTACTGCGTTTTTTGTGTTTTTCCTTTATTTTTATTTTTACGCCAATGAAAGCACTTTTTAAGCGGCCATTAAAGTCAAAAATGCTCCTTAGATGGCCGATTTTCGTGATTATGTCTTTTGGAAAAAATTATAACCTTTATTATTTATGTTTTACGTATATTTGAATGCGTAGATCTTCGTATTTCCGCTTCCGCTGGCAACTTTGAGTGAGTTGCGTGCAGTTAACGGCGTCGACTGAATGGCTGGAGTTCATGATTTCAGTGTAGACTTGATTTAAACAGCCACAACCACGCCCAAACCACTCCACTCCCCCGCCCCCACCCTCCATCACTTAAAGAACCAACACGCGCACACACTCGCGCACACACGTACACATTACACTCGTGTACATTTAAATTCGCAGGCGTTTCCCTCAGGTGAGCCACCCGTTGGCTTTTTATTTGACAGAAAAAATAAAACACAATAAATTCAAGGTTAAAAAAGGATGTTAAATCGCTTTAGTAAAGCGTGCGTGTGTGTGTGTGAGAGAGAGAGAGAGAGAGAGAGAGAGAGGGAGTGTGTGTGTGAGAGAGAGTGAAGGTGTGCTTGTGCTCTTGTTAGGAGAAAATAATTTGCATTTAGAAATAGCGATTACTGGAAATAACGATTGCAGGAAATAACGATTACTCTAAATAAAAATCGTTGTCACAAAATAACGATTACTGAAAAAATAACGCTTATTTTTTTCGCACAAAAACTCGTCATTTTTACGTTATTTGGGCAAAAAATTAACATTTAATTTTGAGTTTTATTTTATGAGTTGAAAAAGTATCAATTTATTAGTTCAAATATAACAATTATTTTGGATTTTTATTTTTTGGAAATAGGAGAGAATAAGAGTTATTTTACTTTTTACTCAAAAAAATAAGAGTTATTTTAGGATATTCAATTCTTTTGAAATTTTTTGTTTTCTTTTCTAACTTCTTTTCAATTCATTTGCATTCCATTTCTTATAAATATCACTTTTTTGTCAGTTTTACAGCACCAAATCAAGGTGATCACTGGCCACGTCTGCCACTTGCTTCCGTAATACTTCGTAGTTCTTTCTTCTAAAACTCACGCACACAAACATACGCTTCGTGGCACGAAGCACACAAGCCACGTCTCGAACGCCTGATACACGTGTCAACAACTCTGAATTAAGCACAGCAGAGGAGGGAAGTCGTGGCACGTAAAACGTGCCGGAGTTGATAGAAAAAAAAATTAAAACTTTACGAATTTATAGGAAAAAACGAGAAACGTATAAAAGGATTCCAAAGAATTACGAGCATGGATCGTGTGTTCTGAAATACTTGGAAATAACGTTAAAAAGTTACATTTTTCAATTCTTAATAGTTGGATTTTTGACAGTTTATGAGCAACTGGAATGCAATGTAAAGTCACTGCAATTTTTTAATTTGTTTGCTCAGTTTTATTGTTTTTATTGTATTTTATTTCGGTAAATTTTGATTTAATTTATCATTCCTAATTTTTTTCCTTTGTATTTTCTTAAAAAATATTTTATAAATATATAATAATATTAAATTTTATTGAAAGATAAACTTGCGCATTTGCAATTGCATTTTCCTAAACCGAGTTTGAGAGAAATGGAAATACAAAAATGATAAATTAAAAGCTTCTTATTATTATTATAAAAGCTATTTCATTATTATGTTATTTTTTATTGCTTATGTTTTTATTTAATTTACAAATAAAAAATGTACAAATGTAAATACAAAATAAATACACAATTTCTTTAATATATAAAATGTTTACAATTTTTTTACTTTTTCCTAAAAAATTGATTATTATTTTCTATTTTTCAAGTCAATTTGTTATTCCTTATTTAGTTTCTCAGCCAACGTTTTCGTTACCTTCATTAATTTTACTTGCGTAATTTTACTTTACTCCCTCAATGATGTGCAAATTTTCACTGCCAGTTTTCAGTGCATTTTTCAATGCGCACAAAAAGTGCGAGAGACTCTGAAAAAATCTAATGGATTTTCAGTTGTTTGAAAGCTTCAGCTATTCGTTCGGTTTTTTGCATGGATGACGCTGTTTTCCATAGTAACGCGGTGCATTTTCTAGTTTTGCTGACGTTTTTCTACTTTAAAGCTTCACTACGATTCAGTGTGAAATAAAGGATCGCAGTGAAGGAAGAGAAGAGAAGAGAGAAAAGAGAGGGAAAATGTTGGGTGGAGTTTCGTTAGATTGCGAAGAAATAAGTTAGAGTGGAATGAATGTGAGTGTCAGTCGATGTAGAATGTGATGAAGCAGGTTGGTGCGGTTTGAAGCGGATTGAAGCATATTTAAGCGAGTTGAAGCTGATTAAAGCGAGTTGAATCGGATTGTAGCGAGTTAAAGCGAATTGTAGCGAGTTAAAGCGGATTGTAGCGAGTTAAAGCGGATTGAAGCGAGTTATAGCGGATTGAAGCGAGTTAAAGCGGATTGGAGCGAGTTAAAGCGGACTGAAGCGAGTTAAAGTGGTCTGAAGCGAGTAGAAGGTGTTTGAAGCGAGTTCAAAATGTTTGCAGCGAATTGAAGCTGGTTGGAGAGGCTTAAAAAGAGTCAGAGTGGACTGAAACGGTTTAGAGGGAGAGTTGAAGCGGATTGAGGCGTGTTGAAACTGGTTGAAGCGGATTGAGGCGTGTTGAAACTGGTTGAAGCGGCTTGGATCGGCTTGAATCGGCTTGAATCGGCTTGGATCGGCTTGAGGCAGTTTTAAGGAAAATATAGTTGGTTGAAACGAGTTTCGGAGCGGGGTGGAGCGAGTGGACGCTGGTTTGAGAGAATGTGAGGTTGTTTGCAGCCAACTGAGTCGCCCAAAACGATTTGAAACTGATTGGAGCGAGTTAAAGCTGGTTGAAGTGAGTTGGAGCTGGGCAAAGCGGGCTGCTGTTGGTTGGAACGAGTTGATTGGAGCGAGTTTGGCAATAAAATTGGACGTGTTTGACAATAAATATCTGGAGTTTAGATGGATTAGATGGATAAAAAATAAATTGAGAAGCCGGTTGAAGAGGATTGAAAGCGGATTAAAGCGGGTTTGATCTTAAATTCCAAGCGGAGTTGAAGTGAGTTGGAGCTGGGCAAAGCGGGCTGCTGCTGGTTGGAACGAGTTGATTGGAGCGAGTTTGGCAATAAAATTGGACGTGTTTGACAATAAATATCTGGAGTTTAGATGGATTAGATGGATAAAAAATAAATTGAGAAGCTGGTTGAAGAGGATTGAAAGCGGATTAAAGCGGGTTTGATCTTAAATTCCAAGCTGGTTGAAGTGAGTTGGAGCTGGGCAAAGCGGGCTGCTGCTGGTTGGAACGAGTTGAGAAGCTGGTTTGAGAGAATGTGAGGTTGTTTGCAGCCAACTGAGTCGCCCAAAACGATTTGAAACTGATTGGAGCGAGTTAAAGCTGGTTGAAGTGAGTTGGAGCTGGGCAAAGCGGGCTGCTGCTGGTTGGAACGAGTTGATTGGAGCGAGTTTGGCAATAAAATTGGACGTGTTTGACAATAAATATCTGGAGTTTAGATGGATTAGATGGATAAAAAATAAATTGAGAAGCCGGTTGAAGAGGATTGAAAGCGGATTAAAGCGGGTTTGATCTTAAATTCCAAGCTGGTTGAAGTGAGTTGGAGCTGGGCAAAGCGGGCTGCTGCTGGTTGGAACGAGTTGATTGGAGCGAGTTTGGCAATAAAATTGGACGTGTTTGACAATAAATATCTGGAGTTTAGATGGATTAGATGGATAAAAAATAAATTGAGAAGCCGGTTGAAGAGGATTGAAAGCGGATTAAAGCGGGTTTGATCTTAAATTCCAAGCGGGTTGGAAAGAGGATTAAAGCGGGTTTGCACTGAGTTGAAGCGGGTCAAAGCTGGCTGTTAAGTTCAAATGGGATTTTCTGTTGTACTGATATTTGATTGATGATCGTTGATGCAGATGGAAAATTCTTCGATTTGCCTGAAGCAAGATGAAGGATATTTAAAGTGAGGGCAACAAGTACAAAAAAATTATAAATCAGTTTTTATGTTGAAAGTAGAAAAACCAACGGAGAACTTCATCACACCAACATCAGCTCACACACACAGACATAACGGAGTAACACGCATACGCTGACATTGCACTTGCACTTGAGGAAAGTTGAGTGTTTCTTGTTTCCCGTTGCGAACACTTAGAAGTTCGCGACGGCGGCTGAAACACGAAACACAGCGCGTTTCTCCCCTTGAGGGCAGACTGAGGACGCTCTGGCGTTAGTTGGCATTATTGTTTCCTTAATTGATTGTGGCACTCACACGCTCGCGCTCGTAACAACTGAAACGGAGTGCGGAACACGAAGTCCTACCTTGTGGTGAGTAGAAATGGTGAAAAAGCTCTCTTGAAATATGACGGAAAAATTCGTAGATTATTTGCAAGGAAGAGTAAGAAGTAAATATTATGTAAACAAGAAGTAAATATTATTGAAAATAAAGAAACTTAAATATTGTGGGCAAAACTTAGTTACGGTCGTTGAAATTATAAAAAATAAAAAAGAAACTAAAATCGCTGATGGCCTCTCTTCGTTATCAGAGAAACTTCTCTTCGTAACCGCAGAAATATGAAAAACACAAATCCAGAGAATGTGTGTGCGTGTGTATGTGTGTCTTCACCATATTGAGATTTAGTGCCTCCTTCCTGAGCGAGTTTTAACCACGTAATTAAAATGCATCCGCCGAGCAGATGCTGCTGCTGTTGCTGCCCTCGCAAGTGAAGAATAAAAGGAAAAATATGTATGTATTTTTTAAGTTTATGTGGAAAATCAGCATTCACGCTTTTTTACTACCGCAACAACTGCCTCGCTGCTCTCACTCTCTTCGTCATTCTGCTCAGTAATTTGCCGCGTATACATTTTTTACTCTGCCTTCGGTGTTCTCTCGCCACAGCTGTTGTTGCTTTAGCTGGTGTGCTGATATATGTGAGCTTGTTGTTATTGCAGCGGATACCAGGTTACGGTTGTCATAACTTTGGTGACGACAAGCATCTGCAGGCCACCGTAAGAGGATTGAGAACTCAGAACTCAGAACTCCTCATTCGTGAGAGGGCGGCAATTTATTACAGTATTAAAATAAAAGGTTTTTACGCACACAACAGTTTTTGCAAGGAGTGGGAGAGCTAAATATGTGTTGTAATTCGCAAGAAGGCCAATTCTTTCTCTCTCTCTCTCTCTCTCTCACTGTGTGTAATATAATCGTTATCGATTTTTGAGCACTTCAATAAAGAGAGCAATTTATAATTTATTAGATATTTTTCACTGTTTGTTTTGAGATCCTTTATGGCTTCCTTGGCTTCTCAGTATTTCATGATTTATTGCTTTTCTACGTTCACCACTAAGCAGTTTTCTTCATAAACTGTTTGAAAAATAACCGATAACAATGAAAAACTGTTTCTATCCCTGAGGGTTTTGATTATTCTTGCGGTAGAAAGCTTATTGAACTGGCAATTTTTAATTCTTGTTCAGGATACCCATCATCTGTAAATGCAGTCTCTTCGCGCTCTGTAATTTGCGAACGTGATCCACACAACACTTTCTTGCTCTCTCCCACCACATTGTTAAACATCGAAAACTGCTCAGCACATACTCACGACCAACAACAACTCTTGCACACCAAAACTCTTCTTCATCACATACACAATTGGCAGAGAGAGAGAGACCTCAAAGTTTTGCAATCTTTTATTAAAGTTCATATTTTTTTCTCAGCTCATTTGTTGTTGTTTATAACTGTTTACTATATTCATTTTAATTCTCAGCATGAAATCAATACTATCAATAGATACAAAGTACGAAAAGTACCAAAGAGAAAAAGATACAAGAAATGGAGAATACAAAACAGTTGAAAGCAGACTAAGCAAAAACCAGAAACCGAAAAACATCGCTTCAATAAATATTGAGCAAGCATGGCAGCCGCCTGGCAGCAGAAAGACAGAAATATTTACAATGTCAACAAAAGCTCGCGTGAAATTTAAGAGGCACAAATTGGCAACAATAAGCTAGATTTTTATTAGTCGTTCTGATATTTTAGCCAGTGTTTGTCGTGATGTGTAGCAGACGCCATTATGAGAGGAGTTCTTACAAGAGAGAGAGAACTTCACTAACAGGGTTCGGACATCGGAAGTGATGAGTTCGGAATCGTATGATGAAGATAAAATCAATGAATGTGGAAATCAAGATGCATTAATTTGCAGATCGGTTTATTTTTTCTTAATCTTATAGTAGTTTAAATACTAAATTGAATTAAAAATAATAATAAATTCAAAATTAATTAATAATAATTTAAATTATCGACCACCACAAAAGCCTCCAATTTACATTCAATTTGAAATTCTATCACGACAAACGTTAATCAGTTGTTTTCACTCCTCTAATTTTCATTTAAATATTATTTTCCGTGAGTTGTAGGCACCCACAAAATTCAGGAACGCCTTCATTGTTGTAATGATGCTGATTTCTGTTAGAGAATTCACAACATCAACCCCTGAAAACAAGATGTCGATGCGATTAAATGAGGTGCTGAATAAAACAAAAGACGTAATCTTGTAAAATCTGTTCAGCAGCAAGAATGAGAAAGAAGCAACCACCTCGAAGTTGTCCTTGCATTTTCTCCTCTCAACCTATTTAATATTTTGTTACTACAAACATTGTTTAAAATAATGCAATCAAATTTTTGTGAAAGGAATTTTCGGGAGAAATAATCAGTTTATTAAAAAAAAAATAAGGAAGTGAAGGATTGATAAAGAAATTATGGGTAAAAGCAGTAGTAAATTACGATAAGTAGCTTAAAATAATAATAAATTAAGTGTTTACATAATAATGCGTAAGTGATTTTTTTCACGTAGTTGAGAAAAACTAATTGAATTTTTTAAAAATTACTTTGTTCTCGTACAGGGTATCAAATGTGCGCGTGGCATGAATGCTGTTAATGCTGTTGTTGTTGTTCTTGTTGTTGTTGTTGTTGTTGTTGTTCTTGTTGTTGTTTTACCTTGGTCGCAGTAATGCCTCGCTAATCAACGGAACTTTAATTAAGTAATTATTCGACGTTGATAGCAGATAGCAAACTCTACAAATTTTATCTGGCCTCACAAACGCGTATTTTTGCAACGCATATTTTACGCAAACACAACTCATGCAAAACTATTCAAACCCAATTATTGACAATTTAACACTTCCAGTGCTTTTATTGAATGATTATATAAGCAAAAAAGTAGTGTAATTAATTGTAAAAGTCATGTATTGACTTATATGAGAATTTAATCTGTTTGAAAATAATGAAATTTCATAAATTGGTTCAACAATTTGATTTCAAATGGAATTTTTGTATAAAACAAGGTATCTGTTGCAGAAATATTGTATTTTATGAGACATTTAAGACTTGAAAACTGAATTTTCTTTAGGTTTCTTTAGAAATACTCTAAGTTTTCTTTACAACTATTCAAAAGTCCTTCTGCAACAATCACTTCTGCGCGTAGAGAGATACAAACGACGGAAATGATAGCTTTCAAGGCTGATAGATACCACTTAGCATGAGATACCACTTCACTCTCCGCTCAGGTATGCAAGGAGGATCCTTAAGTGCTTCAGTTGCACTTCGAAAAAGCCAAAAGGGAGGAAATAAAGGGAATTCAATAGCAATAAACTCTAGAAAATAGGAATCAAAAGTAAGGAAAAAATTCGTTATTAATGACGGCTGAAATAACGACTGACATTTTCATTCAGGAAGCAAGAAATCTCAATCGAGCCATTCACGACGCTAAAAATGAAGAAGGTAAAAATTCTGAAGTGAAAACAATTCACGACCGAAGAAATACCGAAATACTCTTCACGTGACCTTCTAAGTAACGATTATTTTAGTTGTTTAATTATCCAAACTCTCGGCATCAGCAAAAACTGTAATCAGTATAAAAATTCTTTTAATTTCTTATTTATACTGTAACAAATTTATTTCTTGCATTCTGCAAAATCTACTACGAAATACAATTTAAAAAGGAACATAAAAAAGCATTAAAAGTTGCTGATCATCAAGTTGCTTCGTGCATTAAAGACTCGCTTAACTGAATTTCGTTACATTTCATGAATGAACGCTTTTTGTTGGCCGCATTTAATCTTGATAAATTAGCAATAAAAATAACCATAAAATACAAGTTAAGCGAGAATACAACGAAATATACAACAAACAAATGCGACATTAAATCGAACAAAATTATTTCGGCAGTCAGTGAAAAAGTGAACAAATAGAAAATAAAAGATCGAAAAGAAAAAGTGAAATGAAAGCCAGTAAAAGCGTCACTGAAATTGAATTAACCGAAGTGAGTATCAGCATAAAATTGTACTGAACAGTGCAAATATCAGTAAATATAAATAGCAATTTAAGGATTAACAAAAAATTCAATTAGCTAATGAAATTATTAAAAATAAAGGAAATATTGCAGAAAAGGAAATGAATTTCTAACTTTTTACTAGTTGATTGTAATTGAATGACTGCGAAAAATGTATTACAGACACCTCAAACTATGCAATGAAATTTTGTTTAAAAAGTATTCGCGTGGAGTTGTCAGTCACAAAGCTTATAAAAAAATGTCTAAATAATTTATAACAGCAAAAACACTTCATTTAGAATAACTTAATTTATTTACAAAATATTCCAATTCATTTTTTTCTACTCTACGATTTTTTCTACTCTTACAAGAATCAATTGAAATCCTTTTAACGTTAGAAATCCACTTATTTTTTGTTTTAAAATTTTAAAATAAAAAAGAAATCTTTTTAAATTGTTATTTCTACACAAGACTTGCCATTTTTCGCTCATAGTCTAAATTTTTTTCGTTTTTCGTAATTTTATGTAGCGATAAAACAGTCTGTTGCTCACAACTCAACTTATTTGAAGAATTCAAAACAACCCGATATATTAAAATCCAGTATAAAATCGTTTAACGAAGCAGATCGTACAAATTTATTACCATAAATTTTAATAGACTATTATAGCATTTTTAGATATTTTAACGCGAAAATGAAAGCTGGTTTATTTTTATGTGTCGTATAAATTATAATGTGTCTGTAATAGACGTAAATCATAAAATGTAAGAATGAAACTTATGATTATGATGAAGGAAACTTGAAACTACAATATAAGAATGAAATTAACTCACGCAAGAGTATTAAAATAAACAGTCTTGTGGCTTAATAAGTTTCAACAATAATAAGCTTCAACACGTTGAAGAATAAAGGATAGAAAAATTTCGTGATAATAACTAAAAAGTTGTGTTCGAATTAACAAGAGCGTTTGTCAATGTGAAGATTTTTAATTCTTCAATATTACCGTATAATTCTTTGAAATTAAAATTCACAATTGTTTCAGTGCAAATATAAACAGAATATAAGAAAAAACATTGAAGAAAAATATAAAATAAAGTTCGTTATATTAAGCAAAAATTTGTTGTTGATTTAACAATTTAACTAATGAGTTAATTTTTCAAGATGACCATACAACCTGATGAAGCAGCTGTCACATTCAGAACCGAATCGGTACTCGATGTGAAGAAAGTTATTTTCAAAACGACAACAAGAAAGATTAATTATCATCAAGATATATTATTGATAATCCAAATATATTTTATATTGTGAAGTGCGTTGTTTCGTATTGGAAACCGTGATATTTTGCATTGATTAGAGTGGATATTGATTAAGAATCCTGAAATACCGCGATATACATGTTGAATACACAGAGAAATGAAGCAATCTTTTTATATTGAGGACTGTGACTGTAATTTGATATGAAGAATATGGTTTTCAGTAATAGTCTGTAAAAACATATCATCATTTTGAAAAGAGAAGAATTAAGAATTAAAAACTTCTTCACATACACAGAAGTAAAAAGTTATTTTTAAACGTTATGGAAGTTTAGTTTGTCAATATAACAACTTTGTCTGCTAATGCAACAATTTTATATGTAGTCGCAACAATTTTGTTTGTTAATGTATCGATTTTGTTGTCAATGTAACGATTTTAAATGTAGTCGCAACAAGTTTGTTTGTCAATGTAACGATTTGAATTGTCAATAAGGCAATTTTGTCCGTCAATGCAACAATTTTAAGTTAAGTGTCCTTAAACGTTCCTATATAAAACCAACATTTTTTCAGTGCATTGTTTTATTATTTTATGTAAATATAAAACTTTCATATATTTTGAATGTCCGAAATGCGAACTAATGTAACCGAAATTTAAATAACAAAGGAGAATTAATTATAATATAATAGAGTAACAAGGATCCATATTAATGAACTTCGGTGGCAGACAGACGTTTGTCAGTGTCACGTTACGTTTCGGCGTACATTTGTTATAATGAACAAAATATAAAGTCTGTACAAAAATTAGAGTGTGCGCACGTCACTAAAGGTCGTGCCTACTGAGAATGAGGTCAAGTTAATGCGTGTCAGACATTCTTTGTCACATTCCGTGTCTGAACTGACAGCTAAACATTAATTTTTTTGATGTCTTCAGTTGTTGTTACAATTCCAACCTAAATAAAAAGCCATTCTGACGATGTAGAAAGAAAGAATAGTGAAAATCTTTTGAAACTATATATTTACAAACTCACCGTGTGAAATACAACCAATTTTAAATTATAAAGTAATTGAAATCTTTGCATTTTATTACTTGATTTTTTCGTTTTCTCTTTATTTTCTTCTCAATTTACACGAGATTTTTTTTGAGTTTCACACTGATTTTGTTATTTGAACCGTGCAGGGTTCAAGGACGATTTCTGCCTATTTCAGTAAAAAATTTCCGTCTCATTTAGCTACAGGTTACAGCGAAGTGTTATTCCTCTTCTCCATCACGGATTATTTCTCAGCCTCTCTTTATTACCGAATTCCTTCACTCCATATTTTAATTTGTTCCCTGCTCCCCTTTTTCTTTCCTCTTTCGTCAATCTTCACTTCATCCCCATTCAAACTCATCCTCCTCTTTAGCTCTGTAAAGCCTTATTTAGGAAACTCTCTCTCTCCCTCTCTCTCTCTCTCTCTCTCTCTCTCTCTCCACCTACGTTTTGCCACACGTGCATGGGGTGTCACGTCCTCTGCGATAAATTCGCTGATTTATCCTTCGATGTCAATGGTTTGGTTAGAAGAAGGCGCACGAGAGTTTATTTCTCTCGCACTACCAACGCACACAAATCCACAAATTCTGCTTAATCCTCTGAAATCCTCTGTGTGATTTTGTATTTAGAAAACCTTATTTATTTCGTTCCTTTGGAGTTATTTTTCGGTTTTTTTCTTATTTTAGTTATTTCTTCTAGCGCCATTTTTTGCTTATTTTATTATGCTTATTTTTTATTATTAGTAAAATACAGATTATAGATTAATCAAGAAAGACTTTAGGAAATTAAAATAACATGTTGGAATCGGCTGGAAAATCGCTTAAAAACTAATCGAAAAAATCACTCGGAATTTCATGGAACAAATATTGTAGGAAGTTATTAAGAGAATCACCGAAAAATCACTTAGAAATGTAAATTAAACTCGTATAATAATAATAACATTATTATGAAAAAATCACTCAGAGTTTTAAATTTGAAACTAGAAAAATCACTACATAAATCGCCCGGAAAAATTGCATAAAAATCAATAATCAGAAAAGACACTCAGAATTTTACCAGAAGACGGACTGCGTAATAAGCTAATAAATCGCTGCGAAAACCATTACTGAAGTCACTTAGAAAATCGCTAAGAAAATCGCTAAGAAAATCACTACTGAAATCACCTGATAAATTTCCGAAGAAAGTCACCCTCAGTCACCTAAAATCACTCATCAGGAAATCTATGAGGAAAGTACCGACTAAATCGCGCAGAAATCCATATGAGAAATAGAGAAAATCGCGCATAATTATATATATAAAAAATAATTTAGAAAATTACTTCAAAAATCACCAAAGATATCACTAAGGAAGTCACAGTAAGAAATAATCTAAAAAATTTAGTAAGAAGTGACCGGTAAAACAACCCAAGAAGTCATCAGAGAAATCACCAAAAATTTCCCTGAGAAAATTAAGAGAATTACAACGAAAAAGTGGTGAAAGAACCACTTAAAAGAAAATCACCGAAGATCGCATCTGCTAAATTATTTCGGCTAATAATTAGCCGAAATTACTCAAACTAAATCACGCAGTTGAATCGCAACTCAACCGACAACAACTCAACCCCAATCAAAACCGAAACCATCCAACAACCACCAAAACGCCAACCACTCGTTCAGCTGCCCGAAGGTCACTCCGCTCATATTTGCACTAGTAAATAATTAATTTTTATTAAAAGAAAACTTCGCATTTTTATGCTGCATCGTTCGTGATTGCTTCACACTCACACCAACTTTGCGGGAAAATGTTCAATTTAATTAAAACAAAAGCACGGAATGAAATATGTTGCTTCTGCGGTTTTCGCTGATGCTGCTGTTGACTGGCCACCGCTGCTGCTGCTCCTGCTGACCAAACAACTTCACGGACCTTCGTAGGTTAAACGCGAATGCGGCGTGAAAGTCTTTGCGGAGCCGATGTGCTTTAATAATTCAGCGCCATTTTAAATAATGAAAAGAGCAAATCTTCTGCATGTGTGAGTGAGAATTTGTCTGCTTGCGCACAGATAACCGCAAATTGAATAACTTTTTCTTTTTCCTTTCTTTTATTCTCAAGTAAAAAGAAAACTTTTTAACCTTCAACATTTTATTATTTTTCTTTTACTTAAAAAATGATGAGCAGATGAAAGCAGTAACGAGTGCGAAAATGTGTTGCTGCGCAAAAAATGCTGCAGATGCTGCTGTTGACACGACATAAATTAAAAGATTTACATTCTCCGGTCAATAAATAAAATTAACAGCCAACGTGCTCTGCATTCTGGCGCGAGACCTTCCTTAATATTTAAAGAACTTTAAAGGAAACTCTTGGTTTTGCTTCAGATGAATAAAAGAAGATTTAGAAGATACGAAAAATACATGATTTCATTTAATAAATAGAAATTAAAATTAATCATACGCTCCGTGTAACCAACAATTCACGCGCTTGCTTAGAAAGCTTTGGAAATCTGAGATCAACGTATTCTGCAAATGGAAAGAGCAAGAACAACAACAACAACAGCAACAACGACAACACAGTAACAAGGGCAACAATGATGTTGCTTCACAAACAACAGCAGCAACGGCAGCGCCATTAATGTGAACATCCTTCGCACACAAGCATCGTCGTTGAGTTTAATGAACCCGTTGATAGATGAAAAACCAGCTGGGGGACTCGTTTAAAATGCTAAAAAGCTGAAGGAGGTTGTTAGATATGAATGTGTGTGTGTGTGTGTGTGTGTAGACGGGATGGAGAAATACAGAAAGTGCCATTGTGCGCGCGAGTGTGTGTACTTCAATGTTAGTTAGTGTGTATTGCGAGATGCAATTTTTCTCGCAGTATTTTAGGTAGCAACAAAATTATGTTGCTAATTTTTCTCCTTTTTTCATTTTGAATTCCATCGCCTCCTTTTTTCTTCATGAAAAAATACGTGTTTTAATAAATGAACTGAATTGAATGAATTGCTTATTTTTTTATTATTTTCCAGTTTTTTTTGGGTTTTTTTGGTTTTTTTGTTAGTAATTTTCCGCTGAAATGAGCAACTAAATTTACAGAATTTTACTGAAATTGTTGCATACTTTGAGGCGATTTCGAGTAGTCGCTTCGCTTCTTTTTCGCGTTTTGTAGAGTTCTGTTGAAGTTCATTGCAGAAACGATTGCCACGAGTGGAAGATAATGCGATTTAAAGCACTTGGAATTTCATTGTTTCCACTCTTGCTGATGCTATTCACGCTGTTTTTGCTGCTTGAGTTCTTGTTGTTGTTGTCGCTGTTGTTGTGGTTGTTGTCGTCGTTGTTGTTGTGGTTGTTGTTCACGTTATTATTGCGGCAGTCTATTGTTTCCATGCTCTTTACTTGTTGCTGCCGCTGCCATTCATCAACGCTGCCAACATTATTATCGTCATCATCAACATCATCATAATCATCTTCACATCATGACCATCATCATTATCATCACATCATGACCATCGTCATGATGAGCGTCATCAGCAGAGACACCTTCGGTCCCACCATCCTCATCGCCAACATCATTATCTTCATAACAAACAACTTTATGATCATCCTCATCATTCATCGTCATCATCAACATCATCATCCTCCTCATCCATCATCATCATCGTCATAATACTGACACAGCTACCGTTATGCGCTCCACATCGCTGCCGGCATTTTCAGGTGTTTGTTTTTATTATCCCTTTCCTTCTATTTTCATTTCCGTGCCTTCCTCCTCCTTCCTCGTCCTTCCCCGTCCTCCCCGTCCTCCCCGTCCTTCCTTCAATTTGTCTGCAGCTGTCAGTGCTTCACATCAGTGTCAATAACTTCATTGTATTCCCCAACGTAAACCATCAGCGGTGTTTTTGTCCTTCGCAGTGATAACGTTATTTTTCGCAGCGTATCCTGCGAGAGTTCGTTGCTGCAGATGAAGAATTCAGCAGCAATTTGTTTTTGCACCTCTTGCATTTTCCCTCAGCTGCAATTGCGACGAGAATAAAACGTTTCTCTCAATATTAGCTGGGATACACAATTTCTGGCAGAGAAATTGAATTTTTTACACCGAAGCTTCCAAGGACTTCTACATTCTACAGTCTCTTGACTATAATACGTTCGGATATATAATTCAATCGATGGGGAAGAGGAAAGAGTAGGACATTCTGGCCTGGGAAAAGTGGAACCCTTGAAGAAACTTTTTTGTGTTATGTTCTTTAAATCGTGACTAAAAATGGTGGAGTTATCAATCGAATTAAGTTGTCGGTTCGATATTGAAGTCCATTTCGCCTTCGTTCACTTCGATTTCGCTATCATTCGCTTCGGTTTCGTCGATTATCGCCTCAGCTAAAGAAAGCATCTCGATCTCGATTGTTATCTCGGTTGAAATAAGCCGTTTCAATCTCGATTACTAGCTCGTCTGAAAAGCCATTTCGATCTCGAGTATCGCCTTGCATTCGATGCCAAGAAAATTCTATCTCGACCTCAGTTGTCGTCTCGACACCTTGATCTCGATTGTCTTCGAGAAAAACACTGTTTCGGCCTCCATTATCATCTCAACTCATCAGACTGTCGATAGTTGCCCTAATTAAGAAAATTAGTCTCGATTTCTATTATCGTCTGGACTAAAAAAAGGTCGTCTCCGTCTCGGATATCGACTGAAAAAGCCAGTAGACCTCAATTATTACGTAAATCGAAACGAGCAGCGCTTCAGGGATTTCATTTTTGCTTCGAGGATATCAAAAAAGGATACTGTGATCGCCTTGATAACTTCTCTCTTCAGCCAAATAAAATAAAGTAGAAATAAATGTTGTACTTTCAAAGATTACGAAACAAAATAAAAAGTTGCTTTTAATAAAAGTCCCAACCTGAAGGACTATAAATAAAAATTGAATCCATTCCAATTGCAAATAACTTTACAGCGCGCCAAAATGGAACTGAAAGAAAATCAGAAGGAGATAAAAAAACAAAATATTGAATTACATAAAACATCAGTCAACATTAACATACGACAAAATCTGCTGCTAAAATTCAAAAGCCTAAATTTTGGAAAACCAAGAAAGGGCTAAAAAATGGTGTAAAAAATAGCAGCAAAATCAAAAAATCGAAATTTAACTAAGCGCAACAAACTAAATATAAAATTTTAGAGTGAAATATCGGCAGGCAACCATAAAAACGGCAAATTTAAAAGCAGTCCTCAGAATGGTGGAGGAAAATAGAGGGAGTAAACTGATTCCAACCTCATCGGAATGTGTTTCGCTGGTGGGGGAAATTTTCGTAGCCTTAAATTACGTAAATCGACTCTCGCAAAATCCGCCCCCACGCGCTCACATCCTCGAATTGATGATGGTGGTGTGGTACGTTACGAGCAGAGACGAAAATTGAAATTGAAATTCTGCCAAGTGGGCTTTTTCGAGCAAGCGGTTTGTCAGCCCGTACAGCTGCCAACAATCCTCTTACACCAGCTTCTTATATCACGTGTTACAAGCCGCGCTTCCAAAGGAAGGTCTTCCCCGTCGCCCTCGTCACCCTCGTCCCACAGCTTTTTGACTTTCCTTTTGTGATGCGAGGCATTATAAAATCTGTGGTTGCAAAGGGGACCGAAAATTGGCAGTATTTTGTTAAAGCTGTACTTCCGGGACTGTTATTTCCAATTTTTAATAAAGTGTTGCTGTTATTGTTGTTGTAGATATAGATGTGTCACTTTTATTTGCACAAAATTTAAGAAATAACAAAGAAGTTTCTCAAAAATGATTTGAAAATATCACGGAGAATAACAGAACTTTTAGTTGTTTAGTTGAGTGTTGATCTAAAAATTCTTAATAAATTCACTTGAAAATTGCATTATTTTTAAAAATAAAAAATTTTAAAAATTCATTTGCAAAACTTTGGAAAATAAAAGTTTTTCTTAAAGTTTTGTTAATAAAGTTTTTTATTAAACTAGCTTTGTTCAAAATAAATGTAATAAAATTAGTTTAATAAAAGTTCGTAGATAATTCAGAATTAATCATGACTTTCATGACGGTGAAATTTTGCTATTATTTTTTTTTTCTCGTATATTTGATTCTCCGAATATTTTGTTACAAATTCAATTTCTCAATTTTGTGGCAAACATGTTGTGGCCTCAAACTGTATTCAGTTTTTAGCCACCAAATAGTTTGTCATTAAAATGCTTTCGAGTGTAATCGATGAAAAAGTGGCGCACTTTCATGAAAAGATCAACTTAATTGACACTAAAATGTAGTTAAAGCCAAAAACAACAAAACAAATTCATTGAAACACTGAAAAAAAAGAGGAATTGTTAAATTATAACACTATTTCAAAAGTCGAAAAAGCACAATTATGTAATTTTAAGAACTCCAAAAAAGCCGAGTTGACATTTTGACGATAAACTTTGGCTAAATTTGAATAGAAATTGTTTTTAAAATTGCACAAATTTTATTTTACAGTGATAATTTTCTGTTTTACTGCTGCACTCAAGTGGCCTTTTTTCCCCCCGTGTTTGTTGCTTCAATTTATAACATCACAAATTAGTTTATAAATGCATTTGTGATGTCATCATCATTTTCAGCGCTTACAAGTTGAAATTATTAATACAGAAAGAGTGAAAAATGGAAGGAGAAAAAGTACAACCGTGTTGGTTGATTTCCCTGAGGGGAGAAAACTTTCTGTAATTTATTAGCGCTAATTTGAATTCCTTTAACACACTTGCACGAGCTTCGGTAAATTTATACGCAGCCATTAAACGGTAGAAAGCGTGAATGTGTGTTTGGGTCTGCGTGTGTGTGTGAAATGGGTGAAACATGACGAAAATTCTATACTTTCTTTATTGAAGTTCACTCGTTCATTGAACTTTCTTCGTTCGTTCTTAGTCGTTCCAATATCCGATCAAGTTTTTCATTTCAATAATTGATTCCTTTTCCAGTCATTAACTCATTCAGTCAATCTTTCAGGAAGTCAATGATTAATTCTAGCATTAACGTATTAGTTGAATAACTCATGCAGCCACTTGAATAATTCATAATAAATTTTCCCACTAAATCACTTGTTATTTAATTAACTCAGTAATTCGTTTATGCATTCATCAATTAATTCATTAATTTATTTGTTTATTTGCTCATTTATTCACTTGTTCATTCATTCACCAACTTGTTCACTCATTCATTCGGCCCTTCATTCACTCATTCGTTTATTCATTTCATTCAAGAATTCAACATAATTGATTTCGGAATTTTACAAATTTAAAATCTGTAAATTCGCAATTATTTGAACTTCACCAAGACTCACCTCACTGTCGTTGCTGTGCAGGATCAGCTTAAGTCCGGGCAGCAGGTTCGGCTCCTTGTTGACGTCGTTGAGGGCCAGCTTGGCCGCCGGCATGCACGCCTGGCCGCCCTGCCAGCCGCCCTTGCCGGCTATCGGGAAGATGCCGCCGATGTGCAGCTCGTCCGGCCGACCGCCGCTGGTCACGCCCACATTCAGCGACACGAGTGCGAGAAGCAACGATATCCACACTGTCACCACACCGTCACATGTCATATCCTGCCGCCGGCGGAGGCGGAGGAGGAGGAGGAGAAGAAGAAGAGTGAGAAATTAATGGGCGCCAAAAATTATGCGAGATAAAAATGTTATTCAAATCATTTATTTGCAGAAAATGTCATTTAAAGAGGACGAGAGATATTTTGTCAGTGCCACATTTTTCATTGTTGTTCAGTTAGCCGCACAAGCGAATTTTATCACGATATAATTAGTTTAGAGGTTCTCATTAAATTTCAATTTGTTGTTAAACGTAAATTTGTGCTTTTATAGCGAATCTGATAGGGGAATAAATTAAATTTGTTTACTTATAATTTGCACTTCTCAATTTACTCGGTTTTTACAGCTTCTGCATCACATGGGTTGCATAAATATATACCGAAAAATTGTTAATATTATTTAATAATAATTTTACCCAAGCGACAAAATTACGATTAATTAAAAACAAACACGAACAATTAAAATTGTGCCGAACATTATAAGGTAATGAAAAACTTCCACACAATTTCTCAGTAAATAAAAAAAACTCATACAGAATCTTAAAATAATTAAAACATCGCACAAAAAACTCACAGTAATTAAAAGATCGCACTTAAAATCTCAGAGTGAGAAAATGAAGGGACACATAAAATTTTTAATTTTTGTTTTAATTTTTTTTAAATTTTTTTTTCACAGTAATTGAAAAATTTCTCACAAAATCTCACAGTAATCTTAAATTTCACAAGAAATTCAAAGCAATTAAAACACTCTTTCAATTAATCTCTAAATTTAATTTTATTGTATTTAATAACATTTTATTTTATTTTATTGAATTTCATTTTATGTTATTTTATTTCATGTTATTTTATTTCATTCCATTCTGTTGAGTTTAATTAAATTGTTTCCTTCATTCTGACGGTTTAATTAATTCGGCTCAGAACACTGTTAAGTTCTTCCGGAAGCTTCTGTTTGTTCCTCGCGCAACAAGGCTGCGTGTTTACGTATTCATTCAACGCCGCGGAACTTCCTTCCAGCATACTAACAGCTCTCGAAAGAATGGTAAAGTTTGTTCCTTCCTTCTCTTTACTTCCTCGTATTGATGTTTTACTGTCGGTTGGCAATTAAGCTGCATAATAATGAGAAGTTGAAGTTCGAGAGCACAGCTTCAAAACGCGGTGAGCTTCAGTTCGACCCCCAGTGAAAAAAGTACTAAATCAAAATGGTTTCCGCTTACCGTTAGCGTCTTTAACTTGTTTATCTGGTGGTAAGTGAAACCCGCAAATAGTATCCGAACTGCAGAGTAGCTGTAACCGCGCACGGGTTGAAGAAAGAGCAGCCAGCGTGTTGAGGCCGAAATGGCGAAGAGCGCCGCAGGGCTAAGAAAACATTTGCTTTTCTGCTTGCTTGGCTGGCCTCAGTGTTTTCTTGTGTGTGTGTGTGTGTGTGAGTGCGTTTATTGGTGTTTGTATATAATATGAGCGCCGGAAGCGTTGTATGTGTTTGTGGTAAGCGTCTGTGTGTGTTAAGCAACTATTTTGCTATGAAATTCGTGGACGAATTTGATTTTATGTTTATTTCTTTAATTTAGTTATATAAATTTTTTAATTTAATTCTATATTTTGTATAATAATTTTATGTTTTTTTTTAATAACTCGTTTGATATGAAGCAAAAAACGTTTTTTTCTTTTTGAGTCATTAAAAATTCTATTCAGGTTGGTAGCGAGTTTTCTGCTTAACTTTTGCTAAAAAATACTTGCGAAGAATTAGTTGTTTTTTTTTATTTTACGCTTTTTAGACGCTTATAACACAACAAAATGCAACGATCACTGATAAAAAATTAAACAAATTGGATAGAGTAAAATTTGAAATAACAAAATCTAGAAACAAACAAGTAAAAGTAAAAATAAGAAACTTATGAATTTGAAGAAGAGCAAAAGTTCAATAAAACTTGACTCTGGCAATAACAAGTTAACGAACTGAAACAGACACGAGCAAGGACTAAATTCTCAGCAGGCGTGGTGCTCAAATAACAACAACAACAACAACTACAACGACGCCGACTACAGAAGACAACGGCAAACGACTACACTTCGGCAAGCAGAACAACAACAGCGACACGAATGACAAAACAGCTAAAAACGGCGACCTTAAAATACAACAAAATAAAAGTGAAATACAACAGAATTCAGTGCGAAGAAATGTAATAAGAGAATACAGAATTGTTATTAAAACACGAAATAGAAAAAGAAATAAAAAACAAAAACTTAAAACAAAATACGCGAATTTCATTTTCTTTGTAGTCACTTTCATCCAGTCAAAATCCCAAGAGAATTTTTTGTATTATAAAACGTCAACAAAGAAATAAAAGACTCTGCCAAAAATAATCCTCAGACAAGCTAAAAACAGAAAATATAAAAATCGTTTTGTGTTTAATAACATCCAGTGAGCTACGATACAAATAACTTGCAAGTTGTGTCAATAAATGTTTGGCAGAAAATGTTAATTTCAACCAAGACTTCGATAATTTATTTTTTATATTGTTATTTTTATTATGTCGATCTTTTGTCGCTCTCCGATTGTCGCTTGGATTGTTGCGTCGATTGTCGCTTCGATTGTTGCGTCGATTGTCGCTTCGATTGTTGCGTCGATTGTCGCTTCTCTAGTTGAGTTGATCTAGTGATCGTATTTCTTTCATGCACTTGAATTAAAAAAAGGGAGGGAAAAAAGAGGTTAAAAACCTCGTTAAACGCAAAACTTCCTCATGCCACGTGTAGCTGCGATTGCTTAGTTTTTCAGCTTTTCATCCGTCAGCTTTTCTGAAATTTCCATTCTTTCATACTCGTCCTTTTTTCTTCATAAATCTTTCCTTCTTTCATATAATTCTAATTTGTTATTTTTTACTTCCTAAATAAATTTATATTTGCTGTTACTTTAGTTATTTATCACTGTTTCTCTTCACTTTTAATCCCAGCATAAAGTTTTTCCAGTTTTCTTTTCTTTTTCCTTTCCTTTCCTTTCTCTCTTTATTACCATTCTTCATCTTTATCTCTTTCACATCGACAGCATCCATTATTATTCACGATTTATTTGTACTTTTGGCGGCTGACAAATGCAAGGATCCGCTTGTGACCTCAACAAATTGACCTCGAAGAAGAAGATAAAATTGGTCGCCGCAACGAAATTAAGAAAAACGTTGCTTTCCTCTGAAATTCTCTTTTACACTGTAATTTCTCAGTTCTTTTTATAGAGTTCCTTCGTAATCATCTTCATCGCCCACGACTGATTGAGTTCTTCTTCGTCCGCTACATGACCTCTCAGGACCTTTCAAGTTGAGTGACCTTTCAACGTATTCAATAAATGTCTGGATTCTCAGTTTTCTAAGTTTTCGAATTTAAGTTTTCAAATCTAACGTTTTTCCTCCACGCAAAGTTTATTGCATCCTTAAAATACCCGCAGGACAGTCGGCGCCATTTGAACAGCTGATGTGATTGCACAGCACACATTCAACACATTCACACACACACACACACACACACACAAATACATACACAAGTGCGCAGCAAAACACGTAGAGATAAATAAACAGGAAACCAGCTACACGTAAAGGTAAAATAAACGCAAGAAGGTCGAGGAGGGTGAGAAAAAAGAGAAGAAGACGAGAGAAATGCGAGGTTCATTTAAGGGAGGAATTAAATTTTTAAAACAAATTAAAGTTTTAGAATTTTGCTCTCACTTAGAAAGAAGCGAAGGTTTTTTTAAGGTTTGAAGAAAACTCTCTTCAAAGTAATTGGCAACAACAACAACGACAACAACAACAACAACAACAACAACAACATTTCACTGTAACATCGAACGACTAAGAAACGTTTGAATGATTAAATTTAACAGCACTGAAAGTGTTAAAACCGCAACACACGTTACGCCTCGCTTAGCAAATAAAACTGGAAATAAAATGACAATAAAAAGGTGTGGCAATGGCAAAACAACAACAACAACAACATCATATGTAACCTCCATAGAAATTAAGATGCCAGAAAAAAGCAAAGAAAGCTAAAAGATCGAAAAAAAATAAGAACTACAATAAAATGCGATAGCAAAATAAACAAAAGAAAGCGCAAAAAATATTAGATGTGGTCTCGATGGCGACTGTGAAGAAGGACGACAGACGGACGCCGGAGGGCTGCACGAAATCTGTCTAAATTAGTTTTCCTGCAAGCCAAACACGTAACGCGAACCGTGGGTGTCAGGATAATCGTTGTTGTTGCTGCTGTTATTATTATTGCTCAGTCTAGCGTTGTTATTGTCGTCGAGTGCATTAATCTGTTCTAACGTTCGTGTTGCATGTGTGTGTTGAAGACGTGTCTGCTTTAATGTCAAAAATGTATCCTGCGGTCATGACGGAGCTAAAGAAAATCCATATAAATGTTTATCTTCAATGCGAGGCTACGTGTGTTGGTGAAGGTAAAAGTGTGTGTGTGTGTGTGTGTGTTTAGTGTGTGCATGTTAGTGTCTGTCATTATAGAATGCCAACGCGTCTTCCTTCCCCTTCGTAGGCGAGGACATAATCAATAAATGGCGATGGCAACACTCGCTCTTCATTATTTTAATTGAGTTGATCGCAATAAAAGTGGAGTGTTAAAGCTGCGTGGGTGTGGAGGGCACAGCACAGCACAGCACTTAAAAATGCATACGTGTCTCCATGTGCGTCACACACTCTGCCTCCGAGTGACCCCAGATTAGAAGTTACACCTCACTCTTCAAAGATTAAGGGAGATTAAGAAACAAATTACATTCCTTCAAAAGTACTGAAAAAGTACTAAAAATTCTGAGCTAAGGGGAGAAATTCGACTTGAATTATTATTATTTCATATCAAAGATTATATAGTACAGTGGAATATCAAATAATTAAATATAAAAAATAATACAGAAATTTTAAACACACGAAATATAAAATGAAGAATAAGATAAAAAGAAAAGAAATATAAAATATAGAATAAGGGAAGACGAAGGAAGAGAGAGAGAGAGAGATAGATGTATAGATAGATAGAGAGAGAGAGAGAGTAAGTGTGGGAGTGACTGGGGAGGAGAGGAGGAGACTGAAAAGAGAGAGGTGCACTAGGAGAGAGAGAGAGAGAAAATGAAATAAGAATGAATAAATTAAAGAAATTATCAGTTTTTCATGTCATCCCATTTCACTGCCTCCTGCCATCAATAAGGCGGACTTTTTCCACTTGCCACAAATCCTGCCGGCATTAAAGGAACGCGTTGCCAACTTCAATTGACACACATTCTTTCTTAACCTCCTTCTATTGTTTGGATTGCTTGCTCCCTCTGCACTTTAATCGTTCAGTTATGTAGTTGTAGCCGCCGCTGCTGCTCTTGCTGCTGTGGACCACCATCGTCTACGAACTGACTTACTTTCCACTTTTATCATTCTTCGTCTCTGCTACTTTTTTTCTTGTTATTTTGTCAACATGCCAAGAGCTCCTTCCGGTTGCCGGCATACATTACGAGGGCGAAGCATAGACACAGACTGTGTGTGTGTGACTGTGTGTGTGTGTGTGTGTGTGTGTGTGTGGGTGTGTGTGTGTGTGTGTGTGCTAGTAACCCCTCATCAGCGGCAAGAGCAGCATTGCTGTGTGTATCTCATTGCAAAAGAGCGATTGCATTTGTACCATTTTATTGTTATTGTTGCCGTTGTTGTTGTTGCTGTTGTTGTTGTTGTTGTTGTTTTTGTAGGTTCTAGTCTTCGCTTAAAACTGTGTGTGTGTGTGTGTGTGTGCTTAAAATGTAATCTTAATGCTGGAAAGCAAGAAGCGACAACAAAAATAGAAAATAAAATAGAAAATAAAAATAAACGGACCCAAAGGATATCCTTACACACACGTGCACCTAAATATCTCACACGAACGAGTTTAATGTTCGATGACGATGCATAAGATAGACGCAAAAGCATAATAAGGGAGCAAGAAAATGTTGGGGTTTCTTTTCAATAATTTCGAACAGTTAAAAACACGAGATGAACGAAAAATTCCGAGAAATGCGTGGGAGAATGAAAAACCGCATGTCCTTGTTTGTATCCTTAAAGATTCCTTGTCATGTAAGCCGTCGAGTAAACGGTTGGCATTTAAAAAATATAAAACATAAAAAATATCTCTTTCCTCCTCCTGTTTTATGATTGTTTCGACATTTGATTAAAATTCCTACGAGTTGAGTGAAATTTTTGCATCGTTGTCGTAAAAAAAAAGAAATTCTTCTTTTTAATATTTGCCCGAGAAAAGCTTATTAACTGAAATCCGATTTCTTGCTCGTTATCCTGTTTTATTATTGTTTACATAGGGTGGGCCATCAGTTGGTTTCTTTTTCACTATGGCTACCGCGCAGCTGTGATTTGATGCCGTCAGACTTTTCATTTTGGGTGGCCGTTAAGGACCGCTATTATTATTATTTTTTTCCGCGTAATAGAGCAACAAATCATCAAAAATATTCTGAAAAATTGGGTAGAAAGCTTCTGCAAAAACCAGCCGTGGCAGCCATTTAAATGAAATTGTTCCTCATAAATTATTGGAATGTTTATTCATTCAATAAAGGAAAACATTTTGAAAAACTTTAAATAGGATTTTAATAACAATGTTAAGAAGGAACTGGCTGTGTGATGGTTTCACTCACTTTGAAAATAATTTTTCAATTTGAACTCATTCCAAATCAATCCTTTCTGTACCGCGGAGATATGACAATGAATTTTATTAAAATTTTTAAATGTGTTCGTGCTAAGATCATCAAAATAACACGTACTTTGAAAAGAAACTAACTGATGGCCCACAGAAGTTCCCTGAACTCTTTTCTAGTCGTTTAAATATTTGGATACAAAATATATGATTAATTAATTAGCAAACTTTTGAAGACTCGCTCTTAAAAAGCGTTTTTACACACATGCCCACCAACACAATCGCAATCACATCCACACACGCAGTAGCATTTTTGTTGTAATCAGCTCGATTAAAGTAATGAAGTGCAAATGTTGCCGTTATCATTTATTGATTGTGACCTCTCACGGAAGGAAGTCAACACGTGGAAGGAACACCTTGTGAAAAGTAAAAACAACATGGTGTCCTGTTACGAAATTAGCAGTAATCTAGTTAAGGACATTCAAACGTCATTCGTGCAAACATTGTTGTTCACAATTCTTTTTATTCCTTTACTTTCAGTTTTCTTATTAATTGGGAAAATTGTAAAGAGTCGCGATTACCATCATCAACTACAATCGCAGAAATTCGTCGTATTTTTGTTCTCCTACGACATTTTCAGCATCATCAATAAAATTTATTCTTCACTTAAGTTTTCTTTAATAAGAAAGTAAAAAGAATTGCAAAACTCTTACCAGCTGAAAACAGTGAAAAAAGCAGACAACAAACAGAAGGAACAAAAGACAGACACATAAAACGGCAGGATCTTTCAAACATCAGAAACTACAGTAAAAAAGGGACACCAAAAAAAATAAAAGGAAGACGAGCAACAATTTTGTCTGCTCATGTGTTTGCATAAAATTTGATTGAAAACAAGGAAAAAGGAAAGAATTTAATAAGAAATGACAAGTGTTAGTCAAAGCTTACAAAAGCACCCACACAAAAATATGCCACACATGCACGCAACACACACACACACACACGTACACACACCACCACACCTTCGCAAATATGCAACCATTTTTAGATATTCACTCCTATTTTCTTTATTGCACTGTAATCGGTCGACGATTTTTTTGTTCTCAGAAAGAAAGGAACTCGCAGAATGCCAAAGAAGATGAAAAGCAAAAAGAAAAATTAAGGAAATCATTCTACCCTCACCCTGAAAGTAATACGTCGGCATTTTTCATGGGCCGTTTTTTGTTCCAAACAAAGACGCGTGACAACCGCAGGTATCGTTCGGTGTCAAAAAATTCAGCAAGAAATGAAAAATTCAGCAAAATGTTGTCAATATCTAAAGGGGACGAATTGGAAGATATATTGAGGATATATTGCCCGTTAAATTCGGGCAAAACATTCCCATTTTTAAGGAAATTCTGTTAATGTGGGCAGATACTTCGGAATAAAATTTCGTCTTAATATATCGAATGTGCCGTTTGATATTTCTTCCGAAAAAGTCGAATGTAACAAGTAAGAGTGTTGTCTTCGGCCTGGCCGAAATCTAAATACCCTACACTCGAGTAACTGAAAAAATTATAATTTCGCCACTTAACAACTTTTGTATAAGTAGGCGGACCACGCCCATTTCTAGAAAATGTATTTGTAATGTCTCTAGGTACTTCTAGATAGAATTACGAAGGTATTAATATTTTGAACCGTTTATGGGATATTGACAACTTTTGTATAAGTGGGCGGACCACGCTAATTTTTTTTTAAACATTTTAGTAATGACGCTATATGTTCCGGAATAAAATTATACCTTAATATCTCACACGGTTTATGAAATATTCAGGCTTTAACATTTTTTGAAACGAGATGCCTTTACATTCCGTATGTAAAGAAGGCGTGGCTGCTTACCGATCTCGCCCATTTTTAATTCCAAACAGCCCTACATAACAAAGAATATTTGCGCCAAATTTCATCGCGATATCTCTTTCCGTTCTCTCGTAATCGTGATTTCAACAGACAGACAGACAGACAGACAGACAGACAGACAGACAGACAGACAGACAGACGGACGGACAGGGCTAAATCGATTCAGGAGGAGGAGCAATAATATATATACTTTTCTATATCTATCTCGTCTCCTTCTCTGCGTTACAAACGGAAGAACAAAGTGATTATATAATAAGTGAATATAAAAAGGGCAAAAAACCGATTACGCTGACTGGTCAATCAATTACCATCTGGTCTACAAAACATAGAATATATGTGGCAATATCTGACAATTCTACGAGTAATATTTCTATTCCCCTCAACTTTTTTTAAAGCGGCAGTCAGACAGGTGGACAGACGAAAAAACAGACAAGCAGTCAGATAGACAGAATAATAGACAGAATAATAGACAGATGCGAAGGTAGGCAGACAGACAGATAGTCAGAGGGACAGACATATGGACAGGCAAAAAGACAGATAAATTGCTATACAGGCAGACATACAAACAGATGGACAGACAGCCATACAAACAAATAGACAGACAGACAAATAGACTGAGAAGCACACAGTCAAAGAGACAGACGATCAGGTACACAGCCACACAGATGGACAGGCAGACAGCGAGATGGACGGACAGACGGACAGATAGACGAGCAGACAGCCAGATGGACGGGCAGACAGCCAGATGGACGGGCAGACAGCGAGATGGACGGGCAGACAGCGAGATGGACGGGCAGACAGCGAGACAGACGGCAGACAGCGAGACAGACGGCAGACAGCGAGACGGACGGGCAGACAGACAGATGGACAGGAAGGCAGAGAGACACAAACATATGGAAGGCAGACAGACCGATAGACAGACACACAAACAGATTAACGGACATACATAATTGTTATTTGATGATTGGTATTATAAAACTTATAATTTATAAATGCTTGACGATTAAACTAGACGAAGGTCCCACTTAGGTTGCTCTACTCAATTGTAAAAGAAATTTTAAGATATTAAGCAGGAAAATTAATTAAGTCAATGGCTGCCGCAGAAATTGTGATATTCGATGTGTGCGGGTGACCTAAATTGGCGAGAGTTGGGGAGTTTAAAGCAGGAAACTAAGAAGTGCTGAATGTGGGAAACTGAAATTCTAGATACCGATGGTTGCTTGGCATGAATGCATTAGTTTTTTTTGTTGTTGTCGTTGTCGTTTCTGCGGGTGACAAACTGTTCGTTTTGGTGGTTGGCTTCTGTGTTGACAGCTTTAAAAAAATGGGCGAAATTCCTTTCGGTTACACTGGAAATTCATTTCCCTTTACTTAAATTCCTTCGTTGGCACGTTTTTCTCATCCTTCGCATGGACCGCAATGATGGCAACAACACAAGAAGCAGGAACGAGGGAAAATTGAAAAAAATTAAGTCTGCCGCTTGTCCCACATTTTCAAAGAAAAACGAGAAAATCTAAAAGAAACGCATGAACACATTTGTGTGCCACATTTTGTTGTTGCAGGAAATTTAGAAAGTTATAGCGATTGTCCGTTGTTTTCCAAGCTGTTGTTGTTGTTGTCGTCGTTGTTGTTGTTGTCGTTGTTGTTGTCGTTGTCGTTGTCGTTGTCGTTGTTGTTGTTGTTGTTGTTGTTGTTGTTGTTGTTGTTGTTGTTGTTGTTGTTGCTCTATTGTGTAGGCGAAGGAAGTAAAAGTAGAAAGCTTTTCAAAAACAAATGTTGGCAAACAAAAATTTTTTCTTCCCCACGTTATAAAGAATCCCATTTAAAAAATTGCATTGTTTTGCTAAAAATTTTAAGCGCACTAAGAAATACCAACGTTAGAAAAGTTTGCACACCAGATCTTAATTCTTGAGTTGCGGTTGAAAACTTTTCAAATCCATTCTTCAACACTTTTATGTTGATATTTAGGTTAGAAATAAATAAATTTAATAAATAAATAAAGCCAAAGAATGAATTCACTTAAACATTGAAAATCTTTGTGAAAAAAAGGCGGTTTCTGTCAAGAAAACAGGAGCATAAAAAAATATTTTTAAGAAGTTCATGAAAATACAGTAAAGCTAACAACATCATTTCGCCATTTAGCAGTTGTGCTGTTCATTTTGCCTGACACACGATGATAACGAATACTCATTGCGTCAGTTGCTGCATTCAGTAGCTTTTTCGTTTTTTAATTTAAATAATAAAAGGCAGCATTTTATTTTATGGATACGCACACAAGGCTGCCAACCAACTTGCCAAGGCAACCACTGATGAGGTCTCGTTGTACGCAAAGTTTCTCACAAGCATTTCCATCAAAGATGAAATAATTAAAAGCTCCACACTTAGAAAAGCCGTCTTGATCTAGATTAACACCCCGAATTCGAGACGAAAAGACGGCTGTACCGATATGTGTTTTCATCTCGCAATCTCGATTAACGCCCTGAATTCGAGGAGCATCTTCAAGCTCTCGTACCAGATCTGCGTTCAATCCTAAAAAATTTCTAAAAAGCTAAAGCATCAACGGAATGCTGAAAACCTCGCTCAAACCAACCTCACTTTATGAAATTAAGTTAATATTGCAGAATAGTTCCTCATCTTTCTAAAATTATGCAAATGTAAACATTAAGTGAGTAAAACGTCTCTTTCTGGCCAGTTTTAGAAGCCTTTTTAGTAGTTTTTATGTCAGTGTGGTGAATGTTTTATACGAATATATGTGCCAAGTTTCATCCAAATCGGTCCCTCCGTTTTTGAATTATAAAGTAGCAATCATCCAAACCTTCAAAAATCTGAAAGTTTAGATTTTTAGAACGTCCAAACACACTCTCTCCAATTTATTACGTTTATATATAGGTTTCTGCTTAACAAACAGGATAGAATGCAATAAAATGGGATATAAAATCCAATGTTATATTTATCACAATTATCACTCTTATTTTAAAATTTTCCGAAATGGAGAAGTTTCTCTGCAAGAATTTTAAAAGCTTTATAAAAATAGAAATTTAAACATTTTGCACAAATTTTGGGACAAATTTGTCCCCAAATATAATAATTAAATGAATGGGTGGCTAATGTAAGTGTATAAGTGAAACAAGAAGAAGAACAGGTAGAAGTTAAGAGAAATAAAAGCAAGAAAACAGAAAGTTGCGTGTCAATATTAACATTTTTGGCGCCCGAGTGTTTTTTCTGACTAAATGTTGAAATGAAACACATGTAAAGGAAATTTCCTTTATTAAAGGATATTTTCCGCAGCAGAGGTGAGTTGCCGGGTTTTCTTTTTTATTAGAAATTACAAGTAATTCTATATAATTTGCACACAAACAAATGAATCGTAGAATTTTTACAAGTAATGCAATGAGTTTCATTTTTTTTTACCTAATTTTTAAGGATGCCTTTATTTCTTTATGTTTTCAGCTCAATTTATTTTGAATACCTTTCACAAATAATAAAGTAAAAGCTAAAACTCGGCTGAAACTTTGTCAGTCGTGAAAATCATTCATCCGTCGCATGTCATCCATCATATTTTGTGAAAATACTTCGTCGTCTTAACTTTCTCAAAGTTTGAATAAATTTGAATTATTTATTGATGCTGCACGCATTTTTGCTAAATACACAAAATTCTCTCAAAACTTCATTAAGAAAGTTTTTCGTCCTTTTTGCAATTCAAATTCTAGTAAGGATTTTTCTCAATAGATTATTACAACTTTTCTATTAGAAAAAATTTTCTATTTTCTATTTTATTAATTTAATTGCTAGTTAAATGTTCAACTTACTTTTAGCAAAACTTTAAAACGTATGCTGAAGCTGAATGATGTGTTAGTGGGCGTGGCTAACTGCTGTGATTCTCGGCTGTTCACTTCCGTTCCTGCTCAAACGGAATTTCCGTCAATGAACTTCCGTTTGTAGCGAAGGAAGCGAAAAGTTTCCGCTGTTGTTTTGCTTGAATTGATTTTTGTATCTTCTTTTTTTTTAACTTTTCTACAGTTTCTTACTCACAACTCACAACTAAATAGAAAAGATGAGATTGAAACACAGATAACCGAAATTACGTATAAAATTAGACTGATTTTTCCATTACTGTATTGAGAGGAGTGAGAAGTAATTAATTTAATTAATAAATCGATCTTTCTTCTCTTCTTCGATTTACTGGAATTTCTCTGTTTTCTTGTGTTTCACACCGTCACTCACTCCACCGCCTCACTACGCAGAGTTTCGTAGATGAAACTGACAAATCGGTGAAGCCTTAAAATTGATGAGTAGCATTAACTGCCGCTTATTGGTGCAGGTGTGTGTGTGTGTGTGTGTGTGTGTGTGTTGGATGTGCAAGTCACGCCTGTGTTTGAAGAAGTGCCACCGGAAGTCTTCATTTTTAGCTTGCCTTTTTTACATTTGATTTAATCAGGGATTAAATTACACGCTGCACATCTTCCGTTTCCGCTGGTCATATCGATCATTAATCAATCATCACTTACGCACACACTGTCAGGCTCAATCACACACACACGCACAACGAGATATTCTACAGCGGAAATACTTATTTAAATTCAACAATCGCAACTTTAAACCGCTTCACTGCGAAATCATTTAAAATAAAAGAAAATGAAAATAAATTAAAGCAATTTAGAGTAAATTAAAATAAAATAAAATAAAATAAAATAAAGTAAAATTAAAATAAAAGTAAATTAAAATAAAATAAAGTAAAATAAAATAAAGTAAAATAAATTATAATAGAATAAATTAAAATACAGAGAAATATGAAAGAATAAAATTAAAGAAAACAACATAAAATAAAATCACACAAAATGAAGTAAATTAAAGTGAATAATTAAAATAAAGCAAAAAAGTATTAATTTTTATTTATTTATTTATTTTTTTTAATTTTTCTGTGTTGTTGCTGTGACCAACGCGACCATCAACATCACAATCTGAGCAGCGGAGACGGTAAAAAATCACGGCAAACGCAGCACCAACAAAACGAGACACAAGGACACCATCAACGACAAAAGCCAGCGAGAGCAGCAGCAAAAAGCATCAACTCGCCTTCCACTCGTCTTTGAATGCGTTTTTGTTTTCGTCTGCTGCCGTGTCGTCCTCTGCTCTCGCTGCAGGATTCGCTTGCCTATTGACACCACAACAACAACAACAACACAGAACGCTGTGTGTGTTTGTAGGTGGAAAACAGTTTGTGTGCGTGTGTGTGTGTGCGCGCGCGTGTATTGAGATGTACTTATTTTCTTATATTTTTTAATTTCCTCTTTATCTAAATTTATATTTTCATATTTATACGGGATGTTTTGCTTACTTCTTCTAATTTTCTCAATTTCAATTGTTATTTTCACGTTTTCCTTTTTTTTCTCTGTTCTTGTGAACAATTTTTGTGTTTTTTTTTGTGCTGCTAAATTTTCACATTTTGTCTTCCTCGCACGCGCGTTTCAATTTCATGTTCCACGCTAACCCGTCGACTGGAACTCCATGACTGACGTTTGCCTCCGAAGAACTTGGCTGCTCAGCTTGCGCCGCGGAAAATCCTTTAGCTTTCGCTACATGTACACACACACACACACACACACACACATAGTTAAACATGTGCGAGAGTGCGTGTGCCTGTGTTTGTGGCGGCGTGTTCGAAAAAGCTCCTCACAGCCATCTTCAGTCACTTTCCTTCCAAAGTTCCAGTTTCCAGCAGGTGCGGATGTGTTCCAGTTGTTGTTGTTGTTCTCGTTGTTGCTGCTCCCGTTGTTTTCACTTGCCGTTGACAGTGATAACGTCCTCAAATCTCAAATGTGGGTGAAAGCTTCGCTCCGTTTTTTCCTTCTTCTCCGCTGTCGCCAGAATGCTTTCGCATTTCAAGTTGCTCTCTCTCTCTCTTCTTGGCTTGCGCTCTCACTTTCTCACTACCTCCTTGTATTTGTTTTTTTTTTGTGTGCGAAGTCTCTTCAAATTACAAATTCCTTTAGTGTTTCTTCCGTTATTTCAGAGCTCGTCCTTGATTGCCAAATGTTTCTCTTGTGATTTCGTTGTTGTAAAGGACAAGGAATTTTATTAATATCCACAACTCACAAATTTCCTTGCTTTCATTTTTAAAAATGTAAATACATGGTAAAGATAAATATTTTTTAAAATTAAATAAATATAATTTATTTTTAAATGACGATAATGAAACTTTCCATTTCATCAACTACATTTTGTGCTTAAACTTTAATTGTGCTCAAACTTTAATTTTGTGCACATATGATTATTCACAAGTAGATGGCAGCACAAAAGCTGGAAAACGGATTCTAGACACAAACCAGGTGTCGATTAGTACGGACAGAAACCGCATGGACCAACTATTTTTTTTACTCTCGATGTTGAGAACGCACTGCGTTTGATTGACGACTTTTAGTCAACTGACAAACCCGCATCGGCAGGTTGATGGCAGTTTAAACGTTCCTGTGCTTCTACATTGAAATAATTTGCTGGTATATCATTAACAGGATCAAATATTATTTTCTCATTATACTTAACTTTTTCCATTATAATAGATTCCTAACACGACATTATATAATATTTAAATTATTATATAAATCATTTACTTCAGAGAAATTTAGAGAAAACGAATTATAACATTCGCAGTACGATAGCACTCGTCGAGGTCTAGACGAATTTATATTTGCGTGTAGATAAAAATAAAAAACTAAAAATAAACTAATTAATCGAATTTAATCAAGTGTAATAAGACTTTAAAAGATTCCTAACACGACAGCCCTGGTAATCAAACGGCGTTAACGTCCAGTACATTCCAAACTGAATGTTATTGACAGCCACAGAGAAACTCAAAACGAAAACCGAAAATAGCCAGCAGTAAGAGTAGCATAAAAGAGATTCCTTGAAAAATTCTCCACCCATGCAAAGAATCTGCGTGAGGATAGCAACGTTACTGGAATTGAACCACAGAGTCGCTCAAAACATTGAAAAATCTTATTTAACTTGAAGTATATAAGCCAGCAACGTTGCTGAAACTTGTAAACAGCTGGCATGCAGGAATGTACAAATTTGGTTCCACGCTGTTAGTATAAAAATGCGCGGGTCACAAAAATCCGAATATGCCAAATGATTCTACATAATTTTAGAAATATTTCGGTGCGGTTGGCATCTTCCGAATTCATTTAGTATAGAAGCTATAGGGACTCGACGTTTAAGGATACGAAAACTTCAAGCCGCGTAAAGGATTTCTAAATGGTCGAGTAACAAAAATTTGATAGTGCCGCCTGATTCTACACAATTTCAGAAATTTTTCGGTGCTGTTCTTATCTTCGGCACTCACTTAGTATAGAAGCTATATGGACTCGACGTTTAAGGATACGAAAACTTCAAGCCGCGTAAAGGATTTCAAAATGGTCGAGTAACAAAAATTTGAGAGTGCCGCCTGATTCTACACAATTTCACAAATTTTTCGGTGCGGTTGTCATCTTCCGAATTCATTTAGTATAGAAGCTATATGGACTCGTTTTTTAAGGATGCGAAAATCTCAAGCCGCGTAAAGGCTATGAAAACATCCGAGTGACAAAAATTTCTGAAATTACCTTCAATTAGATGTCATAATCAGATTTTTGTCACCTGCGAATTTTCACACTAGCAGCGTGGCACTTAATTTTTATATTCTTAAATGCAATGAAAATCATGTGTATACTGGTTTCAGCAACAAGGTAAATAAGTGGACTCATTGTTCTGAGCGGCACTGTGTTTCAATTCCATTTTGTGGCGTTACTGGGTGACAGTTCCAGCGACGTTGCTATTTTAGCGCAGGTTCAGTGCATAGAAGCAAAAAGCGAACGTCAGATGAGAATTAAATGGCGGATCGATTTGTCAAATAAACGGGTGAAAAGTTCTGTGCAGGCGTAACGCAGCGAGCGGAATGGAGTTGTTTAAGAAGAAAAATTTCCAGGTTTTCCACTTCTACAGAATAATATTTACAATAAATAAATAAAACAGAAGTTTTGGAAATTTGCTAATTTCTAATATAATAACTAATAAAAACGGGAAACCTGAAAAAGTGAATAGTTTACAATCGTGAGAAAAGAACCAATAAAATAAGCAGAAAATCTTCAGCCGAAAAGTTAAAAATTGAAAATAATATAAATTAATCTCAAAGCACAAATGTTAGAAGTGAGTTCGAAAAGGTAAAATTACAGCAAAAAACAAAACCGTAGAAAGATAAATAGTTTTTTAGAAAAATGAAAGAGGAAGAAAAAATCAAGTACGACTTGCTAATACACGAAGTGTTGATATATTTGGAAAAACCCTGAAAATCCATTTGTTTGTTTAATTTCAGTTTCCTTCCGCATTATCACTCACTCTCATCACTCATTAGCGCGAGAAAATTGTTTATGTTTTTCCCATTTTCTGAGGTTTCGTATTTTGCAATGTTCACGATAGCAGTGGCGTAGAGGTGGTCTAACTGGGGATTCGTTAAACTTGCCATTCCTTAAACTTGCGAGAAAGCAGAGAGTAAGAGAGAGAGAGAGAGAGAGAGAGAGAGTTTAAGGGGCCGATCTTTTCAGCTGTATTTAGACGTGCGTTGAAAAGGCTTCGGTTGAGACGATCTTTGAATGATTGCCTTTGAATATTCTCCTGTTTGCTCCAGTTGAGACGATAATTTGAATGATTAATCACCTACAGACCATCGAGTATTCCACTGGTTCAATGGGGAAATTGTTTCGGAAATTAAAGTGAATTCATATGTCGTAGTTTTTGAATTAATTCAATAATACAATCGAATCGAGTGTATTCGAAAGGAAAATGTTCTTACAGCGAAGGGAAACTTAAAAGTTAAACTAAGAATTAATTAATTATACACTGAATTGTAAACGTGTCTTCATTTCATATCAAATTCTTCGTTTTAATAACTCGAAAATAGGCAGTAAACCAGCTTTTGATTCCACACTCTACTCAAATCGCCTTCCTTCCTTCCTCAGTATTTCGTTTTTATATAACTAGTTTTGTATTTACATAACGAACTACTTGAAGTCGTTACTTTTATTTATCGGTATTCATGAGGAGCAGCGGCGAATTCTTAACCCGCAGATGTCAATCCTGCTGATGCCCCTTGTATTCTCTCCTCGTCTTTTGTTCAGGTTTTCTCCCTTCCGAAGTTTTAACTCGTCGAACTTTGGTAGTTGAACTTGAATGCGGCCTGGAACGTTGTTGATGAAAACTTGTTGAAAACTCGTTTTTATTTGCGCTAGCAAAAGACGATTACTTGTAAAAAAAACGCCACCGAATTGCAAAAGAAGGCGTTGGAATCAGAGAGCCACCAATTTGTAGACTGCGAAGTATAGAAGTAAAAAATTAAATTCTGTTGCACGGGTTTCTTTTCATCCAACTGTTATTAATTCTCATTGAGTAAAATTGTTCAACAACAAGTTTTCAACTCAGAATTAATTGATTTGTTGGGAAAATCCTGAATGGAATTTTTTTTGTCAATAGTGATGCACTGAAGTAATTTGAAGTCGGTGTAAACAATCGAAGTAGAAAGGGAACTAACTAAAAAAATCCTTTTAAAATCTGAAAACTGTCTACTAATAGTTTTATGAAAACAGGCATCCGAAAGTTGATTAGTAACTAATTTACTAATCACTGAATACATAAAAAAATAGTTAAAAATATTAGTGAAGCATGAAAATCGTCTCGCTTCTCCGATCTTAATTAATCTTCTGTGATTTTTTTACCCCCTTCATGCTCAGTATATCTTGAATTTTTTATCATACACATTTTATGCGTCCTTTATAAAATTTCAATTAAATGGAGGTGCAAAATCAATTCCAATTTAGACGTCGTTTTCGAAAATCCGTCCCCTTATTTAAAAAAAAGGGTCAATTATAAATTTTTCTTTAGGGGGAAAATCTGACAAAAAAATAGAGAAAACGTTAAATTCTGATAAATCGCAGAACTTGGAAATGCGTGGTTAAGTGCGATTGAGCTGGAAATGCAGAGGGGACCGACCGCCTTTGCCCCACTCGACAAAGAGGATGCATTCAATTATGATGATGAATAACTAGATGAACTTTGCTCTGGAACCAATTATTACTTTGTTAATTTTTGGCGGTCGTGTTGGTTGAAAACAACTTTACAGACGTCAAGTAAAATGCTACAATCACAAATAATTTAATAAACATTTCCAGACCCTTCGTTTTCCTTCGCTTTTCTATATGATGACGTTGATGAACCCATGACGTTGTTTTGCGGGTTTACCTAACGAATGGATAAACAAATAGATAAATCGGGCGACTGACAAACAGCACCATTTTTAGCATCGCTAAGTTTTAACTCCAACCTTTTTTTCGGTCCCCAGCTTCGGTTTTGTATCACTCTAAGGTTTCGTGCTGAACCATCAGCTTGTAGATTGCACGTGTCATCATTGTAAGGACACTTCTGGATACCAAAAAGGGATCTCCTTGCAGAATATTAACCTTAACCCCTTGTATCTGTCATAAGAAAATCTTTTATTCAAACGAATATGTAAAAAGGGTCGAAAACAAAAATTTATTACCTCGAAGGAATGTCTGCAAAATATTTATAGTATGCAAAATAAAGCTCTTGAGCTCTTTAAGCCTTTTTTATGATTATTTCTGAGCAGGAAGTAAATATCGTGAGTTTCTTGTAAACGCCTACAGAAAAGAAAGCGTTTTATAAGTAGTCATAATTGCGGGAGACACGTTTTTGTAATAAAAGAGATAAAATAAAAAGGTAGATTTGAAAACAATTAAAGAGAAGAGAATAGAAACATATAAAGGTTTCACCGGACATGAAAGATCTTTCTTTTAATTCTACAGTTTTTATTTTTCTTTTGACCTCTTTTATAATTTTGATAGGAACACCTTTTGTTCAAGTTTTTATCCAAAGTATAGATGAAAACCGTGCTAATCGTGCTTCTCAGATCGTCTAGAAAGTAAAGCCAAAAATTGCCTTCTCATTGCTTTAATGATTTCTATTTTTTTCTTAAGTATACAAGGCACAGAAGGAAACACTTTTCTATTCACGCTAATTAACTAATTTAAATAAAAAACTAAAAATTACCCTTGAAATTAATTGAATTATTTGGAATGATTTTGCTGTGTGGAAGATAAAAGCGCCGCTACAAACACCTAACAATAATTTTCAACAAAAAGTTTCTACAGAAGGTTGTGTTTTTTAAATAATTGCTTCCCCACATGCTCGAAATTCATTCCATTTTCTAGAAGTTCTCACGCAGACGAACATACAAAAGCAGGTTTTTCGGAAATTAACTCTGGGGTCATTCCACGAGTAGTTTACTGAATTTGCAACACAAACTCATCTGTTTTCTTTTAAATTTGCTTCTAATGATATAAAAATATCAGATGATGTTTTTATGTAGATAGTGTATGTCACAGGATACTCATAAGTAATGCACTACAATATAAAAAAAACCGATAGATAAAAGCTGGATTTCGGAATTAAAGATGATATGATATTTATAAACGCGGTTTGAGGCTTTTTGCCAAGCTTGAAGTTTCGTAAGTTAGATTACAGTAGTACAATAGGAAATGATAAAAAATATTATGGTATTTCACATCCATTAAAACATCCAGCATGCATTGAATGGCCCTCTTCCAAGAATAACAACCCAACGAAAGCGGTCAAACCTCACCAAAACCAACCGCTTCCGTTAATTTATTCAGATTTCATGGAGTGTGTATCTCCGTGACCTCTACAGGCACGTTTTTCGGGGCGTCCCGTGAAAAGGTTTTACATACTTGAACTTGCTGACTTTACGGGTATATAAATATAATCTTTTTTCTATTAAAGTTAACATTGAATAGGTAATTAATTCTTCCCTACTTAGTTTAGCAGCTTTTTTTTTATTACCACAGCTTTGAACTTTATAGGCTTCTAAATTTAATTAACAGCTTCGTTTTATAGTTTCCTAACTTCCTAAACTTTAATAAGATACTTGAATTGAAAAGAATTTTCTTCATCTCTAAGATTCCCCACTGTCGAACACTAGTTTCATCCAACTGTGGTAACCGCATTTTCTCAGGTACACATTTTTGGCTAGTTATTTTCGCTTTCTTGGTCGTGTTCGTTCCTCTTGGTCTCAGTTTGCTTGCCAGTCAGTTGTTGAATTGAGCTGCACGAGCCTTCTTCGGTGCTTATTTAAGTAGTTTCAACAAACTAACTGCTTATCGATCCATAATTTTTACTATGTATTTTTGTGGTTTTCGTTTTCTTAGACTTCTTAATTATTAGTCGACCTTAATTTTGGCTATTTTTTTATCCAATATTTGAATATTTCATTTATTTTACATATTCAGTGTTGCGTTTTTTTAAAAATTTTACTCTACATTAGTTTTCTGCATTATTAGATTTAATGTTTCAACAAATGGTTTTGATTATCAAGCAGGGGAGTCATAAAAATGTTTTATTAATAGCGTGTTTTTAAATATGCCAAGTATTTTGCAAATGGCCTTGAAGCGTTCGCATTATATAAAGTTTATTCATACCTGTACTGCGAAAGATTTTTAATTTTATAGGGTTGCAGCTTTATATGTATCTCAAAAAGGTTAGCGTCTTAAATCGCAGGCAAAACTGAAAAAATTGACCTTTGCTTTTCAGATTTTCAGAAAAATATTTATAAAATTTATGACGAATAAACTACAATTTCATGTTTATCGGAGACATGAACCAGAACAAACGTGAATTTGTTGCTTAGCCTGGACGGGAACCAAAACAAATATGAATTTGTTTCCTGGCACAGAGGTGAGCCGAACACTCAAAAATTATTGTTTATAAAAAACCTCAACTGAAGTTAACGCAATACTATAATTTATATGAAGAATATATAAGTTATAAACAAGAAATTTGCTTGACTTGTTCTCCACATACCGCCGTCTATTTTTTACTATTTTATTTATTTTTTTACTATAATATTTTTAAACTACAACCTTCTAAATTTCGTTATCTCTTACGAAATTTGTTTACTAAATTCTTAAATTAATTCTGACATTAGTATGAATTTTTAAATGTTTCAGTAGAACTAGAACAAAATGGGATGATATCTCAATATAACTTTTTTTTTCTTTTTGAAGGGCGAACCAAAATAACATCAGGTTCGTGTGGCTGATTTTTTGTGCCCCGTGAATATGGATGAAATACACATTGACATTTCATGCTGAAACACAAGATAACTTTGGCATAAACAGAAGCAAAAATCTTTCCACGAAAAACGATATCACAAAAGAAATATTCTATGTTTTATCTCAAAACAGCAAGCTAGGCAAACATTAATCTGTTTTTCATCAACAGTTAATGTTCCTTCTATTTGGGTTTTTTCGGTTTAATTTTTTTCCTATGCAAAAATCAAGTACTTAACCTCAGTTCTACGTAGCTGCAGACACTGAAAACCTTACCATGTGTTTTTCTTGCACTCGAAAAATGACACGCTTCACGCTGCTTTTCTTCTTCTCAAAACTACAGTAATTGACGCATGCCTGCCTTGCATTCATTCATAAAAACCGAACGATTCAAGTGGGCGTGTGTGGCAGTGACGGCGGTGCGGCCTGCAACAAATCTTAGAAAATCAATAACGTGTTGGTTGGAGGGTCAGCATTGCCGCCGAGTTCGTTTATGTAACCCGCCAACCGGAAGCTAAAAGCAGAAGTGGCCAGCATATGACATTCAATGTAGAAATAGTATTCGTTCTTAACCTGCTTCTTTGCTTCTTGCTATTGTCGACTGCAATACATGAGTCGATAAAATGAAATCAGTAAAAATTCATTAAAAAGTAAGCAATAAAATTCATGAAGAGCACAAAGTATGAAAACTGACGTAATAGTACTGTGAAAAATACAATAATAATTTTTACATCTTTATTCCCTCTTTTAAAAAGATTTATAATTCACGTCTTGTGAATTATCTTATTTAAAATATTTCGTTTATATAAGAAGTTTTTTTTTCTATTTAACTAAATTTCTATTCAATTGTTGGTAAAAGTAAAAATCTTCAACTTCCTCATAACGAATGCTTCTAATGAACTAATATTTCCTTTGTTCTTCCATTAGCTTCAGTTTAAATTTATTTAAAAGTCCACCACCACCTTCACATTTGCAACGTAATTTAATACCAGTACGTATATCGCATGATGAAACCGTAAAATTTATGAAAGTCACGTTATTTGACGTCTCGTCTTCTACTGATTGCAATGTAAGCGAAGCAATGCTAGCGGCTGGTCAAGCAGCCCAAACAGCGGTAACAAGTAAGTCTGCAACACCGTGTGATGGACAGACAGACATAATTTGTTTAAGCCGCAACGCGGCGTATCTGGTTTTAGCCATTCACTGAACCAGTTAAGAATATGAAAAGTAAGGAGATAAAAGGGAATATAAAAAGGCGGAAAAGAAGAAGAAGAAGAAAACACCCGCAAAAACTATTACAGAAAATAATTTTATGGGAAAGTTGAAAGAGAGCAAATGAAACATTAAGAAATAGAACTGAAATCAAAAAGAAAGATTAAATGAAATATTGGAAAATATCGAAATAAACCTTGTTTTCAATATATATAACAGACATACTTCTATAAATCGATACATGAGCGAAATTCAATAAGTATAGAATTTCTTTTCTTTAAAAAATTTTACTTAAATATTCATCATTGCATAAAATCAACTCATTTCTTTTATTTCTCCCCCAAGTTAAGATGATTCGATATTGAAAGATTCGATATATCTTTAGAAAAAACTTATTACAATTCAAGAGGCGTACATAAGCTCATCCATTAGTGTACAAAACTGCACAATCAGACAATATATAACAACCATAAAATGCGGAAGATTTAATGAGCTCAGGAACCACAACTGCCAGTGCAGAAAACACGAGAGGGACAATAGATGTGCCTGCTTTATTCCAAATAAAAAAAGTTGTATATGCACTCAGTTCCGTGCACATGCACCACTTACAAGTCCATATAATGCAACAAGCACTTTGCTGATATTCAACACTGTATCTAAGAAAACCAGAGTCTAAAATTTCAACACAACATACAGTATGTTCAACAAGAAATGCTCAAGGACGTCGTTGCTTTTAGTTTATATTTTTTGTTTGTTTTGTTTTCTTGTTTTTTTCTCATCCGTAATTTTCTGGTTCAGAGAGAATCGGGGTGATCGGGTACCGCATACGGTGACTGTTGCTGCTCAACATAATGATTTGTAGTTGTTTTTTTTCATTTCTTTTTCTGAAACCAACCTGTTATCTGCACGCCTTAAAAACTTAATCAAGTTTGTTGCATGTACGTGCATAAAGCGATGATGGAAGAAGAGCTTTGAGTGCAGAGTAGTTTTAAGGAATTTTTCCTCCTGCTCTGTAAGTCTTTCTCTTGCTCTGTCTGTCTTTCTCTTGCTCTGTCTTTCTTTCTCTTGCTCAGTCAATCTTCATAGACCTATATTACATTATAATCATTTGTCTGTTTGTCTACATGCCCATCTGTCTGCTAGTTGTCTATTTTAGTTTTTGTAAAATCTGCTTGCGAATTTTACTTATTTGGTGTGTTCCACCTTTTCAAATGTTTTATTTTTAGTAACTTGTTTTTATACGTATTTTCTCATTTTCTGTCTTCGTTCATTTTAGCTTAATGGCCGTCGATTGTTGGCAATTATCGTTGAATATCTTTCTAGTGTTTCTTTTGATTACTTGTAGATTAAAAGGTTTAAAATATTTGCTACTTAAAATGAATTTAACCTATGAAAAAAGTTTTTATTTTCGTATCTCTAGTCGGATTTCGCTTATTTTGATTTATTATAATTCTTAGATTGTAATATTAAATTGTATAGTATTTCAGTTTGATATCTTGTGTTTCTGGTGAGTTATAAAATTCTCTTAAAGATTTTTGAATATCCTGTTTTTCACTTTATTGATTATTATATGAACATCTGCATTGTTGTCTACCTTTCAAAATATAGTTCTAAATTGAATTTAAAATATTTATATTAATTAATTTATTACTAACTTTTTTAGTAAAATTCAGTTTACGTTAACTTTTATCATCTTTTTCCTGCTAAGAAATGTGGAAGTTCAACTTGTCGCAGGCACATCAGATTCATGCATCTGCACTACAATTACTGCCTTAAGATTCATGACCAATGTCACTGCATACTGGTATTTCTACGACTTGATGTTTATCTTTTCAATTCAGTGTCACCAACCACGAGTAGCGGCTTATAATTTTAGTACGACGCAATAGTTTATGAAGTTATTTTTATGTAGGATTTCCGTTAGATAATTTCTTCCTTTCTTCGAAATCCAGTAGAGATATTTGTATGCATGAGACGATAAAACAAAAGTCTTTGAGAAATAAGTTACATGATTCTAAAAAACAGTTTTATTATTTCTCTTGAGAGCAAAACAAATATTTATACTTCTTGTCAGTTTCTGAAAACAATTTTGTAATATTTGTTGATGGCAATAAAAGCGATTTTGTTTGGTTTTTAAATTTATACCACGGTATTGTGTTGTATATCCACTTTTTATGCAACATTTTTTATTGCTTCTACTTAACTATTGTCTGCACGAATGTATTGTCACCTTGATGTCATTACAGCATGCGGAATAACAATAGCAGTCGTAAAGAAAAAGAGCTGAAAAAATCACCCATCAGTGTCAAACGACAGCTTTTGTGCATCGATCGTGAGTGAAGTTTGTGTCAACGGCTCTTGCGTTTAACTGTCACAACCGACTATAATCACGATTCTGTCTGGAAGTTTCATTGTGATGGTAAATTTGTAAAATTATGTAAATTAATAATGTTGAGATAGATATGAACTATATTTTATTTAAATTTGATTATCTGTACACCCAGTGTGTGCCTTCGTATTATCTAAACTCTGTTCATCTTAGTTTTTAAACTTAACTGTTTTTTAGAAATAAACTTGAAAACATCCAGTTGCATCGATTGTTGTCATTATTAAACGGTTTTGATTTCTAAGAGCATAGTTCTATAATCGCAGGAAAGTTGCCATCTGTCATATTTTAGTTCTTCCCTCTCTGTTGACAGCTGTTTTTTGACACGTACACGTCAGTTTCCTTAAAGAAAGTATTAAAAAAAGTATATCATATATTGTTCTCAGCACGTACGAAATTTTTTATGTCGATGAAACTTGAGAGCTGTTACGCGACTATGAATTTTAGTTTATTTTTAAGTACGAGTGTCCCGTAGCTGCCATTAGAATAGTTCTATCTAGACAATAGTTCTATTATCTAGCGGTATCGTTAGATAAAACGAAGTGAAATATGTCAGGAAGCTTAAATTGTATCTAATATCTAATAAGCCTTTTATTTAAAATTTCAAAGACAAAGATCTATTATAAGTTTATATTTTTGCTAAAAACTAATAGAAAGACAGTAAAAACTAATACAACAATAACTTTTTCTTCTTTTCAGGTGAGCCATAACTATGTTAAATGAAAGAATTCATCAAGTTTGGACAAGTTTTATCTGACGATTTCAACTCAAGTTGCCTTAATTTTAAGAATCTAAAAGAGGTATTTCAAATTTTTAACCAAAAAAAAAAAAATCTAGTTTTATCTTCTGTAAGCGAATATTCTATAGTCTGTATAGGTTGCAAAGATATATATATAGAAAATTCCTTATTTGTATTTTTCGGGTTGGTCTCTCCATTGCATGGGAAAAATTTTCATCTCGAAAAATTTAGTGATTTTTGCAAGCAGTTAAATTTTCACTGCCCTCCCGGTCCCAACGTGTTTCTTTACGACGTTTTAAACTGTGTCAATTACAAAAATGCATCCATAACTTAAATTTCTCTTCAATTGTCAGCTCACAATACAAATTTTAGTTTATTATTTAGTTTCGTTAAAAAACTTTTCACATTCAATCAAGCAAAATGTTCTCGTCTGAAAATTTTTATAAAATGAAGAGAAGAAATCACTATTGAAATAACAACGTATTTATTTATTTTTTAAAACGAATTATTTATTTTCCTTCTTCTTTTCAACCTAACCTCAAATCCTTACTCTACTGACACAAATAATTTACGCGACAAAATCTAGAAAAGGAGGCAAAACTGATTGCGTTAAATATGTTGAGTTGTTTTGCCTTTTGTATTGTAAAAATGACGATTGCAGTCTTGCTTTTTATCACTTACAATAACTTTCTTGATGTTATTTGACGCATTTATTGCTTTCAACTTAAATAAAATGTCTTTCTTATTGTTGGAATTGATAAAAGAACAACATTGTATAACTAAATAGTTTCTCGCCATTTTTGCTGTTCTTACAAAGAAAAAAAAAACAAAAACCCTTATTTTTTTTGTTATATATTGAAAATGTTTAAATATAATTTTTGTTTATTTTGAAATGATATACTGTTCGAGAAAAAATAATAAATTAAAAATTATAACAACTACAAATTTTCCATAATTTATTTAAAACACAGATTTTGTGTAATGTGTACAATGCATTCATTAAATTTTTATTACACTCATTTTAACTGAAACGCAAAAGTAAATTAAATCAGCAAGCACGAAAATGAAAAATCTGTAATGTTTCTGTTGCTTGCGTGCCAAGAAAATTGTTTATATAATCAAAAACAGAAAAGAAAAAACATGGAATTGATTTGAAGTAAACAATAACTAAATTTTAAGTGTGCATTGTAAAAATGGCTGCTTTTAAATTAAAATACACAGTGTTTAATAAAAAACTAACGAAAACTTAAAGAACAGGATGCTATAAGTAAACACATTTAAGTTTGATGCATTCAACACTTTCATCGAACATTTTCAGGAAAGCAGACATCATCAGAGTCATTCGATCGAAAGCATTAAATCACATAATAACAATTATTTTTTTACCCATCTATTTTTCCGAAAGGCGAAGAAAAGAGCTATTTTCTTAAAATATACTTATCTTTATCACGTTTATAAACAGTTTTTTGGATATTATTCTTCATAAAAAATTCTGAAAATAGTTCTTATCTATAGGAAATTGAATATCGTCATAGAATTTAAGTAAGGACAGAAACCACTTCACTTAGTAGATAAATATATACGAGTATAATATTTAAGAATTTTAAGTTTTCTTTCCATTTCTAATTTCTAAATAATTCTATTAATTCTTAAAATTAAAATTTCCAATTCCAGTCTTTATTGCAATTAAATATTTCTATTCTTTACAATTTTTATTTCAAAAAGCGGAATAATATGCCAAGTTTTTTTCCTTTTTCTTTATTTTAAAACTTATTTTCCATATTGTGGAAATCGTCTTGATTCAATTTTTCTTCGCATTCATTGTTTACATTTAAGGAAAATTTAATAAACGTGCTGTAAACAATTGCAATTAAATAAAATTACAATTTAAATGACGTTTTATCAGCATTCTAGCATCTGGCCGTAGCTTGCAATTATAAAGCAATTTCGTGCTGAAGTTCAATGCTAAAACTGCTACGTTAATATTAAAAGTGTAACATTTCCTCGTATAATTCCACTTCTCGCTTCCACTACCCTGACATTATGTTTGCTTTGGAAAATCATTTATTTGGTTCCGATGAAGAAGGCTATAACGATATGGAGCTGATATCGCAGCAATTAATGAGGAAATATGAAAAGTCGATTTTTTTGTAGAGAAAGTCAATGTTTTAATTTTTTAACTGGTTTAGTGATTAAATTCTTATTTAGTTATAACAACTTTTGAAAGCAACGAAAGTAATTAATTGTGAAATAGTTCTATTTTAGCATACTTTAAAAGTGAAATTTCTGTACAACTTTATTATACTTAGCATTACTTTACAGTTTTGTTTAATTTTAAGCTTTCCACTTTTTACTTTCGGTTTCAACTTCTTTTCACTTATGTCTCAAAACAATTAAAGCTGATTTCATTAAATTAATTCAGAGCTTCACTAAGTTGCAGTTATTTTTTACGTTTAATTTCTTTTGTGTTCATTTTATTTCTCTTTTTACTAAAGTTAATTGATTTCAATTTAAAGAAAATTGTTGTTCTGCCGGCATGAATTCCTACAAATGCCTACTTAATAAAAACCAAGAAGAAGAAGAAATGGAAAAAGAAAGACTAAAGAAATTGCTTAAAAAATATGTTTCACTTTTCATCATCACTGATTTATGCAGCCACATTTTAAATGCGGACGATGACCTCCACAGACAATTTTTTCACTTTATTTTCTGTTTTCGCCATAATGCAGAAAAAAGTAGCAAAAAGCGTGTCTGATCTTTACGCATGCTTAGACAAGCTAGAGACTTAATTATCGCTTGTATATTTTAGCCTCCGAAGATTTCTATATAGCTACGTGCATCATATGAATTTTTGAGTTTCAAAGAAAGCATGTTTATGAATTAAATTTGTGCAGAATATGAGCGTAAAAAGAAACAAACTGGCAAAAATGATAACTTAATGTTAATTAGGCTGAATGCTAAAAGTGTTGATATTTAAAATTTGAACTTCTGATCTCGAAATTAAGTCTACGATTTGTGAGGTAAAAAGAGAAAATATTTTATTTACTTTAAGTGGTTTGTAGAAATATAAAACACTGAAAATTATCAGGAATTAAGATACAAAAAGTAATTTTTAGTTTTTTGTTTTTAGCTCTAACATTTAGTTTAATTTAATTACTTTTGTTGTAATGAAGAAAAATAGCAATTATTTTTGATGTAAAGTTGGATAAAAATCGATAGAGATGAAGAGAGAGAGAGAGAGAGAAAGGGAGGTAGAGAGAGAGAGAGAGAGAGAGAGAGAGAGAGAGAGAGAAAGAGAGAGACAAAGAGAAAGACAAAGAGAGAAATAGAAAATGTGAAAGAGAGAGATAAAGAGAGGGAGAGAGAAAGAGATGAAAGAGAGAGGGTATGAGTGATAACGTGGGAGAGAGAGGATGTGAGAAAGATAAAGAAAGAGAAATTTAAATTAAAATGACCGCATTAATCAACGCAGGATGCGTCTTGCAGTAGTGCACCATATGGTACCAACAACTTGTTAAAAGAGAATTTGTTCACATGCCATTAGATTTAATTTAACCACCGCCCCCTATTCGTCGGTGAGATTATGTAATTCAATCTATTGCCGTTCGTCGTGTTCGTCGTGTCGGCGTAATCGGACACCAACAATTTCAGAAGCAGGGGCACCCCATTCTGCGATGCCAATAAAAATTCCCCATAAACTGCTGTATTCAATTTATGCTGCATCCGCAGAGAAAGACAAAAGGCAGAATCTCGTCGTCGGATCCGGCTGGACTGGTTGGAATTCTCTGAAGAGCGAGGCGACGACAATAATGAAAAGTCCTAAAAGACCATCAGATAAAAAACTATCGCAGTCAGCAGCAGAAAAAGATAAAAACCGAATAATATAACTGAAATTAAAGTCAAGAATGAAGTGAAAAAAAGAACAACACGCGTAAAAAATGGGTAACTCAAGCCTTTCTCCAGAGATTCCACGCACCCAGAATCGAGCAATTTTTATAACTACATGAAGTACTTGTGTCAATTCCAGCAATATATGTGAAGATTCGCGTTCAACGAATCAGCTCAAATTTCTAAATAACTAGCGAAAAATAATTCGAAACACATTCCTCGGTACGGTTTCAATTACTTGCGCGCCAGCACATCAGGCAACCAGAACAGAGGAAGCGCCTATTTAAGCGTTGAGAACAGAAATTCTCTGCTCAGCGTTGCTGTGAATTCGAATTCGTGGAAATAACAGCAGAAAAACGTTCAATTTCGCCAGTTGAGCCATGGAATCGAGCTGAAATGAGTACGATAGTAAATTTTTATATATTTTTTTTACGAAAAACGTGCAGATAATGGATGAAAATGACGTAAAGCTGTGAAGAATGTAGACAGAATTAATTTTCAAGAATATCAAGAGTGGAAAGCCGCTCTTTTTATATATTTTGATTAATAACAAGATGGAAATAAAGATATGAGAATCTTATTTAGTTTAATTTTTACTTTATTTATCGAATCTCTTGATATCGGTTATCGTACATTCGGCTTCGTATTGAATATCAATAAACAAGTGAAACCTATTAATGATGATATAAAAACAATGCCAAACTTTGCTCTCTTTTCTCCTTCTATCAAGTGTTTTTACCTCGTTTTTGCTGTGACCATTTTAATCAACTCAGAGCTTGCAAAGCTCTTCAACGAAATCAAATGCTGTGAGTTGAATTAACAAATTAATTCTTTGGTTTGCCTGTGGCGGGATTTATAAATGTATGTTTGTTTGTTTGTTCGTTATGTGTTCACACAACTCACAACTACATGTGTGTCGCTAAAACTTAATAATTTATTACGTTGCCTGGGCCCCGTCCGCCGTCCCCGGATGTTTTCGAAAGATTTGCTAGCCCAGCACTTGAATGCACTTACAAGGTCGTTCAAGGCCTTTCGTCTCGAGCTGCTTGTTGCAAGTGTAACTGCTGTTGCTGCTGCTCATTTGCGAAATTGCTAACGTGCTTCCTACCCCTCCTACCGCACCCATTTACACTGTTTGAGGTATTATAACTTAATCAATTATTGTTTTTTTTTGCTTATACTAGTAATTTAATATTTTCGTGTTGATTTCACTTTGAATTCTTAATGTTATCTTTAATTTATTTTGTTTGTCTCTATTTTCTCTTATTTTTTCTTTAAGTTTATATTTTTTCTTAATTAAATTCGATACCATTTCCACTTTTAACTTGCATTTTTAACTTGCAATTTTAATTATAATTGGCAAATTAGCAGGTTACTTTCTACTAATGACGATAACAAGTGAGCTTTACTTTTGAGTGATTCATACTCGCTTGCCATTCTATTTCTCACTTCGCTGACTAATTTGTTGCCTCAAAGTGTTCTTTTTAGATAAGCAAATATAAAAATAACTATTTTATATGGAAAAAGCACACGCTGCTTACATTTCTCCATTTTCTCCTCGTCAGTACAATAACAGAAGATGTGAATCTATAATATGAGCCACTTGCATTCATTCATGAATTTGAATTTGTATTGTAAATTCAGTTTTTGTATGCCGACATCCGCTACAAAAACAACAGTTAAGTGATTCCAAATTCAGCAACTAATGTCATACAGTACTCGTTCACATACTTATTTGTCTCTCCTCGTTTCCATTATTTTATTCCATTACCAAAAAATGGCGCACGCATAAATTTTCAGCCAGTTTTTGAATTTAAAATGTCATTTTATTGTTACTTCATAATGGGTTTTTCTTCTCTTTCTTCTTTTCTGTGAATACTTTATATTATGATTCACTTTTCTTCTTTAAGAGGAAATTCTCGATAACTTCCTACTCTTGCAGCAAAAATTCTTAATATTTTAGCTTTGTTTTCAGAGGTTTCTAGAAGTTTGTGGTTGGCTTTAATTTTCACTGTTTCAAGCTTCATTCAGCTCTGTGTTCGCATTCATTGCTGCACCTTCATAGAAGGTATTAAACGAATTTTATGCGGCAGAAACGGAAATTGCATCAGATGACTTCGTCGACGTGTGCAAACCAAACCTCCGTCTCTAGATGTGGGTGGAAGATTTTGTTTGGCGAGGGAAAAACTATCGTGCTGCTTCTACGTGCGTGTGATTCATAAACATGTATGTGTGCCATACATCTTCCAGTCAATTTTCCATTCATTGTATGTCTCCTCAGATTTAGCGTAGGGAAATTAGGAAATTACTTTTCTTTTCACTGCGTGGGGAATTGAAAAGTGACAGTGACTTGTGACATGCAACAACTGAGTTTCGGTCGCTTTTCTTTTAAATTCACAACGCTCCTTAAGCTGTTATAAAATTTACGATATTCTTTTACGAGTTCATCTCTTCATATTAATTTAACAGCAACATGAAAAGCATTGGCAAATACCTATTTTAACACAACAAAAAACTGCAAAAGAAAACTTCTTTGAAAATATTTGCTTTGCATGCCTTTCCCTTGCACGGTTAAAAGTTTAACAAAATAATTTAAAATTCAAAAAGTAAAATAAACCACAACTTTTAATAATTACTATATAAAAGTTCATTTGAGTGTTTAAAGTATGTTTTCATGCTTTATATCGATCTTAAAAACTTTTAGAATGAATCCGACGTCTTTTGGCAAACATTTCAGCTCGTGATAAATTACGTAATATTTCGCAGTTTTCCTTGAAATCAGTATTTATAAATAGATTTTTCAATCGATAAACATTTCAAATATAACGAGAAAAATTTAATTTCCAGAAAAATCTTCACATTTCTGATGAGTTTCAAGTAAACAATCAAAATTGAAATGAAAACTGACAGCGAATGGATTGAGAAAGAAAATTTATGGAAAAAAGGAAAGAAAAGAAGAGAAAAAAATTTCAAGCTGTCAGGTATACCGATTAGTAACATAATTTTTCTATATTTTATTAAAGAGTCAAGATAGTTTACAGAACAGTCGTGCCATTTATTGATCGTTCTTGGAAAAATCTATCGCAATTTAGCGATCAGTCCTTCATAATTTGAATTGAAATCACTAAGAACTTTTCGTATATAAGAATTCAAAGATCCATTTCCCGTAATTTTAAGATTGTTTAGAAACTGAGAAACTTGTCTACTTATGCATGATCCCAATGTCAAACTAATCACATCATCACATGATCACAACGAACTTGATCGCAATATAATAAATCCGACTTCATATCAGATTATACATTTCACGATTTAAACACATGATTAAAGATAAAGAAAATAGCAGAAACTTAATTGATCGTGCAAAAGAAGATCATATTCATTTGAAGATCATATTAGAAGATTACTATTGATTTGAAGATCATATTAGAAGATTAGAAGAGATCCGACTTTATATGAGATTTATGAGACAAGTGACGAAGTAAACGTATGATTAAAGATAAAGAAACTAGCAGAAACTCAATTGATCGTACAAAAGAAGATCATATTCATTTGAAGATGATATTAGAGGAATTTCACACATGATAGAATATAATTATTACTTAGCTTTGTGTAGAGAATTGCATTTTAAATAAACTTTATGACCACATATCAGTGATCGAATCTAAGTCGAGTTATAGATCTATCATGATCTTGATTCGTAAATCGATTTCTAGATTCATTCATAGATCAGGCGATATTAGGTAATTGACTAGTGAGATTAGTGATCAATGATTAGTTTATTTTAAGTAACAGGATTGATAAATATTCATTCACTAATCGGATTTTAACGAATGATCACTTATAATTTAATCGCCGATTAATATGAATTGATGGCCAGAAGTTGTTTAAATAAAAATGCAATAAATATGTACTTACTAACTTTTGATGACCTTTAATTGATGATCGCATTCAAGGAATTCCAAACTATAAGAAATGTTTATAAATAAAATTCAACAAATGATTACCTAATCAAGAAGTATTTAATTATTAAAATTACAGTTTGATTGTAGATTTAAAGTAACGTTTACTGATGTTTTTTAGTTGGTTATCTAAAGAAAAAAAAAAGAAAATAAAATAAAAAACAGGAAAAAATTTAAGAAACATTATTTTGGTGCGCATTTAATTGAAGAGAAAAAAAAAGAATCGACTGCAAAATAAACATTCTGCAGTGAGTTCAATGATTCTTTTTTGTTGTTGTTCTAGCCTAAATTTTTCGCTCGAATGGCGGGTGGAAAATTTGTTGATTTTCCGCATTCCTTGAAAATAATTTTTAGCTGATGCCGGGTGCTATTTGGCAACACGTATTAATCGTAATTGAAAAACCGTAAAATACGTTATGACTGAAAATCAATTGTGGCGAATTTAAGGCGATATTTATACCGAGACGGTTTTTTTTTGAGACAATAACCAAGACGGGTTTTGTTCTGGTCGAAACGATAATCAGAATCGAGATCGAACAGTCCATAGACAAGAATCGAGAAAAAGACGCGAATCGAGAGTTCGTATCTTTGTCCGTGTTAAATTCAGAACAATCATCAAAATCTTCATGAGAGAGATGGGAGCGAAATGATGAGGAAAGAGGAGTGGCAAACATGGTTTTCACTCTTTTACTCAATTAACAATTTAAAAATAAATTCCGTTTTTTTCTTTTCTGAGGAAAAATTCAAAATTTCAGAATAAATTTTCACTCTCGTTTGTAAGAATTCTTAGTGTGTGGAAATGTGTTACCTCGTAAAAATGGATTTTTATGTTTCCTTACATTTTTACACCTCACTTTAAACTTTAGACTCCAAACTGTTTTCTTGCTATTTTCTAAGTATTCGTATTCCGTGAAGGACATTTTTTGGCCATTACAAAATATTTTTATGTTGTGTATTCCAAACATATATAATAGTTTGTATTATATAACCTTGTGCTGTTACTGCTGGTTCTATTTTTCATTTTAAACAATCTTTTGATGTTATTTATTACTTGTCTAAATTCCAGATTCCCCAACACTTGCTGTTGCTTCCGTTAAGAATTTTTTTTATTAGTTTTAGGAAGCACATGTTTCGAACAACAAGAACTTTCGCAATCGATGTGTTAACTTAAGTCGTATTTCATTAAAAACAGCTTCTTTAAATAAATTTATTCTAAAAATTTTTCAGCTCTTTTGGTGTCACTTTTGGAAAATGTTAAAATAAAATTTAGCTTAAAAACGTTCTTTAAGTAAAGAATTCTTTTTGCATTTTGGTTGTCTTTTATACCAGCTGATAAAATATCGCTACAAAATATCGTGTTGACTTTCACTGTTTTCTGCCGATTTTTTCTTTCCTTTTATTGTGTAAAACACAAGCAATGTGGGTTTCCCCCTTTCAACTACTTAATAAACAAACTTATAATACCAAACCAAGCTGTCGAAATAATATTAAATTGAAATAAAAAGCTTTAGATGTCTTCTCAACGTAACAGTTGGTTTTACTACGTTATCGTTCTCTGAATTGATAAGGTTTGCTAGTTAATTATTAACACTCGGGTTTTAACATTCGCGTGTACGAAAGGGTTATCGTATGTTGAAGGGCAATAAAACCGATAACAAAGATATTATATACAGATACTTCTGAATATTTATCAAGTTAAAGTTGTACGCAGAAAATACCGTTAAGTGCAATAACACTTGATGTTATTTGGCACGTGTTTCTTCCAAAAATATTAGTGTTTCGGAAAAAACTGATAAAATACAGTTGTTAAATAGTGAAGATAAAAATGGATACGAAAGCATAGATATCGTTATAAACGTCTAGATGGACGGAAAAACGCTCCAGAAGTCATCTAACATTATTCTCCAGATCAGTCAATTCTATTGTCCTCCTTCTCTCATCCTTTCTATTTCTCTCTCTCCATCCCTCCCCTCTCGTTCCCTATATATATCCTTCTGTTCCCCTCTCCCCCACCTCCTCTATCCTTCCCCCTCTGTCAACTATTCCTATCCACCCTTCTGTCGCCCATCCCTTCCGTCAACGAACAACTTCTTCACTCACGCCCTCTCTCGCCCTCTTTTCATTCCCTTCTCTTCCTTCCTTCTATTCTCTCTCTGTCTATTTTTCTCTACTCGTATAATTATCGTTCTCTCTCCTCTTCCCTGCCTTCCTTCCTTCCTCCCTTATCTTCTCTCCCTTTCCCACCATCCTTTCCCTCTATCTCTCTCCTCTCTTGCTATTTGTCTTCTTCCAACTTAATTCCCGATCCCCTCCCCTCACCCTCTTTATCCTTTTTCTCTCTCTCTCTCTTTATTTTTTATTTCTCTGTATCTCTTTCTCCCACTGTGAATATCTCATTCAATCATCTTACCTCTCTTTTTCTCACGTTATATCTTCCTGTTTGATTTAAGTTCTTGTTTTAGAATATTTTTGTATGCTAAAGGATATTTTATTGGACTTAAAAATATATTCTCTCTCTCACCTGATTCCTACAATTTTAAGCTATAACAAACTCATTCCCAGCCTCTCCCCTCTCCCTTTAGTGTACTATAAAATCAAAATGTCTTTGCATATCGTCTCAAATTAACCATTTCGTATCTCTACAATTTCTACAGCTTCCTTTGAAGGTTTTTTAATAACATTTGCTTCTGAATGTTGAAAGCGATATCATGTGATGATGACACGATGTGATGACGTTTCTATTATATTAAAAAATCTCTTATGCAAAGTAATACCATTATAACACCAATAACGATAATAATGACTTTATGTGGCACAGATGGCGTTCTGCAATGAATATGAAAATGGAAAGGTTATCACAAAACGCATTGACATTTTGCTTTTGCCATCACCACTTTTATAGTTATGTAGATAATATGAGAAAATGAGGTAATGGGTAAATCACTTGTATAATATATTATTTGCTTGAATTGGGGTGACAAAAAAATTTCGGAAATATTATAATGTGATAAACATATTATAGTATATTAATTTTTTAATCATTCATACAGATTTATTACACAGGGTTTGTCTTGAAAGAAATGTGGATTTAAAGAAAATCTATGATGAGTTTATTGGTTTAACTAGATAAATTTTTATATGTTAATTATATGAAAGGATTTAAATTATATTTGAATTTCATAAAAAAGGCTTAAAAACTATGTTTTCTTTATAATAAGGTATCTTTGGGGATATTTTCAACCTTCGAATATTATTTTGAAACTATTTCCCACTGTTGCACAAATTTCCGTTTTGTTTTAATACATCACAAACCTGCATTGTAACTTTATTTAAATTTCCGCATAATTTCTCTTCCGCTAGAATATTCAGCACAAACTTTCATGTTTTTGTGCTACTGCTGCCATCTTTCTTATCTTTCGGGCAAGAATTCATACCTGTCAGCCTGCCAGTCTACACAAATATTTTCCATGTCATTATGTCAAATATAGTTACAGCGATAATTTTATTCCCCATCTACTTGTGCGCTCTATGCAACCGTAGTTAGGCTTCAAACGGTTACCCACCTCCCTATATTGTGGGCGAAACACTCTTGGAAACCTTTGACTGCTCCAATTTTAACAACCACCACCACCCACTCGAGAGGGAAGTTTTTGCTGTTTCTACGCTTTGCCTATTTGTCGCCTCTTCGCTTAAGTATTTGTTTGAAATCGCTGTTATATTCAGAAATGTGTGTAATTATTTTGTGGTGTTTTATGCGGCAGCTTCTTTTGAGGCTAATCCGTCTGGCTACACGTATCTTCTTTTCCTCATTCTTCAAAAGTTTTTTGCAAAGAGGGGAGTTGCGGGAAGAGAAAAGTCTCCACACATTTTTCAAATGTAGATATTTTTTGAAGCCAAAATTCTGTCGGATTCTTCGCTCTTCTTACGCACACAATTAAACAGTTGCCGCACGAACCGGTGTTTCAACGCAGTTTGCCTAACGTAAATTTCACTCACACACATTGAGGAATCACACGTATACGACTTTTAACATCAAGGAAGAAAGTACGTGTAGCTACGCATTTTTCAAGACACCAGCTTCAAGAAGCCGCGTCCAGAAGAATCGTGTAGCCAGGACCAATGGTATCCATACATATTACGTTGATTTTAATTGTGAATAGAGCCTCCTTGGAATTTAATAGATATATTTGTAGGAAAGAGCTGTGTTGACTGTTCATTAATCCGTAAATGACTTGCATAAAATACGTAAATTTTATAACTACTATAACTACACCTCTATCAGTATACAATATGAATGGAGGAAGTTGATTTTCTTAAGCAAAATTAGAATACACTTAAAAACATACATACAAAATAAGAGTAGCTTCCACATTCCGTTTTTCCAACATCCATGAGAAGATATGTTTTGAGGCGATTTTCTCATACAGTAGTAGAATGCACTGGAAAACGTTCTCAAAGGGCAGCAGATATTAACCTCAACTTCTTGCAGTCAGACCATTTTTTAAGTTTTCATCGATAAATTTTACATAAAACCAGTTCAAAATTGGAAAACCGAATACCCAGTGTACATATTTTGAGTGGATTTCTCTCACACGAAAGTAATATTTCTCTATTCTATTCGAATATATAGAAAATGTCTATCTAAAGGTCTATTCGAATATATAGAAAATGCTCAGAAATGGAATATCGTTCTATAATTTCGTACACGATGAGAGTTACAATTAATTAGTTATACCTGTGTACCAAATAAAAAACACCAACAAAGTCGTTATGGTTCCTTTTTTAAAACTTGGGTTCGTCATCTATATACAAACACTTTGTGTTTGTAAGCTGCGTCCATCATTCTTAGAATTGCTCGTAGCTATAAAGCTCATCCACCGAGCAAAGATTTGGATACATCGGATTTGCGCCAGTTCTGCAGTCGGATGCGGGTGGTCCCTCCTTGTAGGTGGGCGCCTTGATAAAGTTGTTCGTGGCATAGTGACACACGAAAACCACTCTGACATGACTGTGTACCATTTCATAGCGGAGAATACCGCAGCCGATGTGTGTATTGGACTCACGCACCATGATTGTAAATAATCCGACACTGAAAATAAGTTCAAATTAAGCAACAGTCATTATATGATTGTTTATTTTTTCCTTACTCCGGTACATTTTTTGGATCGCTAGCGGGAAAGTCTTCGATGATCTCCTTGGTGCATTCCTGGCTTCCATTTGCCCACATTTCCAGCCGACTTTCGATTATGTAAGGGAGCGGAACCCTTTCAACGTCACCAATGTAACTGTATATTCCAGTGTTTTGCCCCGAATATTTAAATTTCTCGGTGCCATGACAATTGTCATGGCGTCCCGAACAGGTATGTGCTTTCACCGTCGCCGTATAATGCAATCCATCGTCCCAACGCATAGTTCCCATGCGTGTTGCTGAATATAGGTGGGGTATTCCACCACCCGCCACCTCATTACGCACCTTGTTGTGATAATCAACAATGAAGTCCTTAAATTCGCTCATATCGTTGTACTCGGGTTGTTCGGGGCATCCGGGTTCGCGTGGCTTTGGCGAGTGATAATTTTTGCTTAGTAAGTCTTGCAGAAAATTGCTTCCTTAGATTTTTCACTTACCACAAAGATATCTTTACAAGCAACGTGATTTTTGCATGGTAAAGTACAGTAATCGAATTCTTCCGGTTTTATTCCGCTTAGTTCTGGTGCAGCCGTAATAAATGAAAATTGTGAGCGAGGCCGGCTTGGGGAGGTTGGCGATATTGTTCGGGGCTCTTCGATTGATGGTCCACCTCGCGTTTGGAAGACTGGTTGGCGAGGACGGTCTGGAATTGGTGGTGGTCGGTAAGGGCGATCTGGAAGTAATGATGGTGGTGCTGATAGTAATGGCGGCGGCTTTTGTGGCATCATTTTGGAAGATGGTATTTCATCATATAGGTAGTCGTAACTGGCATCCTCTCCTGGTCTAAGTTGATTCCGCTGCTGCATATTGATACTCGTAGCCAGGAACATCACCACCAAGCTGAAAAGCAGTTTCTTCATCCTAAATAAATATTTGCCAACAGTGCAAATGATGAAAAACTTTGCTGACACTGCAGTTAAAACACTTATATATGGATTTTATCGGAACTAATTGTTTTTATTTCACAAAATCAGTTTGATGCGCTAAATTTTAATTTTTCCTCCCTTAGCTGTAGAAAAACTAATTATTTCTTCAAGTGATTTTAATACGGATATTTACAGTAAATGCTAGAAAACTTATACAAATATATAAGTACCAACATATACTTATGTATTAAAGAAAAAAAAGGGTAAAAGAAGCAAAATGAGAAATGGAAATTGGGAAGGTTTCGTATTAAATACGAAAAATTTCCTATCATTAACGAATATAATTCATCGAAATCTGTACTTTGAACAATTAATATTGTTTTTTCTATGTGTAGGTACATTTAATTTTGTTGTATTCACTCGCTCTAATGTTTCAATTAAGAAATTGCGAAACACCTAATCAACATAGTAATTGGTATACAAACACGAAAAATTTTATTGTCTTTCCTCTGACCTTCTCTTCTCTCCGCCGATCTCCTTTTTCATCTCTTTTCCCTCTCTCTCCCTCTCTCTTTCCCTCTCTCTCCCCATCACTCTCTCTGTCTCTGTCTCTCTCCCCATCTCTCTCTCTCTCTGTCCCTGTCTCTGTCTCTCTCTGTCTCTGTCTCTCTCTCTCTCTGTCTCTTTCTCTGTCTCTGTCACTCTCCGTCGCTCTCTCTCTCTCTCTCTCTCTCTGCCTCTCTTCGTATCTCTCTCTCTCTGCCTCTCTCCGTATCTCTCTCTCTCTGCCTCTCTCCGTCTCTCTTTCTTCCGCCACTCCCTACCGGCCTATTTTTCCCCGCCTCTCGTTTTACCCGCCTTTCGCTCTAACCGCCTCTCGCTTTTCACGCCTCTCGCTTTTCCCGCCTCTCGCTTTTCCCGCCTCTCGCTTTTCCCGCCTCTTGCTCTCCTCGCCTCTCGTTGTCCCCGCCTCTCGTTTTCCCCGCCTCTCGTTTTCCCCGCCTCAGCTCTCCCCGCATCTGGCTCTCCACGCCTCTAGCTCTCACCGCTTCTCGCTCCACCCGCCTGTCGCTCTCCACGCTTCTCTCTTTCTATCTGTCTCTCTCAGCCCACCTCTCTCTCTCCGTCTCCCTCGCCACATCCTTCTCCGTCTCTCTTCCCGCCTCTTCGCTTCACTCTACCCGTCTTCTCCCCGTCGCCACCACCCTCTCTCCCCTATCTCAATCTCTCTCTCTTCACCTCTCTCTCTTCGAATGACCCATGTATAATAGTGTAAAGTACGGGACAACTTTTTTATCAAATTCGGGACTACAATTGGCATCGAGCGGCTGTTCAGACAAGGCGAAAATCGACATCAGACACAGTTTTCTAGTCGAGACGATAATTGAACTTGAGATAACTTCTCCTTGTCTCGATTTTGAGGTGACCTTTTCTTATTAAGGGAGCTTTTCATTATTTTGAATTTAAAACAATAACGGTCGACATCCTAACGAAGACTGTCTTTTTTTAAACAAAAAAGTTGTGCCAGCATGGAAAATTGAAAAACACAAATGTTAAATTAAGGTCCCTAATTTTCAGTTCTCACAAATACTAAATATTCGCTGCCCATCAGGGCATAATAGTGCTCCACCGATAAGATGTGATCGATAACTAAATATTCGTATATTAACAATTAAAATTACATTTGTACACAAATAATTTATTAAAAAATGTTATAAATTTGTATTTATTCAGACCAAACTGATTATAACTTTCACCCATATATTTTTCTAAACCACGCTTTCTTGTTTAAAAACGAATTTGCACGGGACTTTGCAGTTTGGATCCTTAGTTGATGAAATCTTTGTTTCCTGTCCTCAATAGTAGTATTTCTCCTCCAACGAGCAAAGGTGCGGATATTGAGCGTTCCTTCCCGTTTTACATTCACTTCCGGCTGGCCCCTCCTTGTAGATGGAGCTGCCCTTGTAGTTGTTTGTGGCGTAGTGGCAGACGAAGATGGCTCTGTTGTAGCCGTGCATCTTCTCGTAGCGGTGAATGGCACAGCCAACGTGCGTGTTCGATTCGCGCGCCATTAGCGTGAACAACCCGTAACTAAAATAGAAAGGTAATGTGTTGTATTTCCCCGCAAATATACAACCCTCCAGCGTTTTAATTGCATTCTTCTTACTCCGGAACAAAGATCGCGTTGTCCAAGGGCACGGGGAAACTCCTGATCATGTCTCGCGTACAGTGAATGCTGCCGTTAACCCAGTGCTCGAGTTGATCTTCCACTATATCCCGGATCGACAAGCGATTGAGGTTGCCGGCGTAGGTGAGTTCGCCAGCGTTCTGGCCCGAGTATCGGAACCGCTCTGTGCCATGGCAGTTGTCATGTAGCGTCGAGCAAAGTCGCACTTTCAGTGAGGCGGTCACATGTAGCTCATGGTCCCAACGCATGGTGCCCATGCGTGAGGCCGATGGTAGGTTGCGAACACGACCACCCGCCACTGCATTTCGTATCTTGTTGTGGTAGTCCACTATGAAGTCCTTCAAATCTGTAATCCGCATATCGGCGTAGTTTAGCACTTTAGGGCAGTCGGGTTGCGGTATCTATATAGTTGAAAACAGCGAGAAGCTTCCTGTTAGGCTTTGAAAGTTAACTTTTGAACATATTTCCGTACTTACCAAACCATTATCCTTGCAGCCTATATGATCCTTACCACATGGCAACGAGCAGTAATCGTAATCACCTGGTAGATTTATTGGACTCGGCGTAGTCAGTGGTTCCAGCTCTAAAGCCACTGTTTCCAGATTTATATGTTCTGGTTCCAAGGTTACCGGCTCCAAAGTTCTTGGTTCCGTGGGTAATGGTTCCAAAGTAACAGGTTCCAAAGTGCCGATTTCCAAAATTTCCGGTTCCAAGGTCATAGGTTCCAAATTGACAGGTTCCAAACTGACAGGCTCCAAATTAACAGATTCCAAATTGACAGGCTCCAAATTGACAGTTTCCAAATTGACAGGTTCCAAATTAACAGGTTCCAAATTGACAGATTCCAAATTGACAGGTTCCAAATTGACAGGTCCCAAAGTAACGGGTTCCAAAATAATAGGTTCTAAATTGCCTGGTTCCAAATTGACAGGTTCATAAACGACAGGTTCCAAACTGACAGGTTCTACGGTTAGTGGTTCCAAAGTGACCGGCTTCAAGGTCTCTGGTGGAAGAGTTACTGATTCCTGAACTGATTGGGGTATTGTTATCCACCAATTTTTGGGTTGCCCCCAAATGTCTGATCCCGGGCTTATGGAAGGTGCCGTTTGTATAGATGGTTGTAATGTTTTCACTTCTAAATCTTCAGGGGAACCATAATCGGTTTCCCATTGGACGTCCATTGGATTCTTGTGCGCTGCGACCCAGAGGTCGAAGCGTGATCTCATTTGGACGCCGGAGACGAGGAACTGAATCGTCAGTATCAAAAGGAAGCTCTTCATGGCTAACAAGCGACTGCAGGTAACGAAAGCAACTCTGTAGAAAACTTCGATACCGCTGCCATCATGGTCGCTATTTATAGGCATCTTTAGAATCAAATTCCGTGAAATTTAAATTTCCTTGTGTTGTAGTGTAGAAAATATAATTACATCCGCAACTGATTTCTTAAGGACGTATAGCGTTACGAATTTTGATAAATAATCATATTACTTGTAACAACTTTTAATGAAAGAGGAGGTTTTAAATTTATACAAGTAGAAATAATGTAGTATAAAAATACTATAATTATCAGGATTTTATCGTAATGTGATAGCTTATATTTCATAAATTGCTTAATTTGTTTCATTTTGAAACTTATTCTTACAATAATATATTGTCAAGAAACTTCTATTATTATTGTGGTGGAATATTTGTAGCTCCAAACCTGCTGTTACTTAGCAGAGCTATGTTAAAGAACAGTAGTTTCCATAACGATAACTTAGGAAACTTTACAGAGGTTTTACACTGAGCACGACTTCTATTAACGTTTTGTTAGCAGATAATTCTCAGTGTACCCAACTGTAAAGATAATTCTGATATTTCTATTATCGATTAATAAATCCCAATGTATTTAAGTATGATTATGTAAAGAAGTGATTATTTTAGAATTTTATGGAAACAATGTTTTTAAAGGAAAATTTATTTATTCTTCCAAAACCTTTTTTTCTATATATAGCCTTCTTACAAATAATAACAGATTTATATGGCGTAACAGAGGCGAGAAAGTTAATAATATGTTAATATATACATTCGATCCTGGTATTTCCAGCTCTTGATAGCAAATTCAGTACTTCTTATCCCAAAATTATGTGCTTGCGTAAAAATGTGACGTTTCCTTGAATATTTCAATTCTAATCAGTTCTGATTTCTCTATTAAATTCTAATTTTATGCGGTAACAGTTTTAATGATTTTTCCTTAACCCAATTTTTCTTTTAATAATTCTTAAAATTTAAAATGCAGATTTCAGCGTGTAGTGGTGCACATTATAGCGTGTTAGAGTATCTCATAGTTGGTGTAGGGCGAATGTAACTATCTCACTTGATTCAATAAATTGAAATCCCTTGATAATGGATAAATTGAACCTATGTTCCTTTCATAGGCTAACAAATGCACGCATGGAAAGGGGCATCCCCTGAGTTTGATCTAATCCGCCATAAAAAAATTCTTAAGAATCATTTTAGTGGAATTTTTACTTCTATTTCGAGAGAAGGGATTGTGGGCCTGTTGAACAACTCATAATATATTTTGATTTGTAGTTGAAATATCGACATTAGTCCTTAGACCAGTAGTATTATTTAAACTTTGGATCTATCGAAATTATCAAAAATAACGTGTTAAGGAATGAAGAAAACCTGTAGATGCATTTGTCTACAAATGCGCTCAATTATTAAAATAATGCACATCAATAATTATTAAAATAATGTACACCTTTTATATTAAAATGTTTCCAGAACTCCATTGAATACTCTGAATATAAATATTTGAAGAAGAAAATATAAAACCCAAACATTTAGAATTTGAAATTTTCCAATTCTGCCATTGGTTCGTATTGATATTTTTCTTTTTCAGAGCAGAGATTTTTGTAAGTAGAACTTTTCTTCTTGCAAGATTTTCCCGCTTCACTGCTTGTGCGATATGTTGGTAGACCGATAAAATTTGTCGTCGCATAATCGCATACAAAAATCAAACGATGTTCTTCGCCTATTTTAAAGTGTGAAATACCGCAGCCAACATGAGTGTTTCTCTCATTCATTAGCAGAGCAAATGCTGCCACGGGTCTGAAATGACACAAAATACGAAAATTCTAAATTGTATGAGTTCCGTACGAAAACTCGTAGGCAAAAATACTCAGTAGTATTTGCAGGAAACTCGTCGATAACACTTTGATTGACCTGCGGACCAGCCTTGAACCAATTTTCCAAATTAGCATCCACTATCTTGTAATCGGCCAACTTTTCTATGTCGCCCAAGAAGTGCAGCATGCCCAGTACTTGTCCGGAGTAACGAAATTTGTTCGTTGGATGACAGTGATCGGGTATAGTGTTGCATTTAAGCGTTTTCACCTGCGCCAGCTGAGACAGTGTATCGTCCCATTGCATGGTAGCCATACGGGCAGCAGGTTTTAAATTAGACAGACTACCTCCAGCTACCAAATCGCGTTGTAGGTTGTGAAGAGCCACAATATGTCTTATAATGGAGGAATTTAAATGCAGATTGTTAGTTTTGCGAGGACAAGAAGGATCTCGCGGTTGCTATAATGACAAAGACAAATTTAATTGAAATCTGAAATGGCTGTGTATCTTTTTCTGACCTCTATTCAAGAACTTACATGCCAGTAATCGCAACCTATGTGTTGAGCTCCACAATCCGGCATATCACAGTAATCTACGTTTGCGGCTTCACTCGTGACGATGACTAGCGACGCTATTGTTATCATTATTAAAGGCACTTTATGGTTCACTGAGAGTTTGTGGATCCTTTTCTCGAGAAACAATCTAATTTTATTGCAGTTCATTATTAAGGATGTTAGAATGGAAAGCTATTTTCTACGGATATCACTTTAACTCTGCTAGTTGTTTTAATAAATTCAGTGTTGAATTTACTCTAATTTTTTATTTATTCTACTAAATTAAAGTCTCTAGTAGTAATGAGTATGTATAACCATTCGAATTTAAAGTGCTCTACTAAAGTGAAATACCTCTTCAGTTAACTTAAGAGACGTTAATGCGAAATTTTCCATTAATTCGTTTCATTCAACTAAATTTTTCTGCTTGGATTTTTCTGAATTAAGGTGCATGATTTATATAATGCATAATTTTTGTATTTTCTGCTATTTTTTAATTACATCTCTCATTTAATGAATATGTAATCAACAATATGAATATGAGTGTCAAGATGAAGAAAACTATTTGTTTACTCCAGCAGTCGTCGTTCTTTAATAGTGGCCATTTTTGATGGGTTTTTGTAATACTCAAACACACTATTTATTTTCCTTAACTTAATTAATACTATGTATTCCTTATATAGTAAAGGTAGTCGAATTTAAAATGTATTCATTACAATGTATTAATTGCATTCTAATCTTGTTCTCGGAAGTCTATTTATTGGGACTGTAATGGATCTGTACTAATTTTATGTGCAATCCGGGGATTTTTATACTTAAAAATTTTTACTCTAATCGTTTTATTTGAAAATTTATTCGGTATTGTATTATAATACCATATTAATACTATGTATTCATTGTATTCAAAGCACTCGAAAATTTAATTTTTTCTTTCTTTATAAGAAAAAGAAAAAGTGGAAATAAGACACTTTTTTTAAAACTCCAAAATAATAAAAAAGAAGACATTTTTTCCTTTAAAGTGTTTTTCTCTTTTCATCGTAAACAAATCAACGCAAAGCAAAGCCCCAGGCATCCACTTCATAGGGAGCTTCTCTGGCATGTGTTATACAGATGTTTTTCCCATGAATTCAGTATGTTGTACGTCTCGTCTGGTGAGCTGAATCGAGATAACAGACTTCAAACGAATTATTTCTGAGCTTAATGATCTGTGGACAAACATGACTTCGGTATGAAATTATTGAGGTCGCATTAAGCAGATGGTTTCAAAAATACGATTTCGGACCCTTTAAAAAAATTATCTTAAGTAATGCAATCTCAGTTGCTAAAATTTTGCAATGAACTTGCAAAACTAAATTTCCTTTTAAAGACGAAACCAATTAATGGTGAAAATATATAAAAACGCTATATAAAAGCTGTTTTTCCTCTCCCCCAAACCTGAGCAATCACGCGATGAAATTAAAGCTGAAAATATATAAGAACGCTATATAAAAACTGTTTTTCATCTCCCCCAAAACCTGAGCAATCACGCGATAGCCAACCATAAACGAACGGAAACGGAAATAGGTTGAAAAGTTCGATGTGAAACCACAGCAATTTGGTTTGGAAAGCACACTAAACGTTGAAGGTATTTGCCACTGTATGTGCGTGTGTTTATGTGTGTATTAGGTGCCTTTGTGTGTATGTGTGCATTGAAGGGTTTGCTATACCATTACCCCTTCGTCTTCCCCACTAAAAGTTTCTCCTTCACATACTTCAACGCTGCAGTATTTTCCAAATTTTTGTTTGCTGCTTTTATTACGTTTGATTAAACTAACTGACTTCATAAATATGTAGGTCAATTGCTAGCGGTGAGTATGACGTAAGCTTCATGTGGTGGAACTCTGAATAAAGGACATTTCTGTCTATAGACGCTTAACCGCGTGAAATAAAAACGTGAAGTAGGAATTACGAAGTTGAAATGTTTTTTTTTCTCTTTATAAGTTGTATTATCAAAAAACCTATAAATTGCGTTTCTGACATTTTTCGAACTCTGCGAACTCAAATATTTGACAATATACGAAACTTGATAAAATACTGTCTGATAAAATTACTGACAGGCTGATAAAATCGCTATCGCCCTGTCAGAAAAGCTTTCGTCTAGTTGAAAAATAATAAATAAAATGAAATTGAAGACTTTAATTGACAAAATAAAATGCAAAAATAATGAAAACAAAAGAATTAACCTTCATCAATTATTGATTCATGACTTGTATTCATGACGATGAATTGAAATTAATAAGAAATTTGTGATTTCGTGTGTTCGATCTTATTTGAAGGTAAATAAAATTACCTAAAATTGTATTTATTATATTTTTAGTTAAATGTTTTCTCATTGATAAGAATTAAATGAATATCAGTGAAAACTTCATGAAAATTATTAGAAATTGTGTAAAATTGCATATAAATTTTCAACTGTTCATGTTAAAGGATGAAAAAATTATTGTTTTATAAAAAATATTATTTACTTCGTACCGTATTTTCAACTGAATCGAAAATGAAAATCGTGCTAACCATTTTATACAATAAAAATACTTTTCTATCTTTCTATCTATCTCTCTCTCTCTCTCTCTCTCTCTCTCTCTCTCTCTCTGTCTCTCTCTCTTTGTTCCTGACATTGAAAACGTTTCCCCTTGTTTGAAATTCGACTTTTAATCGGCAAGTCAATGACTCGTATGTATCTGAAGGTATGAATTCATATGTAAATGAAATTCATGTGCGTAATAAAATTAAATTGAAATTTAATTGAGTTGATTGGAAGTTAACGAATGAAGCAAAAATGCTCAGAACCTTAAATTAAACAAATACAATGTATGAATAGGAAAGTTTTGAAGCGAAATATTTAAATTAAAATAAGGACAGACACCAAAACACAAAAGCTTTAAATACAAAAAGACTAATTTTCCTGTACGATAACTTAAGTAAAATAACTAGTTCTTCAAATAAAATTCAAACACTGTATTAAATAGGTGTGTAAAATTACGTAATTCCATATTCACATTTCTGTTATAGCCTTACTCGAATGTACTTGAAAAAAGCTTTCAGCATTACAAAATGATAGTTTTAACTCAATTTAACTGACCTGTAAAGGTAATTTATAGTTGCTATCATCATTTATAATGCTACCTTCTCATGTAATGATAAATGAATCAGCCAAAACGTCCTTTGTAAAGGCTTTTATCACTCTGCGAATGCTATTCAAAATGTAATATCACGTTATTTTTTACTCTAAATTAATGATAATTAATTTGTTCCAGTAAATCAACCGAAGTGACAAACAACATTACTAAACCGGAGGTGTATTAAATTAACTAATTATATTTGAAAAGGGAAATGCAAGCCATTATCCGCGAATCATGAAGAAAATTAGATACTATTGCAGTGACAAGAAGTAATAGAGGACTCACTCCAACTTGAAGTGTGTTAAAATAAACTCTTTGAATTTATAATACTATCCCGATCATTACAAAATTATCAAACTATCACATTAGCAAAGTTTTATAGTTTTTGTAATGTAAATTTAAGTCGTACTTACTTTTAAAAGAGAAAAATAAAAACAGAAAAGTTATAATGTGTTGAAATAATAAAGCTACAAAACGCCATTTTTTGTACAAGTGATGTCATTAAAAATATATTTATTCTCCTTTATAAGTTGAACTCATTTAAAGGGTTACATTTTAGCTACAGTGTGGTGCATATTTCGTGATGATGCCATTTTGAAGGTGTGTTTTGGCGAAAATTTTTTTACTACTACTAAATTGTAAATATATTTTCTTCTTTAAAAAATGTTTGTAGAGCTGCGATTTTCACTGTTTTTATTGCAGTTTTTTAGTTGCTATAATTATATGAGAAATCTTAAGATAAAAGTACGATAACAAGAAAATCGCGTTAGTACATTTTCCCCAATAATCGTCGAACTCAAATGTATTCCTGAAACTTTACATTTAAGCTTCTTTCTTAACTTTATAATTAAGAAATTAACTTTAATTCTTTCTTAACTTTATATTAAATTTAAGCTTGCTCTCTTAACTTTATGATTAAAATTTACTTTTAGTTAAATCATTAAAATTTTCTCTCAATTAAGTTTTAATCACTTTCAATTTTTACTGCTCTTTTTACAGAGACTGAGAAAAGTTTCCTGCCAGCCGCCCATCAGTTTTCAGTAATAGAAGGCCGAAATAATCAATAAAAAACCATAAAACGCAACAATGTGGTTGCTACAGCTACAGCTACATAAATCAACCCATGAGAAGTAGCAGAAATAACATCAGTACATCGACTACAAAATAACAATAGCCTTAAAAACAAGTGCAGAAGATATATCATAGCTGACAGGCGAAATTTTTTCCTCACAGTACACCTCAGAACTAATTGCGATCAAGAGTTGGGGAAAGCTTTTGCTATAAACTGTAGCATTTTGCGGAGAGAGAGAGAGAGAGAGAGAGAGAGAGAAGCATTAAGAGAAAGGGGAGAGAGAAAGAGAGAGGAGACAGTGGAGAACATTTTCAACATACCTGTGTCATCGTCACCGAGTCGTTGATTCAATTTTACTTCTTAAGAACTTCCATTTCTTGTTTATCATTTTAATTTAAAAAAATTTTTATCACCGATTTTACAATTTTTCCGACACATCACTTGACTGTACCACTGAATGACATTACTTGGGCCTAGCGCCCCTGGTATGGCCTTTATGATGAAAAAGAAGAAATACAAGTTTAATGTGGAGGTACAACTGCAAGACTTGGTTGAGGTAGCGCTGGTCAATGAGGTTTTGTTCGCCAAGATACGCCTGCTGGACGGTGGATCATTTCAGGAATATAGTAGTCGGTAAGAGAGGAGTTGTTGTCGAGTGCATTAGAGGTGCCTGAGACAATTAAATATTGCTTTAAATATTGTATTTATCAGTTATTAGTAATCTATATCTCATTAATGTTGTCTGCTTTTAGACGTTCTTATTTATTGTTTGTAATTCTTGTTGCCTAAGCGACCTTGTCGTTTTCTTCTCATTTGCTTTTAATTATTGCTATTTCAAAAATCCTTGAATGAATTGTTACATAAAAAACGGTAATATTTCTGAAAGGATATCAGCTTGTCGTGGAGATGCTTATGTTATATTCTTCAAATTTACCATTATTATGCCCGATTGTCGGCATTGCTTTGTTTTCTCGTTTAGTCTGAATTAATTTAGTAGAAGTAATTAACAGCTAAGTCATTTCAAGCGTAATCAGAGAAATATCATTAATATTATTTGGTGTTTAAAAGCGCTCTTTAATTTTGATTGGTTATTTGCAAATTATTTAAACACTTTTTTAAAAGAAGTCTCTAGCAACGTCTTAGACAAGCCAGAGAATTTTTAGAGCTTTCAGCGCTGCTACTTTTTCATTCCTTTTTTATTTTCTCCTTAAATTTTAATTGCAACTTTTGAGTTACTTTACCTCGTAAGGTCATCAGATTCTTACGCAAGCTGAAGAAATTTAAGTGGTGGAAAGAAAAATTCTGTTGGCTACTTTTAGTCGCCCTGGCAATTTTCTTATTCGATTTTAATGACTGCTGCAAGGATTCATAACTTTACGTTGGAAACGCGGTCCTAGAGACGCCAAGAAATATTAGAATCTTAAATAAATTAATGCTGCATACGATATCAGCCGCTCGTTTTATTTCTTATCTAAATATAATTTTCTATTTCTCCTTTTCTTAATTAAAACGCTCCTTCGAATCACCTTACGCAAACTTAGAAGTTTTAGCTATGAAGAATTTTATATTGCAGATTTTTATCGATTATATGATTTTCTAATAATTTTAGTGAAGAGGTACGCAACCACCGCGTAGAATGGAATCGCAGCTTCGAGTTCCCCTGCAAGATGTCCGCCAATGCATCTACTGGTGTTCTGGATCCATGCTACTTGCGTATTTCGATACGCAAAGAGATGAAGGGTGGACGTAGTTACTACAAGCTGGGTTTCATCGATTTGAATCTTGCCGAATTCGCAGGCGCTGGCCTGACATCGCGACGCTTCCTACTCGAGGGCTACGATTCGCGGCACCGCCTCGACAATTCCATGTTGCGAGTTTCCATCAAGATGCACATGTTGAGTGGCGATATTCTATTTAAGGCGTAAGTTTACAACTGGCAGGGAATAGTTTCTCCATATCTTTCTTTCTGTTTTTTTCTCCCTCGACATTTTAGGCCTACTCCAAGTCTGAAGAATAAACAGAAATCCTCGCAGGATGACCTGGCCGCCATAATCGGCGCCAATGAAAACAACTCCACTGGTGGAGGCCTGCAGACGCCCACAGCCAACACGACAACACCTCTGATCAGTGGCGCTCTGCCGGCTGGTAGCAGCGTGGGCAGCTATGGGTTGGTAGGCAGCAGTGCTGGCCTTCCTGCTACCAACGCACTTCTGCCCACCAGTAGCGGCTCCAATCTTATAGCAGGCGCAGGCGGTGCAGGGTCGACGCGTTTGGCAAACAACACACGTGATGATGGTATTTGAAATCCCTCAGTTGTCCGTGGTGCGATTGTGCAGCAAAAAGCTAATTCTTTATTTTCTCCCAGAGTTGGATCCCCATCTGCTGATTGCTTCCATTGTCACCGATTCTGGCTTGTCAGAGTCATCGGAATCTGCCACCACTATAACGACAGATGTTGTGTTGCAACAACAACAACAACAGCAACAGCAGTCACAACTACAACAAAAGCAACAACAACAAGTTGCAGGCTATCCACCATCAACACTGTTAGCAGCGACGGCGGCATCATCCGGGACTCTAACTAACTCGCAACAAATGCCACCACTTGGCGGCGTTGCTGGCACGGGCGGTAGTGGCGGTGGTACTTCGGTTGCAAGTGCCGGTAATTTCATCATTGGCAGCAGTAATTGCGGTACATTGACGGCCACCGTGTCGACAGTGGGTGGTGGTGCACCATCGGCTGCAGCTGGTGGATCGTCATCTCTTATGGAAATGGGTCATTCGAGGAATTCCAGTAATACTAGTCAAGTGAGTGTATTACATTATTAATAATAATGAGTCAAACTGAAGTGAATTTTAAACCTTAAGAATAAATGTTATTTAATAAAATATTTTTATTTGTTAAAGAAATTATAAGTAAAACATCTTTCCTGTCATAATTTTTCTAAAACCATCTTTCTTCTTACTCTAGATGTCGAAAGGTTCCGGTTACAGTAGTTTTTCGCACAGTCAACATTCGAGGCAAAGTTCGGAAGGCGATTCGGGGCACGCCAGGTAAGCGTTTGTTTGACAATACTGTCATATCTTCTAATCAAGGTGTAGTTAAAGAATCTGTTACACATAATTTTATAAAAATATTTTACTCATAATTTATACCTAAATAATTGGATTTGCAGATTATATATTCTTTGTTTTCGTAACCAAAAATGCTAATAATACCCAAAACAAATGAAAAACAAAACAAATAACATTTTATACGCTATACTCGACTAACAGTTAAAACTCTTATTACTCACATGCTAACACTTACTAATTTTTTTCTAACAAACAACTACCAAAATTTTCAGTTTTCTTTCTTGAAAGTATTTTTGAGTCCTAACTTCATTTCAGTTTTTTGTTCAATTTCATCCTTTTTTTCTTTAATTACGGCTAATATTGGAGTTTAAATACATTCCTATGTAACTTCCCGTACTAATACGCTGTAAATACTTTATCGACACTTTCAAGTACAACATAAATACAGAAATTTGTAGAGTATGTTGTTAATGAAGAATTTTTTGCTATATTTGCTATATAAAATTGTAATTTTAATTATCCTTTGATAGTTTTGAGGTTCTCTGATAGTTTTGTGAAAGATTTACGACTCTGTAGATACATATCTGAAAATTTTACTATCATAACTTTATATAGAAAAAGATAAATCTTACTATAGTAATAAAAAAATTGTGTTTTATTAGCAAGTAATTATATAAAAGTTTTATTAGCAAGTTGTGTTTTATTAGCAAGTAATTCATCGGGTTCTTTATTTTTTAGCGATAGATATTTGAAAAAGGATTTCGTCGAAGCTACAAAGTAATTTAAAACACTGTAATCGATTTAGTACTTCATTTCATATTGAATAAATTACAGAATATCCCTTATTTTGACATTTGATAGCAAAAAATCGTCTCAGTAAAAGCCTTCAAATAATTATTTAATTTTTTTAATTCCTAGGCGCCGTGCATATCCGTGTGCATTTTTATGTACAATATATTCCGTGAGAAATTTCTATTACAATAAACTTTAAGTCGTTTGTAATATGTGAAATTTTTGAATTGCAGCCAAATATTTTCTTGTGTTGCTTTTTCAAAAGCCACAACGAGAGCAACAATAAAATGAAATGCAGTTTTCAAGTCGTCAGCCCGTCCGTCGTTCTGCTGTGGTCATTTGACCTTAAACTTTACATTGCTTTTCTCGTGCAGATTTCCTGCATAATATTGTTGTTCTAATTTTTTTTATATGAAATATTTTCGTGCTCAGACACACGCCACTTTATATATTAGCATACAGTTGCGTTGAACATCATGAAATTAAAAAAGTTGTTCAAGGAAGTAGTGATTTACGCTTTTATATTTGAGAATAATTTAAAAAGTGTAATGAATTTTTAAGTTTAAATTTCTAAAAGCTCTGAAAGTTTATGGTTGCTTGACAATACTTGAAATAATAATAAACGGAAAGTTTCTCTTTTGGAAAAATTTTAATTGAAGCTTAAAACCATTGTGAATTCTAATCTTAAAAATATTCATATATATAAACCAAATCAAACCCGAAGGTATCGCTTACCATATATACGAACCTCTCAGCTTAATAAAAATTGACACAAGAGCTTAATAAAACTTGATACAATTTGTAATATGTAGAATTAGAAGTCCAGTTTCTGTTGCTAGAAAATTTGGTTACGCTTTGCATTATTATTTTTACATCAATAACTAACTTGTTTATTCAGTGGGGAAAAATATATTATTTAATCACAACTCTTCAATGGAAACTTTCTCTAAAGGTCATTTAATAACCACTTAACTAGCTATTAATCTTAAAAAAATTATCCTCTCTTCTTTCTTCAGTGGAAGAAGTTGAATGAAATAACTTAAAAAAGGGGATGTATTATTACCTAAAGTCATTCTCCCTGCCTAAAGTCATCCCTATGCACTTCCATTCCTTTTTCCTACCATAATTTTACTTATGTGAATTAAATAGATCCACATAAAACCAAAAGATAATCAATTACATCTTTTAACTGATATAACATCGATAGTTATCGTTTTTTGAGGGTTTCTTTGTATCTATATTCAGTGGAAATATGGGAAATACATTACAAGTCTTCAGTTCTTCATTTATGACTTTTGTTTAATTATTGAATGCTGGAATATGATAATGGACCATATAGTGATTCTATTATGGAGCCTATTAAAATAAAACCATGCAAGTTTGAAAGCTGTTAAGGAGCTTTCGTTGTAAAATATGTTTTTCCTTTTTTATAAGACTGATAGACCTATTGAAGACAATAGAGGTATATGAAACGAACGTATATTAGGGATACCAGCAATATATTTTTCAAAATCCTTTAAACAGTAAACACACCAACACAGTTAAAATTAACATTTACAGTACAGAAAATTTCGGGGAAAGATTTTAAATATTTTTCAGTGACTTTTAAGCCAATTTTTTTAGAAATTGTCAGTATATCCGGAACCAGTGCCGACCAAATGATCATGGAGAGGTTTAGTGCAAAACCAAGTTCCCAAAGCTTGGAAACTGTGTTTTCCGAGAGCCGGATATCGGCAGGGCAGACGGTGAATAGTCTCCCCCTCATCGACATCGTTACAGGATATGCAGTAATCAACATTGACACCCGCTTTTCACTTTGCCACCATGTGGCCTATTGGGCAGTACGCTGTGATTACGCCCACAGCAATTCGCAGCTGGTCTCTGTTTAAAGAAAGAAGTCGTTTTGATTCGCTCTAGTTTAACTCTCGCCATAGAGTACCAGAGATGTCATGTCTGTTCTTCAGAGATGATTTGTTCTCTCTTTCACTACGTCATCAGTTAATCTCTTGAGATTGGTAATCGGTGGAAGTACCGAAGAGTCTGCTTCCTCAGCATTCAGGGAAGAACCCAGTCGCGGCATCATATCCACCCGTTCGTTGCCCACAATATTTGCGTGACCAGCAACTCGGCAGATTCTGACGATATGATCCCTACGAGTTCAGTGACTTCTCCGAACTTAGTGAACTCAGTGACTTCTCTGAGCTCAGTCACTTCAGTGCAGCCTGATTGTCCACACAGAAATTGATAACAGCTTGTGTATCTTTTCCTGTATGATATACGAGGCTTAGTTTGATACCGTCAACTGCTACACTCCCATTCGACAGCCACTCGTCCCTGTCGAAGGAAGAAAGAAAACAGCAGAGATCGCATCAAAATCAAACTTCGTTAATAGGTAGTCTGTTGGCCGAGACAAGCCAATTCTTCTCTGAAACTACCTCTAATTCTTCTTAATACGTTAAGTGCACTCTCGCTTGTCCAAAAGAGTTTCGCTGCACAGTTTCAGCTTCCAAATCCTTACGACCTCTTGCTCGCTGAGCCCATAATGAATAGATCCAGGGGTACTATTTGTGACAATACATTCCTGCCTGCGGTGTGCTTTTTACGGCTCCTGTAATCCCTATGGCAGCACATCCTTGCAGCTTTTATAAGAGGAGTGAGATTGGTGCTTCTTTCTATCGCTTTCCACTAAACAGTGAACACAACCAGTAAACGAAGTATTGGGTAGGCCTACCTATGGCCTTCTTGCAGCCATACAAAGCGTTCATCCCTCTCACTTTGGCAGTGTGCTCCCTCGAAAATAACTTGCTATCAAGAACGATACCGAGGTACTATATATTCATTGATAGACTTAGTACATTGTCCTTAATGTGGGGCGGTCTAAAGCCTTAAATTATTATAATTAATATTATATACGATATTATAATATATAATATTATTATTCTCCTGACTCGATTTAGCCCTGTTCGTTCTTCTGTCTGTCTGTATGTTGACATCGATTACGGTAGAACAAAAAGAGATATCGCCTTGAAATTTGACACAAATATTTAAAACTCCTTCTTGTGGAGTCCCCTTGTGGCGACCTTTCTAAGGGTGCTGGCCCCCAAGCCGGAATCAATGAGTCTGCTATAGAGCATTTCACTAATCCATTCAATGATGCAGGAGAGCTTCAATGATTTCTTCCGTTTTTACGTTGCTAAAGACACCCTCTATATCGGGGAATAGCGGCCTAACTTTGATGTCTATGAATGAAGTCTACATTTGGGTCATTAAACAGTGTAAAATATTATCTGCCCCAGTCTTTCTTTTACCTGTGGAAATAATCATCACTATGAGAAATGGAGACCTTTGATCTTCGTTTGTTTAAATCGTAACATCAGATTTCTAAAATTTGTTGTGAAACTTAGATATTATAGTATTGCGTTACGTTAGTATTAATTAAAGTATTATTTAATTTGCTTTCATTTGCGGGTTACTGGTGCTTTTTATTATCATTTTATTTGATATTGTTTATTTATATATTCTTAGTATTATGTAATTCAAGTATATGAGGTTATGTTTTTTATTTTGATATTATTTCTTATTAATTTATTTCATATTTTTATCATAATTTCTATACTAATTTTACTTGCTGCTTCAACTGTTACAGATTTTCTTCTAGTACTTATTAGAATTTTATGCGTTTTGTTTTGTTTTACTTGTGTTTTGTGTTTTACGTTTTTCTAATGGTTCTGCTTTTGTTTTATTTTTCTATGTTTTGGTATATAAAAACAAAAATGAAACGTAAAAAACGAAAATAAAACCGTGAACTGCAAACCAACGTTTAATGAAAACGTCTAAATTTGGCTTTCAACAACTTTGAAAAAATGCAAACACGGCACCAATAATTTCTACCCCAATTGCGACAACCACTCACTCTCCCTCCGTCATCGCCAACAACTGTACAGATTCAGCAAATCCATTTCTCTCCTCAATAGACTCAATCAGAGAGCCATCAGTGCAATGCGGCTCAATATACCGAACCTGATGCCGGTGCACCAACAACAGCAACAGCAACAAGAGCAGATTGCCAATACCTCCGATTATAAGGACTTGATTGATACTGAAAACGATCATGAATTACTTTTTCTTACGCCCAATTCCACGCTGCAGGATCAGGTTGTCGAAGAATTCCGTACTCCGCTCAACGATTTGCCATCATCACCCTTACCCATCCCACTCACATTTTCCTCAGCACGTTCGGGTTCTCTCAGCAGTAACAGCAACAGCAACAACAACAGCAATAACAATAAGTTCCTCATCAACACTCCTTCGCCCACCTATCACAGCATAACAAGCAACAGTCGCCGTGGCAGCCCCGATTCCTCGCAACTTTACGAGAGCGGCAGTGATGACGAGTCGGAGACAGCTGATGATTCAGGCCTCGATGAGAATTTTCACACGCCTCGTGTGACCAAAATTAAGTCCATGGAAAATGTGTCCATACTTGAGATGGAGTTCCATAAAGCATCACAAGAGCTCGATCGCAACTCTCCGCGCCGCCTCAAGCAGTTAGCTGAGAGTGCGCAGATGCCAAGGATGAAGTCACTTAACAACCTTAGCTCCGACGACTTTTCGGAGGAGCAGATACGTGAGGAACTCCAACGTATACGTGAGCAGTCGCTGGAGGACAAACGACGTTTCCATCTGCAACAACAGCGTAAAAGTTCCACCTCGTCCATCTCATCGGGGAAGCTGTTCGTCAAGAATAAAGTGGGTAACGCCAAATTTATCGGCAACGATGAACAGCCCACGCAGCCGCCACCTCCGGTCGGCTCTGTTGCGCCGCCCTTCCCCATGCAGAAGATTCGTTCCATGGGCACGATACCTGACTTGGTGAGTGAGCGCATTACGCCGGATCCCTTCCTTACGCCCACTTCTACACGACGGCCTAACTTCCCACAACCATGTGTCACACAGTCGGCCTCGAAAGCCGTTGCCGCCGATCCATCCTCCTCCGGTGGACGCCTACTGGGCTACGATACAGTGGACAGCAGTTCTTCGCCACTGTTTCCTTCCGCTCTGTGGCACCAGCAACATCAGCAGCAACAACATTTATCACAGCACTCTCACAGCTCTCTCACCGAACTGTACTCACACGATCGGCTGAGCAAACTTCTGTCCGATCCTGCTTCGTCGCTCTCTATTATGTCGCGTACGCCCTTCGAACGCGCTTATCGTCGCAGCCTCATGAAGAGCTCCACCCCGCTGCGTCAATCGCTGGGTTACATTCAGTATACCGGCGAACAGCAGCAGCAGCAGCACCAGCAGACTACGTACTGGTCATCTCAGCAGCAGCATTTCATGTTGACTCATCAGGAGTCGCAACTGGTGCGTCCTCACTCAACCAACGCCGCTTACGACTTGAATAGGTTGGTAGTACAATCAAATCAGTACAGCGACTGCGCTGAGAAATCAACCGAGTTTGAAGTAGCATTCGAAAGCTTTTCCACACACTCGCTCGTCTCTCACACGCTCTATGTATGTTTGACATCTGTAAGATGTACCTCCATCACTCTCACTCTATCCATCTTGTTCTGTCACTTACTCACTGTCTAATTCACTCTCTGTACTGAACTATTAGGCTGTGTAGTTGAAGTAAAAATTAGACTTTAATTGGAAAGAGAAACATTTTTTTTTAGAATAGACTTTTAGATAACTGTTATAATAATTAAAAATAAAAAAATAATTTTAGATAACTGTATGGCAAAGTATTGGGTTGGGAAAATTAGAGATCATGAGGAGATCAGAAAATTCTCGTTTTCACATCGGTCTTGTCACAAATTCGAAATGATAGTTAAATGAAGATAGCTTTTTAGGACGAAGGACGATAATCACGATCGAAACGGTTGTTTCTAGTAAAGACGATGGTCGAATTCAAGACGGCTCTTTTCGTTCGAGAATGTCTGATTATTCCCTACTGGAATTCGAGGCGTAAGTCGAGACGGCGCACCGGCGTAAAAAATATCGCCTCTTTAGAACTATTTTTTTTTCTGCAGTTAAAAATTTTATTCAATAAGGAGAAATACAAAATTTCGAAAATCATTATTACCCTCATGAAATATGTCTTAATTCGGCTTCCAATACCTGACATTTACTCACATGTTGCCTAAGCTTCCGAATTGCCTTACAAGTAGACACTAGAAACTCACAAATGCTCAAAACAATGTGTTTGTTATTATTAACAAATTATTGAAAAGATTTTGCTTACTGCTAATTTACTCTTTGTGTTGTTTTCTTTAGTTCTATATTACACTTATTTTGCTATTGATAAAACTTAAGCGTTATGTAGGATTCCAGAATATGTGTTTATAATAAGTATTCTGAGAGTAATTAAAAATGTTATCGTGGTTCATGATGACCTTATATTATAGGTTATTGATTATGGCACATGGTTATATCCTTATGTTGTTTTATCTAATGTTTTCGTAAAAATATCACATTGCCATATGATGTTATCATACGGTCTTATCATATCGCCAAATCTATTATAATACTTTCACATTATTGTTTAAAACCTTTACATAATATATATACTTATATATAAATTTATGAAATCATTAATTGACTTCATATAGACGCTCCGTAACGTAATGTCACATCCACATATTGTTTCATAATATTCGTATCCTCATGATATCATCATATCCTCACGTGCTTTCATCTTTTCACCGACTTCACTATGCCGCGTTCGTAAAACGTCTGTAGCTTTACGGCGAAAAACCAGTCCAGGTTATTTTCTAAAGGATTCATTAAAGACAAAGTGTCTTCACATAATTTTACCTTACTCAGTGACCTACTTTTCAGTATATAATTTATATCTGATGATAACCCTGTATTTTCCATTTGTTAAGCACCTTTCTCTTGTCTAGGTTATTATCAGTTTTTTACAATAAAAATCATCCATTGTTTTCTGTCGCTCTTTTCACTCTTTCTGCTTAATATAAATATATTTTTATGTAATCCTGTCCTAAGTGTACGCAGTTGAAAAGTTCAAATGCCGTCGTGGGTATTTTGCCTTGTCATCAGAATGATTTATCTTTTTACAAACTTCCTTAGTCCTTTTCTTTAATTTACTCTTCTTATAATGTGTATAATGCTCTGTGAATAATGATTGTATAGCTATAGCTTTCCACATGTATGGTCCGCATAAATTAATATAACTTCTAAGAAAATCAAATTGATAAAAATAGCAAAATCTCTGAAAACATTTCTGCAAACCTCTTGAAAAAAAAACGACAGAAGATAAAAACAGTGTTAATTTTAAAGCAGATGTCCCAATAAAAATCCTAATTTCTTTCAGATATTTTGACTTCCTCAGAAACTTCAATAAAAGTTTATATTAATCTAAAGCCAATTTAAAAGGCATCTTTAGGAGTTCTTAGCTCCTTAAGATTGATTGCATATAAATAAAAGCTCTGTAGGTTGCAAATTTATCTGCGAGAGATTTTTCAGCTTCTCATTTCTATATATCAATTAAAGCTCTTTACCTGCTTTAGATTTCTCCGCAAGAGAACTCTCCTTTAAATCTCATGAAAATCCTTTTTAACTTCAAAGAAGATTTTTATATAAGCGTATAGTTGTTTAATATAGATTTAAAAGAGCTTTTGAGCTTTGCACTAATTAGTGTTGGAAAAAGTATTGTTTCAGTTACAAAGCTTTGTATGTGTTGAACACAGGGTACACAGAGTACATACATACACACACTCACTAGCACATACACTCACCGATCTGTAATTCGCGGCACTAATTTTAAAAAAAAAATTATAAAATTGTGAGCTTCCGTTTATGTAAAATTCTTTAAAATATGCAGCTTTTTAAAGATAAATAAAAAATTTGATTTTTTCATTTTTCTTTATCACTTGAAAACATGTGAACACCTTTTTCCTTCTTATCTCTCCCGCGGTATAATTCACTCTCTGTGATTGTTTTTCCATTTCTGCATTCTTTTCCTTCAATTTTCTCTATTAATTTTTCATGCTGCCATATTCTGCGATAATATAAATGCTTATTCAAAACTTGCCGCGCCCAATATACGAAATATATAACCCATCAACGCACAGAAGCATCACTGGTGTACCGCGTCGCCTACTGGATGGCAGTAACCGTCAGATTTCATCTATAGCGACCGCCGTGTCGACCTCACCCAACGTCAGCGCTTCTTGCGGTACCCTGGGCAGCATTCATTCCAATCATTCATCATCGAGTGGGGGCAGCGGTAGTGGCGCAGGTGCAGGCGATGTCGTTGATGGTCCCGTAGCTACACCGTCAACGCAGGGAGGAGGAGGAGCAGGTGTTCAAGTAATCAACGATCAACTTCAGAGTGCAGCCATTTCAGCAGGTGCTTCCAACGGTGGCGGTGGTGGTGGTGTAGTCGTTATCAACACCAGCTCCAGCACTGGTCCCTGCGGCAATCCTGCGCGCATTGCGTCTGGCGATGCTCTGAATTCGTTGGCTGCTAGTCCAACGGATGCCTGTAGCATGCGTTCCAATGCCTCGGCTGCTTCACTCTTACTTTCAGGATCTCAGGCTGCAGTCGGTGAAACTCTTGGTCCCCAGTCCATGACCAGCTGCGGTGCAGGGGGTGGAGCCAGCGGCACTGCGACCCTCTCACCACTGGCCACAACGCAGCTGATTCGAAGACCCAGCATTACGATGTTCGTGTCAAGTTCAACGCTTTCGTTGTTTTCCTGTCTTTTTTGTTTGAGCCCAATTGATGTTAATATACCAAAATTGTATTCTCTGGCTTCTTAATTTTTTAAACTCGATTTTTGTAAGCATAAAAGTAAAAAGTTTTTTGCACTTTTTTACTTTTCTTCAGCTCGACTCTATTGTATGGTATGTGTTGAATTTGATTCCTTCCTTTTTTCTCCTCAAAGTTAACACTACTTTTTTTAAAATCTTTACTTTTGTTTTGTTGTTATTATATAACTATAAGTTTCGCAAACTCTCCTTTGAGCTTTCCAACCTTTCTACCCATACGCTTTGTAGAGTTTTATATAAACTCTGAAAATTTTAAATAAATTCATATATTTTTGACGCTGTTAAGCTTTCTCTACTAAATTTTTACAGGTGTTTTAACTAATTTCTTGCTAAACTTTATTTGACAATAATTTTTGCAAATAGACGAATGCAACCTACATAATTTATTATTACTATTAGACAGTGATTATTACAATATTATTTATCTATATTGTTCATATTTCTTGAACAAAAGAAATGTGCTTTTGTAATAATAATGCGAGTATATTTTTATTTTTCGGGCATATTTCTTCTTTGCTTGAATAATTTTTTTTCCAAATCGAAGCTTCAAATCTTGAAAAGTTTTTAAAGGTTTTGCACATTTTTCTAAAAGCTTATCAAGTTTTGCTATAAGCTTTGCAAACTTTTTGTCGCTTTGTTGATTTTTCTTTAAGCTTTGAAAACTTGTTAAGTTTTGTAAATTTTTCAATTAGCTTTTCTGACTTTTCTATAAGTTTTGCATACGTTTTGTAGCTTTACAGATTTTTTATGGGCTTCACAAGCTTTTCTAAAAGTTTTTAAGATTTATATATAAGCTTATCTTAAATTTTTTTCCAAGCTTTAAGAGTTTTTCAGTATGCTTCAATTTTAAGTTTTCTTTACGAATTTCTGTTTTGTTTTTTGTCCTCATTTAAATAAACTTTCTAAAACTCAATTAATATAATGAAAGTTATATAGCCACCTTGCAAGAAATGCTAACGCACTTCCGTTATTATTGTTTTTACTTGATGTCACCCTTACCTTATATTTTGTTAGTAAAATAACTAATCCTCACCCCACATTTTGTGTCCATTATGTCCACCCTTTCAGAAGTATAATTACGCGTACACGTAGCTTTTATTAATTTCATGAAGACATCAAATATATGTTTACACTATCTTCTAGAACTTAAATACTTCGCTTTTCATTTATTTAAAATCGAATACACTTAAAATTATTCATAGTTTAAACTAACCTCATTTCGTTTTTTCTCCATTTTTTGCTTTCTTAAAAAACAACTCTTCACAATTCTTCGGGATCTTCTACAAAATTCATGGGGAACTCCCTTCTCTCTACTCCTCGTGCGTCCACACACGCCTTTGCTTCAGGAATCCCAGTTCCGGCTCTCTGGCAATAAGCGAAACTGGGTCGTTGGATCGCATGAAAACCGCCGCTGAGAAACGCAAGAAAGGTGCCCTGGACGATGGTGGCCCACGTGTTTCCGATCGTGTCGAAGAGACACGCGTCAATCCAGCTTCATTAATTGAGGAGATCTTGAAGGACACAAAGCTGGATCAACTGGAAGAGTCAGCGGAGAGTAAGTGCGGAAGTTTCAGTTCTGCAGGAATTTTAAATTTACCTTTAATAACCTTTCTTCTCTCTCTGTTCAGCCTCAGGTTTACAGTTGTATATCGCGCGTGATGGTACCGCCTCTCTCGGTAGTCATGAAGTGAAATCGCGCGTGTCCGCGGGAGCTTTTAAACAGGTTGTTATGCAGAATCCAAGATAGTAGTAGAAAGAGTAGTACAGTAGAGGAAGGCTAAAATAACAACAACTACTACTACTACCTTACTACGTTACTACGTTACTACCTATTATTGTTGAAAAGAAATCATGTTTATGTGGGAAAAGTAGCAGCTTGTAAAATAACAGTAACAATTACAAAAGTAACACAACTACTACCACTACTATTACTATACTTAAAAGAAATACTACTATTTCAAGAGTGTACTGCATTACACGAATAAGCGAAAAACCTCTGAATCAAGTATTGCATTCAAATTGAAATAAATTCACTAACGTATTTATTGATTATATATGTATGTATATGTATAGACAAAATTATATTTACTAGTTCTAAATTACAACACCACCAGAAAAACACAACAACAAAAACAATAAATAATTAATAGAAAATTTCGTCTAATCAGAGCTGTAAAATGGTAAATTACAATTGCATGTCGATTTGATTACTTCGTTATTTAGATTAACTTATCAAGTCGATTCTATTGATTCTTTACAAAAAATTTATATAGTTGCGCAAATAATCTGGAAATAACTAAAACAGATTACATTTCAATTACTTTTTAAAAATCAGTCTAACAAAATCATATGACAAATTTTTTACACAGTTAAGTATTCAATTAGCGCATGCGTTACTTGATAATCGTATTAAAATTAAGTAATCCAGAATTCAAAACTAGTTATTGGCGACTAAAAAGTTGCTAGTGTTAATTATTTCTGTAATTGTTAATGCACATTCTAATTTAACATAATCAAAAAGTGATCTGTCTTGAATATTTTCTGATTTTTTTAAGTAATTTGTTTCATTTTTTGTTAATAGTTTGAAATAATAGAAAGGTATTTTAAAGATTTGTAAACCTTTTTAAGATTCTTATACAGGACATTTTTCTTTTTTTATGCAATCAAGAGCATCAGTGGTGGTCCACATTTGACTACTTTTTAAGTTATTTGTATATTTAAAGTTATGATTACAAAAATCATCAATTCTAAAATTAAGATATAAAGAGAATTTAATAAATTTTAGATTACTTGTAATCATAGTTTTAAAGTAGTGATCACAAAAATAAGAAGTATTTTACAGCTCTGATTTCAATGTAAAAATTTAAATAAGAAAATGGTAGGGAAATATAATTTAACAATTTAACTAAGTTTTTGCTAGTTATTAAAAAAATGTTTAAGGCAACCTTTCAAAGCTTTAAGAAAGCTGTTAGAATTTATTGCAAATTGTGCTGCTTGACAAAAATTTCGTTTGTTAAAAAGAAAAACAATTAAATTACAATAAATCTGCTTACTGAAAAAAGCCTTATAATACAAAAAGTTGGCAATTTCGACAAAAAGCTTTTGATGTATAAGCAAATCGAGCTTTGCTTGTAATTCATTTGCCGCCTAGAAGTATTTAACGCGATTTCGTATCATGTAAAAATAACAATAATAGAAAATAGCTATAAATATATAAACATTGAATTTAAGATTCTATAGTGCTGACAAAGTGTTAAGTGTTGATTCTTAACCTTTTTAAGCCCAATAGAGTCGTAAAAAGTATAACAAGAATTATATCGAAATAGTTGTTGTTTTATATTATAAACAAAATATTAAACACAGAATTGTAATTAAAGTAACTTGATTAAATCTTGTCAATTGTAACTTTTAATCTTATAAACATTTTATTATCTTCTACTTTTTATTTTAGAGTTTTCAAGATGATAAAAAGAAACAAAAGAGATTTCCATAAACTAATTGAGGAGAGCAAAATGTTTCGTGGGAAAGCTAAAATGTCTCTCCCTTTTTTAAGCAGATTTATATTTTATGTTAACTAATTCCATTTTAAATAAACCCACACTCAAGCCCAACATGTTTGAATGAAAGTTTTTCAGCTTACATCTGGTACATTAGGTATTTAAGAAATATGAAACAGCGTCGATATTTTGTATATATAGCATTAGTTAAGTTCTTCAATGAAATTTACTTTAATTATTTATTATTACAATATTGAAAACCATTGAAATAGGATAGTAAAAATAAGTAATGAAAAGGCTTTCATTAAAATGCTTAAAATTCAATTCAACTTTTTACTGATATTTCCACTGTATTTAGTTTTATTGAGTTGACTTGCGTCTTTATAAATGTATGTTAAATAAAATGTGATGTGAAATATTTAGGTTTCGACTTTATTATAATTTGAAATAGAATTCAATAAATTGCAATAGTTAAAACAAATTTCCTCTTAATTTCTCTTTAAAAAAAGAATGAATTGTATAATTGGGTGATTTTTCCGCTCACACGATTTTCACAGTTTGTAAATGAAAAAATAAACTCTAAACAATCACGAGTTATTTATTATGTATAAAAATCCAAAAAATCCAAAATCCTTCCTAGAATCCATTAAAAACTTCTTTACTTTTTCAAAACTTGAACTTTGGAGTTTATTACATAGTTATTTAGAAAAGAATTCTATATTATTCGTAGTTACTTTCAATGAGTTGTTTTAAATATTATTTAATTGTACAAAATCGCCAAGCAAGAAAAACTTAACTTCGAAATCTACAACTTCTTTAAAACTCTAATTAATTCAGTAAAGTAAGTTTCTAAATTCTTTTTCATTTCATTTTATTAAAGTCTTCTGCGAAAATCCTTCAAATTTCACGTGGTTTTCTTTCCATTAAAACCTCTGAGAGCCATTAAAATATTTCGAACCGATATTTCGGAATCTAAAGAAAATAAAGTGAAGTTCCTCCCTTTTCTTAATAAAAAATCCCATAACCATTTTAAAAATGAGAAAAGCTTGATTGTTGCTTGAAAATTGTTTATTACTTTAGTTACTCATTTCACTTTTTTTTTCTTTAGTTTTTACTTTTCCTTATTTTTTTACATTTCCGAATTCTTGTTTTAATTAATTCCTAAAATTAAGTCGAAAAGATTGTCGCTTTTTACGTCCACCCTGTTCGTCTGCGTTTTGTTGCTGTTTGAAGTTGCTGTAGTTGTGCTATGGTTCCGGGGTGGTTGGTGTTGGCCAAACGCTTCTCTTCCTTACTTGGTTAGAAGCCGCCTGCAATTGCGAAGAGATAAAAATACGTGGTTAAAATTGTGCGCTAAGTGCACTACTTACAGATGGCGCAACATGATGCCAGAATTTATGCGTAATTTCTTTAAAAAAGTCATGTTCAGAGCCAACCGGCGACAGCACGAATCCACACACACAAGGCGATGGTGTGCAATCGTGTTCGCCGCATGTCGTTGGAGTGGGTCGTTCAGCAGCCTCGCTTTGGCGGAGTGCAATAACAATGCGCGACGCAGGGACAGGGCCATACGCAACACTTATCTGTCCGCTTTAGATATCGGCAAGGGCCTTCAGCGAGAAGAAGAGAAAGAAGAGCACCCCACATTAATACAAGAGCCCCACGTTAATACGAGAGCCCCAAGTAATCCCATATTATTCCCAACATTAAACAAGGTGTTTCGAATCACGTCCCAAAATAATACCGTCATCTCAAATGAGGCCTCATATTAATGCAAGTTTCGCAAATTTTGCGTTCAATTAACACAAGTGTCCCAAAATGGACCACGTTGTTCCGAATGTTTAAAATCCAACCTCACATCAATACGAGTTCCGCAAATCAAACGCCCACTCTGTTTTCCCTGACATACATAGTTACTTACATGGATAAGCGGGCGGAGTGTTGCAGTAGTTCCATACACGTGGGTCCGGTATTCCCGATTCGGGCATTGGTGGGCAACACATTCCCGGGCATGGCGAGCATGGAAGAGGACATGGAGCGCCGCATGCCGGACTGGAGGGGCCACAGCATGCTGGGTCATTAGCACTAGGGCAGTAATCGTTGCCTCCAGTGAGGCGACTGCTGGTTTGTCCATTTCCATTGCACTTGTTCTTCTTCTTGCTCACGCCCATCGTTACGTTGGCGATCCGCAGTGGATACGAAGCCGGACAGCAACTAGGTGTAGGGTAGCACATGCATGCGGCTCGGCCTTGGCACTGCGACCGGGGGCACTTGTCTTGGAGGCCGTTCCGCTTGACACATTCGCAGGTGGTGTACATGATGCCACAGCGTAACTCACGACTACGACAGGCTCTAGGCTAAAAGAGACAAGAAGAATGGAGGGCGTCACGATTGTTTGACATGGCAGCAGTTTCAAAATTAGCAAATTCAATCGTCAAGGTGGGTTTCACGAGGGAACTCACCTTGATCATGAATTCTTGTAGCTAATCAAGGCAACTCCGTCATGAAACTCACCTTGACAAGCAAAAAGTCGGGTTAAATTTAACAGCAGGGGGCGCATGGTCCACAGGGCCCACAACCGAAAGGACCACAAGGTCCACATGGTGCTGGTACATAAGGGCCGGTAGGCATGGTCATACCACACGGCCCACTAGGCGCACACGGACCACAAGGTCCACACGGCCCACAAGGCGCACACGGACCACAAGGTCCACAGGGTCCACAAGGCCCACAAGGACCACAAGGTCCGCAGGGTCCACAAGGTCCGCAGGGTCCACAAGGTCCGCAGGGTCCACAAGGACCACAAGGTCCGCAGGGTCCACAAGGTCCACAAGGCCCACAGGGTCCACAAGGTTGACAAAGCGGATATTGATTGGTTCCAAAGCACGGCAAGGCACAGCACGCCCCACTGGTCGAATTTGGGCCCATTGGGCAAGGCGGACAAGCCGTGCTGGGTTTGTAGTTGATGGGTCCGTTTGGATAGCAGCAATACTCGCGCGGCGGCGGTATATCGATATTCTGTGGCTTCGGCTGGCAAAGGATGGACTGGCACACTTCGCGCGGCTCGCAGATCCTCTTCGGATAGCAGACGACGTACGGGTCGGGTATCATGGACGGATAGTATATCACTCTTGGTTCGCGCACCATCTGCGAGACCCACATTAATTTCGGAACCTTGATGACGCGTGTTGTGTCGACCACTTTGGGGATGGTTATCTGGCGGCAGCGGTTGACAACCATTGGCTCTGGTACAATCTTCTCGTTGAAGACGACTCGTTTTTTGCAGATCAGACGCGGAGGCTGCTGCACGGTAATGCATCTTGGTTTCGGCGGCGGCATGCGTGGTGCACACTGGGGCAGGGCGTCCAGTTGGGCGCCCGAGTAGCATTTAGGGGAGCACTAGTTTCGTGATCGGAAGATTTGAGTTCGTTTTTCGGTTGCGGGCACCCGAACGAAGTGCGGAAAATACATTTGGTACAATTTCGTCGATACTTACCTCAAAAGGTGCGCAGCAAGGATCACAAGGGCTGCAGGGTCCACAGGGGGAGCAGCAAGGATCGCACGGGCCGCATGGACCACAGGGACCACAGGGGCCGCAAGGAGAGCAGCATGGAACGCAGCAGGGATCGCACATTTTGAGAATTTTTAAAATCTGCACAGAAGAAACGGTAACACAACGATTTAGCGAAAAGGATACACAGGATAAATTAAAACTTCCTTACATTTTGAACTTTTTAAAGAAATTTAAAATTTTGTCACTGAAAATTTAGGTGGAGCGTATAGCTTGAAATTTTGAAATTGAATGAGCATTATCTGGGAAAATTTTCTTACGTTGTTTATTTTTATCAAGGCTAATGCGTAAAAAATTTAAAAAATTTAATTTACTATAAACAAGTAAAAGTGTTGTCTTCGGCCTGGCCGAAATCTAAATACCCTGCACCCGAGTAACTGAAAAAATTATCATTTCGCCATTTAACAACTTTTGTATAAGTAGGCGGACCACGCCCATTTCGGGCAAAAAATTTTGTAATGTCTCTAGATACTGCTAGATAGAATAACGTATTAATATTTTGAACCGTTTATGGGATATCGACAACGTTTGTATAAGTGGGCGGACCACGCCCATTATGTGTACAAATTGGTAATACCTGTAGATACCTCGTGATAAAATTTCGTGTTAATATCTTATACCGTTTACAATATATTGACAACTTTTCTATGAGTGGGTGTGGCACGCCCATTGAAGCTTATTCGTAATGCTACCCTGTATATCCTGGTATAATTATAGGGTTGTTTTTAGTAAAGACGATAGTCGAAGTCAAGACAGCCCTTTTTGTTCGAGAAAGTCTGATTATTCCCTACTGGAATTCGAGGCGTAAGTCGAGACGGCGCACCACCGGTGTGAAAAATATCGCCTCTTAAGAAGTATTTTTTTCTGCAGTTAAAATTTTTATTCAATAAGGAGAAATAAAAAATTTTGGAAATCATTATTACCCTCATGAAATATGTCTTAATTCGGTTTCCAATACCTGACATTTACTCACATGTTGTCTAAGCTTCCGAATTGCCTTACAAGTAGACACTACAAACTCACAAATGCTAAAAACAATGTGTTTGTTATTATTAACAAATTATCCGTAACGTAATGTCACATCCACATATTGTTTTAATTATATTCCTATCCTCATGATTTCATCATATCCTCATGTAGTTTCATCCTTTCACCGATTTTATTATGCCGCGTTTGTAAAACGTCTGGGGCTTTACGGCGAAAAACCAGTCCAGGTGATTTTTAATGGCCTCTTCATCCTTGAAGGTTTTCCCGTTCACAGAGTTCTTCAGCGATCGGAATAAATGATATTCACAAGGCGCTCCGATGAGATCCGGTGAATACGGGTGATGAGACAAAACATCCCAGCCAAGCCTAAGCAACTTGCTTCGAATGGTCAACGATGTATGAGGTCTGTCGTTGTCGTGGTGGAAGACAACACCTTTGTGTTTTGCCAATGGTGGACGTTTTGTGCGGATTGCTTGGTTAAATTTCGTTTGCGAACAGTATATAATTGAATCAATCGTTTTGCCAGACGGTAATAGATGAAAACCTTGCTATCCTACCATACGGAAGGCATTAATTTCTTTTATTATTATTTTCTATCTTCGGTTGCAATCCCGCTTTCGAAGTTGTTTGACGACCCATTTTAGAAAACTGCTTATAGACTACTTTAAAACTCTAGAAAAAGAATTAAATTCATTAATTAATATAAAATGATTTTGATATCATTGTCTCCAAACCAAGGTTATTTTCTAAAGGATTCATTAAATTTTATTGTAATTCATTGTCATTAAAAAAAGACAAAGTGTTTTCACATAATCTTACCTTACTCAGTGACCTACTTTTTAGTATATAATTTATATCTGATGATAACCCTGGACTTTCCATTTATTAAGCACCTTTTTCTTGTCTACGTTATTATCAGTTTTTACAATAAAAATCATCCATTGTTTTCTGTCGCTTTTTTCACACTTTCTGCTTAATATAAATATATTTTTATGTAATCCTGTCCTAAGTGTACGCAGTTAAAAAGTTCAAATGCTGTCGTGGGTATTTTGCGTTGTCATCAGAATGATTTATGTTTTTACAGCATTCTTTAGTTCTTTTTTTTAATTACTCTTCTTAGAATGTGTATCATGTCCGGATAAATTAATGTAACTTTAAAAAAAATCAAATTTATAAAAATAACACAATTCCACAGAAGAAAACATTTCTGCAAACATCGTGAAAAAAAACGACAGAAGATAGAAACAGTGTTAATTTTAAAGCAGATGTCCAAATAAAAAAAATAATATTCTTTCAGATATTTTTACTTCCTCAGAAGCTTTAGTAAAAGCCAATTCAATCTAAAGCCAATTTAAGAAGCTTCTTTAGGAGTTCTTAGCTCCTTAAGACTGACTGCATATAAATAAAAGCTCTGTATTTATCTCTCGTGTTTCTCTGCGAGAGATTTTTCAGCTTCTCATTTTTAATATCAATTAAAGCTCTTTACCAGCTTTGGATTTCTCCGCAAGAGAGCACCGCTTTAAAAGCTCATGAAAATCCTTTTTAACTTCAAAGAAGAATTTTATATATTTAATAGTTGTTTTTTATATATTTAATATATTTAATAGTTGTTATCAACTATTAAATATTTTCTTTACGAATTTACTTAATGCAATAAAAGTAATAACACGATTTTTATATATATAATATTATTACAATTTTTATATATATAATATTATAATATTATTACAATAAAATTATTACGAATACACTTAAAATTGTTCATAGTTTAAACTAACCTCATTTCGTTTTTTCTCCATTTTTTGCTTTCTTAAAAAACAACTCTTCACAATTCTTCGGGATCTTCTACAAAATGCATGGGGAACTCCCTTCTTTCTACTCCTCGTGCGTCCACACACGCCTTTGCTTCAGGAATCCCAGTTCCGGCTCTCTGGCAATAAGCGAAACTGGGTCGTTGGATCGCATGAAAACCGCCGCTGAGAAACGCAAGAAAGGTGCCCTGGACGATGGTGGCCCACGTGTTTCCGATCGTGTCGAAGAGACACGCGTCAATCCAGCTTCATTAATTGAGGAGATCTTGAAGGACACAAAGCTGATGAGATGGTACCGCCTCTCTCGGTAGTCATGAAGTGAAATCGCGCGTGTCCGCGGGAGCTTTTAAACAGGTTGTTATGCAGAATCCAAGATAGTAGTAGAAAGAGTAGTACAGTAGAGGAAGGTTAAAATAACAACAACTACTACTACTACCTTACTACGTTACTACGTTACTACCTATTATTGTTGAAAAGAAATCATGTTTATGTGGGAAAAGTAGCAGCTTGTAAAATAACAGTAACAATTACAAAAGTAACACAACTACTACCACTACTACTACTATTACTATACTTAAAAGAAATACTACTATTTCAAGAGTGTACTGCATTACACGAATAAGCGAAAAACCTCTGAATCAAGTATTGCATTCAAATTGAAATAAATTCACTAACGTATTTATTGATTATATATGTATGTATATGTATAGACAAAATTATATTTACTAGTTCTAAATTACAACACCACCAGAAAAACACAACAACAAAAACAATAAATAATTAATAGAAAATTTCATCTAATCAGAGCTGTAGAATGGTAAATTACAATTGCATGTCAATTTGATTACTTCGTTATTTAGATTAACTTATCAAGTCGATTCTATTGATTCTTAACAAAAATTTATATAGCTGCGCAAATAATCTGGAAATAACTAAAACAGATTACATTTTAATTACTTTTTAAAAATCAGGAAATATTAAAATAATTTGATTGCTATTTTGCGTATAATCTAACAAAATCATATAACGAATTTTTTCGTCAGTTAACTATTCAATAATCGCACGCGTTACGTGATAATCGTACTAAAATTGTATGGTAGTTTTTAATTACTAAGTAGTGGTACTAAGTAATCCAGAATTCAAACCTAGTTATTGGCGACTAAAAAGTGGCTAGTGTTAATTATTTCTGTAATTGTTGATGCAGATTGTAATTTAACATAGTCAAAAAATAATCTGTCTTGATTATTTTCTGATATTTTAGTAGTTTGTTTAGTTTTTATGTTAATAGTTTGAAATAATAGAAAGGCAGTTTAAAGATTTGTAAAGCTTTTTAAGATTGTTATACAGGACAACTTTCTTATTTATTTTATACAATCAAGAGCATCAATAGTCCACATTTGACTACTTTTTAAGTTATTTAAAATATTTAAAATTATGATTACAAAAATTATCAATTCTAAAATTAAGATATAAAGAGAATTTAATAAACTTTATATTACTTGTAATCATAGTTTTAAAATAGTGATCACAAAAATAAGAAGCATTTTACAGCTCCTGCTTTCAATGTAAAAATTTAAATAAGAAAATGGTAGGGAAATATAATTTAACAATTTAACAATATAACAAAGTTTTTGTTAGTTATTAAAAAAAGTTTGAGACAACCTTTTAAAGCTTTAAGAAAGCTGTTAGAATTTATTGCAAATTGTGCTGCTTGACAAAAATTTCGTTTGTTAAAAAGAAAAACAATTCAATTACAATAAATCTGCTTACAGAAAAAAGCCTAATAAAACAAAAAGTTGGCAATTTCGACAAAAAGCTTTTAATGTAGAAGCAAATCGAGCTTTGCTTGTAATTCATTTGCCGCCTAGAAGTATTTAACGCGATTTCGTATCATGTAAAAATAACAATAATAGAAAATAGCTAAAAATATATAAATATTGAAGTTAAGATAGTGCTGACAAAGTGTTAAGTGTTGATTCTTAACCTTTTTAAGCCCAATAGAGTCGTAAAAAGTATAACAAGAATTATATCGAAATAGTTGTTGTTTTATATTATAAACAAAATATTAAACACAGAATTGTAATTAAAGTAACTTGATTAAATCTTGTCAATTGTAACTTTTAATCTTATAAACATTTTATTATCTTCTACTTTTTATTTTAGAGTTTTCAAGATGATAAAAAGAAACAAAAGAGATTTCCATAAACTAATTGAGGAGAGCAAAATGTTTCGTGGGAAAGCTAAAATGTCTCTCCCTTTTTTAAGCAGATTTATATTTTATGTTAACTAATTCCATTTTAAATAAACCCACACTCAAGCCCAACATGTTTGAATGAAAGTTTTTCAGCTTACATCTGGTACATTAGGTATTTAAGAAATATGAAACAGCGTCGATATTTTGTATATATAGCATTAGTTAAGTTCTTCAATGAAATTTACTTTAATTATTTATTATTACAATATTGAAAACCATTGAAATAGGATAGTAAAAATAAGTAATGAAAAGGCTTTCATTAAAATGTTTAAAATTCAATTCAACTTTTTACTAATATTTCCACTGTATTTAGTTTTATTTAGTTGACTTGCGTCTTTATAAATGTATGTTAAATAAAATGTGATGTGAAATATTTAGGTTTCGACTTTATTATAATTTGAAATAGAATTCAATAAATTGCAATAGTTAAAACAAATTTCCTCTTAATTTCTCTTTAAAAAAAGAATGAATTGTATAATTGGGTGATTTTTCCGCTCACACGATTTTGTAAATGAAAAAATAAACTCTAAACAATCACGAGTTATTTATTATGTATAAAAATCCAAAAAATCCAAAATCCTTCCTAGAATCCATTAAAAACTTCTTTACTTTTTCAAAACTTGAACTTTGGAGTTTATTACATAGTTATTTAGAAAAGAATTCTATATTATTCGTAATTACTTACAATGAGTTGTTTTAAATATTATTTAATTGTACAAAATCGCCAAGCAAGAAAAACTTAACTTCGAAATCTACAACTTCTTTAAAACTCTAATTAATTCAGTAAAGTAAGTTTCTAAATTCTTTTTCATTTCATTTTATTAAAGTCTTCTGCCAAAATCCTTCAAATTTCACGTGGTTTTCTTTCCATTAAAACCTCTGAGAGCCATTAAAATATTTCTTAACCGATATTTCGGAATCTAAAGAAAATAAAGTGAAGTTCCTCCCTTTTCTTAATAAAAAATCCCATAACCATTTTAAAAATGAGAAAAGCTTGATTGTTTCTTGAAAATTGTTTATTACTTTAGTTACTCATTTCACATTTTTTTTTCTTTAGTTTTTACTTTTCCTTATTTTTTTACATTTCCGAATTCTTGTTTTAATTAATTCCTAAAATTAAGTCGAAAAGATTGTCGCTTTTTACGTCCACCCTGTTCGTCTGCGTTTTGTTGCTGTTTGAAGTTGCTGTAGTTGTGCTATGGTTCCGGGGTGGTTGGTGTTGGCCAAACGCTTCTCTTCTCTACTTGGTTAGAAGCCGCCTGCAATTGCGAAGAGATAAAAATACGTGGTTAAAATTGTGCGCTAAGTGCACTACTTACAGATGGCGCAACATGATGACAGAATTTATGTGTAATTTCTTTAAAAAAGTCATGTTCAGAGCCAACCGGCGACAGCACGAATCCACACACACAAGGCGATGGTGTGCAATCGTGTTCGCCGCATGTCGTTGGAGTGGGTCGTTCAGCAGCCTCGCTTTGGCGGAGTGCAATAACAATGCGCGACGCAGGGACAGGGCCATACGCAACACTTATCTGTCCGCTTTAGATATCGGCAAGGGCCTTCAGCGAGAAGAAGAGAAAGAAGAGCACCCCACATTAATACAAGAGCCCCACGTTAATACGAGAGCCCCAAGTAATCCCATATTATTCCCAACATTAAACAAGGTGTTTCGAATCACGTCCCAAAATAATACCGTCATCTCAAATGAGGCCTCATATTAATGCAAGTTTCGCAAATTTTGCGTTCAATTAACACAAGTGTCCCAAAATGGACCACGTTGTTCCGAATGTTTAAAATCCAACCTCACATCAATACGAGTTCCGCAAATCAAACGCCCACTCTGTTTTCCCTGACATACATAGTTACTTACATGGATAAGCGGGCGGAGTGTTGCAGCAGTTCCATACACGTGGGTCCGGTATTCCCGATTCGGGCATTGGTGGGCAACACATTCCCGGGCATGGCGAGCATGGAAGAGGACATGGAGCGCCGCATGCCGGGCTGGAGGGGCCACAGCATGCTGGGTCATTAGCACTAGGGCAGTAATCGTTGCCTCCAGTGAGGCGACTGCTGGTTTGTCCATTTCCATTGCACTTGTTCTTCTTCTTGCTCACGCCCATCGTTACGTTGGCGATCCGCAGTGGATACGAAGCCGGACAGCAACTAGGTGTAGGGTAGCACATGCATGCGGCTCGGCCTTGGCACTGCGACCGGGGGCACTTGTCTTGGAGGCCGTTTCGCTTGACACATTCGCAGGTGGTGTACATGATGCCACAGCGTAACTCACGACTACGACAGGCTCTAGGCTAAAAGAGACAAGAAGAATGGAGGGCGTCACGATTGTTTGACATGGCAGCAGTTTCAAAATTAGCAAATTCAATCGTCAAGGTGGGTTTCACGAGGGAACTCACCTTGATCATGAATTCTTGTAGCTAATCAAGGCAACTCCGTCATGAAACTCACCTTGACAAGCAAAAAGTCGGGTTAAATTTAACAGCAGGGGGCGCATGGTCCACAGGGCCCACAACCGAAAGGACCACAAGGTCCACATGGTGCTGGTACATAAGGGCCGGTAGGCATGGTCATACCACATGGTCCACAAGGCGCACACGGACCACAAGGTCCACACGGCCCACAAGGCGCACACGGACCACAAGGTCCACAGGGTCCACAAGGCCCACAAGGACCACAAGGTCCGCAGGGTCCACAAGGTCCGCAGGGTCCACAAGGTCCGCAGGGTCCACAAGGTCCGCAGGGTCCACAAGGTCCGCAGGGTCCACAAGGCCCACAGGGTCCACAAGGCTGACAAAGCGGATATTGATTGGTTCCAAAGCACGGCAAGGCACAGCAGGCCCCACTGGTCGAATTTGGGCCCATTGGGCAAGGCGGACAAGCCGTGCTGGGTTTGTAGTTGATGGGTCCGTTTGGATAGCAGCAATACTCGCGCGGCGGCGGTATATCGATATTCTGTGGCTTCGGCTGGCAAAGGATGGACTGGCACACTTCGCGCGGCTCGCAGATCCTCTTCGGATAGCAGACGACGTACGGGTCGGGTATCATGGACGGATAGTATATCACTCTTGGTTCGCGCACCATCTGCGAGACCCACATTAATTTCGGAACCTTGATGACGCGTGTTGTGTCGACCACTTTGGGGATGGTTATCTGGCGGCAGCGGTTGACGACCATTGGCTCTGGTACAATCTTCTCGTTGAAGACGACTCGTTTTTTGCAGATCAGACGCGGAGGCTGCTGCACGGTAATGCATCTTGGTTTCGGCGGCGGCATGCGTGGTGCACACTGGGGCAGGGCGTCCAGTTGGGCGCCCGAGTAGCATTTAGGGGAGCACTAGTTTCGTGATCGGAAGATTTGAGTTCGTTTTTCGGTTGCGGGCACCCGAACGAAGTGCGGAAAATACATTTGGTACAATTTTGTCGATACTTACCTCAAAAGGTGCGCAGCAAGGATCACAAGGGCTGCAGGGTCCACAGGGGGAGCAGCAAGGATCGCACGGGCCGCATGGACCACAGGGACCACAGGGGCCGCAAGGAGAGCAGCATGGAACGCAGCAGGGATCGCACATTTTGAGAATTTTTAAAATCTGCACAGAAGAAACGGTAACACAACGATTTAGCGAAAAGGATACACAGGATAAATTAAAACTTCCTTACATTTTGAACTTTTTAAAGAAATTTAAAATTTTGTCACTGAAAATTTAGGTGGAGCGTATAGCTTGAAATTTTGAAATTGAATGAGCATTATCTGGGAAAATTTTCTTACGTTGTTTATTTTTATCAAGGCTAATGCGTAAAAAATTTAAAAAATTTAATTTACTATAAACAAGTAAAAGTGTTGTCTTCGGCCTGGCCGAAATCTAAATACCCTGCACCCGAGTAACTGAAAAAATTATCATTTCGCCATTTAACAACTTTTGTATAAGTAGGCGGACCACGCCCATTTCGGGCAAAAAATTTTGTAATGTCTCTAGATACTGCTAGATAGAATAACGTATTAATATTTTGAACCGTTTATGGGATATCGACAACGTTTGTATAAGTGGGCGGACCACGCCCATTATGTGTACAAATTGGTAATACCTGTAGATACCTCGTGATAAAATTTCGTGTTAATATCTTATACCGTTTACAATATATTGACAACTTTTCTATGAGTGGGTGTGGCACGCCCATTGAAGCTTATTCGTAATGCTACCCTGTATATCCTGGTATAATTATAGGGTTGTTTTTAGTAAAGACGATAGTCGAAGTCAAGACAGCCCTTTTTGTTCGAGAAAGTCTGATTATTCCCTACTGGAATTCGAGGCGTAAGTCGAGACGGCGCACCACCGGTGTGAAAAATATCGCCTCTTAAGAAGTATTTTTTTCTGCAGTTAAAATTTTTATTCAATAAGGAGAAATAAAAAATTTTGGAAATCATTATTACCCTCATGAAATATGTCTTAATTCGGTTTCCAATACCTGACATTTACTCACATGTTGTCTAAGCTTCCGAATTGCCTTACAAGTAGACACTACAAACTCACAAATGCTAAAAACAATGTGTTTGTTATTATTAACAAATTATCCGTAACGTAATGTCACATCCACATATTGTTTTAATTATATTCCTATCCTCATGATTTCATCATATCCTCATGTAGTTTCATCCTTTCACCGATTTTATTATGCCGCGTTTGTGAAACGTCTGGGGCTTTACGGCGAAAAACCAGTCCAGGTGATTTTTAATGGCCTCTTCATCCATGAAGGTTTTCCCGTTCACAGAGTTCTTCAGCGATCGGAATAAATGATATTCACAAGGCGCTCCGATGAGATCCGGTGAATACGGGTGATGAGACAAAATATCCCAGCCAAGCCTAAGCAACTTGCTTCGAATGGTCAACGATGTATGAGGTCTGTCGTTGTCGTGGTGGAAGACAACACCTTTGTGTTTTGCCAATGGTGGACGTTTTGTGCGGATTGCTTGGTTAAATTTCGTTTGCGAACAGTATATAATTGAATCAATCGTTTTGCCAGACGGTGATAGATGAAAACCTTGCTATCCTACCATACGGAAGGCATTAATTTCTTTTATTATTATTTTCTATCTTCGGTTGCAATCCCGCTTTCGAAGTTGTTTGACGACCCATTTTAGAAAACTGCTTATAGACTACTTTAAAACTCTAGAAAAAGAATTAAATTCATTAATTAATATAAAATGATTTTGATATCATTGTCTCCAAACCAAGGTTATTTTCTAAAGGATTCATTAAATTTTATTGTAATTCATTGTCATTAAAAAAAGACAAAGTGTTTTCACATAATCTTACCTTACTCAGTGACCTACTTTTTAGTATATAATTTATATCTGATGATAACCCTGGACTTTCCATTTATTAAGCACCTTTTTCTTGTCTACGTTATTATCAGTTTGTACAATAAAAATCATCCATTGTTTTCTGTCGCTTTTTTCACACTTTCTGCTTAATATAAATATATTTTTATGTAATCCTGTCCTAAGTGTACGCAGTTAAAAAGTTCAAATGCTGTCGTGGGTATTTTGCGTTGTCATCAGAATGATTTATGTTTTTACAGCATTCTTTAGTTCTTTTTTTTAATTACTCTTCTTAGAATATGTATCATGTCCGGATAAATTAATGTAACTTCTAAAAAAATCAAATTGATAAAAATAACACAATTCCACAGAAGAAAACATTTCTGCAAACCTCGTGAAAAAAAACGACAGAAGATAGAAACAGTGTTAATTTTAAAGCAGATGTCCAAATAAAAAAAATAATATTCTTTCAGATATTTTTACTTCCTCAGAAGCTTTAGTAAAAGCCAATTCAATCTAAAGCCAATTTAAGAAGCTTCTTTAGGAGTTCTTAGCTCCTTAAGACTAACTGCATATAAATAAAAGCTCTGTATTTATCTCTCGTATTTCTCTGCGAGAGATTTTTCAGCTTCTCATTTTTAATATCAATTAAAGCTCTTTACCAGCTTTGGATTTCTCCGCAAGAGAGCACCGCTTTAAAAGCTCATGAAAATCCTTTTTAACTTCAAAGATGACTTTTATATATTTAATAGTTGTTTTTTACATATTTAATATATTTAATAGTTGTTATCGGCAATCCTGCGCTCATTGCGTCTGGCGATGCTCTGAATTCGTTGGCTGCTAGTCCAACGGATGCCTGTAGCATGCGTTCCAATGCCTCGGCTGCTCCACTCTTACTTTCAGGATCTCAGGTTGCAGTCGGTCTCTTGGTCCCCAGTCCATGACCAGCTGCGGTGCAGGGGGTAGAGCCAGCGGCACTGCGACCCTCTCACCACTGGCCACAACGCAGCTGATACGAAGACACAGCATTTCCAACTCTCTCTATCCCACCCAACTCTCCTTTGAGCTTTCCAACCTTTCTTCCCATACGCTTTGTAGAGTTTTATATAAACTCTGAAAATTTTAAATAAATTCTTATTAAAATATTTCTTAACCGAAAATAAAGCGAAGTTCCTCCCTTTACTTAATAAAAAATCCCATAACCATTTTAAAAATGAGAAAAGCTTGAAATTTGTTGCTTGAAAATTGTTTATTACTTTAGTTACTCATTTGACATTTTTTTTTCTTTAGTTTTTACTTTTCCTTATTTTTTTACATTTCCGAATTCTTGTTTTAATTAATTCCAAAAATTAAGTCGAAAAGATTGTCGCTTTTTACGTCCACCCTGTTCGTCTGCGTTTTGTTGCTGTTTGAAGTTGCTGTAGTTGTGTTATGGTTCCGGGGTGGTTGGCGTTGGCCAAACGCTTCTCTTCTTTACTTGGTTAGAAGCCGCCTGCAATTGCGAAGAGATAAAAATACGTGGTTAAAATTGTGCGCTAAGTGCACTACTTACAGATGGCGCAACATGATGCCAGAATTTATACGTAATTTCTTTAAAAAAGTCATGTTCAGAGCCAACCGGCGACAGCACGAATCCACACACACAAGGCGATGGTGTGCAATCGTGTTCGCCGCATGTCGTTGGAGTGGGTCGTTCAGCAACCTCGCTTTGGCGGAGTGCAATAACAATGCGCGACGCAGGGACAGGGCCATACGCAACACTTATCTGTCCGCTTTAGATATCGGCAAGGGCCTTCAGCGAGAAGAAGAGAAAGAAGAACACCCCACATTAATACAAGAGCCCCAAGATAATACGATTAATCCCATATTATTCCCAACATTAAACAAGGTGTTTCGAATCACGTCCCAAAATAATACCGTCATCTCAAATGAGGCCTCATATTAATGCAAGTTTCGCAAATTTTGCGTTCAATTAACACAAGTGTCCCAAAATGGACCACGTTGTTCCGAATGTTTAAAATCCAACCTCACGTCAATACGAGTTCCGCAAATCAAACGCCCGCTCTGTTTTCCCTGACATACATAGTTACTTACATGGATAAGCGGGCGGAGTGTTGCAGCAGTTCCATACACGTGGGTCCGGTATTCCCGATTCGGGCATTGGTGGGCAACACATTCCCGGGCATGGCGAGCATGGAAGAGGACATGGAGCGCCGCATGCCGGACTGGAGGGGCCACAGCATGCTGGGTCATTAGCACTAGGGCAGTAATCGTTGCCTCCAGTGAGGCGACTGCTGGGTTGTCCATTTCCATTGCACTTGTTCTTCTTCTTGCTCACGCCCATCGTTACGTTGGCGATCCGCAGTGGATACGAAGCCGGACAGCAACTAGGTGTAGGGTAGCACATGCATGCGGCTCGGCCTTGGCACTGCGACCGGGGGCACTTGTCTTGGAGGCCGTTCCGCTTGACACATTCGCAGGTGGTGTACATGATGCCACAGCGTAACTCACGACTACGACAGGCTCTAGGCTAAAAGAGACAAGAAGAATGGAGGGCGTCACGATTGTTTGGACATGACAGCAGCTTCACAATTAGCAAATTCAATCGTCAAGGTGGGTTTCACGAGGGAACTCACCGTGATCATGAATTCTTTTGGCTAATCAAGGCAACTACGTCATGAAGCTTACCTTGACAAGCGAAAAGTCGGGTTAAATTTAACAGCAGGGGGCACATGGTCCGCACGGTCCTGGTCCGCAAGGTCCACATGGCACCTGCGGACCACAAGCGCCGCAAGGTCCACATTGTGTGTTCCAGGGTGTTGGTGAGCACGGATAGCAGGGGCCACACTCAGGAGACTCGTAGGGACACCCTGGTGAGCATGGATTACAAGGTCCACACGGCCCACATGGGCCACAAGGTCCACATGGTCCACAAGGGCCACAAGGTCCACAGGGCCCACAACCGAAAGGACCACAAGGTCCACATGGTGCTGGTACATAAGGGCCGGAAGGCATGGTCATACCACATGGTCCACAAGGCGCACACGGACCACAAGGCGCACACGGACCACAAGGCGCACACGGACCACAAGGTCCACACGGTCCACAAGGCCCACAAGGTCCGCAGGGTCCACAAGGTCTACAAGGTCCACAGGGTCCACAGGGTCCACAAGGTCCACAGGGTCCACAGGGTCCACAGGGTCCACAGGGTCCACAGGGCCCACAGGGTCCGCATGGTCCACAGGGTCCGCAAGGCTGACAAAGCGGATATTGATTGGTTCCAAAGCACGGCAAGGCACAGCACGCCCCACTGGTCGAATTTGGGCCCATTGGGCAAGGCGGACAAGCCGTGCTGGGTTTGTAGTTGATGGGTCCGTTTGGATAGCAGCAATACTCGCGCGGCGGCGGTATATCGATATTCTGTGGCTTCGGCTGGCAAAGGATGGACTGGCACACTTCGCGCGGCTCGCAGATCCTCTTCGGATAGCAGACGACGTACGGGTCGGGTATCATGGACGGATAGTATATCACTCTTGGTTCGCGCACCATCTGCGAGACCCACATTAATTTCGGAACCTTGATGACGCGTGTTGTGTCGACCACTTTGGGGATGGTTATCTGGCGGCAGCGGTTGACAACCATTGGCTCTGGTACAATCTTCTCGTTGAAGACGACTCGTTTTTTGCAGATCATACGCGGAGGCTGCTGCACAGTAATGCATCTTGGTTTCGGTGGCGGCATGCGTGGTGCACACTGGGGCAGGGCGTCCAGTTGGGCGCCCGAGTAGCATTTAGGGGAGCACTAGTTTCGTGATCGGAAGATTTGAGTTCGTTTTTCGGTTGCGGGCACCCGAACGAAGTGCGGAAAATAAATTTGGTACAATTTCGTCGATACTTACCTCAAAAGGTGCGCAGCAAGGATCACAAGGGCTGCAGGGTCCACAGGGGGAGCAGCAAGGATCGCACGGGCCGCACGGGCCGCATGGACCACAGGGACCACAAGGGCCGCAAGGAGAGCAGCATGGAACGCAGCAGGGATCGCACATTTTGAGAATTTTTAAAATCTGCACAGAAGAAACGGTAACACAACGATTTAGCGAAAAGGATACTCAGGATAAATTAAAACTTCCTTACATTTTGAACTTTTTAAAGAAATTTAAAATTTTGTCACTGAAAATTTAGGTGGAGCGTATAGCTTGAAATTTTGAAATTGAATGAGCATTATCTGGGAAAATTTTCTTACGTAGTTTATTTTTATCAAGGCTAATGCGTAAAAAATTTAAAAATTTAATTTAAACAAGTAAAAGTGTTGTCTTTGGCCTGGTCGAAATCTAAATACCCTACACCCGAGTAACTGAGAGAATTTTTGTAATGTCTCTAGATACTGCTAGATAGAATTACGTATCAATACTTTGAACCGTTTATGGGATATCGACAACTTTTGTATAAGTGGGCGGACCACGCCCATTTTTTGTATATACATTGATAATACGTGTAGATACCTCGTGATAAAATTAATATCTTATACCGTTTAAAAAATATTGACACCTTTTGTATGAGTGGGCGTGGCACGCCAATTTTTGTCAAGCTTATTCCTAATGCTTCCCTGTATATCCTGGTATAATTACATCTCAATATCTTATACCGTTTATGAGAACTTTGCCAACTTTCATTGCCAACTTTGTTATCAGTGGGCGTGGCACGCCCATTTTTTTCAAACATTTTATTAATGACGCTATATGTTCCGGAATACAATTATACCTTAATATCTCAAGCGGTTTATGAAATATTCAGATTATAACATTTTTTGAAACGAGGTGCCTTTACATTCCGTATGAAAAGTAGGGGTGGATGTATACCGATCTCGCCCACTCTCAATCCCAAACAGCCCTACATAACAAGGAATATTTGTGCCATATTTCATCGCGATATCTCTTTTCGTTCTCTTGTAATCGTGATTTCAACAGACAGACGGACGGACAGGGCTAAATCGATTCAGGAGGTGAGGCTGAGCAAGAATATATATACTTTTCTATAACTATCTCGTCTCCTTCTCTGCGTTACAAACGGAAGAACAAAGTGAATGTACCCTACTCCCTTCGGATGTAGGGTATGAAAACGATATGATCCCTATGAAGTCAGTGACTTTAGTGCAGCCTGATTGTCCACACAGAAATTGATAACAGCTTGTGTATATTTTCCTGTATGATATACAAGCCTGCTTTTTCAAAGGAGAGCTTCAATGATTGCTTCCGTTTTTACGTTGCTAAAGACACCCTCTATATCGGGGAATAGCGGCCTAACTTTGATGTCTATGAAAGAAGTCTACATTTAGGTCCATTAAACAGTGTAAAATATTATTTGCCCCCAGTCTTTCTTTTACCTGTGGAAATAATCTTCACTATGAGAAATTTAGAGCTTCCATCTTTGTTTGTTAAAATCGTAACATCAGACTTCTAAAATTTGTTGTGAAACTTAGAAATTATAATATTGCGTTACGTTAGTATTAATTAAAGTATTATTTCATTTGCTTTAATTTGCGGGTTACTGGTGCTTTTTATTATAATTTTATTTGAAATTGTTTATTTATATATTCTTAGCATTATGTAATTCAAGTATATGAGGTTATGTTTTTGATTTTGATATTATTTTTTTTGTTAACTTAGTTCCCATTTTTATCATAATTTTTATACTAATTTTAATTGCAACTTCATTAATTGAGGAGATCTTGAAGGACACAAAGCTGGATCAGCGGGAAGAATCAGCGGAGAGTAAGTGCGGAAGTTGCAGTTTTGCGGGAATTTTAAGTTTACATTTAATAACCTTTCTTCTCTCTACGTTCAGCCTCAGGTTTACAGTTGTATATCGCGCGTGATGGTACCGCCTCTCTCGGTAGTCATGAAGTGAAATCGCGCGTCTCCGCGGGAGCTTTTAAACAGGTTGTTATGCAGAATCCAAGATACTAGTAGAAAGAGTAGTACAGTAGAGGAATTCTAAAAGAACAACAACAACTACTACTACTACTACCTTACTACGTTACTACCTATTATTGTTCAAAATAAATCACGTTTATGTGGGAAAAGCACTATCGCTGTCAGGCTCTCCAAAAAATCTTACTATATGTCAAGGCAAAGCAGTTCACTACCCGCAAAGAAGTAGTGGAGTAATTTAAGGCAATTAGGGATGTCCAATAAAAATTTTGAGTGCAATATTGATCCTGATGTTTTAAACAACTATTTCATAAGCTCCTCTGAAGTTACTAGTACTTCTGAGTGTATTCTAGCGATGTCTAATCAGTTGCCTATATTTCATTTTGCGCCAGTTGAAGGTTTGGATATTGTTAGATGTATCTTGAAAATTAGGTCGAATACCTTGGGTGATGATGGAATTTCTCTAAAGTTTATTAAAGTTGTGCTCCCTTTTGTAATTGGGCCTTTAACGCACATCTTAAATCATTGCATAACCTGTTCGATCTTTCCAAAAATATAGAAATCGGCCATAATTGTTCCAATTGCTAAACGGGCGAATGTTATTAACGCATGTGATTTTCGACCGATCAGTGTGTTATCTTGTATCTCAAAGGTTTTCGAATCACTTTTAGCAGACGGGATCACCAAGCATTTTCTCCTTCTGTCACCCCTTTAGTCTGGATTCATAGCTGTAAAACAGCTATCATGAAAATCATGGATGATATTAGGATTCGGTTTGACAGTTAATCATTTATTATTATGTAATAAACTTGAACACTTCCTTGGTTTTGATGATACATCTGTGAATTTATTAAGAAGTTATTTAGTAGATAGGACTCAAAGGGTCAGAATTGGACAAACATACTCTGCTTATAAACCAATTCATAGTGGTGTTCCACAAGGATCAGTGCTTGGTCCACTGTTATTTGTTATGTTCATTAATGACATATTTGCAGTGGTTAAACACGTGAGTATGCATGCTTATGCGGATGATTACAAATCTACCTTTCTAGATCATACAAATCTACCATAACTTCTTGATGACCTGATCGTCAGAGTTAATGATGATTTTTTTTCTTAACGGCACGGAACTAACGTTCGTTAAGAAAATAAAAAACTTGGGATTTGTCATTAACTCTACATTAACATGTTGTGATCACATATGTAAATTATGTGCGTTTGTTTATGGTCTAATGATGTCTGATCATATTTCGGCTTATAGCAATCGAATCCTTGGCTGTAGTATATTTAATTATCCAAAAGCAAGAAATTGTCTTTTCTGCATAAGCTCATTCATTCTGGTAGTCCTTTCTACTTATTTGACAAATTGCAGTTCCCCAGGTCTGTAAGAGGTGTTAACTTTATTACTTCGCGGGTAATATATAGAGAAACTAGTGGTCTCTTCTTCGCCAGCTCTATTCAAATGTGGAATTCATTACCACTCAGCATCAAACGTGAATGCCATAATGCAAACTTTAGGCGGCTAATTAAAATACTTTTCCTAATCATTCTTAACTACATATCTTTTATTTCTTCTTTTCATTCTCGGTTTTTTTCTCTTTCTTTTTTATTTCTTCTTTCTTTCTTTATACCATTATTTTCTATAAATTATTGTTAAGTTATATAATTAAGATGTATTTATTGTTTATATAATTAAGTGATATTTGTACAATGATTGAAATATGGTGCATTTAAAAGACATTGTTCTTACATGCCGATTAGTAAATAAATGAAATGAAATGAAATGAAAAATGAAAAGTAGCAGCTTGTAAAATAACAGTAACAATTTCAAAAGTAACACAACTACTACCACTACTACTACTATTACTATACTTAAAAGAATTGCTACTATTTCAACAGTGTACTGCATTACACGAATAAGCGAAAAACCTCTGAATCAAGTATTGCATTCAAATTGAAATAAATTCAATAACGTATTTATTGATTATATATGTATGTATATGTATAGACAAAATTTTATTTACTAGTTCTAAATTACAACACCACCAGAAAAACACAACAACAAAAACAATAAATAATTAATAGAAAATTTCGTCTAATCAGAGCTGTAAAATGGTAAATTACAATTGCATGTCGAATTGATAACTTCGTTATTTGGATTAACTTATCAAGTCAATTCTATTGATTCTTTAAAAAAATTTATATAGTTGCGCAAATAATCTGGAAATAACTAAAACAGGTTACATTTCAATTACTTTTTAAAAATCAGTCTAACAAAATCATATGACGAATTTTTTCGACAGTTAACTATTCAATAATTGCACGCGTTACTTAATAATCGTATTAAAATTGTATGGTAGTTTTTAATTACTAAGTAATGGTACTAAGTAATCCTAAATTCAAACCTAGTGATGGGCGACTAAAATGTTGCTAGCGTTAATTATTTCTGTAATTGTTAATGAACATTCTAATTTAACATAGTCAAAAAGTAATCTGTCTTGATTATTTTCTGATTTTTTTAGTAATTTCTTTAATTTTTATGATAACAGTTTGAAATAATAAAAAGGTAGTCTAAAGATTTGTAAAGCTTTTTAAGATTGTTATACAGGACAACTTTCTTATTTATTTTATACAATGAAGATTATAAGTAGTCCACAGTTCACTACTCTTTAAGTTATTTGTATATTTAAGATTATGATTACAAAAATCACCAATTCTAAAATTAAGATATAAAGAGAGTTTAATAAATTTTAGATTACTTGTAATCATAGTTTTGAAGTAGTGATCACAAAAATAAGAAGTATTTTACAGCTCTGATTTCAATGTAAAAATTTAAATAAGAAAATGGTAGGGAAATATAATTTAACAATTTAACAAAGCCAACCTTTTAAAGCTTTAAGAAAGCTGTTAGAATTTATTGCAAATTGTGCTGCTTGACAAAAATTTCGTTTGTTAAAAAGAACAATTCAATTACCATAAATCAATAATAGAAAATAGCTATATATATATAAACATTGAATTTAAGATTCTATAGTGCTGACAAAGTGTTAAGTGTTGATTCTTAACCTTTTTAAGCCCAATAGAGTCGTAAAAAGTATAACAAGAATTATATAAAAATAGTTGTTGTTTTATATTATAAACAAAATATTAAATACAGAATTCTAATTGAAATAACTTGATTAAATCTTGTCAATTGTAACTTTTAATCTTATAACATTTTATTATCTTCTACTTCTTATTTTAGAGTTTTCAAGATAATGAAAAACAACAGAAGAGATTTCTATAAACTAATTGAGATGTTAACTAATTCCATTTTAAATAAACCCACACTCAAGCCCCACCTGTTTGAATGAAAGTTTTACTATGTGTATGTATATATGTATATATCTGATACATTAGGTATCTAAGAAATATGAAACAGCGTCGATATTTTGTATATATAGCATTAGTTAAGTTCTTCAATGAAATTTACTTTAATTATTTTTTATTACAATATTGAAAACCATTGAAATAGGATAGTAAAAATAAGTAATGAAAAGGCTTTTATGTGTAAAATTCAATTCAACTTTTTACTAATATTTCCACTGTATTTAGTTTTATTGAGTTGACTTGCGTCTTTATAGATGTATGTTAAATAAAATGTGATGTGAAATGTTTTAGTTTCGACTTTATTATAATTTTAAATAGAATTCAATAAATTGCAATAGTTAAAACAAATTTCCTCTTAATTTCTCTTTAAAAAAAGAATGAATTGTATAATTGGGTGATTTTTCCGCTCACACGATTTTGTAAATGAAAAAATAAACTGTAAACAATCACGAGTTATTTATTATGTATAAAAATCCAAATCCAAAATCCTTCATAGAATCCATTAAAAACTTCTTTACTTTTTCAAAACTTGAACTTTGGAGTTTATTACATAGTTATTTAGAACAGAATTCTATATTATTCGTAATTACTTTCAATGAGTTGTTTTAAATATTATTTAATTGTACAAAATCGCAAAGCAAGAAAAACTTAACTTCGAAATCTACAACTTCTGTAAAACTTTAGTTAATTCAGTAAAGTAAGTTTCTAAATTCTTTTTTAATTAATTTTAACTTTTTAACTCATTTTAAGAAGACTTCAATCTTCTGCCAAAATCCTGTTTGAAGGCTCTGAAGACGTGAAGAATTTCACCTGGTTTTCTTTCCATTATAACCTCTGAGAGCTATTAAAATATTTCTTAACCGATATTTCGGAATCTAAAGAAAATAAAGCGAAATTCCTCCCTTTTCTTAATAAAAAATCCCATAACCATTTTAAAAATGAGAAAAGCTTAAAAATTGTTGCTTGAAAATTGTTTATTACTTTAGTTACTCATTTGACATTTTTTTTTGTCTTTAGTTTTTAATTTTCCTTATTTTTTTACATTTCCGAATTCTTGTTTTGATTAATTCCTAAAATTAAGTCGAAAAGTTTGTCGCTTTTTACGTCCACCCTGTTCGTCTGCGTTTTGTTGCTGTTTGAAGTTGTTGTAGTTGTGTTATGGTTCCGGGGTGGTTGGCGTTGGCCAAACGCTTCTCTTCTCTACTTGGTTAGAAGCCGCCTGCAATTGCAAAGAGATAAAAATACGTGGTTAAAATTGTGCGCTAAGTGCACTACTTACAGATGGCGCAACATGATGCCAGAATTTATACGTAATTTCTTTAAAAAAGTCATGTTCAGAGCCAACAGGCGACAACACGAATCCACACACACAAGGCGATGGTGTGCAATCGTGTTCGCCGCATGTCGTTGGAGTGGGTCGTTCAGCAACCTCGCTTTGGCGGAGTGCAATAACAATGCGCGACGCAGGGACAGGGCCATACGCAACACTTATCTGTCCACTTTAGATATCGGCAAGGGCCTTCAGCGAGAAGAAGAGAAAGAAGAACACCCCACATTAATACAAGAGCCCCAAGTTAATACGATTAATCCCATATTATTCCCAACATTGAACAAGGTGTTTCGAATCACGTCCCAAAATAATACCGTCATCTCAAATGAGGCCTCAATATAATGCAAGTTTCGCAAATTTAGCGTTCAATTAACACAAGTGTCCCAAAATAGACCACGTTGTTCCGAATGTTTAAAATCCAACCTCACATCAATACGAGTTCCGCAAATCAAACGCCCACTCTGTTTTCCCTGACATACATAGTTACTTACATGGATAAGCGGGCGGAGTGTTGCAGCAGTTCCATACACGTGGGTCCGGTATTCCCGATTCGGGCATTGGTGGGCAACACATTCCCGGGCATGGCGAGCATGGAAGAGGACACGGAGCGCCGCATGCCGGACTGGAGGGGCCACAGCATGCTGGGTCATTAGCACTAGGGCAGTAATCGTTGCCTCCAGTGAGGCGACTGCTGGTTTGTCCATTTCCATTACACTTGTTCTTCTTCTTGCTCACGCCCATCGTTACGTTGGCGATCCGCAGTGGATACGAAGCCGGACAGCAACTAGGTGTAGGGTAGCACATGCATGCGGCTCGGCCTTGGCACTGCGACCGGGGGCACTTGTCTTGGAGGCCGTTCCGCTTGACACATTCGCAGGTGGTGTACATGATGCCACAGCGTAACTCACGACTACGACAGGCTCTAGGCTAAAAGAGACAAGAATGGAGGGCGTCACGATTGTTTGGACATGACAGCAGCTTCACAATTAGCAAATTCAATCGTCAAGGTGGGTTTCACGAGGGAACTCACCTTGATCATGAATTCTTTTGGCTAATCAAGGCAACTCCGTCATGAAACTTACCTTGACAAGCGAAAAGTCGGGTTAAATTTAACAGCAGGGGGCACATGGTCCGCACGGTCCTGGTCCGCAAGGTCCACATGGCACCTGCGGACCACAAGCGCCGCAAGGTCCACATTGTGTGTTCCAGGGTGTTGGTGAGCACGGATAGCAGGGGCCACACTCAGGAGACTCGTAGGGACACCCTGGTGAGCATGGATTACAAGGTCCACACGGCCCACATGGGCCACAAGGGCCGCAAGGGCCACAGGGCCCACAACCGAAAGGACCACAAGGTCCACATGGTGCTGGTACATAAGGGCCGGAAGGCATGGTCATACCACATGGTCCACAAGGCGCACACGGACCACAAGGTCCACACGGCCCACAAGGCGCACACGGACCACAAGGTCCACAGGGTCCACAGGGTCCACAAGGACCACAAGGTCCGCAGGGTCCACAAGGTCCGCAGGGTCCACAAGGTCCGCAGGGTCCACAAGGTCCACCAGGTCCACAAGGCCCACAAGGTTGACAAAGCGGATATTGATTGGTTCCAAAGCACGGCAAGGCACAGCAGGCCCCACTGGTCGAATTTGGGCCCATTGGGCAAGGCGGACAAGCCGTGCTGGGTTTGTAGTTGATGGGTCCGTTTGGATAGCAGCAATACTCGCGCGGCGGCGGTATATCAATATTCTGTGGCTTCGGCTGGCAAAGGATGGACTGGCACACTTCGCGCGGCTCGCAGATCCTCTTCGGATAGCAGACGACGTACGGGTCGGGTATCATGGACGGATAGTATATCACTCTTGGTTCGCGCACCATCTGCGAGACCCACATCAATTTCGGAACCTTGATGACGCGTGTTGTGTCGACCACTTTGGGGATGGTTATCTGGCGGCAGCGGTTGACGACCATTGGCTCTGGTACAATCTTCTCGTTGAAGACGACTCGTTTTTTGCAGATCAGACGCGGAGGCTGCTGCACGGTAATGCATCTTGGTTTCGGCGGCGGCATGCGTGGTGCACACTGGGGCAGGGCGTCCAGTTGGGCGCCCGAGTAGCATTTAGGGGAGCACTAGTTTCGTGATCGGAAGATTTGAGTTCGTTTTTCGGTTGCGGGCACCCGAACGAAGTGCGGAAAATACATTTGGTACAATTTCGTCGATACTTACCTCAAAAGGTGCGCAGCAAGGATCACAAGGGCTGCAGGGTCCACACGGGGAGCAGCAAGGATCGCACGGGCCGCATGGACCACAGGGACCACAGGGGCCGCAAGGAGAGCAGCATGGAACGCAGCAGGGATCGCACATTTTGAGAATTTTTAAAATCTGCACAGAAGAAACGGTAACACAACGATTTAGCGAAAAGGATACTCAGGATAAATTAAAACTTCCTTACATTTTGAACTTTTCAAAGAAATTTAAAATTTTGTCACTGAAAATTTAGGTGGAGCGTATAGCTTGAAATTTTGAAATTGAATGAGCATAATCTGGGAAAATTTTCTTACGTTGTTTCTTTTTTTCAAGGCTAATGTGTAAAAAATTTATAAAATTTCAAGTAGATTGCAAAGTGTTTTTGTGTACAGTAGATTTTTAGATGCACAGTAGATAACAGCGAATGTTTGAGTGAAAATGCAGGTTTTGCAGACTCGTCCTTCGAGATATATGTACGTCTCACCTACCAAACATCCCACGATCGATTTATATACTATATATCCGAAGGGAGAGGATATATTGACCCTTTCCTCCGTTTATAACGCAGAAAAGAGAAAAAAGTAGATATAAAGATAAAGATAATAAAGCAGCGTCACCTCCTGAGACTATATAGCATGTCGATCCGTCTGTCTGTTTGTCCGTCTGTACGTCTATCTAGCCGTCTGTCTGTGTGTCGGTTGAAATTACGATTACAGGAGAACAAACGGAGAAATCACGCCAAAACCTGGCAAAAAATACTCCTTGTTATGGTGAGCAATTTAGGATTGAAGCAGACGAAATCCGTTAGTAGCCACGCCTACTTTTTACACCAAATATGCAAGCAAATAATTTTAAAAAATGTTAAAACTAAAGATTTTTGGCTAAAATCTTCGCATCCGTGTAAAACGCATTTCTAAAATCAAACACTGTCTTCGAAATAATTCTCTTCCATAATCAATTCCCAAAAGATCTTCTCTTAAAAATGAAGATGGAAGAGTATGGAGCTCGATTCGAATACAAATATAATGACAAAACACAAAAAACCCCTTTTCAAAGCTTAGATTGAAAACAGCTTCTTCAAACAATCTTCGAATAATTAAAGATCAGTTGCGGTCCAACGTTCGGCTGAAGAAGTTTCCATAAACTAAAAGTGGAAGAACTATTAAAAAATGTAGAAAATAAAAATTGTTGAGAAAGAAAGAAGGAGGTGTATAAAAAGTTCTAGACAATCTAAAAAAGAAAGTAAATGTAATAATGACAACAAATTAAAAAATAAATATGTGTAAATAAAAAAATAATGACACGTAATATAATGTCATGAAAAATAATTTCAAGAAAAATAATGGCAATCAAATAATGACAAGAATTCAATTATTATTATAAATTAATACAAATGAAAGAAATTAAAATCAGTTATGGTATAATCGGCGAATTAAAATGTTCATAAAATAAACCCAGCAAATTTTTTATTCTTGGAATATTTACAATGTGGAAAAATGACGGCTGAAATTTTATGTGAATTTAGAAACCTGCTGGCGGAAATTTTATTTTGTTTATAATTTGAAATTTAAATTTATCACTTATTTTTATAACAATTATTCTGATAGTTCTCGAAAGTATCGCTCTTTTACCAAATTTTGGGCGGAATATTGAAAAGTGATAAAGATGCCTTGGAAACTAAAAAGAGTTCAAAATGTTATCGGTTTTGAACGGATCCCGCTTTCAATTTTAACAAAATCTAAATAAAGCATTTAGAACTGATTAAAACCTTAATTGAATCGCTTTGGAAAGAATTAAACAGCTGATTACCGGCTGATAACGTGGAACATGAAGAGAATGAAATGCCAGAATTTGTGATAATGATAAATCCGGCGTTGAAAAATATTGGCGTTTAACATTTTTTTAGAGTGTGTAGAGCTACTACTAAAAACTAAAAGGAACCCCAAATTACCCTAACCCTCTACGGCTCCGCCAATCTGCCCTTAATTTCTTTACAGGCAAGAAGTGCATTAGAAATAAATATAAATAATAAAAAACAAATAAAAATGTCTTCAAAATATCGAGATATTAAATTTCAAAATCCGTTCGGATTAAAAGAATTCTACAAAATGACGATGTTATTATTATGGTTTACATTTTTATTTGGATTTACACATGCAGTGAAGAAAACTACTGGAGAAAGTAAGTATTTATCATTTATCTTATAATTTTTAGAACTATTCACCCAGATAGTTAGTAGAATTGCATTATCGCATAAAGAGGTTTAAAACGAAATAATCATAAAAACTCTCTGATTGAAAATTTTATGTAAAATGCTAATTCTCTAATTAATTTTCATTTAATCTCTAATTCATTTAATAATCTCTAATTCATTTAATCTCTAATTCATTTTAATTCAATAAATGCTCTGAAATTAACTCTAAATATTAATTTCAAATTTTTGAAATTTAATGATGAATTTAATACTTCCTCCGAGATGAATTTAATTTATCCTGCATTATCATGTACGAGTATTTTTATAGATTCTTCTAAATATCTAATTTTACATTTTTCTGCTTAATTTATAGATGGCTGCAATTGGTAACCCGTATTTACTTGTAAAGTGTTTCCAAATAACGTTTTCCTCTTTTCCTTAATATTTTCATCTTAAATTTCAATAATAAATTTCACCATATTGATGCATTTCTTTCAAAATGCCTTCATCGAAAGGAAACTTTATATGTGTCAACATATGGACTGCCAGAGGACACTTAACCTCATTTTCAATAAAACTTGCATTTCTCAAATGAATTGATTCCATCCATCCATTTATTCGTTCTATCTATCGTTGGTACGTATAAAAGAGAGACGACGATTTTCCGTGTCTATTTTCATTTTCTTTCACATAAAATCTTCTGGCAATTTTTATGCGCTCAACACATTTAGAGGACGCATTTGAACTTAATTGTGAAAACACATTCTGACGCGTACTCATCGCGCGTGACACTTTTAAATGGTGTAAAAAAATTAGAGGAAGGCAAGTTGTTTAATTTGCTTTTCTGTTAAAAACTTGAATTGCGAAAAATGCAATGATGACATGGAAAGGAAAAATATGAGAATTCATATAAAACAATCAATTACGTCGTCTTATGTGTTGAACAGCTTTTATTGAGTGCAATAAAATAGCAATAAATAATTTTTTTGCATTTCCATTCATATTTTGGTAGAGCTTTTGAATGCGCCTGCTCAACGTTAGACTGTCATGAATGAGGTGCATTTGTGGGCTGGTGTTGTCATTAAGGTTAAAGTGGCAATTTTGTGTTTTGTTTTACCGTCACAAGCAAACATATATCCAGATATATATGAATGGGCTGGAAAATATTTTGCTCTGGTTTAAATTTAAATTGGGAGACTTGATTTTGATTTAGGTTCACAAAACCTTTCAGAGAAAACCTTTTGCATAATAATAGTTAATTAAATTTTGGAGCTTTCGATTATGATCTCAATAAAACGGCTGTCGATATCGGTTATCATCTCAACTTAAAAATTAGTTCGTTCTCGATTTGATAATCGAGATTGAGAAAGCCTTTTTCTCGTTTATGTGGTAATGCAAAACGTCTGGACTAAAATTCACACCTTAATATCGTTAAATCGCTTGACGTCATTGAAATCATTTGAAATCGGCATAAATCTTTGAAGGCCTTTAATATTTGTCATAGTTGGTAGAGTTAATTATTCTTCGGTGAAGTCGCAGCGGGTCGAAAATGCTGATGTCAGTTGGAGTCGCTAAAGTACAATTTTCTCAACTTATGTCATTTAAGTCTTTCCTGTAGAAATCGTTAAAGTCTCTTTTTTCATAAGAGTCAGCTAAAATCGCTCCCGGCGACTATTAAAGTGTTTAAAGTCGGTTCGTTGAAGTCAGTAGACACTCTGAAGTCAATTAAAGTCCGTCGAAATTGGTAAAGTTAGTTAGATTTCTTTCTTAATAGGATAAACTCGTTAAAGGCGTTTAAAGTTATTTGGAACCAATAGAGTAGATCGAAGTCAGCTGAATTCGATGTGGTAATTTTTTTTTTCTTTAGTTGGAGTTAGTAGAAATCAGTAAGAACAACATTTTTCCATTTGAATACGTTTAAGCTGTTGAAATAGCTCGAAGTTGGAAAGACCCATTTTTCATTAAAGATATTTGTTGAAGTCATCTGAAATCGCTTGTAGTTATTGGACAGATTTGGAAACGGGGATATATTTTTTAAAATCGGTTTAAATCCCAATATCGTGTGTAATCGATTGGAACCTTCGAAGTTTTAAGCTACTCGAAATCCGTGAGATTAATTTTTTCTTATTTTGAATTAAAAAATGTTTCTGTTAATTCCGACATCATTCAACAACCCCAAGTTGCATAGCTATTCCCCACAGAAGATTGCAATCTTTTGCCACCCTGTTTTAATAAATTAATTCTTGATTGATATAAAAATATTAAGGGTCTATTTTTCCGCAGACGACATGATTGACCTAATAAAAGAATTCGGTCTGCCCGATCTACCTCCCGGTATAGAAGAAGTTCCTGGAATGTGTGGATCGAAGCGTAATCCTTACCAAACTCATCCGGCTCCAGCGTATCGCATAACCAAAGATGCAATTCTAACAGTACAGACATCGCACCCATTTCCCAACGGATTCCCGGAAGACTTCTCAATCCTTCTCGTACTGCGCAATAATCGTACGCATCAAGCTCGTGCGCCTCTCTTCACCATATACTCAGATGAGAGTGAGGAAGTGTTGTCGGTGAGCATCGGTCACGAGATCGGCATGATATATGAACAGATCGATGCGGGCTTCAATCAACGTAACATCATTAACTTCGGAATCGGTATAAGTGACACCAGCTGGCATCGTGTTGGCATCAGCGTGAAGGGCACGGCAGCCACATTGATAGTTGACTGTACGAAACAGGTGACACGACGTTTGGAACGTTCGTTAGAAGCTGCGATAGCTACGAATGGGCTGATCTTAACGGGCGTGCAGATGACCAGCGAAGAGGGCTTCTTCACAGGTGATATACAAATGATGGCTATTGCCAGTACACCTGATGCGGGATACGATGTTTGCACAAAATTTGCCGAATCGTGTGTAAATACAGGGACCGAAAGTGCAGAGGCATATGATGCTGGGGCAAATAGTGGTGCCTCATTGTCGTGGTCAACGATCAGTTCTGCGTCGTCAAGCCCAGATGATGTTTGGCATGTGCAATCGGGCGATAACTTTCAGAATAAAGATAACGTCCTGAAAATTTCTCCGGAGGGTACTCGCTCTGAAACCTTCATGACCAGAAGTCAAGTTTTAACCGTTCCACAGGGTGGGACCATTGCTGTAAGCAGAGGTACTGGAAACAGTTCTGACGAAGGTACTGAGAGTGATTTTGGTATTGGCACTGATACAGCGAATGGTGTTGTTGAAGCCATTGAAATAGGACTCGATCCTAACATTAGAACTGATAACAAATTCATTACTGAAAGGGAAAATAGCATTGCTGGAGGAGCTGGTAATGGTTTTGGTATAATCGACAGTAGTTTCGACAAAGATTATGATAAAAGAACCGAAGAAAATGGTGCAAATTTTGGTTTAATAAATCCAAATTCCGATGTAAATGGTTCTTTCACAGGCTCTGAATTCAGTATAATGACTTCTACAAACTCCTCAAATGTAAATGGCACCACCATCGAAACAGATAGAAAATCGGATGATTATGATTACCATTATTATGATGAATTTGATCTTGAACACCTCGATTCCCAAACTGCAAAAGAACATAAAAAGATAAAGGAAAAGAAGGACGCTATAAGTAATAGTTTTGGACACGATACGCCTTCACCGAGCGTAGATGATGGAAACCGATCAAATACGTCAGGCTCGTTTGGTTATATTTCTTGTTACCCCGGCCCAAGAGGCTACACTGGTATACCGGGACCACCGGGCGAACGTGGTCCTAAAGGAGAGCCGGGCAGAGATGGGCTCGCAGGCGTACCTGGTGTTCAAGGGCCTTCGGGACATGTTTTTGTTGTTCCGGTTTGTTGAGAGAAATGCAATATTTACCGAATTTACAATTCTATTATATAAATAATTTCTTATGCTTTTTTAGATCGCCCAAGGAGGAAACGAAAAAGGACCTGATAATCAAGTTGAAGCTTTGAAGCAAATGATTTCTCAACATATGGTACGATTATCTTGTCCTTGTCCACTATAATTTCACTCAGAATTTATTTCATAAATCATTTCAGTTATCTCTTCGTGGACCAGAGGGACCCATGGGTCTAACAGGGTTACCTGGCCCGAGTGGCCCCCCAGGGCCGCCAGGATTAAAGGGTGAACCCGGAGATGTTGGAGAACCGGTGAGTTTATTGAAGTCACACCGCATAATACACAAGGCGTTTAATCTAAGCTTCAGAATTTATTCCTTCGTCAGGGTTCACGTGGCTTGCGAGGTCCCCCCGGTCCTCCTGGTCGTGAGGGACGGAGAGGTCGATCAGGTAGAGACGGAGAACGTGGTGCTGTGGGACCACAGGGAGTTAAAGGTGAAATCGGACCGATGGGGCCAATTGGCTTGCCTGGAGAAAAAGGTCATCGTGGTTTTCAAGGGCAAATAGGCGAAAAAGGTCAACAGGGCGTTGAGGGTCACCCTGGTGAAGAAGGACCTCCTGGTTTGCCTGGCTTGCCAGGTGAACTGGTACATAAACCGTTTCTAATTGTATTGAACTTTTTTGCATTCCTGTCTTTTTATTTTAAAGGGTCCTCGTGGTTTCCCTGGTCCTAGAGGTTTTCCTGGTCCAGTGGGAAATCCTGGACTACAAGGTAATGAAGGCCCTCAGGGACCCAAAGGAAATTCCGGTTTGACAGGTCAACCTGGCCCACCTGGCATTCAGGGTCCCATGGGTGCTACTGGCGCTCCAGGACCTCAAGGAAATCCGGGTCCTCCTGGTATGGCTGGTCCCGGTGGAAAGCCTGGGCTACCTGGTCTACCAGGTGCAGATGGATCTCCTGGAATTTCTGGTGCTCCAGGCGCAAGTGGTGCAAAAGGCGACCAAGGATTTCAAGGCGTACAGGGTCCAATTGGATTCCCTGGACCTCGAGGTCCGAAAGGAGATGACGGTCCCCGTGGTTTGATGGGCGATAAAGGTGATACTGGTGAACGCGGCATTGAAGGTGAAAAGGGTGATGCCGGTTCCTCCGGCGAACGCGGTCCTGCTGGAGCTCCAGGAAGTCCCGGTCCAGAAGGTCCTGAAGGTCCAAAAGGATTTGAGGGACCACGCGGTGAAACTGGTGTACAAGGACAACCTGGCGAGAAGGGTAAACAGGGTCTCCAAGGCTTTCAAGGATATCCCGGTCCATCGGGTGATAAAGGCGACAAAGGTGCAACTGGTGCTACGGGACCTGTAGGTCTAAAGGGAGAACGTGGACTTCAAGGATTACAGGGAGAAAGGGGAGAAATTGGAGCAAGAGGTTTTCGTGGATCAAGGGGGCGTCGTGGGAATGATGGCAGTCCAGGACCAAAAGGTGACACTGGACAACCAGGTCCTCCAGGACCACAGGGCGAAATGGGACCCCAAGGAACAGAAGGACCAAGAGGATACATTGGCTTGCCGGGACCCCCAGGAGCAGATGGAAGGCCTGGCGCAACAGGCCCACCCGGAGAACGAGGTAAACCAGTAAGTAAAATAATAATCTTTGATTAAAGTAGTCTCTACAAGTCACTTTTTATCTAAGGGAGAAATTGGCAAACCTGGTCCTGCTGGGGAGGCTGGTGTTATTGGACCTCGGGGAGCGACAGGAGACATAGGTCCTATGGGTGAACCAGGTCCGCAAGGTCTCCCAGGATCACCTGGAGAAGCAGGTTTGCCCGGAGAAGCTGGAAAAGAGGGACCTCCAGGCCCAATCGGTATAATTGGAAATACAGGCCCTCAAGGACCAACAGGGCTTCCAGGCTTTCCTGGAGAACGTGGTCACCAAGGGCAACCAGGATTACCTGGACTAAAAGGAGAGCAAGGGTCTATGGGATCACCAGGCTTTCCAGGTGATAAAGGACAAAATGGCGAGCCAGGACAAGTTGGACCCCAAGGGCAACAAGGTCAATCAGGACCACCCGGAAATATTGGCGCACCTGGCGCTAAGGGAGAAGTTGGCGAAAGGGGTCCAATAGGATCTGCAGGAAGGGATGGCCTTCCAGGGCTTAGAGGTTTGCCGGGTCCACCTGGACCAATTGGTACACCGGGAGAAGACGGCGATAAAGGGGAGGTGGGACCTCCCGGTGAAAAAGGTCTGAAAGGAAGCCAGGGAGAAGCTGTAAGTTGCGATAAGCATCAGTTTTAACAAACAGTTTGCATGAATAAATAATTTGAAAGGGTCCCGCGGGTTCTGCAGGTCCGCAAGGACCACGTGGTGAATCAGGACCTCCAGGTTCTCCGGGTGAGAAAGGTTCGCAAGGGCAAATAGGTCGACGTGGAATTAAGGGAGAAGATGGAAGTTCTGGACCAGCAGGTGCGCCCGGAAAAACAGGTCTCCAAGGTTTGCCTGGTCCAGCTGGCCTTAAAGGCGATAGAGGTGATGATGGCATAATGGGTCCTCTTGGCCCGCCTGGTCCACCTGGTGAAATAGGAAAAAGAGGGCCTAAGGGTAAATAAAGAAGTTAACAGAATTTAACAGCATTTTACAGTTCTAATTCTGCTTAGGCTCTGTCGGCCAACAAGGAAAGCCAGGACCACGCGGTACACAAGGCCTCACCGGAGCTGATGGATCACAAGGCAGCCCCGGCCCAATAGGTCCCATAGGTAAGCAGGGCGAACGAGGTCCCCCGGGCAATAAAGGAGAAGAAGGAAAATCAGGTGCGATTGGAGCACCTGGGAAACCAGGAAACCCAGGTCCCGAAGGACCAAAAGGAGTAGTAGGTCCACGAGGATATCCAGGTGACAGGGGTGAACCAGGTCTCATAGGACCTAAAGGCGAAATAGGACCGGCGGGCGAGGATGGAAAACCAGGAGAGCCAGGTTTACCTGGAAATATCGGGCCCGAAGGTAGAACAGGTGAACCCGGTCCTCCAGGCAAGCAAGGTTTAGAAGGACCAGCGGGAATGCAAGGGAGTCCGGGATCAGTAGGCGCAAAAGGTGACAAAGGAGATATAGGACCACCAGGTCCACAAGGAGTGACAGGATCTCAAGGATTGACAGGTCCGCAAGGACCTGCAGGTGTGCGAGGTCCACCTGGAGACATAGGAGAAACTGGTTTAACAGGTCCAGCTGGGTTGCCAGGGCAAGAAGGTAAAATCGGTTTAACTGGACCAGCTGGTCCTAAAGGAGATCGTGGACGTCGAGGTCCGAAAGGTCACCGAGGTGAATTGGGTATGATCGGTTTAAAGGGTGATCAAGGCGAGAAAGGGGAACGAGGACTGCGCGGTCCACAGGGTCCAGAAGGCACCAAGGGTGACATAGGACCAATTGGACTCCTCGGATTAAAGGGCAATGATGGTCCAGAAGGTCCACCTGGCATTAATGGACCTCGTGGACCAAAAGGTACAGAAGGAATAGCAGGAAATAAGGGTGAAATGGGGCCCCAAGGACCACCCGGACCTCCAGGAGCACCAGCAGAAGCACCACTAATTCCTCCCGAGCTACTTTTTCAAATGCAACAGTTCTCAACAACGAAGGCAGAGACGCGGCGAAGACGTGATGTAATGCAAAGTCAGGAAGCTTTGAGCGACGAAGACGATTTAAATGAACTGATGGGGGTGCCAAAGAGACCCGAACCGAACACTAATACGAACGAACAGCATAAGAAGCAACGCCGAAAGAAGAACAAAAAGAAGCACCAGCATGCCAGTGATATCAATGCGAAGTACGTGGACATGTACGAAGCCATTTACGGCATGCGACGGGAGATGGATCGCATGAGAAAGCCGAGGGGAACACAGGATAATCCAGTCCGCACTTGCCGCGATTTGCACTACGCCCATCCGCAATTCGAAGACGGTTGGTACTGGATCGACCCCAATGCCGGCATGCCTGATGACGCCATTTTGGTGTTCTGCAATATGACGGTCCAAGGAGAGACGTGCGTATATCCCGATGTTCACACAGCGGAAATACCCGTGGTGCCTTGGAGACAAAACAATAGTGCAGTTTGGTTTTCCCAGCTGGAAGGAGCCTCGAAAGTATCATACGATGGTGTGGGCTTCGTGCAGATGACTTTCCTCCGACTGCTGTCCGAAGAGGGTTACCAGAACTTTACTTACTCTTGTGTGAACTCGGTAGCGTGGTTTGACAAGATGCAAGAGAGTTATGAAAAGGCCATCAAACTGATGGGTGACAACGAAATGGAAATCGCACATAAGGGTACACAAGTAAAACCTGCAGTAGTAACGGATGAATGTCAGGTATGTGAGGTCATATTTTGAAATTTCTGAACTAAGAACTTGTTTCCTCCAGAATCTAAACAGTGCGGGTTCCACAGTATTTGTGGTGCATACCAGACGTTTGAATTACCTGCCTTTAATCGATTTTCAGCCACATGATTACGGAGGATCTAACCAGGCTTTTGGTTTTAAATTTGGACCGGCATGCTTTAAGTGAGCTGACGCTAAAAAGAAGCTTTTATGTTAGTTTTCTAACTAGAATTGTGTTTTTTTATTATAATGATGAAGTTTTCAAGAACTGCCAATACTTAATTTTAAGTTCTATTGATATTTATAAGCATTAAGATATAAATTGTACTTACTTTCAGTAGCTTTAAGTAGAGAGTCTTTTGTAAATTTTTCCTGAGTATATGATTTATTCATAGTAAATAAACAATTGAAAGTAAAAAAGAAGACAAATTATACTTACTAACAATTAAAGCGTTCCAAGGAATTAGTCCAAGAAATTATAAGATATAAAAATTAATTAATTCCGCGACAGTAGATGCTGGAACTTCTATCATCGTTAACCCCATACCTAAATGGTTTCCCCAAGAAAGCGCCTGTAAACCAGAGCCCAAAAATCAATGTTATCCAAACTGCATAGCCTAGGAACTTGAAATTCGATAGATCTTCTTCTTCTTTCTTTTTGATAGATCTTCTTTTTGGCACAGTAAAAATAAATTGGAAATAAATTTCGGGAGTCGATAAACCGTTCTCACAATAAGTCTCTCAAAACCCTCCCCCCGACTTCTAATGAAACTTCCAAACTACGAGTAGGAGGAACTTAAAATTAAACAGGTATTTATCATTCTCACGGTAGATGCTTAGTGGGACAGGAATTTTGGACCCGTTGGATTTCCCCAAAGTGGGCAAAAAATCTTCACTAAACCATCCAACAAAAATCATAATCTGTAACTTAAAATATGAGTTCTTGAAATTTAAAATATCTTTTGGCAGTAGATGCTTGCTAAACCCCAGTATACTCATGAGCAGATACACCGTTGAAGTCTATAATATTTAAACTAAAAGTCCTGGGAACTTAAAATTCTGTTCGTAATTTACCTTTTCTTGAGAATGCCTATTGGGAAAGAATTTTTAACCGGGTCCTGCTGCCATAAAACACAAATCCAATTTTGGTTTGAACCGATTCTGATGGAGATTTTTGAATTACCTGAAATTCTATATATTGTATTTCTGGAATATATACAAATACATTTCAGATTATCAAATATTACTCTTGTTATAATTTTCAAGAATAAAATATTTTATAACTACTCAACAACGTATATAACTAACCCAAAGCTTGAAAAGTAGTCCAAAAAAAGTAATCCACGAATATAGGACTTTTTATATTTGTGGATCTATTTCTATTTTCTCAATTTTTCCGTGTGCTTGTTAGTATTCCTTTATTCTTTTAGGCGTTTGTTTGCGTGAACCTTAATAATTTGTGCAGAGACACGAATATTTTTCAGCCACCATGAGTTTGAATTCTAATTTGTCGCTTTTTTCAGGCATACCATTTTATGAATGTTCACGATTCTCGATACCATTTTATGAATGTTGTTCAAACTCTCACAGCAACAAATCCTTGACTATTCTTTTGTCACATTGTTGCTATGTTCAAGTTTTACATAAAAGAAGGAAAAGACATATTCGTACAAACAAAGCAGAAAAAGTTTATATTTTTATTAATACACAAATCCTGCGTTCTTCCTTTTCGTCTATTAAAGGGATTTTTTCATTCGTATCTTTGTTTTAGAATTTTCTCTTCCTTATAAAATTCATACTTTTGTGAGATGACGGTTGTCGTCTTTAAATGCTTATTTTTTACCCTACATTGAAGGACATGGTCTACTAAAATTTTTTGTCGTTATATAATACTACTAAAGAATATGGAGAAAAATATTTAAGAAATACTGGAAGTACCAACGAAATATTGTACATACTGCTGAAAATAATTCCGATACTACTTATTTATGATAGATAACTCTGGTAGAATTTATTAGTTGTTCTTTTTTATGGGACTTAATAAACAAACCTTTAGCTCTCCTTCCTTTTTGATTTCTATTTAATGATACAAATATTTTAAATTTTTGAGACCTATTTCACAAGTTGGAAACTATTGCCCAAGTTTATAGTATCATTCTCTTGTAAAATAAACCTTTTTCAAAATATTCGGTTTTCTATTATTCTGTAGAGTTTCTACATTCACGTACTTGACTGATTATAAAAATTTATCCTTCAAATTATATGGCTTTGATATTTCTAAGAATGCTGATTTTAATATCTCAAAAAAATAGAATACAAATATTAACACAAAATATATTAAAGTGTAAAAAGTAAAGGACAAAACTTATTAAAGTGGATCGGATCTTAATGTCTTTAGTTGAAATCACTTTTCTCGGAAATATTTAGTTTTCAATGATTATGATTTCGACTGTAGTGGAGATTACGTGGGGATAACGTTGGAAATGGTGTAAAATATGATCATGTTTCTGGTGATGTAATATATGATAGTGATGGTAATGTCGACTGTGAGAAATTTGGTGATGGTCATAGGTATGATGGAGGATATTTTCAATAATTATGATTGAGATTATGACAGTGATACCAGTGATGATGGTAATGACGAAGATGATGTTGTTGATATTAGGTATTGCAGAGGCGTTGGAGAAAAAGCTGTTAATAGCATTTGTCATCAGTGATGACTGATATGGGGATATTTCACAGATATTTTAATTAATAATATTACAATGGACCTATAAAATACCTATTTTGCAAGAAGAAGTTACAGGCCGAAACACGTTTACGATTTAAGGATATATTTGATTTTCTAATCTTTTGCCACCCGTAAGCTGTTCACAGAGCCAAATGTTTACTTTGTTGACTCTACTAAATCAAAATAAATTTGTTGGAATAGAGGTTTGAGAGTGGAAAGGAGAAGGAGAGGGTTGAGTGTGCTCAAAACGGAAGTGATGGCAAAAGTTCGAATTTCTTTTAAGTCTCTCTTTCTCTCTTTAACTCTCTCTCTCTCTCTCTCTCTCTCTCTCTCTCTCTCTCTCTCTCTCTCTTTGTACAATGCTCTCTTTGTAAAATATTAGAGTCTGCGCTCTAAAACTGGTCGAAAAATGGGGTAAAATAGGTCTAAATAAACTACGCTCTGAAGAGAACTTAAATATATAGAGGGCGTTGCTTGTAATACAATACATAAGCAAATTAGGAAATGTGTATGGATCTGTGTATGTATAATATACTTACGCGTTCGTATGCGTAATGAAATGAAAAGGAAGTCCTGGTGTCAATATACTCGAATAAAAAACGACTTTTTGATGTCACAAATTTGTGTGGCGCTTTATAGGTATTTGTGCACACCTATATATGTGAGTTTGTATGTGTGTATATAGTATATGTTGTGCATCTAGGAGCTCCTCTTGCTACAAGTTGTGGTGGGTGGTTCTATTGTGCGGGTAACAAGGATTTGTATATAGCTGACTTTTCGTCCTGACTGGTTAATATAACCGCAGAATTGCATTATGGTGACACATAAGAGAGTCACACAATCACAGTTGGTTGTGTGGGGAGGGAAAGCAAATATCTTAGTAAGTATGTAAAGGAATAGGATGTTCAATTGATTTTGCTGTTCTGTGAGGAATGATATTCGGAAGTAATTGTAACTGAGGAGTTGAAAGATTCTAGTAGCTTTTGTGAATTTTTATATATATGTACTTCTAAATGTAAGAAAAGAAAGGTGTAATCAGGAAACTTGCCAAAACTTTCCTAAATTATTCAGAACTTATACAAAAATAAAACTGCCTCTTAAATAATATCCTTTCGGCGAAAAGTCACCATAGTGAACATATACAAAGCTATCTTAATCTATGTAACGTATGTATATCGGTATGTGCGTATATGTTACCCTCAACAACACATTATTAAACTCCACCTTTCGTTGTGCTGTACTGCTAACTGTGTATGTATGCGCGACCAATACAAGGTTCCGAAGTCATCTCAATTTAGACGAGAGTCAACAAATCAACCCCTATAAACCACCACCAACACCACCGTTACCACCATCATTAGCAACAACAACACAGTTAGCAAAGGATCTCTGCTTTGAAGCAACATCTTTTCTAGAGAGAGAAACGCCATGAAGAGAGGGAAGCTTCATGAAGAGAGGAAAAACTAAGAAAATAAAATTATATGCGAGTTAAACGTTTTTATATTTTATTTCTTTACCACAGTATTTAACCACGCCTTCAAGAAGCTAAAAAACAGAAGGCATTACGAGTATATAAGATACATTTTTGGTACATTTTATATTTAATAAATTTTTGGAGTAGCAGATTTTTGTCTGGAAAGAAATCCTTAAGGATGATCCTGAAATTTCTATATTTTTTAATATTATAATCTATTACTTGCGAATTACTAAATCACAAAACACAGTGGGCAAAAGTAAGTAAACCACAGTTGAATTTTTTATGTTAATTCAAAAATTTTTATATTAATTGAAAATCTCATAGCAATCGTGAGACTCTAAAATCTCTCCAACGATTTAAAAATTTTAGAGAAATCTCTCAAACAATTTCAAAATCTTACAAAAAGTCTCAAAGAAATCTCTAAAAATTTAACATGGATTTTTTTAATTTTATCATAAGTATAAATTTAGCAGCAGAAACTTATTGAAAAAGATCTTTTGCATTACGTAAACTCTTGTTGTATCGGTTGGACACAATGTATGGTAGTGACATTACTGAGAGAAAGATGTTGGCCCAGATTTTTAGAAGATTTAGATATGACATTTATGTATAAAAGATTTAGAGGAAATTAAAGGTACAACAAAGGAAATTGCAATAAGCCGCAAATAGAGATTACTAATTGCATTTCTCTAACAAAGCATTTCTTATATATACGACCCCCTGTACCAGGGAGCAAGTAATGTGCCCACAATATACTGCTGCAGTATGGGGGTGCCATATCGAATTGAAGTGCTTCTGTGTCTGACTTCCAAACTAGCAAATAACCCCCAAACCCTTTTCGCCATCGAAATAGGCCACCCGTGAAAAATATTCACAAGTACACGGAAAGAACGTTTTTCTCAGAATAATAAATAAATCATTAAGAAATCTCAAAAAATTTTAGGAAGAAATTGTTTAACTCCGCAGAAAACTTGTTGAATCCTCCTTGATCCTTTCATTCATTTTACCATGAAATCTAGAAGTTGTTCAGTCCTCCTTTATTCACTCCTGAATGAAATGTAACTAAAAAGCAGGGCAGATATTTTCGTAGTTGAATTCAGCAAAGAAAAAACCAAAACTCTTTATTTTCTAATCAAATATCGACCCAACTCTGAATAGAAAATGGCTGAAATGTGTAAGTATTCATTCGTATCAGATGCCGGTGTCGCAGATTCGAATCCCAGGAGTGACCAAGTGGAACTTAGAATTTTTCGATTAAAGTGAGAGCAAACTAACTCCGAGATGAAGAAAAACTTATGAATTTTTCACAATGATAGCTTTTCAAAGTCCCCTGTATTTGAAGAAAAATAACTTGAGAAAACATAGATATTTTTAAGAAATTCTGTTTCAAATCACTTTCATTCTCCTTTAACTTGATACTAGAAAATAATTCCTTTCAGTGTACGCGATAAATTTTTACTCCAGTTCTCTGTCAGCCTCTCCTTATCTCACTATTCAGAAAACTGCCACCCACTATGAATCAAAAACCTCCCGAATCTAATACAGATATGAACTAACACTCACCCACACACATATATTCTCATACATATTTAGGTATATAAAATACATGCGCGCGCATTCCCCATCCGAGACTGTCTGTGTAGCATTGGAGAGAGGAAGCAAAAGGGGTGTGAGCGAAGTTGACCTAACGACTCGCAAGCAGTGACTATATGATGCTCTTAAATTTGTAACTCGGTAACCCTGGAACATGCTCACGGAACGGGATGTACACACACACACATATACACACACACACACACACACACTCATACAGACGTAACTTTTGTCAGTCTTGACATTTTGTGGTGAATCGTAGAAAGCCACAGGATATGATGTCGGTAAACGAGTGCCGGGGATGAGGAAGATGATGGGTGTTTTGAGAAGGGCGGTGGTGGGCAGGAGAGAGAGAGATTGACTGGGAGTGACTATAAGACGAAGGCAGCAGCAGCAGCAGCAAGCAAGAGCCGCACCAGCAACAACAATATTAACACTTCGGATAGAAACTCATGCCACAGTAACGTCGATCAGGGCGACAACAACATCAGCAATATAGCAGGAAGTCTCGATTCGTTGTAATCGTATTCGTAAAAAGGGCGTTTTCCGACTTCCAGCCACGGTTGTCAGAATGGTCGGAGGGGGTATGGGTGTACTATGAAGAGAGGGATGAATGATTTTTAAATGGTTTTTTCTTTCTGGTTTTCTCTTCCAAATTGTTGTTGTTTTCGAAGGGGAGAGAAAAGGGAATTTTGTGATGATTGTGACTGTTGATGGGATGATTATTGTTGTTGTTGTTTTCCTTGTTGTTGTTGTTGTAATGACAATTGTTGTTGGTCGCCTTCTTGTTATTGCTGCTTTAGCTATTGCTGTAGTTTTTGTTGCCGTTGTTGTTGTAATGGAAGTTGTACTTGCTTTAGCTGCTGCTGGTGTTTCTGCTGCTGCTGCTGCTGCTGCTGTTGTTGTTATTGTTGTTAGTTGATGTTGTTGTAGCCGACGGTGGTGTGGCAGTGATTGTGGTTGGCTTGCAGCTTCTTCTGCTGCTGCCAACAGTTTTACGAGTCCTCTTGCAGGAGTGGGTTGGCTTTTGCTTGCCTTTCCTTTCCAAGTCTGCTTCGTCCTTTTTGCAATTTTTGTTCCTACTGTTGCTCCATCAATCTTCTCGTGTTGTTGGCTGTCAAATTGACTGCCGTAGTGTGCTCTTCAAGCTTCACTTTTATAATTGGTGGCCTCTGTTCTCATTCACGGATGACAACGTTAACATCTCAGCAACGAATATCGTGACGCCAGTAGAAAAACGTGATTATTTGCCATGATTTCTTTTGAAAATTGAAGATGATGTAGTGAATTAAACTCAATGAAATATTTGTAAAATAGCATAAAAACTAGAAAAATTTAAAGAATATAATTAAATAATGAATTTCAATAAGTTTAAATATTACAAGAATAAAACTGTAAAACTGCAATAAATTCTGAAAAAGTAAACAGTGTAAATTTTCTGTATTTTGCAAGTGAAATGAAAAGTAAAGTAAATTTTCAGTTACATTGACAAGTAAAGTGAAAGGAAAAGTAGATAAAATTGTTTTCTTGCATAATTAAAATTCTGTGTGTGTATATCGCTTCGGACGAAACCAACGCAAAAGCTTCATCCTGGATACGTTGGCGTTCAAATATTTTCACCAGCGAAAAATGGGCACAGGTTGGTAAAGCCGACGGGTATCCGTACGATTGAAAGTAATATATTTTCTCTAAAACATAATTTCAAATAAATCCCTTCATTAGATTCCTTCCCAACAATATCACTTATAACTTCTTAATTCATTAAAAATTCAGTACAACTTTGATAAGTTATTCTTGAAAAAAACTGAATTTTAGTAGGATGCACCAAAATTTCCTGTTCAAGTGGAACGGAAACGTTTTCGTGACTTTTTCTATTATTTTCGTAGCTCAAACGGTATAGGAATTTTATCAGAACAAGGGAAAGAAAAACTCAAGTTTGTCGCCAAATCATTTATAACGAGAGACGGCAGCAATTCGTTCCAAAAAATCAATTTCGTCTTTTTGTTTTATTAATTGTACTTTAAACCTTCTTCACAACAAATATTGCTGATTTTAGTTATTATATTTTAACTATAATTAATTTCTTTTAAATCCATTTGTCGAGCTTTTTTTAGATCCGCGCGTAAAACATAATTCAAAAAACTAAAAAAAACTCTATTGTATAGGCTAAAACAATCTATCCATGTTTCTTATCTCTAAACCATTAGTATTTAGTTAATATCTAATAAATTAACGACCTTTTTTCGATGGAAAAATCCGAAGTTTCCCTTTGTCGTTCTTGAGATTCGAACCTGCGACTCCGATATATCCGACGATTCATTACAGCAGTCAGCCATTTGGTATTGTGCGTTTGTGTCCATAAATTTGGTTAGAAAATAATAAGCGAAACATGTATAAACGGAGGACTGATCAATTTTTAGGTTTCAGGCCCGTACTTGTTAAAAATCCGTGAAAAGAAGGAGTGAAAAAGATTTTCGTTGAGTTTTTGAATGTGTTTCTCCTCTAAAACATTTTTAATATTATGTTAACTTTCCTAAATTTTTAAATTTGCAATTTAACATTAATTTACATTTAAAAATTTTAATAAAATTTTTTTTAATGATATACTAACGGTTGAATACGCAATTCTACTCATACGAAAAAGTTTCAATCTAAGGTACTTCAAAAATATTTATTATATTACTGTGAGAATCTTTGAAACTATGTGAAGATTTGAAAAGTTTTCACAAATGGACTTTTTAAACTAAGTAAAAATTTGAGGTTCTCACAAAGGAATGTTTACTTAAAATGAATCCATTTTAAGTAAACAACGTCAACGCAAACGCTTGCAGAATAAAAACAAGAATTAAATATGACACAAATCAGAGTTCTCAAATTTTCGGAAAACATTTTCGGAAACAAATTTTGTTAACACTGACAAACACAACAGAGAACAATTTTAGAATAAAACGTTTCAAAAGTTTAAAAATAAACACTTGAAATGGCGCGGTACGGCGCTCGACTCAAAAGAGTAAAAGGACAATCGCACGTTAACACCTTAACGACTCATTGAGTCGAGCATGACTTGAACTCAAAAAAGGGGTGTGAAAGATTGAGGAATGTTTTTTCTAAAATTGGTGACGCGTGCGGCCATTTAAAAAGGGTACTCGCTCACAATAACAAAAACAACAGTAACAATATGTCCATGTGAGAGAACCCTTCGGAAGTTTATTCTTCTTCTCCTGCGTAGTATTTTGACAAGTGTCACGTGATTAGATGGGTTTATTTTCTAAAGTGAGTTACGTGACTATACGGGCAGAGAGGATTAAGGGCGTTAATGGGAGAGTGTGAGAGAACAGAGAGGAGGAGTGAGAGTTAAGCGAGGAAAAGTAGTTAAGGGAATCTGTATTGTCTGAGCAGAGAACAAAATAAAATAAACATCAGACCAGAGAGAACTTAAATCGTCCTTTTCCATCGTGCCAACGCAACCCCCGAATGTTGTCGAACAGTCAAAAGGACAACAATTCAAATTGTTAGCCTACCAAAGGATATCCTGGTTTTTGGCACGCTTCTGCAAGGCAGACCCGTCCACACATTTTTACTTTGCTCATAAGAAGTGCCTTCGACCGATGCAAATAGAAGGATGAAAAAAACACAAAGAGGAGAAAAAAATAACATCAACAGAGTATAGGAACTAATTTTCTACTTAATCCCAGCTAATTTCATTTAAATCCGATTTTTCATTTATGCTCTCAGCTGTAGATGTGCTGAGATATTGTTTTGGCACACGTATCCTTGCTGCGGTAATGCATGTCAGTTTTTGTGCATGTGTGCGCGTTCTTCTTCAAAAAGGATTTGTTATTATCCTTGCGTGTTTTTGTAGGCTCGTGCTATGCAAAATTGGGAAGAGGGACGTAGTGAGAAGAACGCGTGATGTTATTTCAATGCGTAACTCATTTTATCTCGAAGTTTTTTGGGATCTAAATAAATACATGAGGAAAATCAGACTAATTAGCAGCTTTTTTTGGAATGATGGAAACGGATTTAGGACTATTCGTCTTTATTAAACGATTTCCGAGGGTTCTTGCTGAAGATCATAGACTATCATTATGTTTATACTGAAGCAGGAGTAATATAAAAATTAAGAAAAAAAAAGAAAACACATAAGAGAAACAATTATATCCCAATCTTTAATATCGTATCATGCTCTATGTTATATGTTACAATATCACATCGTAATCACACCGAACCAAGTCTTAGTTTTATGTGGTGGTGTATCGTATCATATACGGAATTTTACAATGTATTTGTCCTACATAGTGCCACATCCTTCAATATTTCTAATAGTCGGCCTTTCTGTTTTATTACAGTGTTTCTTATCGCACTGTACCCTATCATGCTCGTATCATAGTATCGTACGATAATAACATATCATACTATATCGTGCTCCATCGCATATCAAATCATGCAGTGTCTTGTGCTATATTATTATGTCTGGTGATATTATATTTCATTGCAACATATTTAATAGTATCATCAATAAATTTCACTATTATATAGTGTCATGCATCACACTTTATTGAATTAATCGCAGTATAATGCATTGAAACGCATTTTATAAGTGTAGATATCCGGGGGTTTAACGTGGATTCCTGCCGTGGAGGCTACAAATTACAAATTACTAGCAGCGCTTAAGAACGCTACTTCCCCTTTGGTGCAGGTTTGAGGTCTATCTAACACACCAACCATTGTATTGGTCATGGCAGCCGGTTACAATGCAACTCCATACCGAGCCAAGCTCTGGTGTGATTTGGGTGTAAGCCACAGCCACAACGATACTCCCACGAGAGGCGCCTACCTCATGACTAAGTTGAGTGTGAATGAACACACTAAGTAGCTCCTGGTCTCCCGTGGTACAGGAATATAGCCTCCGTTCAGCCTTCGCTATCCTGTGGTTACTACCATTTTGGCTCCTTACTACCATGGTAGTCTGTATACAACCAATTATAACAACTATAAATAAACACAACTTATCACTATTTTTATTTACTATTTTATCAATGGATAATTAAGCAATAATACAATAAATCCATTAAGTATTTCTAGATCTAAAATTCAAAAATAAGTGCACCCGGTCTCAGATTAGTCAATATTAACACGACATCTGGCAAAAACCTCATTAGAAAAATGACGAATTTTATCAGCCTGTGTACTGGTAGATAAAGCTCTACCAACATCACAACTCACCCCATCAAAAACTATCTCCATTGCCTGCAAATCCTTATACAATAATTGTAATAAGACTATTTGATCGGAATAATACTTACATCGCATCGATATGGATTCGATATGGTATACGGTATGGCTTCGTGTGACATCGCCTTCTGCGTTATATCACCTAGTGTCCTATAGTGTGATATTACACAATAATTCATTTCTTATCGCATTAAATCATTAAACAAATATTGTCTGCGTCGTATTTACAACTACCTCAGCATTTCGTATTCTATAGGATGGTACATTATATCTTCTATCTTATATTTATAGATCCTATATCTTCTATAGGATCGTATATTATATCCTATGGTATATTACTACTTTGTATGGTGTGTTATGTAATACCACATTGTTTTGCAATCAATCTTATCGTAACTGATGACGTTGTGCGTTACTATATAATATAACATGTTACATATAATATCGCAATGAGACTCGTAACATATTATCATATAGATTTAAAAATTATCAATTTTTTCTTCTCTTTCTAGGTGATCGCCTGCTCGACATACCGTGTAAAGTATGTGGCGATCGTAGTTCTGGCAAGCATTATGGTATCTACAGTTGCGATGGTAAATTTAGAAGCAGAAAATTTCCTCCCTACACCCAATCCTTTGCTGTATTGACTATGTAACTAAAAATTAATCTCTCAATCTCAATCTCATCGTATAGGATGTTCGGGGTTCTTTAAACGCAGCATACATCGTAATCGTATTTACACCTGCAAGGCTACGGGGGATCTCAAAGGACGCTGTCCCGTCGATAAAACTCATCGCAATCAATGCCGTGCCTGTCGCCTAGCTAAATGTTTTCAATCAGCGATGAATAAAGACGGTGAGTTTAATGGTTTAACATTTTAAGCATCTCGGGAGATTTATTTGTATCTATAGAAATTTTCGAAGGCCTCTCGAAAGGGTGAGGCGAAGTGTGGCTGGAACAGTTTTTGAAATATAATTGTATTCATAAAATATAAATATGGGAAGTTGGTTGATGGTGCTCATGGTTGCCTTCCGGTTGAAACGCTTGAGGAGAAAAACACTTTCACTCAGTCATTAAGCTGATTATTTTGCGCCCACAAGATTCGTGTTGCTTTTGCTTTTGGTTCAATTACTCGAATAACAACTACAAAGACAAACTTTTGTCTCGGAATTAATTAAGGTTTTAAGTGAATTGTGAGTGAAATTGTGATTAAAATCAGGTTTGGTTTTTGAAGTTCACAGGAAGAACTCAAAGATTTTAAATTAGTAAATAACTTCGATTACTGTAAGAACTCTGGAGAAGATAGAAACAATTCTTTTCTGTCAATTCTTGTAATACAAGACATGAAAATTGTTTTACTTTCTTAATAATATTTTTAAGCAAAGACTTTAAAATATGTAAGGAAATACTAAAAGCTTCCTATATAAAATATACATAAATACGAAAACCATTTTAAAAGTTGTTAAATTCCATTTAATTGCATTTACAAATAATTTTCATGGCAGAAGCACAAATTGCCCTTTCACATGTTTCCATATATGTATCTGTCATATATGTTAGCATGTGTGTGTCCTTGCCTGTGTGTGTATTTATTTATTTAGCCAACCAGACAACCAAAACAAGTTACAGGAAAATGAAAGAATTGTTCTGTTATTCTTTTGGCAGCTTTTTGTTGGTTTTACTGTTGTTCTTATTGTTGGTTTCTCCAAATTGTTCTTATTTTTTCCGTTTCCTATGCTTACAATTGTTTTTGTTGTTGGTTTTGGTATGGAACTACAACTGCTGTTTGTAGTGTTCAAGGATATGTGGTAAAATTTACACGTTCCACAACATGAACATGTAACAACATCGAAATAACAAAAAAAATGTACAGCTGGAGGAACAGCAACAACAACAATAAAAACCAGAACAACAACGACAGAGATAAGATGAAGAAGCCCAACAACAAACAACAACGACAACAACAACAACAATAACGGGAACAACAACGGCAAGTACGACGACAGATTTTTGCACTTTTCAACAAGCCGATTCTCCCATACTAACAGTTCTAGTTAAAGCCAAGAAAAGCTTTCCCCAAAAAGGCCATTCTTCTTCTGCCTATAAACAGACACAGTCATCCTTGGCAAGGATGAGAATGCTTGGTGTGGTTCTTGAAAATCGAAATGGGCCTCACTGTATATAAATATTTTCCAGAGAATATCCCCATTTTTGCTCTCCTTCCTCCCGAATTCTTTTAAAATTTTATTCCATTCGTTTAAATCCTCCCCCTCGGTTTTATGGATCATTACAAGAGCACAACAATTTGACAGGATAATCATTTGATTGTCAATATATTAGATTGTCGCAATGGAGTGACTGTCGCTCCATTGCTACCGTTGCCTTCCCTGGTGAGGTTCAATCGTTATATTCCGGGATAATGCATGTAATCCTCTATTACAACCGTGCCAATGTAAAAGGTGATGAGTGGGCTGCTGCCCTCTTGTGCTCCTGCATGTACTTCCACTCTACCGTAAAAGTCCAGAATTGCATTGGAGAGTAGAGAGATACTCGTATCTATGAAGTGAAGTAGCTACGAGTTTTACACGGTACACTTTCCGAAGGGTGTGAAAATGTGTTCATTTTCTCACGACTTGGCGGAAAAATGCGTTGAATCGAGTATTCATCGTTGTTGGCTGGACTTAATCGCTTTTGTATTTTTATGCTACATTTAGTTTTGGCTTAAAAGCTTTAAAGCTAGATGGAATAAAAAAAGCTGGATGACGGTTCCTCTCGTGCATCAATCGTAATCCGTGTTTGTCGTTGATTAAGTATAAACAATTCTCTGAATTCATTAAGTGTTGAATAGTTAAAGAAAAGATGGTTTTATTGTGATTAAATATTTAAATTTCTTTATCAAATTTTATATAGCAATTTCTGTACACAGTTTTTTCTCCTAAAATTATATACAACTTAATTACCTTAGTGATTTTGTATTCCAAAACGATTAGGCGGCGAACATATTTTTTTAAAATACTCGTTGCATAGTTTCAAGCGGTGTCAGGGGTCACACAGATATATTACAAAGAAAAGTACGATACTAAAAATGCTAAGCCAGGGCAAATTAGCCCTTCTTCCCTCCTGCCTACGCCCATGTTTAACAGTTACAAAAAAAGTATTTCACTTAATCTCACACAAAAACAACCTCAAGCACTTAACATCAAAGCAGTCTCTACAATTCTCATGCGTAACACAAAAAGAATCCCTCTTGAGAAAATCTAAAACTTCAATTAAGAACAAAACACAAAACTCATCAAAATTTTAACTGCGGGTTAAGTAAGTGGAAAATCATGACACTCTCGCAAAAATGTGTCGCTGTTTCCGGCGAAAATACTTGCGGCAATTCGCGGCAAAGTCGAAAGAGTTGAAAGACTTGTTAGGGGCTGGAGGGATGGCAGGAAGACACAGGAGAAGAGTTAAAAAAATTATTAAGGAAAAAGCGGAAGAAATTCATTCACGTAGAAGTTTTGTGAACATTTCTTTCTAGCTGATATTTATCCTTTTCGGGAACGTTATTTTAATCCTCTGCAAAATGTCTTCACCTCTCATTCTTGCAAAAATTAATAATATCTTTGTGAAGTTTATAAAAGTTTAAAATTACTTCTTTCCTTGTTTTTTAAGTTTTTGTTGTCAGCACCTTGTTAAGTGAAAAGTTTTTTAATTTTTATTCTTAATTAGCTTGGTTTACGCTAAATCCAGTTACTGGTTACGCCATGCGGGCATAAAAATTTTCTGGGTTTACACTATCTTCAGATTTTAGAATTAAAAATTAAATTTATAAAAGGCATTTGCATTCTGCATTCTCATTGTTCAAGTTTTTACTTCATGTGTAGATACACCTGAGCAAAACAAAACTATTTTCATTTATTCATACACTAAGAGGTATTAAAAGTTGATTTTAGCAATTTCAATCCACTTGTTTCTCAATTTTTGAAACGTTCGAAGCGAATGGGGCTGTGATAGGACTTTCGACTAGTGAAATAAGTTCTATTCAGGCCTATATACACGTACGTAGATGTAGAAATATGTATGTAGTGGGAGAAAATTGAATGAGGTGTCTCAAATGAAATTCCCTTTATCGCTGTTGGTAGAGAAATTCGATGAAAATCCTATGACGGCTGCGAGTATCATAATCAGAAAAAAGTTTGACATGGAAGCCTATAAAACAAACACAAATACGTACATATGATTCACATCCATTCAGACACGCATACTTATACTCTCTTACATACATCCTCATCCGCATATAACTCACGACGATACACACAACATGTGACAAAGTGTCAGTGTCAATATTAAAAGCGGATTTAATGATTCACAAAACATGCACACCCAAACGCACAAATACACCAACCCACACATGCACCAACACAAACATGCACCAACACAAACATACACCAACACACACATACACCAACACACACATACACCAACACAGACGCTCATGCAAAACATGCATTGCAGTGAAGATTTCTGTCGTCGTCAACAGTTTAGGGTGTTAAGACTGAATTGTGAAAGGTCACACATGTGTGTTAAACCATGAAAGGCAAGTGTGTTTTTGCATACTTGCGTGTGTGTATGTGAATGGACTTAATGCACTAAGGTGTATCTGTATACTTGTCTCTCTGCTACAATTTCAATTTAAATTTTCATTAACAGATCGAAAGGGTTAACGTTGGCAGTTTTGCGTAGTCACAGGCCTTTGCATACTTACACACACACATCCCCACTCTTTATTGTGTGTACGTGTGACTGTGTTGTAATGCCCGGTGTGCCTTTGCTCATCAGCATCATGCATTTGATGTCAAGTTAAAATGTTTTGTGTTGTCATCAAACGTCGACTCGTCATCAAACGAGGATTCGTTGTCATCAAACGACGAGTCATTGTCGCTGACGAAATTATTATTACCTACCTTAGTGACTACGATTACGGTTGCTATTTCAGTTACGATCATGATTACGATTACATACTACCTTACAAATTGTAATGTAATATGTAATCGTACATTATAATAATATTAGGATTACGATTGTAATTATTATTATTATACTTACAATCAGGTTTTTATTTACTTATACAAATACGATTACATATGTTTGAATAAGAATACTATAACAGTTATGATTACTAGGCTCCGGGAAATAGCGCCCAGACGAAATAAGGCCCAACTTTTTTTAATATGAAATTTTTCGAACCGCTAGCTTTGGGCTTTATTTCATTTTTTGTACTTTATTTCTTTTTCGAATAAACACAAAAACCTATAAAATGAAATAAGCGCAAAATATGAGCCTTATTTCATTTTGTTTGGGCTTTATTTCATTTTTGTTTGGGCTTTATTTCATTTTTTTGTAAGCATGAGAAATTTTCTTGAAATGAAACAGCTACTAAATTTTCAAAAACAAAATTACGGCAAGCAGATGTTGGATTCATTTCTTTCCTTCGGCCGGAGACCGTTCATGCAGAGAAGCACTAAGTGCAGAAGTCTGTTACTGTTCCTGTTAGACTTACTGGAAGCTTTAATTTCTTTACGCGGCCGAAGGCCACTCACGTAAAGGCTGCGAAAGAACTTTGGTAACTGAGTAACTGTTGGACCTACTGGAGGATTTAATTCCTTCACGCAGCCGAAGGACCAAGTAAGTGTTGGACTTACTGGAAGATTTAATTCCCTCATGCGGCCGAAGGACGCTCACGCAGAGACAGTTTAGTTGCAGAAACTCTTTAGTAACCACGTTACTGTTGGACTTACTGGAGGTTTTATTCCCTTCATGCGGCCGAAGGCCTCTCACGAAAAGGGACTTTAGCTGCAAATGAATTTTTCAGCCGAGCAAGTCGTGGAAATTTGTATCCAAGTAAGTGTTGCACTTACTGGAGGATTGCGTGCTTCGGTTGCATGAAGAAATTAAATTCTCTAGTAAGTCCAACGCTTACTTGCTTACCAGGCTTGGTTCCCAGCTAAAGTCTCTTTGCGTGAGCGGCGTTTGGCCGCATGAAGGAAATATATCCTCCAGTAATTCCAACACTTACGCGGTTACCAAAGTTCTTTTGCAATTTAACTCTCTTTGCGTGAGCGGCCTACAACAGTGAAGTGATTACTAAAGAGTTTCTGCAACTAAACTGTAAATAGAGCCCAATTTGGGCATTATTTCATTTGCGCGCTATTTTTCCGAACTGGATTACTATTAGGATAAAGGCCAGTAAATTTTACGGCCACTACCATCATCACCGTTTTCCGATCATAAATGAGTGCAACTGTGCTCACGATTATGATTCTAATTGCAGTTTATGATCACAATTGTAATCTCCGAATACGATTGCAAGTAGACTGCAGCAGGCTGTAAGTAATATTCTTTTATACAATATTTCCAGTATTAATTTCTCGAATTACGATTTCCGATTACGTATTTCAATTGTAATTCTTTTACGGCTAAGGCTACAATTCACGATTGTGATTATAATTACTGTTTCACGTATGACGATATCAATATCGTATAACGATTCAATTATAGTAATCACTTCGATTTCCAGTATTCATGCTTCACATTAGGATTTCCGATTGCAATTACTGTTTCGAATACGGTCACGCTGTCATTGCAATCCCGATAACGATTACGACCACAATTGTAATGAAGATTACGATAACGATTCACGACCTAAAATGGCCCTATAATACAAAGAATATATGTAGTAAGATCGACTCCATTTGCATTAATAGGTTAATTAATTTTCAGTTAAATTTAAGACTTGAAATTGTTTCAAGATGGCATTTGTTTAATTGAATTATTCAACGGCATTAACAGCAATATTTAAAAACTAGAATTTTGCTTTAAAGTTTGAAAGCTTATTGTGACCATAAAATCAAGGTACGGTTGAAATGGTTCCAGATTTTCACACGCAATACTGAGATTAAAGAACAACCAGATGTTATATAAAAGTTTTTAGTTTATATACATCGGACACATAAGAAAACCTAGTTAATTTATGCACTTATTCCTGTGGGACGAGTATGAAAGTACGTTCCAACATCTTAGTGTTAGTAATTCCAACATCTTAGTAAAGACACTACAGACACACAACAAAACGACAGCAACAACAATAACAACAACAAAAAAACAACAACACGACTAACGCCCACAACCTAAGACGGTTTTCTATGCCGGGTGTCCTTTATAAAGTCTACATTACGTTGTGATTGGGTTGGCTTTTTCTTCATATGTTGATGAAGCTCTTACGTCGGTATTTATGTATATGTAGTACTATATACACACTTATATTTTTTATATGCTGAATAAGTTGACTCGTATATGTATCCTTCTTTCTTGTTGGTTTTCTTGACTTGTTCTTCGTCTCACTTGTATATCCTGTTATATAACTTAATTGTTCACCCTGTAAAAAATTTTTCTTATAACTGCAAAAATCTCCGATTTAAGTTTATGCCTGTCATTGTGATTACTTTTCAAAAATGTATAAGTAAAACGAGCAACAAAATACGATATAATTATATTCCTTATGTAATTAAATTGCATCCTTAACTTCTGTTCCCCCCAAACTCACATAGTATCTTCACTATTTAAGAAATTTAAAAAGGTTCTTCACACTATTAATATTTCGTCGAGATGATATATCTCGCTGGGAGAGCACAGATTTGGATATTGCGCATTGTTTCCAGTCTTGCAATCCGATGTGGCTGCACCCTCCTTGTACGTCGAGATGCCCACAAAGTTCGTCGAGGCGTAATGGCAGACAAGGATCACGTGGTGGTTGTTATGCACGGGTTCGAACTGGTTAATACCGCAGCCGATGCGGTTGTTGCCTTCACGCACCATCACTGTAAACGAGCCGACTCTACGGAAAAAAGTGGACAGATAAGCAGTCTTTAGATACAGGACATAGATCACTTATGTCCAGTATCTAAGATTCGAAATGTCGTGCTTCTCTCTTACTCGGGTGCGACTTCTGTATTGTTCGTTGTATATTCGAACGGCGGGAAGCTCTTGATGATGTCCCTGTTGCACTGATCACTTCGTTTCGCCCATTGCTGAAGTGTGTCCAGAACTATCTTTTCCAAGGTTATTCGAGATTTACGGCCGCCATATTGAAATCCGCCGATATTCTGTCCAGGGACGTGGAACCGCTTGGTGCCGTGGCATGTGTCATGCATCGTCACGCATAGTTGCGCCTTGAAAGTGGCGGTGACATGCAGGTCGTGATCCCACTCCATGGTACCCATGCGTGACGCCTGCGGAAGATTATTGACGAGGCCACCTGCCACCTCGTTACGTAACATGTTGTGGAAATCAATGATCAAGTCCTTGAAGTCTTGCATGCTGTTATAATCGGGGTTTTCGGGACAGCCTGGTGCCGGTTTCTTGGAAGTGCAATTGTTTTGTATTGCCAACTAAACTTTAGAGGAGGAGTTACGAAATTCGTCTGCTTACCAAATTGTTTTTCCTGCATCCCACATGTCTTTTGCCACAAGGCAAGGAGCAATAATCAAAATCCCCTGCTAAGAAATCCATACTATGCGGATACAAAAAGGAACCATCTGGCCTTTTGGAGGGAGCTACAGTAGCAGCACTTAAAGGCTTTCCTCTAAGTCCAGCGGACCCGTCATTTATGTAAGGGGGTATTAGTCTCAAACCCTGACTCGTGCCATTCCCTATTCCGCTCCAGGTGCTTTTAGGTTTTTTTCTCCACTCAAGCGGCCGTATCACAGGTGGTGGTTTTAACGCCGCACTTTCATTTTCAGCTGGTTGCGTTGATGGAAGACTTTTTTTGGAGTTCCACTCAGCTGGTTGCAGATTATAGGGTGGTCGTAATCGTATTTTTCCACTGGATACTGCTAGGCCTGATTGTGTTATGCGTCCTGGCAACATATTGGAGTTTTCCGCGGGATTTTTATTCTCATCTACAGTGATTCCCTTCTGAGCGATTGCGACGTCTACTATCAGGAGTAGAGTCGCCAGTTTGCAGAGTAGTTTTTTCATTGCAAATTGGTTTCGATCAAGACCACTTCAGTAAACTATAAAGGGTTTGCGGACAAACCAGCATTTATAGCCATTCCCGCAACTAATTTGAATTAACACAGCATATTTATTTGAAGCTGTAGAATTGAAATTTCAAACCTTTACGAGTGTGAAAGTCATAATTAGGTCTGTATTTGTTTGCCGAGCATATGTAAGTACTGTAACGAATTTAATTATTCCTGTAATTAACCCTAATTAATGGTATTGAGTGAGAACAGAAGACCGTTCTTCATATAAATAAATAAGAGAATCCGTTCCGATCTATTCCATCACTGAATACGGTCCCTATTAAAATGAAAACATTTCAGTAATTACCGTCGTTATTCCTGAATTTTTCATCTCATTTTAGTTGAAATTGTTTAGTAATTTTATTTACCGTCTGCATAGTTTGACATAACGACTAATAACCATTAAATACAGAGTGACTGTTGATATAAAACCGTGACAAAAATAACAACTAATGTCACAAAGGTGAGAATTTGTCAAGTGCTGAAATTGATATTTCATGCAAGCCCGCTCATAGCCACAAAGAAGCAAACACACACACACTCACACACACACACACACACGCAAACAAAAGTCATATGATACACTCTTAGTCACACATACACATCTTCCACTCATCCAGATACTCATCATACATGGGATTAGCAAAGAATCGAAATGTCACCCCTTTTGTTCCCTCATGAGTGAAGGATAAAGACGGAAACTTAACACACATGCACTCACACGTACTCAGTGCACCTCATACACAGAGTCACAATAATTACAAAGAAATAAAAGTCATCCTAGCAACCATCATCATCCTTCCATCCACACACACGCAGCCACTCATACATATATTCAATTAAATCCTTTTTTTGATTGCATTTAATATCACTTCCTTTTCGCACGTATCCACACGTGTTGGCGCTCACACGGTCTAGCTCCTGTTCTTGAATGTTTCAAAAGAAAGAGGCTTTCAAATCGAATTAAAAGGGTTTCTTTGGAGTTGAACTGGGTTTTCTCCAATACGAGCTACGCTGAACTACTGAAGTCGGTATTAAGCAGATTTTAAAAATAAAAATAAAAAGACGGTTATATGTTTCCAATGAAATCATATCACAATAACATTAAAACTTAGAGAAAAATTTTAAATTTGGGAATTTACCATAAACGTTTTAATTGACGTCGAGGCAAAGTTGTGGAAATACAATAATAAGACCTATTAGACCTTTTAACTTAATTTAATCATAGTTCATAAGTTAAGCGGCTTAAATCGTGGCACAAGGATTATAATCCAAATTTTTTTTCCTTATATCAAGTGGGCGTGGTTGCTAACCGATCCATTTTCAATCCCAAACTGCCCTACATAACAAACAATATTTGTGCCAAATTTCATTGCGATATCTATTTTCGTTCTCCCGTAATCGTACTCCCTTCGCGTGTGCGGTATAAAAATACTGTCGTAAATTATATTATCACCTACTTTGTTCTCAATTTTTTCCTGATTTCCACTTTTGTTGTAAGATATAACAAACTAACCTCAATATCCATGAAAAGAAACCTCCTAAAAGTACATAAGATACTATAAGTAGAAACTCTCATTAACAAACCATTCATACTGCGTATAGTTCTACCCTCTTCATCACCCCGAAAAGCAATGACAACGAAAACAATAACAAAAACATATTGACCGATTTAGAGAAGCTAATCAATTAATTAGGGACGGTTAAGAAAACAGCAAACCGCGTTCGCTCTCTACTAAAACTCGAAAAACAAAAGAGGGTCTTTTCACACGCAACGGATTCCGCAATCGTCTCAAACCTTGGAAGTGTCAAAATAAATTGGCAGAGATGTCAGAATCCAGTGAACAGAAAGGAAGAAGAATATGGATGGAGAGAGGGAGAGCAGGAGAGCAAGGGAATCATATAAAGAAATAAAACTCATGAAAGATAATAATGAATGTGCACTGAGGAAAGTGAAAACAGCTGTTAACTTCACACAAGCATTTGAAATCTTCCAGCCGCAGAATCCGCCCACATAGCAAGACCATCGTGATTATGGTCTGCCTGTCTACCTTGGCGGTCCAGGTTGAAGTGTTGGCCTCGTATTCATAGCTTGTTGATAAACGCGATCTAGGGTGCGCCGGTCAGCGTTATTTAGGGTGATAGCGATGAATGGAAGATAATTACAGAAATTACTACCCACCAAAAAATCAATTTAAGAAAAATACAAAATAAAAATTGAAACAAATAAATAAACAACTGCATGTCTGCATGTGGGGGAGGAGAAGTTGTTGCAAACGTGAAAAGCGAAATTAAAAGAAAACACGAAAGCCTGTAAAAGGTAGGAAAAGCGTGGAACAGAAACCGTGAAATCATAAGCTGGAAAAACACTTGATGTGATTCGTTTCGCAAGGAAGCAAAGCGGCTGTTACTGATCTTTGTAAGCGAGGCACAAACGACTTTGATGGGTCGATATAAAGGCATCAAATATTTGAAGTTTGCTGCAATTACTCGATGCTGATGATGTATTCTACAGTTGGAAAGGTGGAAGTTTTTCAGTATTTTTTGTGTATTGCTAAAAGTTAAAGAATTATAGAAGATAACCTGAACAATTAGTTTAAACTTGTCTTATGTTTATAAATTTTGTTCATAGTTTGAAGAACGCTAAATTTAGTTGAAACCTACTAATAAAGAAACTTATAGAGGAACTTAAACCAACTTATATAGAACCAACTTATAAAGGTTAAACTAATCTTAAACTAAATTTAAACCAATTTTGTGCGAAAACTAACAAAAAAAAGGTTCACATCGATCTCGACTATTATCTCAGCTAAAATAGTGGCTCAACTTCGATCGTTCCAAGATTTCGGATATTGTGTCGACTGGAAAAAATATATCTAGAATTCGATTATCATCTCAATTATAAAAAGTTACTCGAACCCTATTATCCACCTTCAGGTATACAAAACCCTATCCCGATTTCGATTATAGCATGGACTGAAAAAACGCTCCCGATCGCCATTTTCGTCTCATCTAAAACAGCGACTCGAATTAGGTTATCGCCGCCGCGTTTTCGAGATGGAAAAGACCCACCTGATTTCGATTATCAAGTCGATTGAATAAGTAATTTCGGTTTCGATTGTCGCTTCTACTCTTATACCCGCTCTACCAACTAGGTCTCGATTATCATCTCGAATTCGAGGGAACATCTAATATGTTATTTTCAACAGAAATAAATCTTGGCTTCATTCAACAAATGTCCTTCACAAATAAAGATATTTCATCGAAAGTCTTCAAAAAAGGTTATACGAGTATAATATTGCAGACTAAATTTATTGTAGTTTCTCTTCGGAAATCTTAATCAAAATGTCTGGAATGCAAAAAGATACAAATAAAACTCAAACATAAAAGATAAGTGTTTCGAAAATAAAATACAGACAATATAAATATGAAATCACATAGAATCACAAAAAGCTGATACAGCTAGAAAATGTACATCAATGTAACTTGCCGATACTTTATTCGTTTTATAAAAGAGACAAAAAAAACAAGAAGATGAAGAGAAGGTTTAAATTTCAAGAAACAGGAAGAGGACTCCTGCAAAAACCAGCAGGATGGCAAATACTGTCAAAAGTTCTACTGTCAAAAGTAGCATGAATTCATGTGAATAATTATGATGATGATGGTGATGGGTGTTCCTCCATCTGACGGCGGCGGGTACCGTCTACCGGCTTTCGTTCCGCAGAGTGCGACCGCGTAAGCAACAAAGTAATCATGGGAAAATATGACAAGAGAAACACATTTTTTCTTGTGTACCGTCAGAGACCGCCATTATAAATGGCGGTTTATGCGGCTCACGTTAATGTTATGCGTTGCTATAACGTTGCTGCTCAGATGAAGACGACAGCTTGATGAAGATGACAGCGGAAAGCGGTGTAGGGGAGGAAGGATCCTGGTGCGGGAGGGCGTGACAAATTACGATACCATTTCACAGTTTATTTGTGCAAACGATTTTTATGCGCTCTTTTAAGTGGATTTTTGAATCCACTCAAAGTGGGTTGTGGGTGGCCTCGGATGCTTGAATACTCGAACGATGGCATTCAGCCAAATGATGCTGAAATATTATAAGCTAAGAATTACATGCGGTCCTGAAGGTTTCCCAACAAAGCTTTTATTTGTTTTGTTTAAATTGATTTGCGACATGATTTAACTTGTCATTATTCAAATTTATTTAAACACAATAATTCGATAATTGCACTGTCCAACAAATTATTTACGTTAGGGTTTTCAAGGGTTTTCAGGTAACATAAGGCCATTGAGTACAAGTCTGCTGTTAAACTCTGTTAGAATTTCAGGTTTGTAGAATAAAATGGGAATTTCGACTCCTGGGACCTTAAGAAACGGGATTCAGGGTGACAACTTTGTTCCCAGGTGCCTTAATTCCTAATTCTTTCTCTTTCGACGACAATACCTTTTTCAGTTCACTATATGAATCCCTGCAGTTTTCAAATTAGTTAATTTGGAGAGCATATAAAACTATAGTTTGTGAAAAATTGTTTATCAACTATGGGGATATTTAAAGTCGATAGAGTAAAATGGCTTAGAAATTTGACATCGTTGGCCTTGATTTATATTAAAATTGTTGAAAATTCTAGTTTTCGCAGAATGAGTACCAATTTTTTGGCATTCTCAATTCCCTTCAAGAGAATTTTTTTAAACACTTTCAACTTTGATAATAACCATAATTTTGTTAAATAAATTTTACAAATACAAATTACTGTGATATATATTTCCCTGCAGTAACTCTAATCTGTCGAAAATGCCCGGCAATAAATGGACACATCTTAGTTGAACATCGGAATGGTAGACTGGTAATACTGGAGTTAATTTAGTGGATACAAATTTGGTCAAAATTTTCTCTTCCTTTACTTTTGACAAAGTATGCAATGTCATTGGAATTGAATAATTGGAAAAATTTCTGTTTTTCAATGGATATTCTATGGATGCTACATACTCGTGCGTCATTCTTATATACTTCTGTCGTACCATGTAATACCAAACATCCCATGACATACCGACGGACATCAGTAGTCACGGAGTCACCACAGAATTTGGCCTCTGTGCCTCTTAATTCAAAGGCTTCTCTAACTTTTCCCTTTCAACAAACCCGTCCCCACTCGTCTCCATTGTATTCTCCTCACCCGTGAACCACTTTATCTTCTTTAAAGCAAATGAATTCTTTTAACCTTTTCAATACGACTTTCTAAGAAACTTTTTTATCCTGAAATTTCCATATCATATGCGTCCTTGTCGTGCGCCTGTTGCCTTTTACGAAATCAGCTGCTCCTTACCTCTGATTTTCTCTCTGCAGTCTTTGTTTGTAAGTAAAACTTTTTTGCTGATTTGAGCCCTCACGGGCTAATTTGCATGAAAACCACTTGAGTGTATAATTGTGATAATCCGCTTTTAAGTGCTTAAATAAATAGAAAGTTAATTTTTTGATTTAAAGTTAAAGAATCCTTGAATTGGATACAGCAGGGAAGGGGAATTTTTCAGTTAATGAGAGGAGTTGGAAGAGAAGACAAGTTTGCAGGATCTCTTTGAAAATAGGAAAAAAATGGAACAAACGGGCTTAAAAGAGTAGAGAAATATTTATTGCAATTTTCAATGTGTAATTTAAAATTAACTGATAATTAGAATTCTAAGCTTATCGTAACAATAAACTACACTTATTTTATAATAAACGAAAATTCAATATTTCCGTCTTTTTCTCTCCCCTTCATCAGCGGTTCAACACGAACGCGGACCACGCAAACCCAAATTGCATCCTCAGCTGCACCACCACCACCATCATCATCATCCGCATGCTCATCACCATCACCTTGCAAACGGGTTGCCAGCCCATCCGCACCCGCATCATCCTCACGCCACACACTTGCCCGTGTCGCTGGTCACCAATGTCTCAGCTTCCTTTAATTACACCTCGCACATCTCAACGCATCCAACGCAGGGTTTCCACGCGCCGCACGCCCACCCCACAGCCTTTCATCATCCTCACGCGCTGGCCGCCGCCGCCCATCACAACGCACTACAAAATGGCGGCTCGTTGGCACCACACCCACACTTGCCCTTCCCCTCCCACTTGCTGCCTCACATGCATCACAATCTGATAGCCGAAGCAGCCAGCAAGCTACCGGCCCTCGCAGCAAATGCGTCAGCTACAAGCGCCGCCGCCGCCACGCTTGTGGGCGCCGTGAAGGTGGCAACACCAGCCGTGGTCAGCCGCAGTCCCAGCCGAGCGCAGTTGCAAGTGCCCACTTACGATTTAACCACAAGTGGTGGTTCGTCAGGCAGCAGTGCATGTGGTGGTGGCGGCGGAGGTGGCGGTGCCAGCTCTTCCGCCAGCTTGGACTTCTACACCAAACAATCTTCAGGAGCGTTAGGAGCCGGAGGCACGCTAAACTATTCGTCGCCCTCACCATCGAATTCCATACAATCGATCTCGAGTGTTGGCCGACGCAGCTCTGCGGACAGCGAAAGTTCGCGCGTCAATGTGGACACCGAGACACCGTCCGCTACACCGCCGCTTTCTGCCACTGCGTCACCTGCGTTGTCAGTCATTAACATCGCACCAGAAGCAGCATCACCGCTGCCAGCTAACAGCAACAACATTAAAAAGTACAACAACAACAATTTCATTAACTTCAATCACAATAACTACATCAACAACAACGGACCGAATGGTACCATCAGTCCGAATTCAACTGCATCCCGCAATGCTGTTGATGGCCAAACTGCTACAGCGTCCGCTTCAGCAGCTGCGGGCGCTTTATATGCCGCACGACAAAATGGCTTCCTCGAACTACTTTTAAGTCCGGACAAGTGTCAGGAGATCATTCAGTATCAAGTTCACAACTCGATACTGTTTCCCGCTCTCCCACAGCAGCTGATTGGCGTGGATTCTCGCCTGCTCTCTTGGGAAATGTTGCAGGAGACAACGGCTCGTTTGCTCTTCATGGCAGTTCGTTGGGTCAAATGTCTGATACCGTTCCAAACTTTGTCCAAAAACGATCAATATTTGCTATTGCAGGTGAGTAGGAGGGTAAATTCAATCTATAGTCAAGCCTGACAGATGAAACGGAGCCTTAATAATATAATCTAAATTTGTCAAACAGAGGCACAATTTTTGGTGACATACGTTTCCGATTACATACGTTTCCGATTAGAAACATTTTCTCGTAGACTAAGAAAAGTTCCATTAGTTTATCTAAATGTAACAGATGTAATTAGTGTTGTGAATGAGATGAACCAATTCCAATATAATCTTTATCTTATCTCGAATTCGAGACGGTGATCGAGATCGAGGCACTCTTTTTGTTGAGACGAGCAGCAGTATCCTAGATAGAGACAAGCTTCCTAAGTCGACACGATAACCGAGGTCGGGACAGCTTTTTTATTGTCTCGAATTTGGGGCGACCATTGACAGGAAGACGGCCTTTTTAGTCGAGAATTATCTCGACTCATATACCTCGATGAAATCTTCTCGATCTCAAGTGTCGACTCCTGTAAAATCCATTTTATTATCGATAGCCGATATCGTGGTGATTTTACAAATCGGGTGGCTTTCGAAACGATAGTCGAGGTGATCGTGAGTAAATCAGCACTTTTGAGTCCACACGACAGACAAGGTCAGGGCAGACTTTTTCTCGAGTTCGAGACGGTAACGATAATTGTTTCATCTTGTGTGCTCCACTGTTAGCAGTCGTAATAAAATGGTTACATTGGGACAATCTCAATTTAAATTCTGACAGATGTGTTAACTTGTATGCATATTTTGTTTTTTTTTTAACAGGAATCGTGGAAAGAACTTTTCTTGCTTAATCTCGCTCAGTGGACGATGCCGCTGGATCTGACACCAATCCTCGAATCGCCGATGATCAGAGAGCGCCTGTTGCAGGACGAAGCCACTCAAACCGAACTAAAGACGATACAAGAGATACTCTGTCGCTTTCGACAAATCACACCAGACGGCAGTGAAGTGGGTTGCATGAAAGCCATTGCGCTCTTTGCTCCAGAAACTCTTGGTCTCTGTGATGTACAACCGGTGGAAATGCTACAGGATCAAGCGCAGTGCATTCTATCGGATCATGTGCGGTTGCGGTATCCGCGACAGGCGACACGTTTCGGTCGCTTGTTGTTACTGCTGCGATCGTTGCGTACCATACGGACATCGACGATCGAGGCTCTTTTCTTTAAGGAGACAATCGGTAATGTGCCGATAGCACGGCTACTGCGCGACATGTACACCATGGAACCGGCTGATGGGGAAAAGTGAAGTGATAGAGATAGAGGGACAGACACACAGAGGAGAGATAGAGAAATACGGAGGGATAGAAAGAAAGAGGGAAAGAGCGAGTAATATAGTAAATAATTAAATTCAAGAAATAAGCTTTAGATGAATTTGACAAATCAGATTATTATTATTATTATTATTGTTATTATTAATATTATTATTATTATTATTATTATTATTATTATTATTATTATTATTATTATTATTATTATTATTATTATTATTATTATTTTTATTATTATAATTATTATTATTATTAAAATTATTATTATTATTATTATTATTATTATTATTATTATTATTAATATTATTATTTTTTTTTTATTTTTTTTATTATTATTATTATAATTATACATTTTATCCTTCCTCAAGATGCCACGGTGCAAAATATCGTGTTTCTTCAATTATTTTGGAACATCTTTCGAGATTTCATGCTCTTTCGGTTAACTTCTCTATTTTACATAAGACTTGACAGTTCGATTACAAAAAATACGATTAAATGCATTATATAATCGGCACATAATTTATTTACCATTCAATAAAAAAAGATCAGAGAGCATTTTACACTCTGACGAGCCTGGAATGCAATCAATGGGGGGGAAAAGAATCACATTACAGTATTGCCATTTCTAAATTTTTTAATGTTTTTTTTGTTACTGTTCTCACTACCCTTATGACTACATCACCTGCAATATTTATTTTTAATTTAAAATATTGATTTTTTTTCTATAGATATCCTGTCAAATGTTAGAATTTTCAATTTCTTTTATTTTTCTACGCTTCCACTTTTTCACTTTTATTGGAATTTTCCCGCCCGTGCCTTGTTTCACCACAACTCGCAAAAAATTCAGACATTTTCGAATGGTTACGAGTAAGGGTATGGAAAAAAAGAATTGGAGAGGGCGCGGTATCGTGGAGAGAGAAATGCAAACAAATTTTGTCAGATATGCTGGTGGCAGAAATGTTTAGAAATGACTAAATTAATTTTTTCATCCTAAGGACATTTAAAATTTTTATGAAAAAATAACTGCAGGTGTCACTCTATTAGTTTAAAAAGGTGTTTTATATAAGTTTAATTCCATTGTTATCATTTTTTAGAAAACTAAAGTTTCTATATTTAGTTGTATAATAATACACACTCTTCGAAAAGTTCGTGACATGGACGATATTTGTAAGCACATTAGCTTTAGCTAGTTAAACTCACGTTATGATGTTGATTATCTGAATATAATCTAGGATATTTCAAATGCCACAACAGCAATTAATATCAGAAATTACCAACATATTGTAAATTTAGCTGGTGATTGTAATTATAATTATAAATTGAAATAATCCCTCAATAAATCAATAACACGAAATACATATAATTAAATCAAAACTAATGTGTTTTATTTCTCTGCACTAATGTAATATTTTTGGTCTGAAAATTGATATCGCGACTTCGGTTCTCGTCTCGATCTTAAATATCGCCTCAAATTCAACAACACCAAACCTCTGTATCGACCTTGATTCTCGTGTTATTTCGTCTGAAAATTATTGTATGGATCTTGGTTCTTGTCCTGACTGAAAGAGGTCGATTCGGATTCGATTCTCGCCTCGAACTCAAGGCTAGAACGACGACAATGTTCTAATCTCGTGCACATTACTAGCTAAAGGAAGGTCATGTCTTTAACTACTCCACTCCCGAAAGTTGCCACCTTTGACAACCAAAAGGGTAGCATAATATCATCCACGTGAGGTGCCATCGTGCGAAAAATTGGGCTTGATAGACAACTGACGTTACGGGAAATGCAGGAGAAGCTGTACGAGACACTAAAGTCGGCATGTAAACCTCGAAAAACAACGAAGCTTCAGTCGAAAACTGAAAAGGGTTTTCATGCCACAGAAAAGGTGGAGTCAGCCAGTAGCATGTAGCCTCTCGAAGCTGACCTTAACAGCTTCTGGTGTGAAGCCGAACTGTTCAACACCCTGCTGCGAGTGGTGGTCATCCGTTGGGTTGATTACTGGTTTTGCTGCTGTGTTTTGTCCAGCTCACTGGGAGTGGATTGCCGGGAGGCCGTGGGGGAAGGGAAGAGATGTTGGTTGGCTGGGTGGGCTGAAGAGAGGGGGTTGCAGCCAATGTTACGCCTTGCTAATACCTTCGTGTGAGCTGGACCACGTGTTACCGCAGGCGCATCGCGTGTTTCTCGCGTGAGCCGTGGCATGATTGCCTTGCATGATGTGCGAGTCTTCTTTTTCAGCAGTTCTGCCCTTTTTTTTCTAATGTTGCTGCTGATGTTGCCGTCAATTAGCGCGTATGCAGGCAATTCACGGGATGGCATAAACTTGTTTGCGCCGGAAGCTGAATAGTTACGCGGAAAGTTGCGTGTGGTGATCTAGAAGGTGGTCCTTGTGTTCGCGTTGCCATGTTTTTGCATCCTTTTTCTCTTCTTCCTTCTTTCCAACTGCGATTTCAATTAAAAGCGGATTGAGGCTGTAAATACAGGAATACAGGGCATCGCGTCAGACTTATAAATTCAACCCAAGAAAAATCAAGTAAAGGTCTTCACAGATTAAATATTACCGATATGCATGCAACAAAATACACACAACTCGTGTATCTGCACTCCCGTTGCCGAAGGATAACTTTTTTCATCTGTCCTGTCAATTGAGGACAAGGTGTTCATCTTAACACAAGACTTTTTCCCACGAAAGCTTCCGTGGTTGTGGCAACATAAGCCGCAAGTTGATATCGTCGTCACTGTTACCATTATCAACATCTTCTCTTTCCTCTCTCATTCCCCTATTCACGACAGGAGAATTCACAACTAATCCTTTCCTCAAAGGATTCAACACAGAATCCCAATAGCCTTTGGCTATTCGTCAGTAATTCCCTCAGTCACTCATTCATTCCTTAAGTTTTTCTCATCCCCTCATTCTATCAATTGTTTCCTCAACATCTTGGCAATCGTCTTAAGAAATTCGTTCCATTTTCTGCGGTTGGAAAAGGATTTCATCCGCTTACGACAATGAAGACAATCAGGACAGCCAAGGAAGTTGCTTCTGCTACATTTTATTTGCCTTGTGGTCCTTTTTCTTGCTATCCTTATTGACAGCGTTTTATTTTATCTTTAGGCGTTTGTGGTTATTCTTATCCAAGTGCTGCTGACCAGAGAAACGGAAACGAAGAAGGATAACCAAAGGATATGCGACCATTCGCTTCGTATTATTGGCATTGGCTGGAGTTATGGTTTTTTCTTTTTAAATTACCAGAAAAGAAATTACGTCATTAAGTATTTACGATGTGAACGACGGCAGTTGGAAATACGAGCACAATTGAAAACATTCGTCCTTTTTTGCTAATTTTAAGAAATGGTTTTCTCCACAGAGTTCTATCCGCAAATCATTTTCTAATTTCTAGTTATTGGTTACTAAAGGTTGTTTTTTAAATGGTTAATTATTGATGATTTTTAATATGGCAGAATTATCGATTTTTCATATTGGTAATTATCGATTAATTTATTAACGATATTTATCGATTAATTTTGAGAGAAATCAATTTCAACAAACTAAATTAGTTCCCGGAAAAAGATTTTATAGTTTTATAATTTAATAAGGCTCATTAAATATAACATAATATGGCTCATTAAACTCTTCAGCACAACGTTTTATAAAGCCCAGTACACTATTACCTCTGCTGTAAAAGCCCTTGATATTGACATGAAATCGTAGTTTCTGATCCAGAACAACTCCAAGATCCTCAGCAGTTTTCAATGCATTCAATTTGTGGTCGTCAATGAATTAATTATAGTTTACAAGGAACTATTAGAATTATAGTTTATATTTATATTCAGATTCATACGGTTCACATTACACCACGTGAGCGAATGTATTAGATCCGCTTGTAAAAGCCTGGCATCATTTTGATTTTTGTAAGAAAATAATACTTCTACATCATCAGCGAACATTATAACATTCTCAACTCTTATAATTGTTGGCAAATCATATAGTAAATAAACATCAGGAATGGTAGTGGTCCTAGATGGCTTCGCTGAGGGACAACAGAGCTAACAGAAAATTAGAAAATCATTAGATTTTAAAATTTTGTAAAGTACGGTTTGAGTATGGTTATACATATATGAAGCGATCCGTTCAAGGAAATTTTTAGGAAATCCAAAAGGCTATGGAAAGAAATCCAATCTGTGTTATGCTCGAACATAAGTTTAACTTCAGGTGGTTTATAAAATTAATTCTACTTGTAGTATTACTGTGTGTTTGGGTCTTTTGTAGTGACTATGAGTCTTTAGGTCCTCTTCCCCCCCTCGTTATCCCACAGAAACCTAGTTACTTGGTGCAGTAGACCTCCACTTCCCTCCACATAACTGTGTCTCGAGTCACAACAAACATTTCCTTGAGGGTGAGATCACTAACCTCGTGGTCCCCCATATAGGGACGACCCAGAATGGCAACCCTTTGGCTTGGTACACATTATTTGTACTGGCAACTCAACCTACTCCAGATCCAGCCTAAGGAAATATCTGTTATCAGTGTGCGCTCCATGCTCCTGATTACCGACTGATTGTCAAGACTTTACTATTTCCCACCTGCCACGCCAGCCGTTGTACCCTATGCAGCTCGTTCCCTAAAGCTGGACAGCCTTAGGTCACCATACTAAAGCATATGCCAGAATAGCAGCATATGTCAGAATATGTGTAATCATTTACCGTATAGATTCATTGAACTGGCCAGCTAGTAAACACCCCAACTCAGGCCGCACACTCGCCTACACTGCATCAAAACCTGCATCGTACTCTGAATCTTAGTCTCAACGTGATCTTTCCATGTCAGCTTACTATCTAGGAAGACTCCCACATAGTTAACTTTCCAGGAGAAACTGATTTCAGATCCAAACAGTCTTCGCGTGTCCATCTCCAGACAAATCATACTCTCTGTAAAAATAACCATATCCGATTTGATAGCAATGACTGGCAGCCCTGGTCCGCACACAACCCTCCACCACCCTGAGCGTTAGTCTCATTATGACCGCTATGCAGTCAAAGAGCTTGCAACTGACCATAATGGCCACATCATCTCCCTACCCAGTAGTGTGTGTTCGCCAAAATTGTTTAGCTTGTGAAGGAATGTATCCACCGTGATATTCCCCAGAATGGATGAGATAACGCCTCCATTTGAATAGCGAATGCAAACAACAAAAAAATTGCAAATTATTCGCCCCCCGTCCTAGCATATTGTCCACCAAATTAACTATAATAGAGCGTAACGAAACTCGTCGCAATCTACAGGAACCTATCTCACCAAAAGCAACCTCCATATCCGTAAAAGCGACCACAAATATACATACCTCCTGACATCTAGTAAGCGGACTACTCACCAGCATCTTACCTTCTAGATAGTTAGTCACCACCCGTTCCATCACTGGTCTAAAAGCCTAACTAATTTCGCCCGTGTAGTTTTTCCTTCCAGATTTCGACAGAAAACCCACCCTGAATTTTCTCCACCCGGAACTTAACTTGTGGCTAGGAATGCTGTGAATATTTCCCTAAGTCTTATCAAGCCTTCTTGTCCCCATTGAAGCAAGACGTGAAATATTCTATCCAGTCCCGATGATTATTATATCCAGCGCCTCTTACTCCACCCGTAGTCACAATCCTCTCCTCTTCAGATCTGTCGGCTCTATTGATACTCTTTTTCAAGGAGGCCCAGAACCCTATGGATCTGTAGCTTTCCGAAAAGTGAACTTCCATCAGTACCAGCAGCCTCTAAATGAATTTCTTACAGCTTTTAAATCATCTACTTTATATTTTATAATTATTTTCATAATTTTATTGAAACAAAAATTTTGTCTTTTTTGTGTTTTTTTGCTTTATGGCGCTAAATATTTTCTTTTTGATATACATATATATTTTATATAGTATGATATATCCTCGGTTTAGGAAACTAGAGATTTCAACGGCTTGATATTTCTATTTGTTTTTTTATTTTCTAATTAGTGTTATTTAATTTTCTGTGCATTTCGTAAGAACAAACTGCTTAAAAAATCATTAATTAAATAAGTTTGCATTTTAATGCCGTGTTAGGCGATGCGCGCGTGTGTGGGTGTTTCTGTGCCTGTATGGGTTTAGGTCTTTATGCATTTTTTACATATTATGCGATACGATTGTGAAAAATTCGTGTAGTTTTGCAAGTAAGATGTAACAAAAGCGCAAAATAATAAAATAATTTAATTAGAAGTTTTTTAATTCTTAATATTCACAGAATTTCAATTTTTCTATACTCACATTATAATATATATTTCATTTATGTAACTATAAACACTGTAACTGTTCAGATTTTTAATAACTTCTCACTTTTCAACTTTCAAATTTCTAGTTTTTATTTTTTTAAATAGTGTCTTTACTTTTTTTAAATATTTGCATTTTAATTGTCAACATTTTTACACATATTTATGATTCTGAATACATGATATCTACGACCCTACATTCTAAACATTTATTTAATACTGTAACATTTCTTAAATGAGCATAAAATAATGCAAAACATTTGATTTGAAATTTTCTTTTGAATTTTGTAGTTTAAATCTTTTGAAAATCTAATTGATTGCGCAATTAAAAGCAGATCTCCAATATTTTGAATTATAATTCTTTAAACTGAAAAATTTAACCACTACAAACACCCATCAATATCACCCTTCCAGTTCGTCACTCCTGACATTCGAATCTGGGACTCCGGCATCTGAGGCGAACAAAAACAGTAAAAGTTAAGTAAAATTTTTAGCCGTATTTTTAAAATAGAAAAGCACTCAATAATGCAATTTAATGTGAGAATTAAATTAATATGAAATTACAAAATAATCTGTGAAACGTATATAAGTATTTTTAATTTATAAAAATTTATAATTTATACAAAAATATTATAAATTACATTAAAAGTAAAATATAAATATATTATATAAAGCTGCGATTGTTTTAATGATGTTAAAATATTTAAAAGCTAATTCGAATTACATTTATTACTACAATTGTTACAATTTTCCAAAATATCGTAATTAGATTGGAATAATAATTTCGTCATAAACTAACATAAATTGTAAATAGCAATAGTTACATAGTTTTGCTCAAATTAGTAAATGAGTAATTAGCAGTAATTAGTACTACTTAAGTGGTAAATAGATTTGGAGTAAAATATTAACACGAAATCTTAGAAAATTTAAGATTTAATCATCTTTTCATGTGTAATTTAATATACTTCTTTTTTATTTTACAATTTATACAAGGAAGATTTAATTAACGAAGCTTACGCCAACGAGAATCTTTAAGTGATTCAGTTGTTTTATTATTCATCCAAACTCTAAAATCAATTTAAGAAGTTTGGCTGGCTGTTAAATTTTAAATTTGGATGGTATGTTAAATTATACAGAGTTTTGCGATAATTTTTGTAAACTATTAATAAAACAAAAATTGTATAATATAGACTGAATTATAAATTGTACTACATAAAGAAGTATTTTAGTTGAAAAGATTATACAAATATTTTGAAAAGGACAATTATAGTAATTTACATAATTAATGCTTGGCTAATTGCAATCATTTAAAGACTAATCAAACTTTTTACTGTAAGATTTTGAAGTTAAAGCAATAAATATTCTTTACCCAGTCGCATCTTTCTTTCTTTCAATCAAGTCTTTTACTTTCAATCACTCTCTTTCAGCCACTTAGTACTTAGCAGCCACTTAATTTAGTTAAAATAAAGTTTTTATCCTCCTTTGTCATTGCAACTTAACAATTTTTTTCTTGAAAATAAGATTTTCTCATACAAATAAACTTTAAGCTTTTCATTCTCCTGCTTTTATTTTCACGTGTTTGTAATAAATTCTTCCATTTAACATGCGGGAAAGCCGATATGTTGTTGTATTTTTTGTTTTGAGTAGCACTTGTTACATTAATACTTGGTTCTCGTGAAGAATAGATATTTAAGTTACATTTAGTTACGCTTTTCTTGATGTTTTTGGTGTGCAGCAGTTATTACAATTTCTATTTTAACACTTTTCTTATACATAGTTAGGTAAAATGATTGAATTTTATTACTTACCACAATACATATTTGCTTTAGTACCACTACAAATACATTAATACATACAATCGATATATAATAATTAGCTATAATATTTGAAACATTGTAAAAGCTTGTCACTACCATATCATGCAACGTAAAAATCTCTGAAAGTATTAACAATAATCACAATTTACGAAACGACACAATAAAAATAAAACTAAAATTTGTAATACAAGCAGAATATTAAGAATAAATATTTAAACGTCCAGCTTTTAACTTAAAGCCTAAATAAATATTGCAATAATATAAAACAGATCTATTTATACTTAATCTTAATATAAATATTAGATAAAATATATAACAGCCTTCATTATTGTAAACTTTTTAGCTTAGTCTAATCTAATTAGAGTTGCAATTATCTAAACTGTTTTATTGTTTTAAAATATGTGCATCTGCCTCGTATAATATTGACTTTGGCTTAATTTTCCAAGGAGTTGGCGCGCAATTGACTGTAGCAACCCTGACACACTCGCACTGGCTTCAAAATGCGCAGCCTTGAGATTTCCGATTCGAAGCGGCTGCATTTGTTGCAAAAGACGAGACCGCAATTGCGACAGTGATGTTTGCGTTCGTACAAATTAAATCTTGAATAAGATGAAAAAATAATAATAATAATTGGGAACCTTTTACAGATATTCTGATTTACTTGACATGACACTTGACGCATTGATCAGCGCCCTCATCTTTAAGCCAGTGATCGGCTACACCTCGACCTGGTTGCTCTGTGACGCACCAAGAGAAGATGCGGCCACGTGCATCACCTGTGGAGATATTAAAATTTAATATCATTTACTGATTAACTTCCATTTTGATGATTAAGTATTTGATTTGGCCTCCTCTTCCACTTGCTTACCAACATATAATATTTTGTGGTCCCTAGACACCGTCAAAGCTGTTATACTGGCAGGTTCAGCGTTATCCTTGCGATCGTAGGCGGTATGCATGGTGAGCTTAGAACGAAACATTAATTGACGTTGCCACTTAAAGCCTGCAGGAATGGAATCAAAGAAGTTATTACACTGAATCAATTGTAGTGATTAACTAAAAAAAAATTAACTACCTACCTTTACGCAGCGAGTTCTCACTTTTAAGACGATCGTTCTCGATGACAACAAAAGTGTCAGTTAAGCTGGTGTCTGATTTGCTGGGACGTATAGAACGCTGTTCCTCAGTGCCCACCAGCTCTATCATAGTTTAAATAAATTATTAAATGAACAAAAAGTAAGCTGTTAATAAAACTTCGTAGCTGTTGTATTGATTTTACTAATTAACCTTCATCCGCTTTACGTCGCTCTGTTTCCACAACTTCAACCGTAGCAGATTTCATTTCATGCAACGATTTAGTTCCAGCTATGGAACTTTTGCGCCTTTCGGTATCGTCTTCTACTTCTCCGTCCTTCAGCAGATTGTCAGAGAGGTTCGATTTCTGGCTCTTCTCCGAAGCTTCGGAGATGCTGCTCTCAGAAGCTGATTTGACAATTTCTAGGAATTAAAAAAATGCAAAAATTAAGAACTAAATGAAAATTATTAGCTACAAAGTCTTACCGCTGGAGTCATTTGGGATTATGTTTTTAACATGTTTAAATAAATTCAAATTTTTATCGTCCGTTTGTTGTTTTGATTTGGATATTTCGATGGAATTTTTGCTGCTTTCGAAACTTTCTGGTTTCTCTTGTGAGCGCACCTCTGCGCATCGTTTTAACTTGCGATCTATGGGAACCTGAACGTATTCCAGAGACCACATCTAATAGAAGAAGGCGATAAACATATTTTATTCCAATTATTCACCCATCTAGAACTCAAACTCACTCTCACAACTCCGTCTGTGGAGCCAGTTATCACCACATTCTGTTGATCCCATTCACGTATCTGCGAGAATGCTACGCACAGTATCTGCTGCATGCGATCGGCGTTACCTACACTGGTGTTAACTGTGGCCAAAGCATCTCCGTTGATTGACCACACATGCAACCATGTCGCCGAACAGGTTGCAATATCGCCAGTCAACTCATTGATAGAAACAGCAGCTACAACACCCGCATGGCCACGCAGCTGACGTACGAAAGCAAAACGCGTCATATCCCAAACGATCGCCGTACCATCACGTGAACCCGAAACGATTACGTTATACGCAGCACTTGCAGACAAGCAGGTGACGGCATCCGTGTGGCCATGCAAAGAATGACGCACCGTCAGACTCTTGCGATTGGCATCAAATTTCCAGATGGTTACCACTGAACTGGTGCCGGCGGTGACTATCATTTTGGCGTTCGGACAAGCGCAGGTCAATATTTCACCTGAATTCTGAGCCGCAGCTTCGGAGACAAACGAAGCGCGATCGGAGTCGTAGAGACCGATACGTAACGAGTGATCAGCGAAACCCCAAGCGACGTACTTGGCATAAGTGGGTGGCATCATGACCTGAAAAGGGAAGGAGATTTTTAAAAAATTATGAGAAATTAAGAAAGAAGAATTTTAACACCTACTTTATTTTGTTCCACAGCGAAGACAGTCTTATCGGGTTGTATTATTTGTCCCACAGGACCCTTCAGTTCCTTGATGGGCTGCAAACTTGGCTTCAGATTATCCAAATTATGGAAGAATAAACGATCCGATTGCAGCACCGTAGAGTTGCCTTGTATGAGAGCTCCTGGATCGATGAGAGTGGAATGCCTGGAGCTGGTCATCTTCTTGGCCGGGTGTGGTTTCTTAAAAAGCTGCTTTGGTATCTGTCCGAAATTGTTGATGAATCCAATGGTGGCGTTTTTCTTTAACGGATCATCAATACTAACAAATAAAAGCAAAATAGAGTTTTTAATAGTTTTTCAGTAGTTATTCCAAATAATTTTGAACCCTAATTACTTGTAAATGTCTACGTTGCCCTCGTAGAAGAGATGGTGGAACACGTTTGTAGCTTCCACGGCAGCAGGTCCTTGTTGTTTATAGCCGAAGATTAAATCTATCCACTGCAAGAGTTATAAGTAAAATTCGCCGAAAATTAGGGTTTAAATATATTTACTTACCATATGCAAATTCTGACTAACATAATCACATTCTAGGGCACTCCGGTGCACTCGTATAAATTCTCGGGCATCTTGTTTTGCCCATGGTGGAAGTATAACATTATTAAGAGTTTCACCGTTTTGTTTAGTGCCTTTAAAAAACAAGAAAGTTAAAAATATCAATTGCTCTTTGCTACTTCTGCTCTTAACTTACCTAAATCGAAATTATTAGCATTCACTATAAATTCTGGAAGATAAAAAAATTCAGGAATCAACTCTTTAACATCAGCCATATTCAAATTCGATGCCGATAGCCACGCTTCTTTCAAACTGTGGAACATGCGATCAGCAAGGTCAAAGTGACCGCCTTGTAGACGCAAGAAATGCTGAGTAAAAGGCTCCAAACGCACCAGATATGAACAGACAATCATTGCTGAACTGTAGTGAGTGCCATAATGATATGGAGGTGTCTCACCATGAGGATCATCCCATTCCTAGGAGCGGAAGAAGGGTTTAAAAGCGCGAAATTCATTACAGAAGAGGCAGAGAAACCTTAAATCTTTTCTGAAATTGTTCTAAACGTTCTTCAGACTGAGCACCCATGGGTTTGGAAAAGTCGCGAAATGTTTTTGGATTGCTGAAATCCAATTCTTCAGAGTCGTAGTCAGCTAGGATCCAGGGGAATACCGGATACTGCATGAGATCATTGTACGAACGACCAGCGAGCGTATTTAAATGCATCAGATATTGGAAATTCGATATCTCGCCACGCTTTAAGCATAAAAGAAAGACGAAATTGAGGAAATCGAATTAGTTTTTCAAAGTCTCACATACCACCCAGCGTTGCGTCACAGAAGTTTCACCGATAAGACTACTAAAGATCCCGGAAGTCTGCTCCACACTGGCGGTACGCTTCTGACCGGCCACCGATTGTTGAGCGTTATCGTTGATGGCTGTGGCATTAGCCAAGAAGCGTTGATATACCTGAAAAGATGAAGGAGAACCAATTATATTAAGCCGATAATAACAGAGACCTCGCAATCTCATGATCGCACCTTATTTCTCACTTTGCGCGGAAAACTCAACAGATAATTACGACCATCTTCAGAGAAGACCTCTAGAGCGATGGGTTGCAACAGATAACGACGCTTATGTACCTCGCGTATTTCTTCATACGAGAATTTTGAGCACTGGCGGCCCTTCACTGATCGTGTCGAACCACCGGAATTCGGTATAATCGGCTCATAGGCTCCCTGAGGCAGGGTATCGATATCACGTATTTCACGATTCTTCAACAAAGTAAAGCCATCTACGATATAACAGTGTTCCTTGCCGAAGAGAAGTAAGCCTTCAGTAGTATCGAGTCCTTGAATTCGGGCGCAACGGAACATGAATGAGATTTTTTCCTGTTCTTCCAGCAAACGCAAAAAGGTTTCATTCTCTGACATCATAGATGTATCTTCATCTTCTTCATCGAGTTCCTCCTGCACACCACCACCAACACCCTCAACAGACTCCTGAGTTTGATTAGCTGGGTGTGATACCTTCTGCGGATCCGCAGGAGTATTCGGCGGTGTCCCATCAGCGCCACCTAAAGATTCGCTCTTCGAAGCTTTCAGGAGCTGCGTTGGATGTTGTGACTTTTGAAACCCAGTCGCATCTACAGATTGCTGTTGTTGTAGTGATTGTTGTAATGTATCGGTTTCGCAGAGTATACGTTGTGGCTGCTGGCCATGAGTGAAATAGACCTTGCTATCCAAACTGGTTGCGACCTTGTATTTTAGATGGCGCTGTGAAGGGAGAAGCAGAGAATAAAACGGGAAGCTGATATGTGGGAACTCGTTTCTGAAGCAGCTGTTGTTGGCTTACGTTATCGCGCAACTCGATTTCCGGCCGGTACGGATAGTGAAGGTAGAAGAGCTCGTTACGCATGGTTTTCTTGCGCATGCGATGTGGACCTTCTGTGGTGTCCAGCATCCATTTGTCGAGCGTGGAGATCCCCTCAGGACCCCAGAGACCACGTTCTCGAGTCAGTTCCATCTCCGACTGAATCCAATCTTGATAGACGTAGCGTTGAGTGTGCTGAAGCATCTGCGAGTACTGCTTGCAACGAAGCTCCCAAAGATCTCTGAAAAGTAGATCAGGTAGATCAGTTATCAGTTAATCAATCTTTTTTAAGGAAATTTTTGATTTCTCTACACCCCACCTGATAAGCTGCACATGTATGGCATTGCATTCGAAAGCCACTTCACGACTCATCGACGAACGAATACGTATCATCAACTCCTCCTTCTTGACTTTTGTGCGGCTGGCGAGACGTGTCAAGCCGCCGGTAACCTTTTGTATTTTCGATTGTATTTGATTGTGTATTTCCCAAGGTATTCTGTACGAAGCCTTGCGTTCGGCATCAACATAGTTAAACCACAGCTTAGAGGCGAGTTCCATAACCTGCTCGCGTGTCGTCTGCAAATCGGGAGCTTTCGAATTGGCTGGTGGAGAAGTGAGCGTCACTTTGAAAACTTCTTCGATGGCAGGCTTCTTGCAGACATACAACTCTTCCCACACACGAAAAGCGGCACCAACAATCAAATTGCGACCCTATATAGAGGAAGATTTTAGATGAAATGTGAAGTTTGGACAAGGAAATCAGTTGCGCGTACTTGCAACTGATTCAAATCCTCATCTTTTGGTTCGATGACGTCCGTCTGTGGATTTACGTGCCACGTGGTGTTTCGGCTCGTGGAGGGCTCCAGTATTATCTTCATGTCAGCCGTAAGCTGCAGAAGGCAGTAGGTGAGACAGCCGATGAAATCCAACTCGTGGTTGCCGGCACCAAAAATCAGCAAACGATGTGTGATGATTTTGTGCAGAGCCTCAAGTACGCTCATCTGTTCAGCGATCGATTCAGTGGGACGAGACAACAAGAAGAGTATGGTGCGATTGAGCGAGTGATGCAGCTGCTCCAGCGTCAACGAGGCCGAGGTGCGCCGCTTGGCTTGAGCAATTAATTTAATGACAAAGTCGAAGATGTCGTGTGGATTGCGAGTCAAGCAACCCTGCCATAGTTTATCCACGATGCGTGCCGTAAAGTAGAATACATTCGGTGCGATGTGTTGCGTATGACTTTGTAGCAGCGGCACAAACGGTAAAGCCGCCTGTTCACCAACTAAGACATCAGCAGCCAACAGATGATCCATGAGGGCGATAATAATCTCAGTTTGGTACTCAGTCTGTTGCGAGGGCTCTGCGCCTTCGGGAGAAGCATCCAGGACCAAATCAATCACAGGTGTCGATTTGCCATGGATATTCAAGCTGAGTGAATCGACCACGATGACGCGCAGAAAATCTATGATGCACTTGCGGACAGGATGTTGAGTCAGCTGATAAGGAGGCAATGAATCGCTTAAGTTGCTCAAGTTGAGAGCAAAGTTGGTGTCGGAATTGGGGGCAGAATCTTCTGATGGAGTCGAATTGCCACTGTCTGTGCCCGAATCAGCATCAGCTTTCTGGTTGGGAAAAAGCACACCTACCAATGCAGAGATGACATCGCCCGACATCAAAACAGGCATGAAGTCGGGTAGATTCTGATAGAAGTTGAAGAGCACCTGGATGATTTTCTCCGGATGGTTGGTTAGCCAGGGTACGTTATCGGGGCCGTGCACGACGGCGCGAACCATGCCGAGCAAGACGCAAACGGCCTCAGGACAGACGGTGATCTTGGACGCTACAACTTGGGGCGTGGCATGTGTTACAGGAGCGCCCCATAGGAACAACCAAACGCGATCGAGATTAAATTTCGTATGCTCGCTAGCGAGTGCTTTCACCGGCTGACCCATAATCAAGGCAGTGAGTAGGAAGTACAGCTCTGGTACATTGAGATGATGCTGCAGCAGCCACTCAAACATTTGGAAACCTGAAAGTGGAGAGGAGTAGCATGGGTATAGATACGGCCCCGAGAAAAATAGTCACCCTCCGCCTTACCTGGTATGTTCAAGACACCCGTGCGTACCTCGTCAGCAATCTGAGTGGGCAAATGTTGTAAGACATTCGATGAAGTGGTGGACGCAATAACGGCCGACGTACTGGAGCCAACAGCATTTTGAGCACTTGAGGCGGATCGCAGCTGCTGTGGACCGAGGCCCAGAATTTTACGTTGTGACACCATTTCAGTGAAACGTAGGTAGCCGCCGTTGTGAGTAGCATCACGAAAGCGTACCAAGAAACTCTCATTGGCGCAGATAACAACGAGTATACGCACGACGATGATGACCGTGGTGAAGTGAACGTGAGGCTGCATGAAGAGCAGCAACCAATCCATACCGAGAGTCTTCGAGATGTCATCACAGATGACGTAGTTCACAGTGTTGCGGGGTGTAAAGAGTAAACCGTGTAGAAGTGAGAGACAGCGATTGCGCAGATAGATGTTCTGAGCCACTGTATCATGCTCAGTTAAGGTGGAATTGGTACTGTTGCGTTTCATGGATGGCAGGATCACGGACTTTTCTGGATGGTCTACACGCGGCAACTTGGCAGCGATATACTGACCGAAAATCAATAAATCGGCATGACGCGGCTGTCCGCCCAACAATGTTTCGAGCAGATTAAAGAGAATTTCACGCGTGGAGTGGTCGAGTATGTCGGTGATGATGTGCAGCAGCTTGTTGATGAGCTGAAGATCCCGCATTATCTTCACGTTCTGTTTTTTCTCAGTGGATTCCACGGCGAGTTCCAACAGATGCTCCAGCAATGATCGCAACAACCCATTTGGAGCACCATGCCAGATTTCCAGATCACACAGTAAATCCTGAAAAGCCGTTATGTTGGGTATGGCAGACATTTCTTGGCCGCTGTTTACAGTGCCTACGAGACCGAAAGTCAAATGCAAGATGTGCGAATTGAGAAGGTTGCGTTTCTTTTTGAAAAACATGCCGAGCGTTTGGTAGCAACGTTTGCGATCCATTTCGCTTTGAGCCGCACGATTACTACGCACCACACAGGTGAGCGCTTTGACGCCAGCATAGAGTGATTCAACATCTTGAGCCATAGCAATGATACCAAGCAACACGTTGCAACCGCCCACGGTATCGATCATAGCGGACACGGGATGAGGGCTGAAGACGCGAACACCCAAGTAGCCAACCACCACACCTCCGAGGGATCGTCCTGCTCCAGCCAGATGACCCGCCGAATTGTGAAGGATTCTGCAAAAAATTTAAAAAATATTTCAACCGTCAAGGAGTTCTTAATACACTGCGCAAACTTACTTAATGGGCGTGGCATTCTCGTGTGAGTTCATGCCCAATTGCTTGGCAATCGACTTGTTGTCGGCACGACTGTAAACCTTGCGTATTTTGGCCAGAGTCAACTGCGATACAGCCTTGGCGTTCAGACCCAATAGTACGCGATCCTCGGCTACTAACGGTGGAAGGGGTTCATTTTGTTTGCCTAACTGAGGCGCCTGTAAAGAACCCATATAATGCGGCCCCAGCGAGTAAATCGTCTGCACAGTCTGTTGGGACAGAATATCTTCGAGTAGATGACAAACACCTTGCTTCCAACAGAGACGCGAATAACGACGCCATATGGGAGGCGTTCCTATGTAGCCATACACCTGGCTGGCAACTGCGAGGGCAGCAGAACCAGCGCCGGGATTTTGGGAGATGTAATGCAGCTTTTGAGTGTGCATGGGCTGAAAGAAGAATTAAGGTGTTGGTAGATTGTGTGACATAAACTACGCTTATATAACTGTTTTCCTAATGGGTTTTTGATAGGTTATATATATCAGATAGGTAATATATATAATATATCTTAGCCTTAAATAAAACGCCTTAATTAAGAGAGGAAATCAAAGAAATCTTACAGCGCCATCCAAGTAAAGTGTAAGACTGGAATTTTTCAGCACTGCACGATTGAGTACCACCACCAAGTTATGCCACTGACCCTCGTGTAACAAATCAGGGCACCAGATACGAGCGTTTCCATCATCCGAGCCCTCCGGTTCCCAGTCGCCCAGAGCTGAAATGTATTTCAATAAAATTCACTGAATTAACAAGACTGGATTAACTGAATTAACAAAACACACTCACTTCTGCCCGGCTTAACCAGTGTTTCCTGTGTCGACACCACGATGGCCTTGTCGCGTGCCGATAACAATATAGACAAGCATGCGAGATGCTCTTCACGGGGATTATGTACGGTACGCACCAGAGTCAACAAACGTACACAATGCGGATCCGTTTTCGGATCCGAGAACTTCTCAACACAAAACCACGTAGTAAATGAAAGACCCGTGGGCGGTGGAAATATACGATCACCTGAACCAATACCGCCAATGGTGTTGGCGTCAATGGTGCCGCCGGCAGTAGCAGCGGCCTGTGGTGCCAACGAAGGTAAGTAAAGGCAACCGAACCCTTCGGCAGACATGTCCATTTCTACGAAGGGCGGTAGAGTACTGGAGCCATGAGCACGGAAATCACGCGGTGTAGTCATGGAGACCAGAGTTTTGATACGAGTCAAAGGCACGGGCCCACCCATGCGATACGGCTTCAGCATATCGATATCGGCATAAGAGAGTGGCTCTCCAAGACGTAAAAAGTCACGCAGCTCAGTGGGTTGTAAAGCTTGAGCTGCCAAACGTTCCAGTATATACTGCATGGCGACATGAAGCGGATTCGATTCTTCGGCTAAAGCGCGACGAGCAATTTTCAGAAGCTGTTCGGCGAGACCAAAGTCACACATGATCTGTTGGTTGCGCTCGGTACGTACGAGAGATTTTATTACTTCGGAGAGATAAACTTGCAGATTCAGAGCGAGAATGGGAGCCGACTCGTGAGAAACGCTCGGTAGCAATTGCAACATGCATATGACCACACCGGGGTGCACGATACGTGGTTCGGGTGAAGGTTGAGAGATACTTAATTGATTCGGATGAGCAACAACGAGAGTGGACGTGGCTGTCTTGGTGGAGGAATCCTTATTGGGTGAACGCATTACATGGGGATCACTGAAGAGAGAGATGATGCCACTGAGGTTTGGCGGTTCAAAGTTATCCAAGGCGATGCTATATAACAGACGGTATACCACGCAAACATATGAGAGAGAACGTGGTACGCTAGTGCTGAAACTAAAATAAAGGATGAAGAAAAGTACTTTGGGAAAAAGAATTCCAAGGATCTCACCTATAACTCAAGATGTCACCGGAGAACACCTCGTGATAGTATTTCAGTGTGCTGGCATCAGCTTTAAGGTCGCCTCTGTAGTCGGCAAGTTCAGTTGCAGTTCCAAAACAACCCAGCAAGCGTAGGGTGTCACAGAGAGAAGCAGTACATATTTCCTGATGGAAAAATTTGGCATTAGCTGGCTCAAAACGCATAGCGGTGGCCAGAGTTTGACAAACGATCTGTAGTAAGAGGATCAAATCGTCTTGAGTGATTGTAGTGAAGACTTTAGAAATATCCTCCTCCTCTTCTTTCCCCTCCACCGCTGCTTCATCTGCCGCTACATCATTTAACTTCCCATCCAGAGACACAAAAACGCTGGTGAGGTAAACAAATCCGCCCACTTTGCGAAAAACAGTACGCGTGCGATGTGAGTCCTTAAGGCAGCCGAGTAACATATTCAGTATCTGGATTTTAAACTCCACCTGATAAGGCGGCACGGCATGCATAACAGACAAAATAAAGAGCATGTCGTCGTCACCAGCCGTCGAGAGTATCAACTCTCGTATAATGCCCAGCGATTGAGGACGACAGTGCTTAAATTTGACCAAGTCGTGAACGCATTTGGCGCCGCCACACTCACGAAAGACATTCGCATTATTATTGCTGCCACTCAGCAAGGTCGTTAGCACCTCGAGCACATGTTTGCCCTGTTTGTCGGCCAGATCATCACTGGCCGAATCGAGTGCAAGCAGCTCAACACTTTCGTCGCCCTGCGTGATGAGGCGCACATGCTCCGCGTACCGATGCAGGGCGTTCACGAGTACTTCCAAGATACCCACTTCACGATACACATCTTTGAAGACGGCATTGTGGCGCAGTATATTCAGCAACGTCTTCAAGCACAGAATACTGCAGCTGGCAGAGTGATTACTTTTCAGCAGCAAAGACAAGCTAATCAGCTCCTTGCAGGGTACGAAATTCAATTGGAACACAATGAATTCCAACAGATCGAAGAACTTCTCCTGTATCTGCGTACCCTTGAGGTGTATCCGTTCCGAGAACTGGCTGAGCGTATTCTCAGCGTCGAGTATGAAGTAGTTGACGTGCTCGGCGTGGTAAATACTTGAGATAGCGTCCAGTATGGTGCAGCAGAGCGTGGGTGAGCTGGATTTGATAAATACGTTCTGCAGCACTTGAAAGGCGTATATGTTGCGAACGCAAGTCTCGCGCGTACTCGCTTGCGGCATCTGAAAATTTTGCATCTTGAAGAGTGTGGTGACTTGATTTTGCGGTGGACGCAGCTCATTGAAGCCGCACATACAGAGGGATGATACCATAAGTACAAGATTGCGCACAGCGGCTTGCACTTCGATAGATTGAGAACGGGAGGTATCGAACCTGTGGGGAATGAAAAGAGAGAGAGAGAGAGAGAGAGAGAGAGAGAGAGAGAGGATTATTTTTGTGTTTGTAAAATTAATGCAATCAGTTGCGGCTCTAAATCTCTTCTAATTAAAACTGAAGAAATCAAAGCTGAAGTTCGAATTCGAAAAAGATTTACAATCCCGATTCAGGCTTCAACAGCTTGCAGTAACTTCAACAGCTTTCAGTGACTTCAGCCGATCTCCAATTCAGCCGATTCCAGGATCTCCCGATCACTTACTTTGACAGCACCGATTCAGTAAAAGGCTCACCTTAGTAAAAATGCACTTAGGAATATATAGCCTTGTGATGCTTTAAAATCGTCCAACAGTATTTGCGTGACCTGACTAGAATCCTTGAGGAAGCAAAAGACAGTGACAAACATTTCCACGATTTCGAGCGGGTCGGAAAATGAGAGCCGCTGCATGTTATCAACGCACAAAGCCATACAGCCTTTAGCTGAAAAGATACCAATATTTTTGTATCGTAGGATTAACACTAAAAAGGATATCGAAACTCTTACAGTGAATATAGCTGACCACAGCATCCTTTAACCCGTGTCGGGAGAGAGTGGTTAAGATTTCTGCTGCACTTTTACGCCATACGATATTATGTTCAGGACAGGGTGAGGTGATGGCAGAGAAGAGTAGCGTCAGGTCATCCATGCGTGCCAGCTCTTCAGCAGGATAAGGATAAGAACAGAGCTTAACAAGCAATTGAACGAATATCTTCTGCATGAGTGTGCGCCGTTCTATAGCATTAAAGTCGCTCGCAGGATTTTCAGCCGTCGGAGGGGGATCCTCTTCTACTGGGGGCAGATCAAAGAACAGATAGAGACACTTGACCAAAGTAGAGGGTACTGCAGCAGCCGTCATGACCTGTTGGGAACATTCTAAATAAGTATTATTTAATTTATTATAAAAAATAAATCCCAAATTCTCAAAATCCCAAAGATCCCCAAAAGAAAAAGTAGCCTCGATCTCGATTTATCGGATGGAATTCTAGTTGACGACAGCGCTCTATCGAACACGATCGTAGTTTTAGAAAAGAAAAGAGAATTCTCCTGCGTTTTCAAATATCGTGAAAATCTCTCATGATATGGGTTTTTGCCCCGACTTAAATTCGATTTCGATACCGGCAACGGTGTTGATATGGAAGACCTATCTGAATCTTGATTATCATTTCGACTGAAAAAGACTATTTCGATCTAGATTCTCAACTATAAACGTTCCGTCTCAGACTTCTCAAAAATAAAAACACTTTCGAGTTTTTGCAGTGTGGACTAACTAAGACTGAGACGGAACGGTTTCGAATATCGCCTCGACTGTAAAAGCCATCTAGATTTTCGGTTCGAATTTGAGTTGTGGGAAGGGGTTCTAACGATCTCGATGGCAATTTCGACTAACAAGAAGCCGTCGTGATTCCAACTATCATCCAGACTGAAAAGCTGTCTAGCGGAGATTTAAGCCCTCTAAAAACCTTCCATGCCATCGGTGTTTAGGAATGTCGTGCCCTAACCGGCTTCTAAGTTCAACTAACTACATACTTCAGAATGTCAGCCACCAACCTGTATCAGCGAAACATCACCATTAGCTAGCAAATTCAAAGTGGACAACAGCATCCAACCACTACTGGTTTCTTCTGTGGTTTCGATTTCTAAAAATTTCACAATCGCTACAGAAGCAGCTTCGGTACTCTGGTTTGAGGCGCGTCTTCGTATCTCGGTGACGAGCAAACGTGAAACTTGCTGACAGAAAGCAACAACATCCCAAAACTTCTCACTCATATCAGAAGAAGGGCACGTGTTGAAGACCTAAAATTAAAAATAATTTGGAATTTTTTCACAGAAGAAGTAGATCTACGAAACAAATATTTTTTTTCTTACATTACAAAAGAGTGGCAACATGTTGTATAACTTCAGGTCCCTATCCTGCTCACTTAGCGGCTCTTTGGGATGCGTGTACTCATTAAAGAGTTTCTTCAGATGCACCAGAGTTAGTTGCATGCGTGCATCCGTCGCTCCATTCGCGCCTGTGGCAGAGGCATGTGTGGGCGAGCCGGCGCCATTATCTGAGGTAATGTTGCCGCCTCCAGTGGTGGGTGTTGTATTCCCAGAGCCACTCGAGTGCACGCCGCGCAATTTCCTCATTACATTCATTTTTTACGGTTTTTTGCTTTGCGTTTTTTGGTTGTTAGTATTTTTGGTATCCTCTGATTTAATACTTTAAGTCATGTGTGATTTTGCAAACTAATTAGAAGCTGCATGAAGCATGAAGTGAGAAAAAATGTTTATATTACAAATTAGATAAATTAAGAGTGTTTTTGACTTTTGTTCACAGTATAATATCACTGTAAAGCTAATTATGTAATGTTAGTTTTAAATAATTAAAAAATTGGAGAGAATATTTATAAAATGTTAAGAACTTTCAAAGTCTTTAATATATGTATTTTATTTCAGTCTTTAAAATATATTAATATTTTTTCACTTTTTTTATACAACACTTTTTTCTTTAAAAACTGACAGTAATTTTTAATTACAATTGATTCTGTGTCGCTTTTTGCCTCTTTATATAGTGTTCAACTTATTAAATTTAATTATTCTAATGATTCAGGCTTCAGAAATGCAAAGACCTGTTTTCTAATGCGTTCTACATTTAGTAATGACTACAATTACAGTATCTAAGAAAAGTCGCTCTGAGAGGCTTAAATGTCTTCCTATTAACTTTTAATCTTATTCTGAGTTGTTAATTATAAATTACTCATCTGTAGTTTATTCGTTGTTTGTTATAGAAATTGTGAAAAGTTAAAGACCACGCAAGCCGTCTTTATAAGACGGTACTCTGAATTATAGAACCTGAACTCTGTAATCATTCAGAGCTTATCTTTTCATATATATATTTAACTCTTTACTTTACCTTTCCGTTTGTTATTTTATTTGTTGCACAATTAACAGCAGGTTCGAGTATTTTATTTAATTCCTCATTTCTATCCGTGTCTACCTTGCGAAATAAAGTCATTCAACGACTTTATTGTTTTTGTATTAGGATAAATGGACTATTGCGGTTAACTAATAAAACACAATCGATCGAATTCAAAACAACGATAGGGGGAGAATTAGTTTTGTTTTTATAACACAGATCAGTTTGATATGAAGTTGATAAGTTTGATGATGACTATTTTACCAATTATGCTTTCGATTTGCAGAAGAAACTATATAAAAAAGCATTTTAATTCTAATTCTTAAGTAAATTTTAATATAATAATGTGAATAAAGTAACTTCTAATACATTTTCTAAAAAACCCACAAGTTAAAAATTAAAATATCAGTTTACAACTTAAAACAAAAGTATCTGATAACAAAGCAAAACAAAACAGATTGCAATCAAAACAAATTAAAATTGATATGCAAGCAAATGAGGACACTTTTGAATAATGCCGCGTATCCCATTCCCCTCAATTGCGCCCCATCAGCTCAACCATCATCAGTTCAGCTTGTTACTCAACAATCGTGTCGTATTTTTCAGATACTGTTTGTCATGAAGGAACGCGTCTGCCAAGCATGCATTTGATTTGGTTGCGTACGCGTCGCGATGGTACACAAAATAAAGAAGAACCAAGAATGAAAAGGACAGAGCGATATAGAATGGTTTAATTTATTATTTAAATTTTGTTCGTTGAATATAATTGAAACGTTTATGAGGAGCACGGAATGAATTCAGTGGATAGAAGTGTGTTTAACCTGTGTGAAGGTGACATGTGTGGAGTTGGATGAGACGGGCGATAAGATGAGGGAGGAAAGTTATTTTAAAGAGACCATTAAAAATATAATATGTATATATGCGTATATATTTCATGGAAGCCTTTGAATGAATTTACTCAGACGAAAAGTGAATTCACATAGTTGAAAACATCACTGAATTGTTCATACAAATGTTCGCCTTTTCATTCTTGAACTCAGGAAATGAAGTCTTTTATATTTTCATAGCTGATTTTTCGGGAAATTCAGTGTACTCTTCAGAGCTAACAATTTATTCTAAAAATACACGTTTCTTTATCTGTAAGTTGTTTTAAATAATCACTAGCGCTTTTTTTACTTGAAAGATTTCAAGCTGGTTCATCATCACTCTCGGGATTCGAACCTGAGACTTTGGCATTAGAGACAAACAGAACAGTTAAGACAATTTTAGTGTCGATAAAAATTGATTGAAAATAAACACTAAAACCTGAATATACAAATTTTTATCTGTCAACGACTTACGAATCTGTTTTTGTAATTCGAAGAGCAGATAGTTGTAGCTTACTGCACAAATACTGCCAGCAGATTGTACTGATGAAGCTAATACAAAATAATAATTAATTTTTCCTCACACCTTTCCTGTAGCGCTGCCTACAAATAACCTCACAGGCGTGCAATTTACATTTTCTCCTTAATAATAAGGTAATTGTTGCTGAAATTTCGAAAACAAAAGCCCACATCAGTGATGATTCTATTGGAGACGAGCAATATTTGCGAGTTTAAAAGCCTTTCAAAATTTAGAAATGAAAAAATTTATTTTTTGTTTTATTTATATGTGAAAAAACAGTCGGTCAAAAATTATAGCATTCGAAAATAATTGTGAAATTCGGTTTTTGAAATTAATTCATGGTTGTTTTTGATGTCTTTTTTCTTTGAGTGTCTTTTTTCGTTCTGGAAATTCTGAAATTGATTAAAAGAAAAGATAAATGGTTTCAAACCTCTTTTTCAGAATTTCTGAATCCGCCACTGCCTCGCATGTTTTATTAAACAGTAATAAAAAGTTGTGTAGTTAACTGCACAAGTGTTTTTAACAAATAAATCAGTTTTTGAATTAGGCAATTTAAACCAACCTTTTTTCAATCCTCACAACGTTTTGAAGTTTCTTCTTTTCACTCTTTAACTCCAATCGTTGTTACTCCCACACGCCTGGCATTATCGAAGAGCGTCTCGAAATACGCCTCCCTAACAACAAATTCAATGCCTACAAATAAAACGCAAAATGCATCATGTTGTAATAATTACAATTAACAAGTCGACTTTGAAGTATTTAAAACTAAACAAAAGACGATTCGTCATTAAATTCATTGCATTTTATATGAAATTTTACACAGTTGTTGAGTTCCAAGTTGTTGAGTTTCAAGTTGTTCAGTTTCAAGTTAAGTTGTAAGTTGAGTTTAAAAATAAAATTAGATTAACTATAATAAAAATATGAAAAGAAGTTTCTGCAACCACATGAAACTATTTTATTCGCAATTTTTTCTTGGTTAATTATTGTTACTCCATAGATTTTCCCAAGTGGCAGCAGTCGCTGTTGTACCTCAAGTAAGAAGCTAAAAACGAATTGCATGTTAAATGAGTGAGCCAAGTTTATTGAGGCGAGAATGAGGCAAGAGTTTGTTGACCTGCATGTAGTAACAGCGGTGGCAACAATAGCAATCTCGCTGGTCATTTAATGCTGTTGGCCTACTTAGTTGTTGGTAGTTACTTCCGGCCTTTAAGTTTTGTATGCCAACTGAACAAAACGCGTAAGGGGACGAAGAGTTCGCGGTCTGCCAGAAAGATTGCGGTGGAAACGTTTTCTGTCCACCACAGAAACACCATCAATCAAATGATGATTGAAGAATCCTCTCCCCTTCCTACACCATCTCATATATTCGGAAATAAAGCGAATGCATTCAAATCCATAGTTGAGATTCTGTAGAAGGATTTACGGCTACAGCTGAAGTTTTCATTGCTGTTGTTTTTTTTTCTTTTTTGCTTTTTTCTGATACTCGTATCCTGACAGAGGAGTCAGAAAATTCACTTCTTGAACAAAACACACCCTCGCCACTACCTCAACTTTACTTATCAGCAAACTGGTTCGATTATTGATTTTTCTTGCTCACAAAGAGGTTCCTGCTTTTTGCCATTGCTATCCAACCCCATCATCACCACCGGCGACTGAAGCCACCCATTCATAGTGTACCTCAGCTGAAGTTTGATTCATTCAATACATAAAAATTTTTTCACTTCACTTTGTGAGATTGAACAAATTTTCATTAGCAAAAATTTCCAATCTTCTCTTCTTTCCCAACACTCACTTTTACTGCATTTCTATCGTATCATAGTTGATGCACTCGATTTTATTAGTTCTCTGCATTTTACTTGTTCGCTAATTAGCTAAAATTTCATTTCAAAACCAGTTGAAAATTTTCACTGCACTTCTTCAGTTCCTTACTTGGCCAACAACACAAACACACCGTCCACTATACTTGACGTTTCAAGCGCAAATGTCAGTGCCAAGTCATTCCTACTGTTGACATTTCTCACTGCCGTCATCGTTTCTGTTTTTGTTGTGTGCACTACTTTAGCTGGCAACACGTTTTGTTGTTTTCTTCTTTATTTACAAATAGAAGATTATTCCAAGTAAACTGTCAAAAACAGCTGTGATTGCAATGAAAGTGGAAATCAACAGGTTTCCGTTTCTAGTAAAAGATTACGCTTGGAAAGGTTGCGGCAGCTGCCAATTGAGTACTGAGGTTTGTATCCCGGATGAAATTAAGTATGCGAATGATTAACACAGAGGGCAGCTGTTTCGCTTTTGGGTATTTTTATGGATTTTAAATTAAAATTTTTAATACAATTTAATTGTAGAAATCAAATAATTTAGAAAAAACATATATAGAAAGTATATATTGGTACAAAAACCAATGGAGTGCTGCGGTTTGTATCCCGGATGGACGTAAGTATGCGGATTAGTAAACATAGAGGGCAGGAGTATCGCTTGAATTTTCATGGATTTTATACAATTTTAGATTTAAAAATCAAAAAATTTATAAAAAATACATATATAGAAATTATATATTGTAATTATACATATACAAATACAAAAAAAGATTATAAAAAAACAATTATAAAATAAAAACAAAGTAAGTAAATTAAATAAATAAATAAACAAATAAAGCAGAGAAATTCTATTAAATCAATCATTTTTAAAGACGATAGCAAACAATCTTCGCTCAGCCAAAATTCAGCTGCCTGTTTTTTTAACCTTTTTTAAAACATAACAAAAAACTTAAAATAAATGATGATCACGCGTTGCCTCAACCACGAGATACTCGTACTCCGCGAAACAGAAGTTCGATTGAAGAAAAAACTGCCCCGATCCTAGCTAACAGGATCACAACACACGCGCGTGCAGCACTTCCGGTGCCTTGCAGCCTGCCGCCATGTGTTCCTCCTAAAGAGAAAAAATTATTGTTTATGAGCTCGATACGCATGCCTGCTGAAATCCCGCAGCAAATAAAGTCCGAACACCTGTGAGCAACGCAGCAGCAAGAGAAAAACAGCTTCGATCAGCGGCAAAACGTGCTGATGTCGACTGAAACGAGCATCATAAAATACCAGACGACAACAAGGATCAAGTTTGTGAGAAAGACAATAACAAGGACCGTGGAAAAAATTACCAACCACCTCGCAAGTAATGAAGCGGAAATTAATCAATTGTATGAAACAAAATAAGAAGATAAACAAAAACTCGCCGCAGAAGGGATCTGCAAGTATTTAAAACTGTTTTTCAGCACGTGTCCTGTCTTCAATAACTTTGATGTTGTTTCCTTTTTGCTGTCAAACAAAAGCTGCAAGGAACGCCAACTTTTAAGAGGGACAGAAAATAATATTCTCGAATTTATCACGAATAGTGTGAGGCAAAAACAGATAAAGAAAGAATAAAGAGGGAAAATACTTTTCAAATTCTCTGAGAGGAAAAATAAAGAAAAATATTTGAATTTTGTTGTTTCATTTAACTTTGATGGATTTTTAATTTTAAAACTCTTTAATACGTTTAATTTTTTTAGATAATTAGGAAATTTAGTAGAAATATTGAAGTTTATAGTAATAATTCTAAATATTTCAGCAATCCTTTTTAAATTCTCATTAAAGTGAATTTTCAAGAACTTAAATTTATTGAACTCAATTTTATATTTTTATAGAATTTCATTCAGTTCTTTCTTTCTATCAGCTGCAATTTTAATTATAATAAAACAGTAAATGACGCACTTAAATGGTGTTTTCACCCTTTTGAGTTTTCCTAACTTATTTTTTCCAAGAAATTAATTAATTCTGCACTAAAACTTCGACTGTAATGACACTTAAACACGTTTTGCTAAAGTTTACCTACTTCTTGTGTTGCTATTTATCAATAATTTTCACCCTAAAACTGCTTTTCCCCAAAAAGAACCCCAAATTCAGTTGTGCATCAAAAGCTGCTGCACCCTAATTTGCCAGGCGTGGCGCGCATTTAAGAGGATACGCGTGGAACATGCAATCATTATTGCGAATGCAACTTTCACCCTCTTTCAAAAAGTTACCCTCTTGATGACGAAGTGTTGTTACTTTTTTAGGGGGAAAACACACTTTAAGGAGTGGAATTCTTTGCATTTTGTAGACTTCGAAGAGAATAGATAATTTCTTAGTCTATTTAATTTCAATTGTAAAGTTAAAGAAATTTCCGTGGTTTTTTTTTAATAATTATATTTAAAATAATAAATTAATAATAAACTATCCCATTTTTACTTGAATTCTGCAAACACAAAAGAGGACACGCGGAATTCACAAGAATAAAATATAAAAAGACTTCTAGAAAATGTCAAATTTGGCAATCACGCTGTGAACGTGTCTGTCACCAAGAAAAGTATATTAAAAGAATGAATTAAAACAGCCAGACAAACATGAGCGAAATGTCTCAAACATTTACCTGTGTCCTTTAACTTCGTCCTTTAATTTCTGGCGATTCACGCTAAATGTGTGTGCGTTTTTCTGCGATATAATTTGGTGCAAAGTAATCGATTGCACTCTGTTACACTCATCATCGATCCATCGCGAAGAAATTTTAACGCATCATCTTGGAATGGAATAATTATCCTGAATTTCACGAAGAAGGATTTTCTTGCATGCATGCATGCTGGGATTCTTTTAAAGCTTGATTTGCTTTGAAGATTCCAATAATGTTCTTCTTATGAACTGCAAACAACACAAACATTTTAGAATCAAAGCAAAAGGATTTCTTATAAATAAAATTAAGAGAATCAAAAAAGTATAAACGGGAATCAAGGAATCTGAGGAATCGTAGGAAAAATTAGTAGAATTTTATCTTCTATTCGAAAAGTATAGAAGATAAAAGCAAGAACACAACTTTGTCGGTGTTTGAGGTGAAGCTCAGTAGCTTTCGCGGCTTACAAAGAAGTAATTTTTTGAAGGAATTCAAGGAATTCTTATTGAAATTCTTCAAGTTGTGTCAAATTGTGCTATTCAGACTTTTACTTAGACTTGGATTTCTTTCATTTTATTAACAGTGGAAACGGTATTAAATTTTCGGAAAGGAATTTTTTTAAAGAAAATCTTTTATTTAAATATTTTAGAAATAACTAAAGAAAAATTTAAGCTTGGCAACCCAGTTCTCGCCAGCGTGTAATTGAGGACATGTTGTTTTTATTGTAATTATGCATAATTTTCTCATGGAAGTTGAATTCTAAATTTGCTCGCCACTCTGGCTCAGCTCACCAGCGCCATCCCAGCCGAGAGCGACAACAATGAGTTCCTTCAATCCCTGCAGCGGCACACCTGCATTCAGCAACATCTCACGCACTTCCTGATATTCAGCTACTCCACGCAGCTTGTGTAGCAATTGGCGGAACTCAGATGACTGCAAGCGCTGCACGGATTCACTCAATTTTGAATCCTTTTCCATGAGATGCTGATACAAATCTTTCAATTGCTGACGCGGCAAAGTGGAGCGTATGTCCTGCAACAGGCCGCGTATGCCGGGACGTCCTTTAAATTCACCTGGTGTAGGTTGCACCTGTGAAGTTAGCATCACGAGAGGACGCACAAAGTTCCACACAGCTTGAGGATCCACCTGCAACATCTGGCAAGTGTAGTCGAGTAGGGCGCGGTATTGAGATGTTTGCCGAATGGCAGAGACGAGGCCGCGCACCGAATCCAACTGCCCGAGAGCCAGAAGAGTGCGCACTTGCGGATCGTTAGCGACGCTGTCAGCAATTAATTGTTGAATTTCAGCCAAAGGCAGCAAAGACTTGGCTTGGCGAATGAGATTTGTAAGTCCGCTTGAAGTGGAAGCGGCACATGTGTCTGTTTTTTAGATGAGGGGAGAGTTTTGAGGATATCATTAGGAATTTTTGACATTACTACAGTTGTTGTTGCCTACCTGCTTCCTGTTTATCATGTACCAGCAGACTTGTGAAGAGCGGCAGCTTAATCGGCACGTGTTGCACCGGCCTCACCTGCTGCGGCACGGGTTTCAATGGAACCTCGGGCAGCGATGAAGGGTCCTCGAGCTGATGCACATCAGCCAATCCTGCAGGTTGCTTACAAGTGTTGGAAACGCAAGGATTCATCACTCCAGCCACGTTTTCTGGTGCCGAATGAATTGAATCGGCCAGCGAGAGCAGCAGCAAGAATGCAATAAATTTCAACATTTTTTTTAATCACCTCCGCTGAAAGTGAAGACTGTGAAGAATCTGATTTTTCCCCCGATTTTATATGATTTCGAATGAGGTCAGCGTAGATAACAATTAATTTTTAGCTGTTGAAACATGAAAATAAAATTATCTTATCTTTTATTTGCTTACCTTAAATGTCAGCCCTGAAATCAATTCTTAGTTTCTGCAATATTTCTGAGATCATCAATAATGCATTTTGTCGGCGTGAAGTGCATTTTTTGCCAAGTTTAAATAGACGTATTTCAAAATTGAATATTTAAAATTTTTAAGTTCTTATTTCTGAATGACAATTTAAATTTATTCAAGCAACTTGTTGCATAAACGCTACCCAGGCTTTGCAACATGTTTACTATAAACTGCTGCCAACAGAAATGAAAGAATTTCGTTAATTTCCATCTAAGAAAGAATTAATCTTTACTCTCGCTTAAGAAAAACAATCTAAAGGTGAGTAACAGGTGTCTAAAGGTGAGTAAAACACTCAACCACGTAAATTAACCACACTCTTCCTCAACACTCTTCCTCTACACAACCAAGAGATCTGCAACATGTTTACATGAGTGTATACGGTTGTGGTAAACTTGTTGTTCAACTTGCTGCTTCAACCAACTCGAACTCTTTTCTCAGAGACTGCAGATAAATAACACTAAAGAAAATACAATAAGTAAGAAGGCGCATCCAAAAAATGTACTGTAGTTTATTGCATATTCTTTCCACCCACCCACTCACCGCAACTAAGAGCTCTGCAACATGTTTACATGAATGTGTACGGTTGTGGAAAACTTGTTGATCAACTGGCTGCTCCTCACGCCATCTGTGTTGCTTACGCGATGTAGGTGGGTGTTCGACGGTTTCTCTGTCTGAATGACTTTTGGTTTCTTTTTTAGTTCTTTTGGCCTTTTGATTTTATAGGTTCGTCGGTTTGTTTTTTCTCAACCACAGTCTGCTCTTTCGTGCGTCAGTACTTCGGCTGGATTCGTTATTTCCTCTTTGCGTTTAGTTACGCCATCGCATGGGCGCGAAAATAATTCAGTATTTTTTATTGCACCAAATCTTTCTTCTTATTTATTTGCTAGTTTCAAGTTCTGTCTAAATTCATTTTTTCCTCTTGTTTGTTTAAATGGTTGATTTTGTATTTTAGCGTTGGCATTGCATGTGGAAATCGGTTGCTCTACATTGCTGTGAGTGTGTGAGTGGGTGTAATATGTGTATGTGTGTGTGTTCATGTGCTTCTGTGCTAAATTTTTAATTTTCTTGATTTTTGCGGTTTTCCTAGTCTGGTTTTGACCCTGAAGAACTGGATTTTTTCCTCTTGAAAGCAATAAAAATACAAACAAATGCAGTATTTAAAATTTAAAATAAATTATTAAAAAAAATAAATAAAAAAATAAATAAATTAAATTAAATAAAAAAAATTTCTTTTAACTTCTCTTGAATATTCATATTTATTTAGATTTAATTTATAGATTTTTGTATTTACATGATATATTTTTAATTTTAACAATCGATTTTGTTAATTTGATAAGATTTTGTCAAATGATTAAAATTTTAATTGTAATTTCTTTTGATTATAATTAAAAAAGGTGAACAAAAAGCATATTTGAGTTGCTTACAAACTTTATTGTAAACAAAAGTTGGAAAATTTGGCAATTTTCATGGTTTGATTAGCTTACGCACTGAATTTGTTCTTTCTCGTCCCTCTTGATTAATTTGTTAGACAAACTTTTTTGTTTACTTGGCTGCTCATGTGGTGCTTTAAGTCACTCTCTCTCTCTCTATCTCTCTGTTGCTCCATGCATTCTTCCCCTCAGAATATTTCAAATATTTTTCATCGTATAGGTGGCTTTATTTCGTAATTCAAACAACTTTTCAAGTTGAAAATCTAACAAATTAAAAATGTCTGCCACTTTGTGCAATTTGGTGTGCAAAACTTTCTCTTTTAACGAAAATAAGTGGTAACGTTGACCCTCCACCCTCTGGCTTGTGTCAGCTAATTATTATATATCAACATATTTTTATATATTACCTTCCACCCGAAGAAAGAGGCAATAATCACTTTGGCTTCATTTTCATGTCATGCGGATTTCAATCAAACTCATTTCAATTATTAATACGTGCGAAATTATGTCCATCGTTTTATCTTGTTCCCTTATTTTGCCGCTATGACTCGCGAAATACTCCATAACTCATTGCAATGACAACGTTTCTCACTTCGGCATCATTTCGACGTCATTTCGGTGTGATTTCAGCATCATTTCAACCGCACTTTACTCTCCCGTCAGCAGATGCGGTAAAAAAAGCGACGACTGCACATGCGATGGATAAAAGTTGCCAGATTGCTAGATAATGCGACCATACCGCTTAATGCATGTGGTTGTGCTCGCGTGTAAATGTGCGTGTGCATTAGATGGTGTGTGTGTGTATGTTCTGTGGCCGCATGATTAGTGAGAACCACTAGAAAATTGAACCCATGAACAAATCGTGCCAGAAATTGACAATCAAATTAATTATATGTAATTTAAAAATTCTTTAAAGCAGAAAGAGAGCACAGCGAAGAGGCAAACAAAGACATTGGAATAAAGAAAGACTCGAAAAGAACACTAAAACGACCTCAAAATGAGAATGACCTCAAAAATATAACCACTTATTAACATGATTATATCTGTGACCCAGCTGTCATGTTACCAGATGTCAGAAGAAGTTGGCTTGGAATGACCAGACAATTAATTAAAAATAAATCCTTATGATGGACTTAAGAGCATTTTCTGGAAAACAGAACTTCCGTAAGGCAGAAATCAAACCATTGACGATAATTTGATTACATATATTGTCTGATAAAAATCTGATAAAAATCAGTTGGAAAAGGTCTGATGGTTTCAAAGTTCTTTGTGTGAATCAGATGTTATAATATTACATGTCAAAGTATGTTAACAAAAAAAAAAAGACAGAATTAGGACTCTAAAATTGATATGTTTTCCTTATTCTTTTTTCGCAATTTTCTCGCTGTCAATTCGTCCGACATCAAGACAAGTTATCATCAGCATTCGCATGCGGTAAACCAGAAAAAGAAAATTGAAAGAGAAAAAGCTTATGAATATTTATCACACAACAATTTATCATTCTTGGCATTTGATTGAGACCTTTCAGTTCATCTGTGAATCCGGATTCATATCTTGTCACTTTTCCCACACACGGCTGTCACACATTTGACATGCAAAACAGTCAAAACAAAAACAATGGCAACACTCGACGTTTGGCAGGCACCTCGAAACATAATTCCCATCGGTAATCAAGCTTTCACGTTCGTAGAGAGTGTAACATTATCCTACTTCTCTTCTTAAAATGGATTCACCAGTATTCACTTGTCAGTTAAGTGTTATGATTACGCTTTTGTTGTTGCATCATTCTGTCACCCATTCTGTTCTATTACTCCATATTTTGTATACTTTTCTCTTTCTCTCTCCGTCTATCCCCTCTCTTTCTCACTCACCCTATTCCTATCTCTGTCTCCCCCCCTCTCTCTTTCTCTTTATACTCTTAATTCCTTCCTTTTATCAATATATCAATGCTATAGTTCTTCTATATATATCTGCCATCTGTCATTCTAGCTTTTGGTCAGTATTCCATTATCTTTATTCTTCACCGACACTCTTCTCCACTGCCATAAACTTCTTTCTTTCATGAGGTTCCTTCCCTGAGCAATCAAATTCAATCCGATCTACTTGGCCAGAAGATATTGTTTTGTATGTCTTCCTCCTCTGTCATCTTTACCCTTTCACCCTTCTTCATCCGACTGTCATCCGACTGTCATCCCACCCCGTCTGTCACCAACTATTGCACTACGAACTCCATCATCATTCCGTGCCTGCTTGGCCTGCCTTTGCGGGCAGAGTTAAGCTCGCTCCGTATTTTAAAGATTCACAGTATTGTTATTTTAGCTGGGGAATCCATCTACAACTTTATATCTGCAACGAGCTGGCATCTGTCTATCTATTTGCATACCTCTGCCGTTTGTGTTTGCATGCCTGCACATCGTGTCTGTACGTTTGTATGTCCGCCGGTTTGTCTGTCTGTCTTTCTGTCGGTTTTCTGTTTGTTGTAAGTCTTCCTGACAAACGGGTGAGATTACAATGAGGTGATGAACAGCTTAATGCAGTTTCGGTCGATACGACAGAAGTTGTCAACAACACTGCTGGCAAAATTACTCGCATTTCTCCATCATTCATTTCGCGTATTACAGAACTTCTCATTTTATCTGGAATACTGAACATCTCAGCCTATCGTTGCTAATAATAGTGCGTTAATGATATTGACTTAGCTGATGCTCTTTATGTTGTCGATATTATTGATGACATACGGACTGTTTTAGTTGTTGATGGTATTAGTATTGTTGATTTTGATAATGACGTCAGGCAACATGATAATATCTTGGAGGAAGAAAACTAAGGTAAGGTAAGGTTGTTCTAGATATAAGGTATTTAATTAACGTAAGACTGTATATATGATTATGAGTCAGTTTTCACGGGAATTTTAATTTGATGGGGGATTTGTTTCTTATATATTTATTGCAAGGTTACTTACATTTTATTTGTATGGGAATTAATTATTCCAAAATTCTCAGCTGGTATTCGCTTGCTGTGAAAATAACTAAACAGTTTGAATCGTGCAATCTGTGAAATATAATAACAGCTCTACTTTGACCCGCTTTTTCAAGCTCAAATTGTGGCCAAATAGTTTCTAGCCACATATTGGATTCTTTTTTTTTTAGATATTATTACTTTGCAAGCTTAATTTTAACTGATATTTTACCACGTACTCTTTGTTGTTTGTATCTTTTACATGTGGTTTTTGTCGTGTCACATGATCACTTCATACACTTGATCTCGTATTGACATACTTTGTTAGTGGAGTCAACAATTTCCTTTAATTTGCGCTCTGTTGAAATTATTTTTCGTGCATTTATTTAATTGCAACCACCTTTTTTTTCTTTAATTGCATTTAGTAGATATTAAAACCGCCTGATGAAACGTTCTTTCAGCTTATTAAAGCAGCTTAATTCTTGGAAATCATTAAAAATATTCATTTACATGAATTTCTTGTGATCTTGATTCTGATTCTGGCTGGTGAGTTTCTTTTTGTGCGCTGCTTCTTCTTGTTCGCGTCATGGTCTGCTGGTTTGACACAACGCTGTTGTGATTCTTCATTTCAGACTTCCAGACATGAGATACAAACCATTTCCACAAAGAAAACTTAAATGCTTGTATCTCGTGCACGCCAAGGTGTGCTTCTTCTGAAGGCAACCACCCTTCATACCTTCCTACTCCCTTCTTTCACATCTTTTTTCATGTCTTCGTATGGTTTTCTTCATTTGTAGCCTGATACAAGAGTCCAAAAAACCGACTGTGCTGCGATGTCTTTCATGTCTAAATGCTGTTGTTGTTGTTATTGTCGCCGTCATCGTTGTTGTTGGTGCTGTGTTGTTCTTGTTTCCGTCGTTGTTCTCGTTGCAATTGTTACCTCCAGCGCCATCGTTTTAGCTATCATCATAATCATCCTCTTCATTTCCACCCACAACCAAACTCAGTCATCCATTAAATATTCGCTGACTGACGATAAAGGCGGTGACGTCCGTTGACCCCACGCTAAAACCGCTGATGTGATTCAATGTGCTCGTTTACAGCTAAAACTTTCGTGTCTTTTTGTTTTAGAAGCCAACTTTGATAACAAACTCTATTTCCATGCTCTCATTTAAAAATCCCCCTTTTTCCCCACACAATCGAATTCTCATGGGTAAAACTTCTAAAATCCCGCAAATATCGTTATCCCCTAAAACTTTTTGAATAGAATCGTCTTTTGTTCGTCTTTTATATCTGCTTTTCTTCCCCTCAATGACAGATTATCATTCAAATGTCTGTCTATCTTCTACTATTAAAGCAGCAACAAACTAACGAAAACAAAAACAAGACTGACGGTGTTTTGACTGATAATGTGGGACTTGGGGAAAAACAGGAGATTTTGAAGCAAACGAAGGCTGAAAGTTTTTCAATGATCGATGTTAGGAATTTGAAATTTCCTAAAACTAAAGAATAAAGAAGAACATGTAAGGAACATCAGTAGAGAGGATGTAATGAATGACTTTTCTCTGAAATCTACAAAAATCCCACTAGTAGTTTTGCCCCATAAAAATGGCAACCCAGGTCGGAGCTCATAGTGACCATCGTGCTTCGTCGTTCTTGTTCGCCCTCTTCTCCACTACGTGCGTCCGTAGCTGGTCACGCTTGAAGTACGTCGTTGTAACTGTCAGTCGGTCTGTCCTCCCGTCACTCTATCGGTTACAGCTTTCGAATTAAGTTTGCGAAACACTGCAGAAATCTGTCAGATTTGTGGGAAGATGCAGCGGTGCAGCGTAAATTTGTTTCAGTTGACATACAGTGATGCATTAACAAAAAACTTAGAGACACACTGAGAGATCACATTTTGTGTAAATTATTTGTCAAAATTAAAAATAAGCAAAGTATTAACAAAATCACTAAGAAATTGAATAATTTAACTTATAAATTTATGTGAATTTTTAAATAAAAGTTTTCAAATACGAACTTTTAAGCCAAGTAATCGTTTTCAGTATATTTTCACTTCTAGCGCGTACTCATGAATATCACTATTCAGCTCCGAACTCCACCAAGCGTAGCGCGTACTTGCGAATCTGAAATAATTACAATATTTCTTGGTTGTTTATGGGACTCATTTAAAGACTAGTTACGGTTCGTTGCATTTGCTTCTTGTGTCGGAAGATGTTTACATCTTCTTGCTGGAAAAAATCTAAAAAATAGAAGATGCGAACATCAACAATACATGGAAATGCTAATTAAAATCGTAGATATTCACAGGCCGTTTATATAATTTCATTGCTTTTTGTGTATAAATCTGAAGTGAAGCGAATGGAAGAGATACGGCGTTAATTTTATGTTTGAAAGAAAATATCAGAAAATTTGAATTTTAAGAATTTTCGAAGTCTTTAAAAATCTTTAAAAAGTCTTTGGAAATTCTTCAATCACTCGTTTCTCGATTGTATTTATACTTTCAGGATAACTTAAAAAATACTCAATTATGTATTTCTTACAAGTTCAAGTAAATTCTTGTAAAAATAAAGAAATGATCGTAAAAAGAAAGAAATCAGAAAATTTGAATTTTAAGAATTTTCGAAGTCTTTAAAAATCTTTAAAAAGTCTTTGGAAATTCTTCAATCACTCGTTTCTCCATTGTATTTATACATTCAGGATAACTTAAAAAATACAGAATTATGTATTTCTTACAAGTTCAAGTAAATTCTTGTAAAAAAATAAAGAAGTAATCGCAATTTAGCGATTAAAAATTGGCAAGAAATAAGTCTCTCGGAATATTTGAATGTAAGTCCTCTGAATCTAACAAAAATGTATTGAAATTAAAAAATGTATAGAGATCACATATTATCGATTAAAAGTTATTCTCACTAAACTTTGTAGTTTTGCAATAGAAATTTCAACATTATTTGGATGGCGTAGATTTCTCAAAAATTTATTATCATTATTTTCGAGAAATCCACTCATCTCATCTCTGTGAGAAAAATATCGCAATAATAGAAATCGTAACAAGTTTTGTTGCTTCGCGTCATTGTTAAAACTTAATGAGTGCAGTCAGATTTCACACGATTATCAACTCCGTTGTTGCCACAGTTTCACTTTTGCACTAATTAAGCAGGCAAGCAAGATTTTCCCGCGCTTACAATTAATTCTCACATAAATATGAACAAAAAACTCCTGACACAATTATACGCCAAAATTTTAATAACAAAAACTGAGGAATTGTCAAAATAATGTAAAATTTTTTGTAAAAACTGACAAATAAAAAGTCATCATTTTCACAGCATAAAAAAGTAAAAAATTCACAGAATAAATTACAACACACTGCAGTTTCATAAATCAAAAGTGGAGATGATGTTGCTTCACATAGAAACCTTAAAAAAAGTTACGCAAAATTATATTAAAATAGTATTTTCTCCCATGACTTTCTTTTGTTTTTTAACAATTTTATTATCTGTTTTTACTGCACTGAGTGAAAACCATGGCAGCGGATTTCAATTACCGGCATCTAGTTGTATTATTAAAATAAATAAATCAACATTACTTTCGCTGCTGGTGTTATTGTCGCAGTTGTTGCCGTTTTGATTGTCTACTTACTACGTACGCGTTTTTCATAGAAAGTAAAAACCTCATGAAAGAATATCTTGATTTCATGGCTGAACGAGAGACTTCTTCCGGTTCGACGAACGCCATGGAAAAAGCGATTCTGTATGTTTTTAACAATACAGTTGTTTGCGTCTGCGAATTCATATCTGTAGTTTTAAAGTCGGCGGAGATTTAATATTCGTAAATGTGTAAAACGCATTCAACAAGAAGGGGATACTGAGAGTAACAAAGTAGGTGGTATGAAGAGAAAGAGGGAACGCGGAAGGCGGTTTGGAGACTACATAACAAACCGCATCTAAACTGCATTTCAGGAAATATGGATTGCATCGTATTCGCATATAAGAACATTTTCTCATTGGATTTTTAATCAATATACTTCGTATTTTATTAATTTAATCTTTATCTATTTTTATGCAAATTGTGATTATTAATCATAATTTGAAAATTATGCATATTTTTCTTCGTATTTCGTTTTATATTCGTTCCTCTCGTCTTATTATCATCTAAATACGACCACCTAATTACCAACTATTCTAATTAAAAGCTTAATTACCACCTAATTAAAAGCTCAATTCTACCACAGTACCAACTCATTATTACTTAATTACCAGCCCACTACCACACCCCTCAATTAACACTTCATCACAGCTCATTACCGTCCCACAAATTACGACAACTCCTGATTACCTTACCATTACAACCTTATAAGCACCTGATTACTACCTAATTACCAAGTTATTACCAGTTAGTTTGCAACTCATTACCATCTAATTATTGCTTAATTACGACCACATCAACCTCACAATACCAACCACAGAGAATCTTGTCTTCATTTCATTACCGTTCACATTGCCATCCCAATGCCTCCTCATCGTCTTCTCATTACCTTTTTAATATTCTTTCATCTTCAGCTCATATCTATCTGAATACCATTACTTTTATCTTTCTCTCCCATTACCACCTCGTCTGCAAGAAATCATGATTTTCTCCTCATTCTTACTCTATTATCGTCATCTCGTAACCATCATATCATCGCATAAATCACCTCACCTCATCTTTATCTCATCTCCAACTAAATTCACCACACCTCCATCTCATCCCTATCCACCGTTTATAGTTTTGCGAAGATTCTTGAGAGTTGAACATCTCACAAAAGAATCTTTTTAGAATTTCTTCAATTTCTGTGTTATTAAACGCAGCTGTGGGATGAAAAATTCTTTCCCCCGAACTTGAACCAACAACTGCCCTCCCTTCCTCATTTTCGCCCCACCCGACGTCTCCCTCTTTCTCATCTCATTACCATTTCATGAACATCTTATCCTCGTCTTCCCCCATATCTCATCTTACACTTGGATACGAGTATGTCATCTCAATTCCATTTAACAAAAATAGCGATAATCTCACGTAATGTGACCTTGTCAGGTCTCATAGAGATGTAGAATGAGACGTTTCAACCTCTCTTTCCATCACACCACAAATCTATCATCATAACTTCATGTTATTAATCAACATTTAATTATATTTCTTCTTCGTCTTTTCTTTTCTCAGACATTTCCACTTGAAATACAACTTTTGTCTGCTGTAACGCAAAACTGACTGTTACGCCAACACGTACGTACAGATACGCTAAAACTGTTCTACAAACGGAAACCTTTACGCGGTGGATTCTAAGCACTTCCATGCCTACGGAATAAATTGCGTCGACATCCGTTCACGGCTGATGGTGGTTCTCATGTCCACACTGGATGAACTCCAGCAGTATCGGGTAAATCGAAATACTAGTGAGAGAAGCGGCGGAAATCGTTATTATGAATTGCGATGGTAGACGGGCATGTCGGGCAGCAAACTACGTGTATCTCGTAATGTCTTCCGTAACACAAACGAAGTTATGCCATGGAATTCTTTGAAAAGCTCTGAATTCTTACAAAAGTTGGTTGCGCGTACAGAAGTTAATGAGATTCGAGATTATTAATAATATTGGAGTTTTTTTTTTCCGAAATGACATCATTCGTTGTCGCGTTTTCAGCAACGATAATTTTAAATGGTTTATTCCAATTAAAATAAAATCATAATTTATGGAAAGTAAACTATTAACTATAAAAATTTTATTCTTTTTGTAATGTGCAATTTGTTTTTAATTTTGTAATTTTTAATTTATTCGGTTTTTTCTCTAATTGAAGTTATTAATACGTATTCAGCCTAACCTTGTAATTCTTTCGTAACTCAGTATTGTTCTTCTGCGTTTGTTGTTGTTTTTTAAAGCCTCTTCTTAACGTGTTTCTAGAACGAATGATGCAACCGCAATAATTCAAGTTTTTTATTTTGTGTGAATCTAATTTGAACTCATTTATAATAATTTTCTTCAATTCGTCTACTTATTTTTTCTGAAGGCGTGTTTGTTTCGCTGGTTTGTTTGTTTGACCGCATGTTTGTCTCGTAATCGTTTGCTTGTTTCTCTTTTGTTTGTTTGTTTATTCTTTGTTTGTCCATTCAATTGTTTGTTTCCATCATTGGCTTTTTTTAAAATTTTGGTAATTTTGAAATTTAAAGTTTTAAATTTTGGTTTTTTTAAATTTCGTTTTAAAAATAAATGGTGTTGATTAAAAAATGATGAATCATGAATTAAAAGCTGTACGAGAAATTATCATTGTGTGAAAACATTAAATTTGCTCAACGCTATCAGTATTTTTAACAGCTTCTTGAATTTCAAACATGCGATTCTCACTGATATTTAAATACTATTTTGTGTAAATATCCGGTTCTTCTCTTTTATTTGTTTAACTCATGTTGCAACTCAGTAGCAATCGTTTGTTTGCGCCACAGTGAACAGCGTCTGTCGCATTAACAGAAAGTCAATAAAACATGTTGACAGGATTTTTTCACAATAAATATTTGCTTCCTTCAAAGGCAACGAGGTGAAGAGGGTTTCTCAAACAACTACATGTCGCCAAACAACAAGATTATAAGCTTTTAAGCATCCAATATATAAGTTTAAAAGCCTTGCAAAGCAATAAAAACGATTGTTAAATAGGACCGCAAACCAGCGATTGAGAAACACTGAAGTACAGTCTCGACAGCGGATATCGTTACGTTCATTTGAGCAAAGTTAAGGAAGAAATAGCGCTTTCAAGGTACGAAATGGTTCTTTAATTGACTTCAATTTAATTTTTCTTATTAAATATCATTATGATGATATTAGGAAAGCTTTCTATTCTTAAAAATACAATGAATTTTTAGATTAAAAACAGTGAAAAACCCAAAAAAATGACTTCAATTCTATGAAAATTGCAAAAAAAAAAAAATATTGAAAAGTGCAGGCAGTAGTCGGGGGTTAAAATAAATAACCACTTCTCTGCATACAAAATCATTAAGTGTGAATTTGGATGCCAATTCAAGATATAAACTTCAAGTCGCTTACAACAATATTACTCAATATTACTAGTTGTTTATTCTTATACAATCTCGTGGGCAACATTCTGCAGATCTGAAAGGAATGTAAGCTTCATTGTCTCTTACCATAAAAATCTCGAATCCGGCCGTTTGTTTTTCATCAGCACCATCTAACTTTGGAATTCTCTACCGTATAAAACGTGAATCTAACGTATCGAACTTCAGATAGCTAATTTTAAGTTATTTCTCTTAAGACTCACCTATTTCTCTCTCTAACCTCACCGTTTCTTCACTATCCACCTCACACTCAACTGTTCATTTTTTCCCCTATGTGTTTTTGCCTTTAGTTTTCCTTAATTCAGTTGCTATATCATTAATTACATTAGTAATTCGTTTTTGCCATATCTAGAACCTAATTAATTATTTACTTAATCTATTTCTTGTTTTAATTCACTAAACTTTTTATTATAATAGTAACTTTGACTTTGTGGATTCAGTATTAAAATGTTTATTTGTACCTTTGTGGAGTAGTGATTTTTAATGGCCTTTAAGTTGTAATATCTTAATTTTATCTGCCTCGTTGCGTGTAAAAGAGATTTAACTCTTATGTACGATAACAACGAATAATAAATTTAATTGATTTCAATTCAATTGAAAGTTCAGAAATAAATTTAAAAGCACACAGAAACCAATTGAAAAAAACACAATAAAAACAAATGTGCAATGTCAACGATATCATGGAAAGCAAGTGATTGATTGCCATTCAGAATGAAAGCGAACAAATTGAGCAAGAGTAGCTCGTGAAAAATGATCGAAGCGGATTTAATGATAGCAAAACCAGATGCTGTAAACTGCGTGATAAGTGAAGCTGAAAGCCAACCAAAGAATTCAAACTAGAAAGCCTTGAGAATTCATAAACCAGAAAAAGAAAAACAAGAAGAAATAAAACATTATTTCTTTTAAGATGATAATCATTCAATAAAATGCCAAACTTCTCACCATCTCTTTTATTTTTCAGATAATTTATTTTAATCCCTACCCGGGAAGTGTGTGCAATTTTTCACATCAAACATTTCACATTTTCACTTCCAGCCATGAGAAGAAATCCATACTTTTTTCCCTTCACATACCAGCGAGTCAGTCAGTCACTCGGATTGGAATGGATTAAGCCATCAGCTACGAAGTTATGGTCGAGTGGCAACGCAGCTATTAAGTGTCAACTGTTGGTCGGTCGTTAAGGAAATCAATGGCAACCGGATCAAAATCAATGCGCACTCATTTATTCATGCATTCAATCTTTCATTGTCGGAATGTGCGTAAAAGACATCGAATTGCAAAGTAAGTATGCAATAAAAAAACCACAAAAAGGACTTCATAAGTGAACCGGTTACCCGGGAAGTCAATTAACTTCACAATTGTAAAAATCGGTGATCGTTTCTTACTTGTTTCTTTTAGATGATTGTTAACTATAGTACGAAATTTTTGCGAAGCCTTTGGGTTTGAAGAAAATTAATATTGGATGCATTTACGCGGCTCAGATATAAATTCCTTTAATTAAAGAAAATTTCTTCCCAAAAGCGCTACCTAAATTTGGTATCTTAGATCTTGATTTAGCTCATGATTTACTCTTATTAAAAAATGTTCTCTTCGTTAGAACTGTTTAATAAAAGAACCGATCACTTTCTTTTCGATGATTTTTAATTCTACAACAACATGTACACTTGAAACCTGATATTTTAAAGCAAAAACAACTAATGCAGCACTGAAACTTCACGTAATGTCGTCACCAACTCATGTATGAATTCCTCACAATCGCTCGAAGCCATTGAATGAGCGGGTACACTTGATCAATGACCGAGATCGCGTCAAAATAACAGCAGTCAGTCAACCATTCAATACGTTTCCACTTACTACGGAAAATCTACGGATTTTATAACGCAAACTGCCATCTCACCAAGCAACCAACTTGCTACGTAACCGCATAGTTGAACAATCTGTAAAAAACCAGCTGACGAAGCAATAAAGAAACAAGCTATCAACCAACCAACCGATCTGTCAACCAACCGATCATTGAACCCCTTTATCAGATGATTAACAAGTCAAACTTACCTACCAGCCAAAATCTATCTACCGAAAAACCGATTCATCAATCATCCAACCAATAAGTTTAACAAATCAATCGCTGAGCCAAGCAATTCAGTTTTCTAATCAACTACCAATACGACTGATCATTTGAACTACCATCCAGTCGATATACCAATCAACCAGCTGTTCAACCAACGACAATCGAAGGTCAACCGATGAATTAATCTATCTAACGTTTAGCCACATGTAAGACCAACCAACAAGTCAATGAATGGACCAAGCATGGAATCGGTAAACCGACCATTACGTTCTTTCCTCCGTTACCGACTCGTCTTGGAGCGCAATATTGTGGTAATTTGTTTTGCTGATCATCAAAAGAAAGCCGATGCTGTGGTTGCTGCTATTTTTATTGAAGTTCTGTCTACCAAAGCGTCAATAGGTTACTGCAGTCCAGCAGCTTTTATTTGAAAATTCCCAAGCTTAAGTTATTCTTTGAGTACACCTTTCCCTTTCGTATAAATAATTCAAAAGGTTTAGTTCAATGGGTTGCAAGGAAATTCCTGTGGTTATTCCTGTGGTCATTCCTGTGGTAAAGTGAAGTGAACTTCTGTAGAAATGAGAGAGAGAGATGAGAGAATAAGATAAAAAACTGAAATTTGTGTAGGAATTCTGAAACAAAGAGTTTATTCACTTGGAAATGAAGAAGTGAAGAGCTTCTTCTATCACAAAGTATCATATATTCATATATTACGTAATACCACTCCCACATTTTTAATACACTAATATGAAATTGGCATTTGATCGAAATTTATTTGATTTAAGATTACTTCTCTTCTCGATACTTAATCTCGATACTTAATCTCGCTTCTCAGTCTCGCTAACCAATTTCAATTTTTGCTTCAATCACAAATGATGTTCCTCGGTTTCGCATTTCGTTTTTAGTGAATATAATTTTTCCACATTCCCTTCGTCCTTTTATTTCCTCTTCTGTTTTTAACACTTTCTATACGAAACGTCTCGTCATCACAACATAAAATTCTACTCGTCATCACAACATAAAATTCTACTCGTCATCACAACATAAAATTAATTAATGATTATTGCGTCGGTGGAGTTGGCTTGTGCCACTTAGTGGCACATTTAAGTGGTCCCAAGGTGTCAAGCTTCATGTACACTTTAGCTCAACGGCGTGCGAAAAGAGGGGAACAAGGGGAAAGAATTACCGCTTACTGCAATCAATTTTGCTGAAATGTTTTTTGTTTGAAAGTAATCTTCTCGGGAAAAAAGGTCTTGCCTACGCTTCTGCTTTCTAACATCTTCTCTAACATACGCAAGCCAGAAAAAGAATCTCGCCATTACTGTTCACTCTTGTTAGAAGCGGAAAATTAACAAATTGTTCTATTATTCTTTTGTATCCACCCATTATACAGTATCAGCTGGTTACTTACGTGATTTACTCGCGCGATACGACAGTACACATCACGCCAGTATCTCATAAATCTCTATAAACACTCATATGTATTTTGAACTCTGGTCTGTTCTTTAGATTTATTATTAATAGTGTTAATTTGTTGTTGGATGGTGTAAATTTCGACAGATTATGAGGGGCAGAACTATTAATAATTTTAAATTGTACAGTAGAACTGCCCGGAAGCTGATTATGTTGATGATATATATAATATGATCTTCTTATTCATTAGAGAATTGATGTCAATTGAATGTGTATCAGTTTTAAGAAAGTTTCATTTTTAATTGTAATTAAATGAATACCTACAATTGACATCTTTCATCATCGTTTTAAAAACGATTTCAGCACTTTATAAATTTTTCTACCCTGATGTATTGATTGAATTTTCTACAATGATATAAGTTCACGTATATAAACTTTTCTTTCCTTTAAAAAAAACACAGAAACCTTTTTAAAAACAAGATCGATTAAAGAGCAATTGATTGCCTTTTTAATGAAACTGGAAAATGCGGTAAGAGTAATTCTGCCATCAATTTATTGAAAGAATTCAAGTCCTTCCTTTAAAAATACGACTTCAATTCATGCGCTTCCTCTGGAAATTCAAAGCCCGTTCAGTCTACAGTAACAATTTTGCGCCTTCAGTATCTGAAAAAATCCAAGAATTCCTTTTCTGCTGCAGAAAAAAGGAACTATTTTAAAATGTCCGGCCTCTTTTGAACGTTTTTTCTTTTATTTTGATGGTATTTCTGTTATTTATCTTTTGTTCAACATTTATTACGTGTTAATGCTTCGATAAATACGATCATCATGCAATCAAACTTTCAAGAAAGAAAATTCTTATTGATCGTTCAAAGCGGTGAGCAATTTTTCGACTTCGTTGTGGACTGCTAAAGCGATAATTTCAGATCTTTCAGAATGTTTAAGCAACAACTTTTGCATTCTTTTTAAGTAGCGACGGATGTGATTGTTCCACGATCAAAGTCAAGATCAGGCGCAATACGGAACTCTTAAATTCTCATTTCTCATATTATGATTCTCCTCTCTTTTCTGAGTAATTTGTTAGTGTTGAGGAAACTAAAAGCTTAAAACTAAAAACTGATTTTAATAACTACCAAAAATTCCATAAAACTGTGAAAACACCCTATTAAAAATTCACCATAAGCGTGTCATAATGCTTCTGCCCACCACAGTGGGATTTCGAAGACTTCTCGTGGGAGTCTGTTTTGTTTTTAAAGCTTATTAGAGTGAGACGCAACTAAGATAAAATATTGAACAAATACTAAACCGAGCTCAAATCAATTGAGACCAATAAACGTAGTGAGTTTCGTAGTAATCCACAACTTTTGCGTGGTCAGTAAGGTTGACAGAGGCGCAGTTTAGAAAATATTTGGATGTGACAATTTTCTAGAAAATTTGTCGAACAAATTTGAAAATTTCCGGTTTAATAAAGAATAGAGATATTGAAGGTAGCACTGATTTTACATATCACCGATATCGGTCTGACTGTAAATCAAAATTGACGAGAAATGATTGACGGGAAATTCGTTCCAAAACATGATAACTTAATCCCAAAACTCAACGGAATTTAACAATTTGTCGAAGTTTTGAAACAAATTTTAGATTTTCATTTTTTAGTATTTTAAAAACATTGGAATTTGAGAAATATCGAGTTACTTTCGAATTTTGCTTGAGTTTCAAAGTTCGATATGGTTCGATTGCTCTAAATTAAATTAAGAGCCATAATTCCCCCTTTGTCCCCCTTTTTGTAACGCTCCACACTATAATAATGACTTTAATATGTGGTTTGGCTTTTTCTCTTTCCACTTTTTACACCATGCAACATAATATCAAAAATTGTTATAGTTACGCCTGCGCAGCTGCGCTTAATTGAAAAGACCTTCCTTTACTGCGTCTTCTTCTTCTTGTTCCTCTTCTTCTTCTCCTCCTTCTTCTTCTTTTCGTTTGCCTATAGTTGGGTCAACAACTTGTTGGCTGTTAAATTGAATGCGTGGGGACGTCGATGACGATTGAGAACGGATGCGTGGACCGCGGGTGTTTAATTAGTATCGCGGTGGCTGAGTTTAGTTTTTATATTAGTGAATTCCATTTAAAACTTAATTTTAAGTGTACCATTTCTAGAGGCTTTGAAGATTAAGCATCTATTTTTTGGCCCACTTGTTCTAAAATACTTTCTGATATATTTTTCTTTAAATCAGAAAAAGTTTCAATTAAAAATTTATACAATACTATAGTTCGTATTATTTAATATTCTGTTTCATAAAATAGGCGAAATAAAGGTTTGAAATAAATTTATTTAAAAGTTTTAATGCAAAATTATGAGATAATTTTAAGAATGTCTCATAAATTTAAATAAAAGAAAAACTTAGTTAGGAATAAATTTTGAAAATACTAAATTTTCAAAATACGTCAAGTGAAAATAAAGCAAAATTAAGTGAATTTTGTAAGAATTTAAAGGTCTTTAAAAATGTTTCACCAATCTCACTTAACTCTTTTTGAGTTGAAAGCCTTTGAATACTAAACGTTTAACTAATGTTTCTGTCATGAATATTAACGCGTTTTCTTAGCCAACATTTTATAAAATAATAAATCATTTAGGAAAAACGTAATAAAGTTGAAGTTTCTGTTCTGTTCCTCGTTTTTTCCCTTTCAACTTTAAGAATCTCTATTTTAAGTAAGTTTGAGAGAGTGATAAGAATTACGAGAGAGAGAATAATAAGATTAAAAAGAGTTTTTCTTCAATGCCGCCGCTGCCTTGTATTGACTTCTTTTCCGACAATAAACTTTTTTTTCAATCCTTTTTTGTATTCTAGTTTTCTTCTTTAACGTCTTCTTGTATTTTTCTCTTTGAATATCATCATTTCAGTGCGGCTGCGCACCGCTTTAGGCCATTAAAATATCATAATTTGAGCCGCGGCATGCAAACAACCAACCAAGCTAACCAACTAAACCCCTTGTTGTTGTTGTTGTTGTTGTTTTCTTTCTTCTCTTCTCTTCTCTATGAACACTAGAATACTAAATGAAGTAGCCGTTCGAGTTATCAGATGTGAGTCCTTCTCGTATTCGCTGCACTTAAAATTTATTTACATTCTTAAGTTGACAAGTCAATTCATTAATTGAGCTCTCATCTGCGTGCTTCGTTGTTTAATGAATTGTTGCTGGTTTGTCTGTGTTTTTCATTTAATAAGCCAACTCTTCTTAATGGTTCCGATAGATACTTTAAATTCTTTGATGCAGTAAAGCGCGGTTATGGAAATCGAAATGAGTTGAACGTGTACGGAATGCACGCGAAATTATGAGTCCGAAAAGATTTTTAAATCACTTTTGAATGTTGCTGCGGTGAACTCAACTATTATAATTAAATTTCCTAGACACAAATTTCGAATACCTTCTCTAAAATATGAGAGGTCAATCAACAAACCAATTTTATCAATATTTTCGTCAGCTGTGCAAACTAACATGACAGCTGTTCACCCCCTCCAGCTCTACACCGCCCGCAGAGTTTGAGAGCCTTGGCTGCATTCATTTGAAAGCACTTAAAGTGACAAATAGCCACGCTATTGAGAACTAAAACGAAAACATTTTAGTAGGCCGAACACCAAGAAAGAGGCGACATTCATCCATTCAGTCATTCATGAAAAGAATGCCTTCATTCTTTGATTCGAACGGCTGAGATGAAGGAAGTCAGAGAATGTGTGTGTGTGCGGCTACTACTCACTCTGTCTCTCACCCAACTGTCACTCGCTTCGTTCACTCTGTCACTCTTTCCGTCTCTCTCTCTCAACAGGTGTCAGCAATGCAATGAGCGTTTCCTTACTCTACCGTCTCACCTTAGAATTCGTCACGATTTTTGTTTGAAAGTGTGAACATCCTGTCGCTTTTTTGAATTTCATGCTGTGCGGAAAATCCTTTTTTTATAATTTCCGCTCTTATCTCTCCAAACTCTAACATAATAGCAAATCTCTCTACCATGAGAGTTTACACTCAATGAGTGTCACGCAAATTCTTTTTTTTTTTCATTCATTAAAAATTTCTTGTGATTGTGAATTTCGGGTAATTTATATTTTTTTGAAATTTATTTTTTTTTATTTTTTTTTTAATTTTTTTTTTATTTTTTAGTATTTTCTGAAATTCTCTGTAAAATGTCTGATTTTCATTTTTGAATTCCATTGAATTTTCAATCTTTAAGATCAAATTTCTAAAGTTCTCCCTTTCTTTCAATTTGATAATATAAAATAGGATTTTATATTATTTTATTTTATGCGTCTCAGAGAATTTCTAGTTCAACGCTTTTGCTCTACTTACAATTCTCCCAAAAGAGTCAATAATTAAATAGTGCTGAAATGTTGCTTTCACAAGAAGCATGCGAGGTCTCCGCTACACTGCGTAGATGGTGCCTCCACAAGAAGCGTGGTATACGCTATTGAGTGCTGAAATGGTACTTCTATAGAAATGGTGCTTCCATATAAAATAGCAGAGATGCAAACGCGGAAATGGTGGTTCCGCATTTAGCGCTGAAATATTGCTATTTGTAAATACTTCACGCAGATTAGACAGACAATAGCGCGAGGTGATGTAATGAGAATGATATAGTTACACTCGGAATAAGTATGTCTATTGCTGAAATGGTACTTTCCTGTGACGTAACTGGGACGGTACACCACGGAAATGATGCTTTCATGAGAAGCGTGGTACTCGTTTATGCTATTGAGTGATGAAATGTTGCATTTATAACAAGAACGTGAGATGCTGTACTGGAGTAATTCTACCCAGAATATAAAATGAAGTCCTGGTGAAATAGTGCATTCATAGGAAGCAATCGATGTGTTAAACTCCGAATATAACCGTGAGCACAATTTGTTCTCTGAAGACTTCTTCTTCTGTCCGCTGAAAATGCAATCATGACAAATTTTTATTGATCTCAAAGACAACCCGCAGCGTTTAAATGACTAATTTTTTTGCTCTCAGATTCTCAATACATTGAAAATGAACAAATTGCAACTGAAATTTTTTTTCTTCCTTCAAAACAATTAAATGCGAATTTCATGAACAAGACTGAATGTTGACTTTTGTTGTTGCTTCGCTATTTTATGTTGTTTCTCTTGTTGTGTCGTTGTGTCACGGTCTTGTCTTGTTTTTTGTGCTGCTGCTGGAAGTTGTTACTCCAGATTCTAGAGGAAACTTCATGAATACCTTTGATATGGTCAGCGGAAGCCAACAATACACCGGATATCGATTGCATTTCGAACAAAAGTGTAAGAGGATCAAAGTACTGAGAAGTGAGAGGTGGGGAGGTACTTTTATTACCGGGTATTTGAGTGGTTGCACTTGGGAATAAAATGCGGACACACTTGTTTGGCGAGAATTCAAGAGAAAGAGAGCCAGAGAGGGAAAGAGAGAGAGAGAGAGAGCCAGAGAGAGAGAGAGAGAGAGAGAGAAGTCGATCTAAGGCAGGCAATTAGAAGGTTTCTTCACTGGTTCACATGGTTCTTCGTCAGCTCTTTGTTGTAGTTGCTCTTGTTGTTGGATCCGAACTGACTCCTCGTTGTTGCCTCCATTAAATTATATATAATTATAAGAGCTATTTTTCCCAACTTAATATAATTCCTAACTCTTGAAAGATATTGTTAATTTATGCTAAAATTATGAAATCACTTTTTACACTCATATATTGGAGGCAATCGTACAAAAATCGATTGTAAGAATTTCGAATCAATTTACTAATACAAACTAAATTGTAAACAATTTCTTCAATTTAAAATAATTGAACAAATCGAAACTTTATCAATTACTTTGTCAATATTAACGGCAGCAACGAAGTCTACAGAGCTGACAATTTGTCAATAACTGGTGTGCTGGCAGACGCCACAGAGATTTTCAATGCACACACGAAACCACACACACACACACACACACACACACACACACACACACGTATATACCCATTCACACACTAATGCATATCCGAATCGTTTATAAATGATTAGCTTGTCGCAGTTCGATAACCAGCAACAAACAAATGAAATTTCGTTGATTCAGCAAAAAGTCAGCTCAGCTCGTCCAGCTTGTTATTGTTGTTGTTATATTGTTGTTGCTTTATTTGAAGTTTCTGTTTGCTGTTGAACTTTTGACGTTGTAAGCAATAAATTTGTAGTTATGCTCAATAAAGGTTTGGCGGGAAAGATATTATTTAATGAATCGGTTTTAAATGCATTTTTATTGATGATTTAAAAGTAGTTTAATTTTTATAAATGCATTTAATGCCTTTATCTCCCAACCAGATGGATTGGCGGAAAGATAGAGGGGCAGACAGCAGAGTTGTAAATTTCGAGCACAAGTAGAAATACAACTTCGAATACAATACAGCAACAAATAAAATTACAAAGTATTTATAAATTAGACTTCAAAATACTTCAAAATACATACTACAAATACCTTTAAATACTGCAAATTCTCTCAATACTGCAATTTCTTCAAACACTTTACATTCAAATAGTAATTGTAGATAAATCCCAGTACTAATAATATTTTCACATACTACAAATACTTTCAATTACTGTAACAACTTTCAAGTACGCCAATTATTTTCTTGTTTTTGACATATCTTCGGTTATTTCAAATATATTAACTAACTTAAAATACTATAAAAATCTTTAGGTAATGCGAGTACTTAAAATTGCAAATACAATAGTCTCAGATACTGTATATATCACGAAATACTATAAACGCCTTCAAATATTGTAAGCGTCCTAAATTAATCTAATTACTTTCAAATATTGTAAAATAATCAAATATTTCAAGTATCTTCAAGTAACTACATTTTATTTAAAAGTATTTTAATTACTAGTATCGAAGTATCTTCATGCAAGTACTTTTTATTTAGAAGTACCATCAAATAGTATTTAAAAATTTATTTATTAAAATTTATTTAAAATAGTTTATAAAATTAGAAGGTATTTGTAGTATTTGCAAGTACATAATATTTGAAAGTGGATAGTGGATTGTATTTGGCATTTAGAGTCACGGCTGTAAAGTTTGGAATACTTGTACGTTTTAATTAGGATTACTAAGTACTTGTTAAGCGATCATGATGATTATTACAATTACTTTATGATTAACTTGTGGCTGCCTTATGATTACAAACGCAAAAATTAATATGATTACTTTGGTCTTGCTTATTGCATTGTTATTGAAATGTAATTAAAAAGTATTTTCTTTAATTATACTATTATAATTATAATATTTTTGTAGTTCTTCATTAAGCTGCCAATTTTTATACAAACTAGTGAAGTCAAAGAAAAAGTGCAAACTTCATTATTTTAGATTTATTTAATTATTTATTGTAATATTAAAACTCAAAAACAGGATAAACGTTTGTTTTTATAAAATCCGATATTTCCGTTTCCATGAGTGTCTCGAAATTTTTAGCTCAAATTCTTATATCTGTGATATGTTATCTTCAAATTGTTATTTATTTCTGCATTTACTGATTGCCAAATTTTATAAATAAATCAACTGTTGAGGACTGCAAAAGCTGCTCCGCTTCTACTGCTTTTATTTGCTTACTTTGAAAGACGAGATTACAAAATCAGCTACTGTTCGCTACCAAAATGCGATGATGTATCGAGTGGCATTCAATTTCGGGGAAATGAAAATTAAACAAGTTTCGGATTTTTGTTTTTTCCTCCGAAATTGAGTTGTAAATATTTTGTTAGCTTGAAGTTGCAGATTGGGAATTTCTAGACTTGAAATTTCAACAGCGATAAATTTTAAATGACAAATTTGTCGCTGTTGAATTTTGTTTACATCTTTATCATCTTTTAATGAATAAAATAAACGAAATTTTGTTCAACAGGCTAAAACTGGCAGTTGTTGATGCCTTCCATCGCGTTTATAAAAACGAATGCTGAAACTTCGAATTTTATTTTAGTTCTACTTGAATAAACTACATGCAACAATTCTGCATCTCGGTCTGCATAAATAATTTATTAATTTTAGCTAATGATTAATTAATTGAGCTCTCCGTAATCTACTTAAATTAGAATTAAAATTGTTTCAGATTAATAATTTGAATGCATCTACTTGAGTGTCGAATTGGAATTTCAAGCAATGGATTCAAAAAAGGGGGGGTAGAAGGGGCTGCGAAGGGGGAGTAGAAGGGGGGCGAAGGGAGCGCGCATTCATTTAATAAAAACGAAACGTTGACTGTACCAGCAGCGATGCATAAATAATCCACAAGCGATCACAAAAAATGTTGGGGAATCATGAAAAAATGAAAAGTAGTTCATTTCAGACGAAAAAACCACTTTAACAGCAGTCAATTAATCTTTTGAGCAATTAATGACGCCCCCTTTTATTTGTTTTGAACTTTTTATCTTAATGAAAGACTTCATTTTGTGTAATCGAAGCGTTTTCGTATAAATATAAAATGCCAACTTTATGTAGAAATCAACAGAAACATCGATAACAAAAATTATAAAAACTTACACGAATATTTCATTTACATAATTAATACAAAAATAAAAATACCGAATTCTCGCAATGAGTTTGTTGAGCAAATTGTCACAAAACTGCTGCCACAACTTGTAGCACGTGTCAGCATTTTCGAAAAAATACACTGGCAACACCATCGCTTAAAAATTGCTGGAAAACTTTCTGCATCTACTTGAACATGTTTTCTAATTTAATTAATTCATTTCAATTTATTGAGGGAGCTCAGCATGCTAACAACAACCTGCAGCGTTGCCACATATCGTTGCCGCAGAGGTTTTGACAGAATTATAGCGTTGCAAAAACAGCGTTAAGAACAGAAAAAAATGGCACCTGGCAACTGTTGCGGGTTCATTCCAGCAGAACAGAATTTCACGCTGAGCGGCTGGCTAAACACGACAGCGTTTAGTGTCGCCGTTAATTAAACGCGGCTACCAATCTGAACTCCTCGTATCTGTTGGCCGAAATGAAAGGCGCGCGGACTTCGTAATTCCGCGAAAACGCTCGAGATCTAATTTCGTAAATTTCAACAAATTAATAAAGACGAGCCTGGAAGTGGAGAACTGAAAGATTCTGTGAAAAGCTGCGGCTATTCAAAGAGCTTCTGACAAGAAATACGGTTGAGTGATAAAGAAATGCGATGCATGAAGAGTTTCAGCAACGAAATTCGAAGAGAAGAACATAAAATCACTCATGCTGTGAATTAAAACTCGCTGAATTTGTTGAAAGATCAGCAGACAGACAGAGGGATTCGCCAACAGTGAGCTATAAATTATAATGAGGTGTTGAAAACGCGAAGGAAGGCAGCACGGGGAGGGGGGAGTGGAGTAGGAAGAAGTGGGGAAGTTGGTGAGAAGGTTGGTGAGAAGTTTGGTGGTCAAATATAAAGCGCGAAGTCGTGAAATTCCTCAATACAAATTCAATTAAATTGCTGACCATTAATTTCCAAAACTTTCTTTTTTGCACATTTCCTGAAATTTTTGTTTTCCTCCTTCACTGCAACCTTAAAATCTCATCTTTTCTTTAAATCTCTCATTTACTAACAATTTCAATTCGCCGAAATCATCATTGAAAGCTTTTCACTTTGCGGTCGAAATGCCATTGCAACAACAGCAACCGCAGTTGACGCCTGATGAAGCCAGCAACTGAATTTCATGCCGCTTAAATGGAATAACAAATATTCCCATTATTTGTATCTAACAGATACGCTCAATTGATTGACCGTTGAATACAGTAATCGTCAGTTGGTAAATGTTTGTGGTTTCTATAATTTGCGGCTGATGAGACATGAAAAGCGGGCTGATGAGACATGAAAAGCGGGGAGAGAAGAAAGTTTGGGCGGTTGGGAGAGAGCAACCGTGTTGAAAGTTCAATCCACTGTGAAATTTCATAATCATGTAGATTTTAAACGAATTTAATGGGAAAAACGGATTGAAATTCAAACTGAAATTGATCAGAACATTGAAATTTGAGTTTAGAAAAATTTTCTCACTCAACACTATTTTCAAAAATTTCAAGGAATATTTCAAATATTTTCATATGAAGGAATATTTTCAAAAATTTCAAGGAAATAATAAATTTTCGCTGAACTCTTTAATGGATTTCGTAGCTGAACTATTGATATTATTTCGAAATATTTCTACCAATCTCCTTCCATAAGTCTTCAAAAATCATACGAATCGCAGTAAATGCTGAAGTGCGAGTATCTAGATACACGAAACTCCACACCAAAAGGAATAAATAAACATAAAAATTAGTATTTAAATAAGGAAAACATGTTGAAGGTACATTTAATGGTTTTTGGCGCATAAGAAGGTCTGCGTTAAATTATCGCCACCGTAGACCGTAATAAAAAACATGATGAATCCCGCTGGAGGGGCATCCTGAAATGCGCCCGAAATAATCTACTCGAAACAGAACGGCCGACAATAAAAGCAAACTGCGGCCGCCGCCACCGCTAAAAGGAAGGCGTTCGTGAGGGATAACGAGCGACTATCCCTCTCCATCTCTCTCTCCCTCTCGCTCTCTCTCACTCTCTCCCTCTCTCTCTCTCTCTACTCTCTACCTGTCGCTCCAAACACGTGGGCCGCTGAGCAAACACAGCGGACAGAGCGAACACTGACACTCCGCTTGCAACAACGCGGAGGCAGACGTCAGCCTTCAAACCCTTGAGACGTCTTAGAAAATGTTGCGTGTTCGTGCGTCGAAAGGCGAGTTTCTCGTCAAGGTAACGACGTGCGGCGTGACGGAGTGTCAATGCGTCAGACGTCGTCGGGTCGTATGTTGCGACCCGACGACCAAGAGCTGTCATAAATTTCAGTCAAGAGAAAATGAGAAGAGAAAAGGCAAATTTTCACAATTTTCAATTTTTTTTTTTGCTTTCAGTTTACTTTGTAAACAAACCAATTTAATTGAGACCAGAATAGGATTTCCGCTCAAACCAAAATAGATTCCTCTCTCCAGCATGAATATTATAATTCATTCGAAAGCATGATTTCGGCGACGGCGGTGTTGCAACGGATGGCGTCACCGATTTCGACGCAAGGGTTGCCGAATGCCGAATTCCTACACCGCGATGTAGACCCGCTACTCGTTTCAATGACAGTAGCTGTCATCGCATCGTCGGCGTGTCATTAAAAATGGCTCACTTCTCGAGCCCGCAAATGGTGGCCGTAAATAAACACGTTCGGCGTCTCAGCTTAATTTGAGAGCTCGACGCTCGACGCTCGACGCTCGACGCTCGACGCTCGACGCTCGTCGCTCGACGCTCGACGCTCGTCGTTCGACGGACGCGGACGTCCTTAATTACCGTCCATCGACGGCCCAGTGGATTCTCAGTCTCAGTCTCAGGTTACAGAAGAAAATTCTTTTTCTTTTTCCAATATTTCCACGAAATTTATAAATTTACGAAAGAGTTGAAATTTAATCAGTTTTGAGTTTTCAAAGTTTTACTGTATGAAAACTAATAATTTGAAAACTAATAATTTGAAAACTAATCATTTGAAAACTAATAATTTGAAAACTAATAATGCAACAATTTAAAGAGAAAACGCTGACATAAAGTAGAGAAACTTCCCAGAAGAGAGTCTTAATTTCTCGCACAACCGATGAAATACAATTTCTGTGTTACTTAATTTTAATTTCGTTTATTTCGCCTACTGTTGCTCTGTTTTTTTTTTTTGTCGCTTTTATTCCGTGCTTTCCATGCTTGCGTAATGTTGTTGTTTTGTTGCTTTTAAGTGGGATTCAACTCGCCGCTGAAATTTATGTCGCACAACATGACAAAAAACGACACAACGACTTGTCAGTCTCTTCGTAATTAAAGAGTTAAATAAATTCGGAAATAAAGAGTGAATTTTTGTTCTTTTATGGTTGTTTTAATTCTGTTGTTGCTGGTTTTCTTGTTGTTGTTCTTGTCAGCCGTACGATTTTAAGCAGCTCAAATTAAAGCGAAGACAATTAATAAACTTCAATGACTTTCTGACATCTAACAACAGAAACCATTTCGGTGTCTCTGTTGTGATCGCAATTATTTGAATTTTTAAAATTAACGCGTAGTTGAAGCTGCATCTGGATACAGAAATTTGTGAGATAAACAGATGCGAGTGAAATTCTTATCTTTGCATTACTTGCAAATATCTAATTTCAATTTCAAATACCAAGTGTTATTTTTTTCCCTCTTGTAGTGTACGTTTTTTCTGGTTTTCTCTCTCAAATTATGCGCGTTTTAGCCGGGACTCCAGAATGGTGGCTCCGCCGCCTTCTTCTTGCAATCTTCTCAAGTGTAGCAGAAAAAAAACTAACTGGCGCTGAATAATCATTGCTTCCCCTCTGCCTCGCCCACGCCCTCCCCCAGACACCTCACGCTCACTCATGTGCTGCTCATGTGCTCCAGATACTTGCGAGCGTTTAAAAGATGCTGGCGAATATTTGTATCTGAAATCTCTTGTACGTGCTTGGCGAGCAGAGAAATTGATATATAGTAGCGGCATCATCAACAACAACAGTAACAACAACAACAGTAACACCAAAACAACTACAACAACAGTAACCAACACCAACAAACTGCAGCTTGTATGGAAAATTCTATCGAGTGAATGCACTTGTACGCGATCCACCATTATTAAATAATATTGAATTACCGTAACTTCGCCGCTTGTGTAAATATCTGGGCGCCGTCGGCGGCTGCATCTGCTGGATACGTGGAACAGCGAGGAGGAGAAACGACTCGTGCTCGCCGCATCTCGCGCCAAAAACATCTTCTGTTGCCGGCCGGCACTTTGAAGCTTTCCATTCCTCGCTCTCATTCTTTTTGCTTCCTCAGCAGCAAGCGGTAGTTTTTTCTGCTCTGTTTTTCTTTGTCCACCAGCCGGCCTTCCAGCCAGCCTTCCATCCAGCCATCCAGCCAGCCATCCAGCCATCCAGCCATCCAGCCATCCATCCAGCCATCCAGCCATCCATCCAGCCATCCAGCCATCCATCCATCCATCCAGCCATCCAGCCATCCATCCAGCCATCCATCCAGCCATCCAGCCATCCAGCCATCCAGCCATCCATCCAGCCATCCATCCAGCCATCCAGCCATCCAGCCATCCAGCCATCTAGCCATCTAGCCATCCATCCAGCCATCCATCCAGCCATCCAGCCATTAAGCCATCCATCCAGCCATCCAGCCATCCATCCATCCATCCAGCCATCCAGCCATCCATCCAGCCATCCATCCAGCCATCCAGCCATCCAGCCATCCAGCCATCCAGCCATCCATCCAGCCATCCATCCAGCCATCCAGCCATCCAGCCATCCAGCCATCCAGCCATCTAGCCATCCAGCCATCCATCCAGCCATCCAGCCATCCAGCCATCCAGCCATCCATCCAGCCATCCATCCAGCCATCCAGCCATCCAGCCATCCAGCCATCCAGCCATCTAGCCATCCAGCCATCCATCCAGCCATCCGTCCGTCCGTTCGTCTATCCGCCCGCAGGCTTACATAATCGCTGAGTTCGAGTGCACGAGGTGCGCCAGCGCAGCGCGCCAAGTGGAAAATCCACTTGAGTTCAAGTGAACGAACCACCGCTGAAAAATGCATCGAGTGGATCGCATCCGGGCGCATTCCGTCCAGCCGGCAGACGGCTAGAAAGATGAGACCGCGCGAGGACAGACATGTGAACAATGCGGCCGGGTTACTCTATGAATTGCTTTTTGCTTTTTTCGAAACACGTTGCATTGCATTTCCAGTTCGTGGTGGCGGGGATGCGGAGGAGTGGAAGGGATGAATGACGAGTGGAAGGGATTCCAGTAAAATTGTATTTAAACGCAATTTTTTGAATTTACCTAAACTGCAAAGAACGATATTTTTGCAAGAAATCGAAATATTCTTTAACTTTTAGGTTGAAAAAATGTTTTATCGAACTTTCGATCGATTTTAAAGATTTATCGATTTTTAAAAACATCGGCATACTAATTTCAAAATATTTTATACAGTTTTTCGTTGCTCTGATAATCGAGACTGAAACGAGAACCGAGATCATGGAAGTCATTTTCAGTCGAGACGCCAAAATCTGAAATTCCTTCTTCTGGCTTCGAATTTGAGGCAATAATCGAGTTAGAAATGAGAATCAAAATCTAGTTGGCGTTTTCCCCAGTCAAAACGAAAATCGAGATCGATACAGCCTTCTTCTCGTCTCGAAGTTGAGGCGATAATCGAGACGGAGATGAGAACCGTGATCGAGACAGTCATTTTCAGTTGAGAATTCAGTCTCCTTTTCATCCTTTCATCTCGATTATCGCTGGAAATCTGAGGCGAATAGATTGATGTATCGATCGAGACGAGAATCGAGACAGAGACGGACTTATCCCGGCCGATAAGGGAATCGAAATCGCACAAAAATCGAAATATCTCGTTCGTACGCCGTGAATTACTGAATATTTTATATTCTGTCGAGTTTCAAAAAATACTTTAGAGATACTAAAGACTGATGAGACTTCATTTCGATATATTTTCCAGTTGTTTTCTAAGGTTTTATCGATATTTTGAAATTAAATATAGTTGCCGTTTTTTTTTCAATTATATTTCATAAATTTCTGACACTCAAATAACCAGTGCAAATGTTTTCTAATGATTGCGATTGTTAATTCATTTCTACTTTTTACTTTGATCTACTTTAACGAACTGCTAATTAAATACAATTGAAACTCCAGCAGAGAGTTGAATACGCGTATTTTATACTCTCGCGCAGCAAAGTCAACGGACTTCAGACTTCGCAAGAATTCCAAAGCGAAGGCAAGAGATGACGCGGCAGACACGCATGCTGGACGCGGCGTTGACAATTCTGGAAGAACCCGATTATTTGAGAGAAAAGAGAAGAAAAAGCCTTCTGGAAGCCTGACACTGCGAGTCGAAAGATCGAGAGACGATAGAGAGGGAGAGTAAAAGCGAGTTAATTGCAGCTGAAAAATGCAATGAGAATTATTACCAGTTTAATTAAAAACAGGATGATAAGTTGATAAGTTTTGAGTTCCTTGCACGTGAGGAGTCGTCGCGGGAAGGTTCACGAAGAGAGGCAAGTATAAGAGAGATTCTATTTATGCTCGTTGCTCGTTGCTCGTTGCAGTGACATTAACGACTGCTGAGAGAGTGCATCGAAAAAAGCGTAGAGATTTGAAAGGCTGACAGATTGAGAGACAGAGAGAGAGGAGCAAAACCAGAGATTTTTCAGCATGATAAATGAAGAGCATTGTCAACTTTTTTAACCTCGTTGACTAATTAAAACTAATTAAACCGAATGAAGCGTTTTTTATCAAGGCTACTTAAATTAGTTCTAAAAAAATTACTGCTAAAATTAGTTCTAGTGAAAACTAGAAAATTTTGTTTAAATTTTACCTCTCTTTCAGAAGAAAAAACTCATTCCTGGAACTAATAAACTGCGAATTCGCCTTTAAATCAAATCTTACTCTCCAACTTCATTTTTACCTTCTACTAGAACTAAATATTTGCTCTCTACTAAAACGCAATTTTAACTCAACTCCTTCTTAAATCCAACTTCAGCTAACTTCAGCTCGACTACATCTTCGAGTCATTAATAATCAATTTTCAATTAAACTCTCTCAAATTTAAATTAAATTATCTTCCATTTCATTTAATATCCACTCCTGTTAACCTATTTCAAACTTTAAAATTAAGCAAAACTTTAGCTTTACTTCAGATTTTTTCGATTTCATCTTTTTTCAACTTTTTCTTTACAACTTTTTTCTTGAATTCTCATACAACTGGATTTTAAATCAATTGTAACGGCGCTCGTTTCTATCCCTTGTAATATTTGAGCAAAGATTCTCTTTGATTTGAGTCAACAAAATGCGGTTTCAGCAAATTGCTGCTCTTACTCTTTATGTTTTCTCTTCTCCATGATATTGCATCTGGAAATGTGGATGGAGTATTTTTCTCTCTCTTTGTAAACACATTCCACAATGCTCTTTTTGAGCGCTTGCTTGCTTGAGTTGGAGTTGCTAGCTATACTTCAGCGATCTTTCTCAGCCATCTAAAATTTAGTGTGTACTAAATGAAGAACGAGTGTGGTTGTTAGTTGTTGGCTTGATGTGAATGCTGTTTTACCGGTAAACGGTATCTTCAAATGTACGAAAGAAGCGATCGAAAATCGAATTTATTTAGTGAAAAAGTTAGTAAAACACAATTTCAGAAAATACGAAATTGTTAAAAAAAACTACAAGACAACTACTTAAAAAACTGATATAAACCGTAATATTTAAAAAAACATGGAAATAAAAAGTATTTAATGAATTTAAACAATTATAAAAGTTAAGAAAAAATATTAAAGTTTGTTTTTTATAATTTATATTGGACACAAAGTCTTATTTTACAAAAACTATACTTCAAGTTCAGTAAACTTTTTTTGGGGAAAAACAGTCTACGTAGTAGAAAAAAAGGAGTAAAAAAACCGGGTTGCCATCAAGTTCGCCGCCGCATTCCCGCTGACGTGCAAAAATGCAGTGACTGAGGCAGCGTTGTAAACGAGTTGGAAGTGAGAAAGAAAAAAAAACACGACGTCAACTTTTATGTAAGAAAAGCAAAAATTCCCCCATCAATCAGTAGGACTGCTTGAGCTGCATAAAAAATAAAAGTCAGGCTGCACCTGTTCACGACGCCGCGTAGCGTGCCTCCCGTGTGATTTAGAAACCGGATTCGAATTTTTGCTGGTGGAAAGTTAATGTGATGGGATGGAGAAGTAATTTTCAAACGAAAAATTTAAGTGGAAAGTTCAATAAAATCTAAAAATCTAAAGAAATTCCTTAAGTGGAAAGAAAAAACAAGAAAAAATAGAATTCGAAAAACAAGAAGCTTAAAAAATGTAGCTAAAATTCAAATTGCAAGTGGAATTTAAATACGAGTGTTAATTGCACTTCTACAAAAACAACAAAAAGGTAGTGAAAACGTATTTCACTCGAAGAAACGACCTTGAATTAATTTCGCTTGGTAGTAACAACCACATCAACAACAACAATAAACAACACAAAATAACTACAACAACAGAAAATAAAAAAAATTCAAAATTATAGAACAGCAGAAAGCTACAACAACACCAAAATTACATTACTTTACATAATAAAAACGTTCATTTTATTAAATTTTCTTAAGAATAAAAGAAAATTTCGCACTTAAAAACGTAAATTGGCGTCATAAATTTCTCTGGATTTTGAATTAAATAATGTTTGTAATTTAAACACGACAAGGTAAGTAAAAGAAATTACTTTCCATTACTGAATAGAAGGAAACTCATCAAGATATTGTGAGACACAAAGAAGTTGTGATCTCTGTTGTGAATTTCGTTACTCACAAATCATGTGATTTTTTCTTGATGTTCGTTTCTTCTTCACTTTTTCTTTTTATTTCCATAATATTAATTTAATAATCTGTTTAAATTTCCATACTAATTATCATTTTCTCTTCTTATTAATGAATGAATGAGTTTTATTGCACAATTCATCGTTCAGTTTTTAATTAAGCTGAATATCAGTCTAATTAATAACAAATCACTTAACTTGAAATATCAGTAAACAAATTTAAATACAACAAAACGTTTTTTTGTAGAAATTTTAATACTCGATCGCCATACTTGTGTTGTGTAAAAATTATCAATGAAATTCGTACGAAATTCCAAATAAAGATGAATCGTCAAGTTAACCAATTTTTATAAATCAATGAAAAAAAATTAAAAAAGGAAGAAGAAATCCCAATTCACAACTTCAGTTTAAAATTCCGATTAAGTTGTTTTGATGTTCCATAAGTTAATTTTAAAACTTAGCTCGCAAATCCAGTTACAGTTGTCAAAAATTTAAGTTATTATTTAATTAGTTTAATATTTTAAGGAGAAAACATTGAAAACTGCGAAGAACTTTACGTTCCACGACCTTAATTTTTCTTTTAATATTTGATATTTTTGTTTAATTTGATATTTTTTACCTTGATTTCTGGTATGAGAAAGAAATCCTTCCTTCCGAGAATAACATTTAATCTCTAAGCAACGAATTCATATACGATATATAATAAAAATAACAAAACAAAACCATTAAACTAAAATAGCATTAATCAGTAAGTTTAAAATAAAGTTCTATAAAACAGCGAAGCAGAAATAAATAACAACTGATAATAAATCACCGCGCATTTTATGCAAAAATAATGAATGCAACAACTGAACGAGAGAATGAAATTCGAAAAAAGAACGCAAAAATTGCGAACCTTCATTGAATTGGATGATTTTTTCCTCGTAAAAAATACGCTCTTGTTTTTAAAAACTTTCAAGAAAAATTGCTTTTCTAGAGACGAAATTTTTTCCTTCTCGTTTTTAAGTGAAAAGTTTCTCTTCATCATTATAACAAATTCTTCAATGATTCATATCAGAGAATAAGAAAGATTTCCTCTTTCTAATTCGCAGTCTTTACTAAAAAAGGCCGCGTCTCGCTCTCGACCCTTACAACGTCTCGGTTGAAAAACGCCGTGACGATCTCGATTCTCGTCCCAAATTCGAGATGTTAAAAAGTCTGTATCGATGTCGCTTCTTTTTTCAACCGAACATTTCAGTATTTCCATCTCGATTCTCGTCTCGATGAAAAGTAAAGTGTTTTTGTCTCGACTTTGGACTGTCCAAAGTTTCCGGCCTTTTTTTTGAAATTTCAATTTTTTTGGTATTTTTTAATGCGAGGAAACAACTAAAAAATGTTCACTCTCGGGAATTACGACAATTTACAATACGAGTGTAATAGATAAAATAGAAAAAGGATTTTTGCTTTTTTTTATAGAAACATTTAAGACGGCAGCTGTCGGAATAAAATAGAGAGAAATGATGAAATGGATCACGTGTTCGTTTCCTCAGAGAACTTGAGCAACGGAAATTCATTGGCGCCTGAGAAACTTGGAAAATTGATAAAAAAGAGAAGGGAAACACTTATCAGAGGGGTAGAAAAGGGGTGAAATGGGGGATGAAGTCGTGGGTGTGGGTATAACAAATAATAAACTTAAGTGAATTATAAATGGAGGAGGATCTTGAAATTCTAGAAAAATGCGTTAATCTTTATCGTCTTTATGACATTTAAAGGTGGACTTATTTTCGACATGGATTTCTATTATTATTATTTAAATTTACATAAAAATTAACACTTCACATATTAAAAAATAAATAATAAAGTGACAGCAAATAACCGAGCTGAGAAACTGCTTAGAAGTGGACATTTTTAAAAAGTTGTCACTGCAAATCAAGAGATAACGTAAAAATGAAAAGAGTGGCAACCACAAAGGGCGAGGAAACGCAGTATTATAAGTTTAAAATTGTAAGCATTCGATTGTAACTTTTAGTAATTCGCAATACTTACAGATTTCTTTACTCAGAATAATAACGAAGAAAAAAAATTAAAATTGTAACAAATATAACAACAAAAAGAAAACAACTACAAGTCCAACAGCAGGTACAACAACAACACTAACAAAGGGAGGGGGCGAACCCAACAACAACAAGTGAGGGTGCAAGTTCACTCCAACAGCAAAAAACAGATACAGCAGAAGGTACAACAACCACAACTGCAACAACAATAATAACAACAGCAACAACAATAACAACAACAACAACAATAACAATAATAACAACAACAATAACAAAAACAGTAACGACAATAATAACAACAACAACGACGACGACAGCAGAGGCAACAAAAAGAAAACGGAAAACAAGTAACTCTTATTACGACAATATAACCAACAACAAAACAACTGTAACAACAAAACTGACAAACAACAACAACTTACAACAACAATAGAAACCAGCTTAGCAACAAAGAAACACACACATTTACTGCATTCCACTTCGGTGAATAAAAGATTTTTCCAATTAAAATCACTGGCTTTACAATGACTAATTTCATCTATAAAATATTAATATGAAACAAGAACAAATGTTAGCAGTTTATAAATTTTAATCGAATAAAAAAAAGTATTTTAAAGCATAAGAAATTAGTATGCTTAACATTTTTCGAAGAATGTCGTTAAAAGAATTGCGTGAAAAGTATCCGGTGGTTTTTTTTCCTGTAAAATAGCGCTATTGGTAGTTTTTTCGCACGTATTTCTTTATTTCTTCAGCCTTTGAGAGGCCCAAGTGTGCTTAACTATTTATATTTTCAAGTTAATGTTTAGAAAATAAATTAGAAAAATATAAAAACAAACATTAGAAAAAAATATTCTAATGCAAATTTATGCTGATTGATATGTCACGTCAAACACGAGACAAGTAGGTGACAAAAATGTTCAAAGGTGTGTTCGGAGTTGTTAATAAATTAACTCCATGTTTACACCCTGCAACCGAAGGGAGATTGAAAAAGAAGGGAGGAGAGAGAGGTATGTTCTCTATGTTCTCAGAACTCAGAACTCGGAGAAGGAGGAGGAGATAGATATAGAAAAGTATAGATGTATATTCTTCTTCAGTATCACCTCCTGAGTCCGATATTAGCATTATTTCCCCAAAAATGAGAGTGGCTCTCCCACTTAAGCTGTTAAAAGGATTTCACTTAAGCCTTTAAGTATTTTCTAATTTTATTTTCCTACTTTTTAAGATTTCACTGCGTATTTGCGTCATAAAATGCGGGTAAGCGTGGGTCCAGCTATCGACTGTTCAAACTTCATTTCGTAATCTGCATCTGGTTGTGAATAATTCGTACGCATCTAACAGTGTCACGCGCTGTGTGTCTGCTCTTGATATTGAAATTCTAATTTTTATGCTAATTTGTCTGGAATTTTTTGGTGGGTGTCTTTGAAAAGAAAAAACCTCTTTTTTTATAAAAAACAAATCGGTTGCATTTTTTCGTGGGTTTATAAAATGTAAAATAGAGTTGGACTTTTCATAACACAAATTCATAGTAGGTTTTTATTGTTAAATAGCATATTTGAAGGTCTTTCGAAGTTGTTTAAAGTTGTCAACCTACGCGAATTGAGTGAAGAAAAGCGACTTTATTTTGGATAATAGTGTTGATAAATAATTCAATCTCAAATTTAAGGTTTTCAGTGTAAAATATATTTTATTCTTTAAAGAAATTAAAACATTATGCATAACATTTTTAAACTAAACGAAACCTTTTCCAGATTAATTAACGATTGAATTTGTTAAGTGTAAATGGAACTTTTTAATAAAGTCGCAAATAGAAGTAAATTTTCCTAAACTTTTTTAGACTATTCGAAAAATTTTCACCTCTAAGTGATGAATAAGCGATAATCGAGATCAAGCTAGAGAGTGAGTTTTTTCTTTAGAATTTAAGACGATAATTGAGATCGAGACTTTCTTAGTTAACGTGATAATTCCGACCGAAACAGGGTGCGAGACGATACTATTTTTCCCGTTTCGAATTTGTGAGCGTATTCGAGTTCAAAAGGGCTTTTTAAGTGATGGTAAACGAAATATTGCCAACCTTTTTCTGGCTTGGAATCCTTTTCAAGAGGATTCCTCCTCCTCTAAAAATCACATGGAAACTTTAAAACAAAACATTTTGTCTGAGAAAATCCACTCAGGATTCTAAAAGGTATTTTATACTAAAAACTGTGGAATAAAATTTTTGTAGAGCAAAAAGTGATTGCTTTTTCTGCAGGATATTCACACAAAAATTAAGTGCGCTCAATTAAACTGAAGTTTCCTGGCAGCAAAAAAATGAACTGAGATTGCTTTAATTTTTTTCCTTCTGCTCTTTACTCCTTACAAATCCTTTTTAAGTCCCAGACCTTTTAACTAATTTTTTAGCACAAACTTTTCAGTCAATTAGGGAGACAAAAAAATGTGAAGTAAAGAAAAAACGTGCATAAAAATGTTACCAATTAAATGCTTTTACCAACTTCAAAATGCCATTTAAAAGTAGTGGCACAGCAGCAAGAGTTGCCAACTTTTACGTCTAACTTGGCAAAAAATGTGAGAATTTCATAGAATACTTTTTTGCATTTTTGCACCAAGCATATTTTATTTACTTACTTTCATTTTATCATCAACGTGAATGACAAAAGAAGCGGAAGCATTTGTGGGTTCAGTACAACAACAACAACAAGAAAAACAACAAGAAAAACAACAATGGAAAGTGTACACCTGACCAGTGTGAGGCTCTGATATCGATTACTACCGGCATATTTGGTAGCTGTGTAACTCTGTTCAGACAAATTGCGATACACTGTGTAAAAATGTTGTTAACTTCTTTTCTCTTCCCTTTCATTTTCACAAGTATTCGAGTACATTTTTTTGTTTTTTGAGGGGTTGTAGAATTTATTGTATGTAGCTACGTATTTCCAACAACGAATTTGAATGAACTTTTTATTTTTCTCATGGGAAAAAAGGGTAACAGGAAATTCCGGAGCTTTGAGAGAATTCTAACAATTCGTTTCAGAGGTTTTGTGAAGTTTTGTGAGGAAAGAAGTTACTTAAGAAAGAAATTTAAATTTAAAAATGGGAATTTTGGGATTTACAATTGCTATACAAAATACGTTTCCTCGCAGATAATTTCATATGCGAGTACATTTTCGCAATTCGATTTCCTCTTCTAATACAGAATAGAATTTCTCTATGATTTTGACTTGAAATTTAAGAAAAAAATTCAAGTTTACAACGTTTTTCCAGTAAATGATAAATAAATACTAAATTTTCCAAATAAAGATGTGCTATTTCAAGAAAAGCAACTGCTTTTCTGCCTTTTGTGATTATTGCCTCAATACCATATCGAAGACCTCGTTTTCCTCGCCGCCTACCTGATTTCCGAATACCCTAATATAGTCTCTCTTATCAGACTAAAACCTCATCTCAATCTCTTACCTGCCTGTCGTCTCAAGGCAAAAAAGTAATCTCTTGCACGTAATACTTGGCCAAATAAAACTGATAACCTTGCCGTGGCATTAGTATATCCCTACGAAGATAAGAAGTGACAAATTTAAAATGCTGAAAGGAATGTTTCCTCTTCAGATTCGAAGATCCTAGGACAACGAATCCACAAACTCATTTCAAACACATTTTGTCTGCTACATTAAATAGTACGGGTAAAAGTTGCAGCCTTTGTTTTAAAGAAAAACTTTTCATTCTACTCGTATCCTGAAACGTGATTTGAATCGACAAGTTGATCACGACCAAATCGACCAGATTGTGCGAATGAGAAACAGAAATATATTGGAAAAAACAAATTTGAAAGTCTCGCACGTAATCATTAAAAATTTCACCGAAATTACACTTTCGAGTGTAAGGATGCGTAAAACTCTTATAGAGTCATCATGTCGTGGTAGGATTTCCTTTATTAAAATACTTAGAAATGTGGTAACAATTCGAAAGCAAAACAATGTTCAGAAGTGATAGAAATGTAATTAAAGTTGGAGACTTAAACTGAATCAGTTATTTTAACAAATGAATTGATGATCTCCTTAACAAAACATCGCATAAGAATCTTTACTGAATACGAATCATTAATCTTTATTCTAGAAAAGAAAACTTCCAGACATACTAAATATTTTTTATTGATTCTATTGAAATGAAGTTGACTCGACTGCAAGTCACTCGATTTAGATAAATCTGTAGAGGCGAATGAATTCAAATGAAACGTTTTATATTGTTATTTCGAATGCATTGAATTCGTAGCGAATAGACATTTCGTAATTCGATATAAACATAATGATCTTTTTATCGTCATATTCGATGTGGCCATCGTTATCACCAATACCTTCTTCATTATCATGTTCGCAATTGCCTTTGTGTAAATCATTGTGATTTATGACTATCATTTTCATCGTAATAAGCACAATGATCAGGATCCGTTATCTAACGCTGCAATGTTTATCATTCTTATCATTACTATTGCCTTCATTATCATCATCGTCATTATCACCACCATCAATGTCACAGTTACCATCATCTTCATCATTGTCGGCATCATCATTATAGCCACGCTCATCAATATAGTCATCATCAACGATATTATTATCGTTATCTTCGTCATAGTCAGTATTATCATAATTATCATTGCCACCATCGTTCTCATCATCATCATCATCATCCTCAAAATCTTCACAATAGCCGGGATTCTTATCGTTATTATCATTTTCACCATTCTCATTGTTAATAATATCATCATTGACATCGTCATCATAGTCATTACTGACACTGTTATCATCATAATCATCATCATAATCGTCATTATTAACATATCTTCATCATGTTATGATTATCATTGTGACCATCATCGAAATCATCTTCGTCATGATCATCGCTGTCATCATCACCGTCGTCATCATCACAAGCGTCACCACCATCGATCATCGTCGCCGTTTTCGTGACCATCGTCGTCACCATCATCATCGTTTTCAACATCATAATCATCATCACCAACATCCTAATTAATCTCATCATTATCATATTGAAGAACTTTCACGCCAAACTTGTAATCAAAAATAACTGACGAAAAAAAAATAAAATAAAGAAGAAACAATAAGGGAAAGAAGTTGCAGAACAAGTTGCAGAACAAGTTGCACAACAAGTTCCCTTAAGGCAGATGCTAGAAAATTTCGAATATAATTAGTTCCCACACAAATTAGGAAAAGCAGCACAAGAAAACGCAAAAGTTAAGAAATCTGCTCGCGGACCACGAGCACCAACAGGCAACGGAGTGGAATCTTTAGGTTGAAATTAAAGAGAAGAAGGAAAACGTGGTTAGTGGTGGAAAAAGAGGAAATAAATATGAAAAAGCCATCAATTAATATATACAATCTTACAAAAAATAATGAGAATAAAGTTACTTTGGAAAGCTAGAGAAAATTTTGATAAGCGCCGGATTATCAACGGTAGCAGAAGCTAACTTTTAACTACTTTCTGAGTTTCCTCTAATTATGTAAAGTAAATTATGTTATAAATATTTATGCCAGCTGACCGCAGACGGCTGACAGAGTAACTCAGCGACAGCCTGTTCTGGTAGAGAAGTTGGTAGAACGATTAAAAGATTAGATGAAAGTTGTAGAAAAGAGAACTTCGAAATGGAAGCAAACAAGAAACGATTCGATTAAGCAATGTAAATTAGAGAAGCTGATAAAAGAAAAGGAAAAAATGGTAAGGGGAAGCAGGAAACTGATTAAAAACCAAATCTCAAATATAAAAAAAAACTGTAAAACGAGAAAAATCCCATATTGCAGCCTCAGACTCTTAATTTGGTTATCTGTGGGCTTTTCGTCCGGAAACCTTAGACTGGAGAATAACTTGTTAAAGCCATGTAGAACACGTTAGTGAAAATGGCCAACAGGAACTTTCCGCCAACAATTGGCGAAGAGATAAAAAGGAAAGCAAAAGAAAAAATTCGAGAGTAACTACCGAAGCAAAGGGCAAAAATACGCAATCAAGGCAGTGAAGAAAGGCAAGCAAACTTTTTTCCTCACAAAACCGGCAAGAAATAAAAATTGAAACAATCAAAAAACAAATTTAAGCAAAAAAATAATGAAAGCAGACAACGAGGTCAAATCTGGGACGTTTTAGATTGAAATTTTTAAGTTCTTCAGGGTTTTGGTTGTTTTTCTTTCGGTTCTTAGAGTTGATTTGACATTAATGAGATGAACTTTAATGATAGCCAACAATTTTCGTAACTTTTCGACACAGTTTTCGAGTAAATCGTCCACTTTTATGTCAGACTCTTTAACGTTTTCAGCTTTAACTGTTCCAGCTTTAACTTAATAGTAAATGAAAAGAGTTCTTGAAAGAAATAAAAGCGTATATTATAAAACTTATTAACCTTTTTAACTAAATTCGAATGAATTTTTATAGCGAATTTTTATGTTTCAAGTAAAGAATTGTGTTAAGTATCAATATAAATGTATTTCGCTCCAAATCGTTCTTAACTTTCCACGTTTTCATTTTGGTTTAAATTATTTTATTGCGCTTTGTTTCATTTTATTGTTTTTAGCTTTATTCTGCTATATTTTGTGTTGTTTTCTTTTTTGTGTTGTTTTATTTTATTTGATCCTATTTGATGCAAATCTTAATTGAATTAACATTTCAATCTCTTCTCCATATGAATTTATTCTGTATTTTGATATCAATGGCAATGAAATATAGAATATCATTGCCATTGAGACCGAATTCTCCAAATCACAGAAGGTCACAGCGTTGAATAATGAAAACTTCGTCCTTGCATTTGCATACCTCCGCGCACTTTTGTCCAAAAAAGTGTAATTTATATTATTCTTGCATACTTTTAGGCAGCTTGTAAAATATTCTGCAAGCTTGAAAAATGTAAACGAATTCCTTTGCTGAAATAGTTTCGCCAGTGATTTTTGTGATTGACGCACAACAAATCTGGGACAAGATGAATAATATTGATGTCCTTGACAGATGTCGTCTGATCTGAAATAATTCTGCATATTTGGCATTTTGCAAATAAAATGTCAATTGACTTCAATCTCTGGGAATTTTTTACTTGAGTTACTTTAGGAAGAAATGATGAAATTTCTGAGCAAAAAACATCTAGACGTTTCTTGAAACAGTAAAACTGACGTCAATTGTTGCTTTAAGTCTGTCGTGCGTACTTTTAGGCGTTCAGGAAAATAGGAAAGAAGAATAAATTTAACTAATTTAGAAAGGAAGAGAGGACCAAAAACACTCAACAAGTGTTATCTTCAGGGCAAGAATTTAATTTAGGATAGAACTTAATTTAATAGAATTTAGGGGACAAATTTAACTAGAATTTTAGTATTTTTCAGTAACGCGAAAAATCCCCACCTTCCTCGAAATTTTCTCCTGATGCCACAGATTTGTTTCGTGGTTAACTTTTTGATTATTTAATTTATTCCACCTTCAGCATCGTATGAGAAATTCTACATGAGAAAACCTTCAATTATAATCGACAATTATTGGTGAAGTTTTAAGATTTTCAAAGGATTTTAATGTCAGCTTAACAGAATAGGGAATTTTTAATAAAATGGTGAAAATGTCAGGCCGGCAGCTGGTTTATCGCTGTACTCGCCATTGCTTTCTTTCTCCCTCTCTCCCTCTCACCCCCTCTCCCTCTCACCCCCTCTCCCCCTCTCCCACTCTTCTGAAGACACTGCTGTTACTGCCAAGTTGTTGTTGTTTTCATCATTCTTGCATTGCTATCGCTAACACTTCTCACTTGTAAGGATTTTATTGTGAACATTCTTTCATGTAAGCACGTTGCTTCACTATTTGTTGTTGTTCTTGCTGTTGTTGTCGTCGTCTTCGTCGTTGTTGTTCTTCTTCTTGTTCCTGCTGTTAACATTCTTGAATGTGAGCTTATTTTACTATTTGTTGTTGTTGTTGTTGTTGTTGACATTCTCTCATGTAAGCTTGTTTCATGAGTTATTGTTGGTGTTGTAGCAGTAGCAGTGATAGTAGTCGTCGTAGTAGTAGTAGAAGTGGTGGTGGTGGTTGTTGTTGTTGTTGTTGTTGTTGTTATAATTACTGCTCATGAATACCAACCACTGCTTGCTTTGGTTTCCACGTCGCCATCCAGCATCGGGTTTGCCATTCTTTTCCTAACTAACCGCAGCCTAAAGCCACCAACAACAACAACGGGAACAACAGCATCAGTCATCATCATCGCAACACTTGAATGCTCTGGTCTTCTGTTCATTTGAGCTTCTTGCGAATTCTTTCGATTGCAGCACCAGTTTTCTTCTTAATTCTTCTGTCCCCCCCCCCCCCCCTGCTGCCTGCCACGCTTCTTGTTGCTGCTGCTTTTAGCATTTTTATGCTTCTAAATACGAAAACTGTGTAGAAGAAGAAGAAGAAGGAGATGGTGAAAAAGAAGAAGTGAGGGCATGAAAATAAGTTTCTTGCAAACTTTGTGGTTTTTCTTCACTTGTTTCCTTCTTTCAAAAGTTTTGCTCTGCTTTCATTAGTGCGGCGTAAAATGTTAATAAAAGCATTTTCTGCGAAAACGCTGATTAATTGCGGAATTCTAATTAAATGAGTGGATATTTTCTTGTATAACTTTAAGAATTTTTTAACTCATCACTAAAGTTAAGAATTCTTTAACTTTGGTGAAGATTTTTAAGTATTTCAAATTAAAATTTCGAATTAAAATCTTTAAAGTAAATACATTAAATTGAATAATAAAAGTTATAAAATAAAAAGGAATTAAAAATTCTCCGTATCTTTCCACTTCTTCAGTTCTCAGTTCCCAGCGTGTGTTTTACTTGTTGTAATTTAGAGTTTCCCTCCACTTGAAACTTGCAACAGCTGCTGCGAAATCCGAAAATTTTTCCGCTTCACATTCCGCGATGTTTTAGAAACGATTTAGAAAAATCACTGAACATTCGTAAGGAAATTCATTCGCAGGCCGTCGATTTTTCCAAAGAAAATTTGTGAAATACACGTATGCGAGCCTGTGAGAAATTCAGAATCCGGTAGCAGCGACAGCAGGAGCAGCTGAAGGATATTTTTCTCACACACACACACCTGCTAGAAAACTATAAATAAAATTATTGCGGCCATGGAAACAAGTGTGGGAATCTTTTTTCTCTCAAAAAAGACGCCTTTCAGTTGGATTTCTTCCTTTGTTGCTGTTCGTGCTCTCGCTGCTGTGACGGCTGCTCTTGCTGCTGTTGTGGCTGCTCTTGCTGCTGCTGTGGCTGCTCTTGCTGCTGCTGTGGCTGCTCTTGCTGCTGCTGTGGCTGCTGCACATGTTGATGTCTCTTCTGCCGTCTGTGATGCGAGGGATGATGAGGACGATGACGACGGTGATGCAGACGAACAGGTAGAAAATGCATCCATACATCACACATGGCACTGAAGACAAAAGCAGGAGGAGGATTTGAATATTTGAAGGAGTTGCTGCAGTAGCAGACAGATGACGAGTGCTAGCCATCCGTGGTTGGATGAACAGCAGCAGCGGCAGCAGACACAGCAACACCATTTTTGTTGCCCATCAAATTTAGTGGAAGAATATTAAAAAAAATAGAGATCAAAAACAAGATTTAATATCCGGTGCATATGGAAATATTCTGGGCTCAGTGTGTGTAAATAGATGTAGGACACTCAGATGGACAGACAGACGGACAGACAGTCGGACAGACAGACGGACAGTCAGGTTTAGTTTCGAAAAGCAACAGCTAATTTCAACCACAAAAACACAAAAACATTCGCTTTTGGGTTGACAAAAGAAAGTCAAAAGACATTTCCGATGCCTGATATGAATTCTAGAACGGATGAGAAATACCATGATGAGGATGATGATGAGGATGATGATGATGATGATGATGATGATGATGATGATGATGATGATGATGATGACGGAGATAATGATTATGGTGACGATGTTGCTATCGAACTCTTCAGAGAAAACATTTTTCTGTGAAACGTTTGATGAAATCAAGCAATAAATTTTCTCTTAAAGGTTGTCAAGTGTTTGCTTGGTTACGCCTTAAAAATTATCATTTTTCCAGCAAAAGGAAATCCTTTGAAGAAAGAAAAAAGGGTGTGAATAGAAGGCGTGCTGCTTCCTCTTTGTTGTTTGTGGTCATTTACAGTCTTCGGGACTTCTAAATAATGACGGCTTTCTTCAGTGAGTTTCTATTACAAAATTGATTGCGGTTTATTTTAGAATTCGAAATGAATTGACAAAACCAATTTTTACTGCCAAGTTTAACGTAAAAGGCTTTCTAGGATATGATAGGAATTTTTCTAAAAACATTTTACCCTCCAAATATTCGTATTTTATATCGTATTAACAGAAGGGAATGAAAATAAGATTTCATATTAATTCCTTAATCTTCTCTTCTTTCTTTTATAATTAAAACTTCATTTCTGCTTAACTTAAAAAACTTAAATTCCCACTTCATTTTATGGTTCTTCGTTAATTCTTTTTTCTTTCTTTGTTTGCAGGTACGTCTTTGATTTACTCGTCCTTAAATTTTAATATGAAATTAAAGTGAAATGTAAAGAAACCATCAGGTAACTTGATATCTTGCAAGGAATTAAAAGAAGAAAAAAAACACCTTTTGTTGATGAACTCAGACCGCCTGACTTCTGTTTTGTCTACCGAAGGAATGCAAATAATAAGCAAAAAACAATAAAATCTTTAAAGGCAAATATTCAGATTTCCATAAAAGTTTTTTTGCATTCTTCAGCTCAACTGAAATGAAAGCAAATTAAATGGAAACTAAAACTTTAAGAATTACGAAAATGTCGAATATATTAAAATCTGTATTTACTTTTATTTTATTTTATTTTATTTTATTTTATTTTAGTTTAGTTTTTTTATTTTAATTCATTTTATTTTCTTTTATTTTATTTAATTTTATTTTATTTCATATTATTTTATTTTATTTTATTTTATTTCCTTTTATTTTATTTTATTTTATTTTATTTTTATTTTATTTGATTTTATTTTATTTTATTTTAGTTTATTATATTTTATTTTATTTTATTTTATTTTATTTTAGTTTATTTTATTTTCTTTTATCTTAATCTTCTTTTTGTGGAATTTAAAAAATTGCATTTTCTACTCACAAGAATAAATTGCGAAATCCTCGAAAGCCGGAAGTGGCAGCCGGTTTTGGCTTAAACTAAACCAAGGCTGACGCAGCGTTTAAGCCAAGTTGGATGTTGTTAACAGCAGGCGGAGACGAGAACAGGCTAACACAACAACAACAACAACAACAACAACTATAGCCAACTATGCAAACAATGACGTGCAACTTTTGCACAATTTAATAGAACGTTTCTTTCAACATTTGCTGTTGCTGTTGCTGTTGCTGTTGCTGTTGTTCTTCTTGTTATTTCCACTTGTTGTTGTCATTTCCACTTGTTGTTGTTACTGATGACGCACGAGCGGAAGTGACAGGAAGTATGGGTTGCCGTGCTAATGCGAAGGGAAGATAGAAAATAGTTATAAAAGTCACGAAGATGCGGCTGCTCATTAAGAAGCTAATGAGTTGCTTGTCACTTCTCTGGTTGTTGTGCGAAAAGCAGAGGAAATTGTTTGAGGGAAAGAGAAAGAAGGAAGTCAACTGGAAGTTCGACAAGGAGGGGAGAGGAAAGTGGAAAGTGGTACCAAGAGAATGGCAAGAGCGGATGTAAACAAAATGATGCAGCAGCAGCCGCGCGTGCATCCGTTAGAAACTCCCGGCGACCCTTTTTTTACTTCTTAATGTTGCTGTTGCGTTGCTGTTGCTGTTGCTGTTGCAGTTCTTGGCGTCGTCCTTCCGCAAGAAGTGAGGAAGTGAGAGGCAGCGAAGTGAAGCAAGAGGTGGTGTTGAGTAAAATAGAAAATAACGCGAGTGGCAATCAGCGTAGCAAAGTCGCTGGAAAATGCTTGTCATTATCGTCGCAAGAAATGCTGTATCAATTTAGTATTAATTAATTAATTTCGCTGTTTGTGGAAGGGAATGCTGTGTCATTTCGGTAGAGAGGAAGATATTAAATTAGTTTCAATGGCAGCATCCGGCATCTATAAAATCGGAAATAAGGTTTTCCCCCCAACACACATTTAAATGCAAAAAAGCAAAGCAATAAAATCTCTTCTCTCTCCACCGCACTCTGCACGGATGGACTGTGAAAATTTAATTTTACTCACTCCACATTTAGAACGACGGAGACCGCTTAAGCCTACTTGAGCCAGTGTGTGGTTATTTGTGGCCTAAAAACAGCTCAGCAGAGTGCACGGCTAAGCGGAGAAGTGAGAGCAACACTTTATTTGCCAGCAGCAACAACGTGTTCATGCAGAAGCTGTGAAGAAGCAGAAAAAACAAGAAGAAAAGAGCGGAGTGCAACATTTGTTACAGCAACAAATACAAGCATCAGCAAGTAAATTGCAGGAATTGAGAGAATGAGAGAAGAAGAGAGAATTCTCTGATATTTCTTGTTTTCGTTTTAAATTAAAAAGTGTAATGAAAAAGTTGTCTGGAAAAAAACACTCGCATCCAAGCTTTAGTTTGAATTATTAATCAAGGACTGCTAGGAATTTTTATAAATGATGAAGGGGTGGGAGGTGGTGAAGATAGGGATGGAGGGGAAAGGAAGAAGAGACAGAAATGTGGAAAGTGCTGAGAAAACCGTCAGGTGTGCAGTACATTTAATTTTATATTGCAATATATATAACTTTCTTAGTATTCTATGGATGTTTTCGGTAAGAAAAAGGGAAGAAAGTGAATGTGTGGTAAAGAAAGCAATAAAAGTGTAGTAGAAATAAAAATAGTAGTTCCGAAAAATTCTTCGGGAAAAGGTAGAAAATTTAGTATGCACTAAATAACGTGGAAATGAGAGGGCGAGGTAAAAGAGTAGTAAAAACTTCTAGTAAAATTGTAGTAGAAATTTAAAAGGATTGAAAATAGAAAAGTGTAAAAAAAAATAACAAAAATTGTTCGACAAAAAGTCTCGGAAAAGGGAAGTCAAATATAAAAGTAGTCAAAATAATGAGAATGTAGTAGAAATAACAAAAGTTGTTCCTAGGAAGGTTTCGGAAATGAGAAAATGAGGCAAGAGTGAAAAAGTAGTAAAAGTGTAGTAGAAATGTAATGAATTTAAATTGTAATATAATAACAGAAGTTTAAGAAGTGTACAAGAATTTAAATTGGAATATAATAACGAAGTAATTCGGTGAATTTTTCAAAAAAAAAGGAAAAGGGAGTAAAAGTGTATTAAAAAAGGTAGAAAGTTTTAGAAGAAATGACAAAAGTAGCTTTGTAAAGCATTTTTCAAAAGGGAATTGAAGGAAAATGTTTACTGAAGAACGTAGTAAAGAGAAGATGAGGTGGGATTGTAAAAGATTATCAAAGAATTTCACGTGAAATTAAATTAAATTTCTAGATTCAGTTTGCATTTCATCAAACGTTCCTGCATTGAGGCAAAAACTATGTCGACCTTAATTGCAAGATGTGTGCATCAGTAAATATCATTGAAATGACCAACTGGTCATGACTGACCATGACAATCAGGGTTCGCAGGCATGTCGTTGATCATTAGTTGAGTGAACTAAACAATCATCGTCGATTATAATGTCACTGTAGACCAAATCATTAAAATTACGTGTATTTACGTATTTCTCTTCCTTCTCTCTCTTCCCACTCCACCAAACCCCTCGAATCCGCACCCAAACTCGCTCTGCCAATCCATCCATCCATCTTTCCAATTAATAAAAGAATTCCTACACCAGCATCCACTTGTATTCATGATTTTTGAGATCATACTCACCTTCCACCAGCTTCCACCAGCTTTTACCAGTTTCCATAAGTTTACACTCGCATGTACCGTCTTTTGAAATGAACTCAATTACCTACAATTCTAGTAGTCTTAGATCTCAAAACAAAAGTAATAATATAAGCCAATTTAATATCTCTTCGTTTCCACTCACTTCTACTGAATTTCGCAAACTTTAAAAGCTTTTACAATCTTCGAACTGCTTTTTCTGGTTTGCCAAGGCTTCCAGCCTTCGAAACATTTTTTAAAACTACAAAAAAACTCGTCCATCACCCACTATCTTCCAAACTCATTCATATAAAATATTCATTCGTATCCACTCGCATATTTATTCGCCTTCATCAAATTCGACCAGCTTCTGCAAACTTCCACTCACAAATCTATTCATTCCCACTTATTTATTAGCGTTACTCCGCTTCTACCAGCTTTCAGCTTTTATATGGAAGCCCATTCGCATTCATTCACATATTTATTCACATTCATCAGCTTCTACAAGCTTTTTATAAAAGTCCATTTGAATCCACTCACATATTTATACTGCTTTTAATTACATTTTAGTGCTTCCACAAGCGTCCATCCGCTTCTACCAGCTTTTTTCATTCACTCGCATCCACCATCTTTCAACCTGAAAATTTTAGCAAATATTTTGAAGGCCTGAAAACCCGAAAATATATAAATAAATTCTTTCTCTCTCTCTCTCCTCCCTCTTTCTCTCTCTCTCTCCATCATTATCTCATGATTTTCAACAAAAGTACTCGCAAGTATTTAAGCATTCACAGAGATACTTGGATTCAAACAAGTGTACTCGCGAGCACTCATAATTTACGGCTTCATCACGATTCAACAAAAAAGTGTGTCTTTATAATTTTTAATTGCTTTTAAATATTTTCTACTTGTTTTTACAGCTGTTTTTTAGTTGTTTTATGTTTTTTTTCATTCATTCCCATCACATATTTCAATTAAGCTCATTCGTTTAATTGAGTGTCAGGAAAATATTAAATTCAACTTGCATTCAGTGTCTGTTAGTTGACTGGCGGCAGCATTTAAACGTTTTATTGTCATTTTAATTAATTAAATTCCTGCTGCACATACGACAAATTTATCGTTACTCTTGTTTAAAATTAAATGTTGTCCGAATTTACAAATGAAATCTTTGCTGAAAAAGTTGTGATATTAATAAAATACTCGTATGTTGGAAAAACTATATTATAAAAGCTAAATAATACTAAAATAAACCGGAATTGTAAATTTTCTATTCTTTTTATTCCATCCCATCTAAAAATGAAATTAAATGCAAACTGCTCGCCCAAGCGTGCATCATGAATGGGGTGCGAGTGCCGCCATCAGCTTAACATCCGGTTGCCGATTTCCAGCAATATTTCATCGAATCAATACAAATACAAATACACTCAACACCCACAGGTTGTCTCCATTGTTGTGTTGCGTGCTTTTATGCGTGTGCCAATCTAAGCCAACCATCACCACCTCCGCTCTGCTGCGGCAAAGTATTTGCAAGCTCTTTGTCTCCCAGCGCTCTGCTCGCTCTCACTCTGCTTGTGTTCGCTCTTCATATGACGTCGCTCCGCACAGTGACGGCGCGTTACATTTTATTGCTTTTTAGTGCGGCATTAAAACTTCACTTTTTAACTTTGTAACTTTTTAACTTTAACTTTTTTTGCTGTGCGTATTTTCATTAAATTCAATCGAACGGAAGTTGATAATTTTTGTCGCATTAAGAAGTTTTTTTTTTGTAGGCATATTGTGGCCAAATAGATTCTCTCAACCAGAAACTTGTTTTGTTGTAACAACAGCGAACAGAATAGTGAAATTTTCGTATTAATAAACAAAAGTCAGTTACAATTCAGTGATTTTGTGGCTTATTATTTCTAATATTTCGTGTTCTTCGTGTAACTTTGATTTTTCACTAATAGTTCGCAAATAATAATACTAGCAGAACTTTTCTTTTATAAATCTTTTCTTTTTATTGCATGCTGCTGTTTTAGAAGTTATTTAAACTTTTAATTTACTCAACATTTTAAAGAATCTATGAACATTTTAACCTCTTTTTACGTAGAAATGCAGAAATATTCAATCCAATCTCAAGGAATTCCCAAAATTGAGTCAAATTTGATAGATTGAAATTGCAAAAATATCAATAAATATTATAAACTTTTAATTTTATTTACTGTTCTAGAAATCTACGTAAATTGCAGTCTTTGTTTTTTTAAGATTTTGCATTATATATTTGTGTGCATTTAAAAGTGTGTTTTGGTTTAAAAGTCTGTTTTGGTTTAAATTTATAATTGAAGTTCAATAGAATAAATTTTAGACCAATATTTTCATTTCATTCTAACAAACTGCAATTCTTGTTGACATTGAAAATCGTCCTTAATATGCAAAAATACGGTGCAGAATATTCAATTTAAATTTTGTCACCCCTTTTTTACTCTTATAATATTTTGCTATTTTTTACAAACGCTAGAAAATATTGCGGCATCGAAAAACTTGCTGCCACTGAGTGGATGAAACTGTTTTGAGTTCATATTTTTTTATCATTTTTATCAATTTTGTCATCTGTTTTTCGCCGATTTCCGCTATAGCATTTTTTAATTAATTCCACTGCGACTGAAGTTTTCATGAGTCAGTTATGATGTTTTAATTGCAACTGGTGATCGCAGTGAGCGAAGTTTCAGCACTAAATTGTCATCATCGATCAGGGCGACGGCAAATAAATGACAACTTCTGTCTTGAAAATACTCGCACTTAATTCCATTTTTCTTCTTTCGCTTCGTAGTAAAACTTTTTCTCAAGTTTTCCTGCCACTCGAGTCTTCCTTTCACTCCAGTTTTCCTCTCACGCGAGTTTGCCTCCCATTCGCAGTTTCCTCCCATTCGCAGTTTCCTCCATCGCGCTTTCTTCCGATTGTTCTGAGTTGGCAGCCGTCAAAATGTCAGAGAAGCCGCCACCGCCACTGTGTTCCGTGTTTACCATGCAGTGTAAACAGGGCCGCAGTGAACCCTTTCGTGGCCCGTGGATACATCAAATCTCAAATCTGTTCAGAAGCTGCTGCGGAGTGGATTACTTGATCCAACACCGCCGCCCTGAATTGCAAATGTGCGCGCTTCAAGCAGATTTATTTGTCGTGCAAATACTTTCGTGAGCAACTCAGATTTGCTCGTGGCAGTTGGCATCTCCTGGTGCTCCTGTATTTGCGTTCGCGCCCGTATGCATGCAACGATTTGATGCAAACTCAGCTCACAGGCAGGTCGTTGACTTGTTTGTTGACACGCTTGTCAACCCGATTGAAAAGGTTTTCGAAGGAAGGAAGGAAGGCAGGGGAGGACAATTTGTGGTGCTGAGAAAGTGTTTGAATAATATTTGCAATTTAATGTCCCTTTGTTTTGAACGCGTTTGTCAGTTGTTGAGTTTTGAATAAAAACGCCGGGAGGATATTAAAAACAATTTCAAGATAATTTAATGGATTTTCCGTTTTTAAACTGAAAACTCAAGACTTTAAAATATTACAATAAATTTAATAAAATCCAAGACTTTATTAAAAAAATTTATTTGATTATTTTTAATACAATACTCGTACATTCTTTACTACATAATTTCCAGCAAATCTTGTAGAAATTAAATAGAAGCTGATTTTTTATAGAAATGAGATTTTCAAGTACTTCTCGAGAATTTATCTTCTCTGGATTTTTTCGGAATTTTATAACGCGAAGGGAAGTAATTGATAATGAGGAAAGTATTCATTTTCCGCCAAAGAAGTCCTCACAAAATTAATAAAGAGTGTATAACAATTTTATCCGCCATAAAATTGTAGACTTCTTAATATTTTCACATATAATGAGTAGAAGTTATTAAGAATTACATTTTAAGTTCCATGAAATTTTTCACATTTGAATTTCCCTCGCAAGAAATGTAATAAAAAGCCAATTCTTTCTGCTCATAATATTCACGATATGATGTTACTGGTTTTCTCCAAACTTGCCAAACAGATTGCCACTGAAGATACTTTGAGCTTAATAAATATTCAGGTAAATTAAATCTTCAGAAACTTCACAACTGTAGACAACACTTTCGGAAGCTTCAAGTGTCCTTCATTGTCCTTCTTTTCCCAGTGTTCGGAGTTTATCGATTTTCACTTAAAAGTGTCTTTTGTGGTGTACAAATGAACGTCGCTAATGAGTTGGCTAAAATGTGGTTGGCATTTGGGAAACAGAATGCAGTGGCTGAATGAAAGAACAGCGCTGCAGATAGCATGTTGTTTGGATTATTTTTAATTTGAAAAGTTTCTTGCAATGCGAGAAAAAGAAGCTTAAAAGTGCAGCAGGCTAAAACTGGCCAGAAGGACCATTTCGAACTGCGAGGTTTCGGAATATTTTATAAATGCTTTCACCGTGTTTCACTTCTAATTTCAAATGCAAAGCAACACAACTTCAAACTACTACAAACAACTGAAAAAGAACTTTAAGCAACTGCAAACAACCTCAAACAACTGCAAACAACTTCAAACAAATTTATACAAGTTGATATTTGAAGTACTTTGAGTCCCATTATTGCCATTCATTATATTGAAATGAGAGAGAGGAGTGTTACAAGCAAATATAAATTGTTTCGCCACTTCAATTATACTTTTGTAGCAAGTTTTGTTTTTGAATTTCCCTTTCACAATCACTTTGTTGTATCAAACTAAACAAAAGAAGAACTTTTTCGCACCATAAACTCGTGAGCATTTTCTCGAATTAAACTCTCGTACGTATCGTTGATGACGTAAACTTGATGACATTGAGACATCAGCAATTTTATTGCTGCCTACGCTTTTACAGAAGAAGACTTAAATTAAATTCTAAAAATATCTAAAGCTACAAGAGCGCGAAATGTAAAGCAATTTTTCTCACTTCTTTCAAATTTTTTCACTTCAAATATTTTCACTAAAAATTCCTCTCACACGCCAGAGGGGCAAAAGTTTTCTTTTGCATTCAAGTTTGCATACTTTGTTACCAGCTTTTATTTAGTAATTTTTCCCGAAACTTTTTCTATTTTTCAGACATAAACTTTTTCACTTCTGAGTTTTCACACACGTTTTGTTAGATTTTATATTTTTTTAACTGTTCTGAATGGATTTTCTCTTTTGTTTGACATTTCACACACTTGAAAAGCTTCTTTAAACTTTCGGAATTCAGATTTTAAGGTTTAATTTTAATAAAATTAATTAAAAAATAAACCAACGCCTTGCATAATCCATCCCGTCGCATTCCATCCAACTGCTGACTAATAAAAGTTGAGAGAACCGCATCACTGATGTCGCCTCAAGCGGAAGCCGTGGCGCCATTTTAATTGCGAAAGCGGCAACAGCATCAGCAGGCAAATAACTCCGCATCCGTTTCCGCCGCACTGTTGTTGTTACTTTTCTACTTACATTGAAAACCGCATCTGTTACTCCAAAAAAAAGCAATCGAAAGTTTTTTTATAAAACTCGCAGAAAGTTTTCACAATATTGGTTAAGCAAAAATAAGTTTAATAAAAATCAAAATAAAGCACAGAGAAGAAAATTAAAACCAAACTTAAAACTAAAGATCAACACACGAGCTTGAAAAACTTTCTTCATGCCGCTGTTTTCGCTCAAGTTTCCTTCCTTGGAGTTCGTCCTTAATAAAGGAAATCTCATCCTTGCTTGAGTTTGACTTACATTTCAATTTTGCTGAGTTATTGGGAAAAATAAGCGTTTATTAATATTAAAATGAAAATTACTTAAAATTATTATTACTTAAAATTATTATTACTTAAAATTATTATTACTTAAAATTATTATTACTTAAAATTATTATTACAAGTGCTTGTATTTTTTAAAATTCCCGCTTTAATTTATTAACTACGTCTTTGAATAATAACACAATTTAATAATAGAAAAAATATAATTTCAACTTTAACCTAACAAAAATAATAACAATTGAGATTTATAACAGTTGAAGCTCAAAACTTCTGACGCTTATCGCGTTTTTAACAAATTGGTATTTATAAGTTAAGAAATGCTTAACCCTCACCGTCCCATCCACTCCACTCAGTCACTTCGTAATGCGTCTCAAAGGGTGGAAACGAAATATTTTCACATAATTAGCTAAAAACATAAAAACTCCGCTAAGATGCAAATGGAATTCCATGGCTTACATTAAGTTATTTTCTTTGTTTTTTATTTTAAACGTCGAATTAGTCTCGAAGCATTATAAGGGTTTTTTTTTAAAAAAAGGAGGCCATTTAGCAACCAGCATAAACCAGTAGAGCAAAAATAAAAAGTTAGTAAGAAGAACTGAACTGAGAGTCGTCAGTGCGATTTTTTTTTTTTGCGCAACAGCAACTCGAATGGAGCGTGAAAGGGTTGAGTTGAAAAAAGTTTGCCACCTTTTTTCTGCAATGTAAACAACTCGATACAATTTTAAGCGCACAACTTTTGATTAATTATGCACTGCAAATGAGCAGACGGAACAGACGTAGTTAAGAGACACGGCAAAAAAGCATATTAAAAATTCAGGGGGGAAAAGCATAAAAAAAGGCCGGCGGAATAAAAGATAGAAAACGACAAAAACAAGAAAAAGCAACCGAGAGATAAACTAAAACACCGAACGATCGGTAGCGAGGGACTTTTTCAAGCCGGCGCTTCTATCGTTGCGTCGTTTCAATTGCCGCCAAGCATGCAATGAGGTCACCCTCGTGCCACCATTGACGCGCTCGAGTTGTAATATATATGTAAATCCATTTTTCTGGAATAAAAAAAGCCTTTCAAACCTACGAAAACCTCTTTTACAGCTTGAACTATTTTCAAATTTATTGGTAGTGAGTGTGGACTCACCTATTTTTCTAGGGAAGCTTTATGTTGACTACAAATAACGCAAACTCAAATTGTTTTCATAATATCTTGTTTAAAAAGCAAGGTGTGGAGTCAATGAAGAAGTAGGCGTGGCAGTAGACCAGCCACCTCGCAACCCTTCACCCGGTGGAGCTTCTGAGAGCTGCAATATAGAGTTTCTCTCTAAACTTTCGACACCGCTCTCAAATTGCGATTTTAGAAGCTCAAAAAGACGTCCGTGCTGGAATGTCGAACTAATAATTTGCGAAAAAGTAGAGTAATAAGAATTCTCATTCACGTGCGGAATACCGCATCGAAATCTGACTTTACGTCATCATCGTTCTACGATTGAATCAAATGTCACTTACTATCTTCCGTGACGGACTCTCTATTGTTTCGAAACGGATGCCGGACGGGTAGAGGGGTTCCCCACTCCACCCTCACTCAAAAATCAACCATTATAACTCGAACAAAAGATATACCAACAATATTTTTCAATATACTCCACTGAAAAAGACAATAAGTATGAAAATATATTTTAAAAAAAAAGAATTTAAAATGCAACAAAAATAAGCTTTTATACTGCTTTCATAAAAATCCGTAGAAAAAGGAAAACAAAACCAAGTTCATGTTTGAAACAATAGTTAAATGTATCGTTTTCATCTTTTCTTATTGACAAAATGTATAAAAAAGTATTCTTCATGCATGAAGGACGTGCATTTGGGGTGACGCAAGCAGAAACACCACAGAAACGGGTTATAAATTTAGGGTTTCCCTCTAGGCACCCAAACCCATTCAACGCGTTCAAGAGGAACTCATTCAGATACAAATTGAATGAACAGCCAGCACTCGGCAAAATATGATGACGTTCCAGCACATGTGGCATCAATGATGCTTGCAACCAGTGAATACTGCATTCAGAAAGCACAGTGCGTGTGTGTGTCCTGTGTGTGCTGTGTGTGTCCTGTGTGTGTGTGGTTTTTATACGTATAAAACGCATATGAAACGTTCTAAAATGTGTAATAAATAAAGTGGGGTGCGGCAACAACACCGCCGCCACCGCCACCACCGCCAACAACAACGACCGATCATCCATCCCGAAATGAGCGAAGCACGTTCCGCATTCCGGGAATACAACCGAGTTTAACCAGCCCTGTACCAGTAATCGTTGAGCGGAAGCGAGGGTTAAGGTTTCTATTGTTGTTGTCTGCTTGTAGTCGCCTAGACGTGCACCCATTCACCGCTCGGGTGCACCCATTCACTGCTCTGTACGCCTCTTTAATCAAATTTTGTCTTCTTCGTGATTGAATGCATGGATGTAAAAATTGATAACCGACGGCGGCCTCTGCATCTCTGATGTTGCATGAATTGATGCTCTCGAGTGGATGACATTGTTGGCGGTCGGTATTGTTATGCGTTCGCAGCGGAAGTTATTCAATAAAATTAATTGCAGTGCTGGACTTGTCTTCCGTTTTTTTTTTATAAAGGAAGGGAAATGGGGAAAATTACCGGAAATAAGAAGAAACGTATTGAGTGGAGGCGGAAAAAGTAACGAAAATGTTAGCCCTGGATTGTGTTTAAATGCTTTTATTTGGTTTATTAATCTCTCCTCTGTGTTCTCAGTTGTAAATTCTATTCTTTCTCCTTTTCAGATGCTGAAACACGTGCAAATCTCACCTTTACGCAATCGCGCGGATTCCGTATCCATGCGTTCTTCGAATTCGTGTGCTTCGTCCATTTGCGGCAGTCCTGAGCCACCGAATGACTTGCAGAGGACACCTTCACGCGCCTCCAGCTACAGCAGTCTCAACGAGCAGCTGCCGCAGGTAAATATTTAATTAACTATTTTATTAAAAATACATTAAAATAAATCTAAAAGATTAAGATTATTAAAATTAAATAAGAATTTAATTATTTTTAATATAAAAAACAAGTTCAAGAAGGGGACGCCCACTAATTTACCACCGAAAAGTAGAGAAATTGCTGTTGTCCTCACTAACTCACCACCGGGAAGTCAATTAACATCACAAAATCACCACTGAAAAGCCAAATATCATCACTAACTCACCACAGAGAAGCCAAATATCGATTCAAATTCACCACCGTTACTTACTAAAAATACCGAGATGCCAATGCAATATTTTCATATAATAGTGTTGCCAGTTGAGGAAAGCTAGAAAAACTTAAAAAGTACAATACAATTTTAACTTTTCTTATTTGAAGATGTAGCTACGAATTTCGAAAACAAATGAAATCTTAAAATAGAAATCGCTTTTTTTTATTAACAAATCGCAATTTATTTATTAACAAATTCTTTAATCATAATCACAAATTTTTTTTTTCCTTTGCAGACCACTATCAAAATCTACACGAGCTGCCTCAAAATCGACATCGAATACAAAACACTCGGCATCCAATGGGAGTCAACCAGCAAAGAGGTCATCGCTCAGCTACTAAGACGGTAAAATTTCAAATAAATTGTAATCACAACTAGAAAACCAAAATTCTATTTTTTCGTAGATTAAAAATGCGTCATCGAGATCCACGTCTTTTCTATCTTTCAATGGAGGTGTCGGTGCGTCGTGCAGATGTCAAAACGGTCCTCGTGCTCGATAATGATACGCGACCAGCCATCTTGCAAGCTTGTCATCCGAAAGGTGAATCCAAATTTTCTCTGCAACTGAAACCAGGCGGCTTGATACGCGTTCACACATCCGCTCTGCAGCCGAATTCACAATACAAGTCCTTGGTGATCTCGGAAGAGACCACCTCGGATGAGTTGTTGCAGCTACTGCTGTCCTGCTACAACTCACTGGAGCCAGTGGAGCAATTTTCAATATATGAGGTATATAAAATAGTTCAGTTAAAATCGTAGTAATTTTTATATTGAATTTTTGAGCAAGAATTAGAGAATTTTTTATAATTGAATTTCGGAAATTGTGCTTCCATGAGAAGCGTTAGAGATGCAGTATTAAAATGGTGAATTCGTCATTCAATTTGAAATTTGTTGAAGTACAACTGAAACAAGAGTTCAAACATTTCAATTATTTTCCCAACGTTTAAACTTCCCCTCCATTTCAGGTCTGTCCTGGTCAAGAGTATCAACGTAAACTGCATCCTGACGATCTACCGCTGCGAGCCCAAGTTGAACGCGCAAGGCGTGGCGAAGTCTGTCATTTTCTGGTGCGCCGCAATCCCAACTACGCTCGTCGCCGTCAGTTACTCGCCGCGCTTACTGACACCGTGCCGTCCAACAGCTTGAACACTTCTGCAGCAGGATCTGCCAAATCACTCGAACCCAGCAGCAGCAGCAGCAGGAGCAGCAGCAGCATCTGCTCACTCGATGAGTCTGCAAGCTTGCTTGACATGTCAATGGAATCACTGTCGGATGAGCTGAGTGGCTTGGTGACGAGTGACGAAGACGAAGATTGCAATTCCAGTACATCATCAGACTCCTCCAACACCTCCTCGAATGCGGAACGAACTGCAGCTACGAATACCATTTCTGCATCGAAGAACATCTCAACGATTTTGGCTATCGACGATGTGTGCGTCAGATGTCGCAGCAACTACAAATCGTGCGGATTTTGTCAGAAAAATTCAGCATTGATGGCATTGCAACGACGTGTCGCCGCATCCAAACACAACAATTCATCGACACAGCTGCCAATTTACAATCCCGTGTATAACGTACGCGAAATACGCACCGCTACGCACTCGTTTTCGTCGCTCGGCAACGACAAGAAGTTGCTTGACATTCAATTAAATGGACGCTTTGATGCGTTGACGTGTCGCATGCGTCCGCAGAGTGTCTACGTCGGCGGTTCAACGCAACGGACGCTCTTTGAAGACGCTGCCCTTAATGACGCCACAGATGAGGTCAATGGAAATCCCAACCTGAAACCAAATTCAAGCGATGTTGCCAACACAGACAATGCAGACGCCGGCCAAAACGTTATTTCTGGTCCGATTGATGGCGCCGAGGCTGTGAATAACAATCCCGCCAAGGGTTTGGGCCACTTTGTTTATATTTAAGTTATCAAGTAACAATTAATTACCGCCACAAATTGCTTGCGATAAATCGCAGTTCGTCGCAGAGCGTTTTATCTCAAGTAATTTGCGACTGTAGCAATTCGTTGAAAAATCTATCGTGAAGCAATCCAACGCTACGGCAATCCATTGCAAAATAGTTCATTATATTAACAATTCATCGCAATGAATAGTCTTGATGAATTCCTGTGCGATTATTTGCTCTGCGATTATTTACTTCACGATTATTTACTTCACGATTATTTACTCCACGATCAATTGCTCTGCGATGGATTGTCCGCAATGAACTAATTTATTTACGATGAATTGCTAGCGAATAATTAGTCGCGATGTGTTGCTTCTCAGTGAATTCTTCTGCGATAAATTGCTTCATCATCAATTGCTCTGCGGTTGCTTGCTCCACCATAAATTGCAGAGCGATAAATCAACCTCAGCGATAAATTGCTCTAAAATAAATACAACTGCGCGATGTATCGATTGCGATGAATTATTCCGATGAATTCCGAGAGCAAATGCACACAAATCATTAGGGAACAAATTCTATAATTACCAAAATCCATTGTAAATTTCTTATAATTTCAAAATTAAAATATTTACACTGTAAAAATAGAATTACATAGTTTACACATAAAATTCCCTCATACCAAAGAGTGTTTAAATATAATTACACCAATTTTCTTTTGCTTTTTCCTAATCCTCGGAACTGAAAATAATAATATATTATTTTTGAAGGCATTAATTTCATCTTCTTTAGTACTTTTTACTTATACAAGCGCTATATTTTGTATTTTCTACTCACACATTAACATAATAACAGCTACGTTTCAGTTTCGAGATGCACTATTTCGCATACAAAACTTAAATGCATCCTTTTTCAATATGAAACCTGAAAATCGCAAATATTCCGAAAACTAAATCAATATAATCAACAAGCACAACAACAATTTTAGCACTTTAAATTGCATAACAATCGTTGAAATAATATATATAAATATCTACACAGGATTACAAAGCACTGACACTGAAAATTAATTATTGAATTGAATTGAAATTTCTAATTTCGGTTTTATTTGCATACATAAATTAATTAATTAATCGCTCTGGAAACACACACATGCAAACTAATAATGTGCGTGTTTATCTGAATAATCTGCATACATGTAATTTGTGAAGAAAATCAATGTTTTTCGAGAGTTTCTAATTCGCAATATAAATGGAAATCTTCGTTAAGTTATAAATATTTACTTGACTTTTAATTGAAAATATTCGTTTGTTTATAAAACAAAAACGAGAAAACGTTTTCAGACATGTGTTGAAATTATTGTTTTTCGCAAAATTCTGAACAAGTGACTTAAAATAAACTTCAAATCCTTTATTCACAAAACTGTGCGTTTCATTTAGAAGGAAGGGATTTAAAATGGACTTTTCAACGTTTCGACTGAAAATTCACAACAGTTACTTTCGAAAAGAAAAAAAAGCCTTTTTACCAGAGAGACTGGTATGTGGAGAGTACACCGAGTTATCGCTCGTTAGTGTCGGAGCAATAGCTGCGCTCTAAATTAGAGCGACTGCTGCGAAACTGGTAAACATTTTAACAGACCTTCACTGAACTCAAGCATTTTTTATGACGTTGAAATGCTGACAACCAGCTTCGCAGCAGTTTCTTTGCTGCTCTAGAAAAGGCAGCCGAAAATCTTGCTCGGAGACTAACGAGTACTATTTGTTGTAACTTTGGATACTCTCCACATAATTGTCTCTGATTGTATAACCTGATCACTCGTCGTTGGCCTCTTGCCAGCCGAAAATATTTATTTGTTTTTGTCTTCATTACGTCGAGCGGATGGATTGCAGAGTGTTCTGTCCTCACCTGTAAATTTAGTGTTGTTGCAATTGAAGGAATGTTCAAATTGGTCGTTTTGCAGTAGAATTTATATTGGCTGCGATAAAATTTAATTAAATATGAATTTTCTAATCTATGTGGAAATATTCAGTATTTCATTATTTCGTTTTAATAAATAATAAAACCGTCAGCTAAATAATTAGAGGTAGAAAAAATTAGAGACAGAAAGAATTCGAAGTAGAAGAGACTTCGAAAATTCCTCAAATTCGTTGAACGAAAACTTCTTGTGTTTTCCACACTTTAAAGTTCATCACGTGCCACAACGTGAACATCATTAATAAGAACTTCAAAGTCTACAACATCAAAAACCCATTAGAACGAGATACGCGTAGAAGAAAGACGTAAAAGCTTCCGAATAAAAAACAACTATAAACGTATCCGTGTAAAAAGAATTATGAAAACGAAAACCGAGTAACTCGAACGGAAATGTTAATAATTTGTGTGAAAAACGCTTCCATTACAACGAAAACTGTTTCGTTTCTTTAGGCGAAATAAATTCTTGAACTCGGAAAAAGTATTCCTTAGAAACTTTTTGTTAGTCTACTCAATCAATTGAAGGACCCTAAAACTTCAGACTGTCTGAAGACGTGTTATAATTTCCCGGAAATCTAACGTGATACGAATTTATAATCTTTACAGTTTCTAAAGAATAAAATTGGTTTATCTTGGCAATTTCTAAGTACTCAGTAATGTTTTTCCTGTATTATGGATTTACACAGTCTCATAAATTCTGATAATATATATCTGAAAAATGTTTTCTATTCGAATTATAATTTGTTATTTACTTATTTATGTGATTAAAGAATTCAATATGAAATTCACCGAGATTTTCTGTGTCGGGAAACGAGGTTCCTCGATATTGAAGATGACATACAGCCAAAACCGGTTTGTCTGCAAACCAAAAAAAGTACGAGGACGACGGAAATTTCATTCTAAACAACTTCTCTTCATGTGATATTTATTTTTTACATTATTGATACCCAGTAGAAGACTTATTCATTCCTTCCTCATTCTTTCCTGAATTTTAGCATGAAATCTAAAATGTTTTTCAGTCCTTTCTTTCCACTTTAATTCAGCCATTAAATGTAACTAAAACGAAGAAAAAAAAATAAATTTAAAAGGATTGGAAATGACTGGTGCAATTGTTTGCCTCAGATGCTGTGACTCCAGCATTCGATTCTCGGGAAAGTTGAAGAGAAACTTAACGATTAAAAGGTGTTTTAGTGGTTAATTAACACTAATAATTAAATAACTAAGAAATCAATGCAGAAAGAACAACATTAAAATGACTTGCGATAAAGAAAAATGGGTGAATTTTCTAAAATTTCACCCATACTGACTGAGATTCTGTTGAATTTCATGGGAAAACAGCTATGAAAACAAAAAAGGAATTCTTTCTTTCAATTGAAGGATGGGAAGACAAATATTTGTAAGAAAAGTTTCAGTGATTTTCTCAACAAAGATTTATGTATAATAATTACTTTTCAGAATTGAATTCATTCAAAATCATCCATGAAGTTTTCTGCTTTCCTGCTGGCAATTTTCGTTTATCATTTCCATTCGTTTCATTTAAGTATTTTATCTAATATTGAAACATCAGTTGATATATTTTTCTTACAATGCATCTAATTTGTATTCCGTCAGCATCCTCTACTCGTATATAAATATTCTTCAACATTTACTATTATAAATATCGTCATTAACATAATCAGCACGAACATTACTTTTATCACGAAGTGTTGTTGTTATTTTCATCAATAGCATCACCATCATCATTATCATCGTCCTATCCAGCAACGTCATCCCCACCATCCATCACCTCATCAAGAGCAACATCTTCGCTCTCACCATCATCGTGAGTTCGTAAAGCCCGAAGCCCAATGAATCCAGCAACAGCAACAGCAAAATGCTGCAATGGATTACTCAATGAGCAGCAAAATGCCGGATTGAAGAACCGGTTTTTCGTTGTTTATACTTGGAACAGAGATGCCAGTCAAGAATATAAGTAAAAATTCAAGTTCGACAGAAGAGACGCAAGTCTCTTCATTTGGCAATTCGGTTTGAGAGCGACGAGGATCTCAATGCAGCAAAAGTTGAAAATTGTCTAACTTTGCTGCATTGCTTTGACGTACGCGAATGCAGCAAAATTTTTTGTGCGGCTCTTATAACAACTACAAGCAATCAACTTCAAATTAGCAATCCATTGCAGCATTTCGCTGTTGCTGGATTCATTGGGCTTCGGGCTTCAATATCATTCTCATCATTATCGCCGCTTCATTATCACCTCATCAGCACTCGACTACATCGTTATCACGTTGATTGTATTGTCCTTGCCAATATTTGATTGCCTTGCAAAATATTCTTTATTGTCATCACGTTTCTACAGTAATTTCAGCAACAATATTTTACAAAAGACGATGCCAAATAACAAGGACGATGGCAAGCCAAATAAAAGCCAAAACCTGACAAAAGAGTGACTTCAATTAATCGCATGTCGCGTGTTTCTGTCGCATATTTGCGCTACACAACAAAAGAACTCGAAAGCTTTTGTACTTAATTAACAAATTCCTTAAAATTCATAGTTAATTCAATTAAATTCATTTCAAAGATGTGAAAAAATATTAATAATAACTGTAACAGAATTATATTCGCCCATGAAAATTGATTTTTAAATAAAGTTCTGCGGTAATTCAACAGGAGTAAAAACTTAAAAGAATTTTTCTTCATCTCAAGATTATTTTAATGCTGTTATTTCTGCATTTATTTCTTAGATATTGTATTATAAATCTTATTTAACCATTAAAACACCTTTTATTTAACCATTAAAACACCTTTTGCTCGAAGTATGTAAATTTTAACTTCATCAAGTTATTCGAACTTTCCACTCCGTCATCTGAGGCAAAATATTTCACAAGTTTTCAATTTTGTATCGCGTATTCGTGTCGATATAACTTGAGTAGAAAATAACAGAGGGAAGCCTGAATTTTGTTTCTATAATCAATTTATTACCCTATTTATTAGTCTATTTTTAACTAAAGAATGCATACTGAGAACTTCATAAATGCGCTACCATCAACTTTAAATGGTATTTTTGGAAAATATGAAAACAGATTTCATTATAATACAACAACTCTTCTGCTCTTTGAGACAACTATTTCTGTGGGGAAAATCTAATTAGAAAGAAATCATGTGATTGTAATGACATTTTTGAGTGATGCACTTCGAAATTTATAACTTTGCGGTAGACGAAAACAGCAGCAAAAAGGAAACTCCGCGAATGTTTCTCCTAACATATTCACTTCACTAATAAAACTCTGAAAGTAAATCGTTACAGAGAATCCCAGGAAGTCCACGAAACTTAACTACAAAAATAACAACAAAATTCTTCATGTTTTTTTAGAGTTGTTGATGGACTGAAAAAGGTGTCAACTTGCTGTCACATCGAACAGCTGCTGAAATTGAGTTGTGCCGCGTATACTATAAATAAAAATAGAATGAAGATAAATAACAACAAGAATTTGGACAAAATTTATGGGGACCGAATATGCGGGAATTTGGGTGTTTTAAGAGAAAATAAATCCAACTTTCTTAATCAAAGGATTAGATTGTGGACGGAGCCGGCGTGTGTATGCGTGTATGCGCGTATGTTTGTGTGTAGGTGTGTAAACAGTTCGTAGTGTTTGACAGCTGGATTCATTTTAATCTACTTATGAAGACCACATTCGATTATGTAGATCGGTGCAGACTTAGTGGTGCAGGGAAAATACGTGTAGGAGAATAGAAGAATCAAAATTAACCACCAAAAAAAAAAAAAAAAAAAAAAAACAGGAGATTCAAAGACAAGAAGATCACAGCAATAAGAAATACAAAAAAATCAAAACAAAAATCACAACGCTTAAAGGAAATAAAGAAGGTTTAGCCAGACCGCAGAAAATCTTTCATTTGTGTTTAGAATTTGTTTATAATTTTGAGAACGTGAACATGAATAGAATGCGGTTTTGCAGAGAAATGAAATTTAGATGCAAACATTGCCAGATTTATGGACTTTGCTTGCAAAACTTAAATAAGTTTTATTTAAAAATACAAGTTTATTTAAGTTTTTATTTATATTTTTTTACGATACGAAAATTTCTGTCAACAACGATGAGTATTTTTGTAGCGCAGGTTAAACGTATTTTTTAAAACAAAACTATTCTCAGCTTAAAAAGTGTTTTCAATGATCGAACGATCTCTGCCATCGAAGGGTTTGTGTCTCTGCTACTTCAAATTTACTTCTCTGAATTTATGAAGAGCAGCCAGCCTAAAAGTATGCAATGGTTTTTAAATGTTTTAAATACGCGTTTGCAAGTTTTGAATATGTAAAAAACCAATAAATTAATAAAAGTCGGTATAGATAAACTTTTATTTATTATTATAATTTCAACGACAACATCAGCAGCAGGAAAAACGACATTAAAACAGCAGCAACAAAGTTATGACAATAGCAAGAGGAAAGCAACAACAATGCTAACAGCGACACCATCCTCAAGAAAAATAATAACGACAACAACAGCAGCAGCAGCAGCAACAATAACCAGCACACGTCCTTCTCGAGATCATATGGACCGAAATAGTGAGAAAATCCAAGCCGCACTGGTTGCACAACACGGCAGGATGTCCTGCCAGCTGGCAGGATAAACACACTTCGAGGATGTTACACGAGGCAGGTGTGTATGTGTGAGTGCCGGATCCGCAACTTCATCTGCCAGCGAAGTAAACGCAAAGTCGTAAATTCTACAGAATGCAGTGCAGAAGCAAAGTGAAAAAAATATGAGAGAGCGCAGTAGCAGGCGTGGAGAGAGAGAGAGAGAGAGCGAAGGTTTTGGGGAAGGAAGTGTGTAAAGGCGGAAGAATCGGGCGTGAAAATAATACTGAAAAAACTGCTCTCTTCGGAAAAGTGGAATGTAAATAACTGCCGAGAATTTCCGACCTTCAACGTTCAAATTAATCCTTACAAATCTTCTGCAGCCAAAATAACTCGCAACTACTTTTAGAGAGTTGCTACCGATAGATAGAAATTCTTCAGAGGAGCGCAATCTTCTTCAAACCCTTAAATCAGAAAGTTTAAGAAACGCCAGAGTTACGGAGGATCGTGAAATCTAAAGGAAAGCAGGGATAAAATTTCATGTAGTCTCATTCGTTATTTTATATACTCCTTGCCTGCTTTTATCATTCAATCAATCAATCAATCAATCAGTCAATGATTATTTTTATTATTGCCTTTCAGGGATAAAGAAATGCGAAGAAACACTTAACCAAATTAATCGCCAGAATTTGAGGTCGTCACAGATGACGCAGATGTTGTCGTAAAGTTTGAAGAACTTCTTAAAAACTTCGCTCGAAACTGGAACGAGAACATCGACCAATTAGCAATTTATTAATTTGAGACAATAATTAATATTGCCTTAATTTCAAGGTAACTCCAGTAATCATAAAAAAGCAGCCTAAAAGCAGGCAACAGAAAAATGAGCGAAAGCATGCATTCCTTGTAGATGAGGAAAGTAATTAAAAACTAGACTAATTCATCATTAAAAATACATTACAAGGTAATACATTACAAGGTAATGTATTTTTAATGATGGTTTTATATAATGTATCACACTGTATTAAACATCCTATTAAACAATATTAGGGTTTCCTTTTGAATTTAAAGTAAAACTCTGGAAACTCTGGCTGTCATTAAGCAGCCTAAAAGTAGGCCACCGAATAGATTTCGGATTTTCCTTTCAAATTGAAAGCGAATATAGAAATAATCGCTAAAAGCAGCCTAAAAGTAGGCAACCGAGAGATATTCGATTTTCCTTCCAATTTAAAACCTAAACAGGGAAATTTTAGTCATCATATCAGCCTAAAAATTTATTCGATTTTAAATTTTCTCTTCAAAATTAAATGGTTTTATTTCGATTGCACGACTAATAACAGCCTTCAAACAATTTAAACAATAATTTCTTAATTTTTCACAAGCCTTCATAATTTTAGCACGCATAACAAAGTGTTGTGTGTGGTAAAAACTCACAAACACAGCAACACACCAACGCCCACGCACACACACGCATCCTTCGTCGAATAGCATCAAAGACGCAAAGACGTTTTACACGGAAATTTTCCTCTCCTTTTCAGTTGTTCATTTCACTTTATAGAAAAGTGTGCGAGCTTTCGCGTGTGTGTGTGTGTGTGTGTGTGTGTGTGTGTGTGTGTGTGTGTGTGTGTGTGTGTGTGTGTGTGTGTGTGTGTGCCTGTGTGTTTGTGTGTTTTTGCGGAATTGTTTGCACATGTAGCGTATATGGGAAACTTTAATCTGCATGTGTGTGCAACAACTTTCATGTTTGTGTTAGTATTTAAAAAATTTCTTCAACAGGAGAACAGAATCCTGCAGAACAGAATCCTGCAGCAGGCTGATGTTTGTATTTTCTTTCTTCTTTTGTACGATTGACTGTTTCTGTTTGTCGTTTTCACCACTCGCTGTTCTCTTCTTCTCTTGCTGTCGCTGTGTGTCGCTCCCTCACACACATCATCATCATCATCAACTGCTGTGCTAAAAGTCGAGACCTTCTTATTTCGTATTTATTTTTTTGGTAGTTGTTCGAAAATATTCTGTACTGTTGTCGTTGTTGTTGTTGTCGTTGTCGTCGTCGTCGTCGTTGTTGTTTTGCTGTTGTTGTTGTTATTTACCGTTATTTCGGCTGTCGGTGTTTCAGTAGTGCGTACATCGAATTTTTGGCATTCGAAAGTGAGGAACACATGAAGTCGTCCGCACTGAGAGCTGAGAGTGCAAAGAGAATGAGTAACGGGGGACACAACAACACTTCGTACAGCAAATTAAGAGGGTTGAACTTGTTCTTCTTATTTGTGTTGAGAAAGGCACGCATTTTCCTCTCCTCCACATTTTCAGTCACACATGTGGTTCCCACTAACCAACTGCACTTCGCAGCTGTTCGCGAAGTTTCCATTTTATGGTTGCCTGGTAGGTTCGTTTTTAAAACATTTTTTAAACAATCCATTTTAAAAAGTTTGCTGTTTTTAAAACTTCTTCTATTCTATATTTAAATTTGTATGATTGTAATTTAAATAACACACTTTTAACTAATTTCTTGTATTATAAATTTGCTTGCAGGTTGAAAAGAATTGTTTTTTGTTGAAGAGATTTAATTTTACCCTCTTGAAAATGATTGCTGCATCTCACAGTGGGGGCTAGAAAATTGCTTTTACCAGAAGCTCTAAATTGTGCGTATTTTTTAAACCTTCGTATTTTTTAAAACATAAATTTTTGGATTATCAAAATGCTGCACTAATTTAGACTATTCAGAAATATTAAAATATGTATTTCTATTTTTAATATCATTAATTTGTTTTCACATATTTATTTGTGTTACTTATTCATTTACAAGCGCCAAATTTTTACACTTTTATTCATAAGAACTTTAAAAAGATTTGCAAACCCTGAACGCGAATTTCTACCGTTGGCTACCCGCCGGCTTTCGCAGCCGTCATCGCATCCGCGAGCAAAGTGGAGGTTTCTGCAGAGTGACACCGCAATGTGGCAACAACAACAACTACATCAATCAACGATTGCAGCCACAAAAACAATCCATACAAACGTGATAACAGTAATTCATGCTGCAAATAACGGCTTTATTACCGTTGAGATTCTAGATCGAGATCACAAACTGCGGATAAATTAACTCTCACAACAACAAAAACAGCGAGACAACAGCACTGAGACGACGAAAGCAAAATAACGGCAACGAGACAGCGACAACGAAGTAACGATGTCAACGACAATGACCTCGACACCGACAACATCAGTGACAACGACAACGACGATGACAACGACAACGACGATGACAACGACGATGACAACGACGATGACAACTACAATAACAGCGACAACGACAACGACGATGACAACGACAATGACAATAACAATGACAACGACGATGACAACGACGATGACAGCGGCAACGAAAATGAGAACGACAATGACAACGACAATCACAACGACAATCACAACGACAATCACAACGACAATGACAACGACAATGACAACGACAATGACAACGACAATGACAACGACAATGACAACGACAACGACAATGACAACGACAATGACAACGACAATGACAACGACAATGACAACAACAATGACAGCGACAATGACAACGACAATGACAACGACAATGACAACGACAATGACAACGAAAATGACGACGACAATGACGACGACAATGACGACGACAATGACAATGACAACAAAAGTAAGACAATGACAACGAGGCAATGTCAACGAGACAAAGGCAATGACAATGACGATGAGCCATTGGCAGCGAAACAATGATAACGAGACAATGATAACGGCAAAGACAAGGACAATGAGAACGAAACAACAACACCAATACAGAAAAGCGTTTAAGTTTTAAAAATTCCCCCGAATCCTTTCTTTAAAATAGTTTTTTTGCGACGATTTCCATCAATGAAAATAACCGATCATCTTAAACTCTGTTGAAATTACATTCCTCATACCAGTCACGCATACAAGTCACGCACATACAAATATTTGTACTCAAGTACGAGTCAACATCTGAGAAACGTCGGGAAGCCGGATGGATCAGATTCCACTGAATGCCATGCCACACTAAGGCATCCTTAATTTATGCGTCGCCACACATTGACGGTTATTGTACGCGTCCTGCGCTGTAACTGAAAAAAACGCGCGCTGTTATTCCTTCATCAGCAAAGCTAAGGACGAAAGTAAAAAGAATCCAAAGTGGAGTTCAATCCCGAAATTTCAACTTGTTATGTGCAATTTTAACAGAACAATATTATATTTTTAATATTTAATATTTTTAATATAATCTTGTTTTTTATTTAATATTGATCGCTCCACTTCCTCGCGCTGCAGTGCTTTGCTCGTACAGCCAACTACAACACTTGACTTTCTGAAAATCCCTGAAGATCCGACGCATCAAAAGTAGTTGCGACGTTTAACCGCAAGTCTGTGATGTTAACTGTAGCGTGTCGTCGCTTACCGCGCAGACGATGATTTGTGGATGTGCAAGCAAGCAAAAAAGATTGAAGGCCTTCGAAGAGTCGCTCCAGTCGGCAAACGCGCACATTTCATAAATTCCGGCAGAGTGGCCGGAGCTTTTAAGCAAACTCCTCAAAAATAGGACTGAAAAACTGGCTTTCAATTCGTGTACACGCATGCATACAGACAAGAATACAAATCAAAACGCATTCACACACACACACACACACACTTATGTATCCTTATCTCACACAAATTCTTCATCTTTAATTTCCTCTCACTCAAACACTCTCCGCAAGGAAAGAAAAGTTTCTTTCATACATGAAAGTGAGCAACACATCCTGTTTGCACCGCCAGGATACAAGAAAAAAAGACTTTCATTCCTTTTTGGCTGGAAGCAAAGCTCTTCGTTGCTACCAGAACCAACAACAACAACAACAACAAGAACAACAATATCTTCATTTGTTTGCTTAGCCCGGAATTTGAATATCTTGGCCGATTGTAAAACAAGACAAATTCTCGCCTCATTCATGAATTGTTGCCGCTTAGCGTGTCCGTAACGTCTGTCATTTTATCGCGTCTCTCACGTCAGCCGTGACTATCGCGTCTCTTACGTCTGTCGGTCGTATCGGTCGTCGCTTTCACGTTTGCCACATCAGTCGCGCCTATTGGTCGCATCTGTTTGTTGGGTCTGCCACTTCTGTCGCGTCTGTCACCTTCGTCGCGTCTGTCACCTTCGTCGCGTCTGCCACCTTCGTCGCCTTTGTCGCAACTGTCGCAACTGTCGTGCTTCTCACTTCGGTTGCTTCTTTCACTTTTGCGGCGTCTGTCACGTCCGTTGGTCGCATATATTTGTCGGGTCTGTCGTGTCTGTCACTTCTATCGAACTTGTCATGCCTGTGTCGTCTGTCATGTCTGTCGGTCGCATCTGTTCGTCGGTCGCATCTGTCCGTCGGTCGCATCTGTCGCGCTTATCACTTTGGTCGTGTCGGTGGCTTTTTCCACGTTTGTAGCGCCTGTCACATCAGTCGCTCCTTCACGTTTGTAAGAAAACAGCTAAGTAAACATCGTCCTATTTTATTTTTCCGGCAATCAATAATTCAGACATTCTTTTTTCTCCATTTTATATTTCTTTTCAAATACAAGACACGAATTTTTATCGACATCTGCTGCTCTCCCGCTGCTTCTCCTGTTTTTACATTACTTACTTTTAACTTTTCTTTATCTTCGTAGAAAATTCTTTACAGCTGCTTATATTCGCAATACAAGTAAGTAAAAAAAGGAGCGAAGTGATTTACACATGATTACACAAACAACCAAACGGAAGCGGAAGTGAAAGACGTGTTAGACTTTTACGAGGCGAAAGTAAGGACTTGAGAGCAAATATATAAATCAAAGTTGTTTATATTGGATTTTTCTGTTTTCAATTGAAATAATTTCAATCTAATTCAAATGAAAATCCATTCAATGTTTCCGAGAAAATTTATCTGAGCGTTAAAAGAGGATGATATTAAATTTTTTCACGATTTATTTTACATCCACAGCTCAGAAAACTGTTTATCTTTATTGAAAGCTTTCGTTTTTCAACTTATTAAGTGAGTTACTATGAAAACAAGTGATTACGACGACTTAATTAAAATTATTAAATACTCTAGACTAGAATCTTGCGCAGTAATAATAAATAATTAACTAAATGCTTTTGTTTTTCTTGTAATGTCAAGGTTTTGTTAATCAACAAAACCTCCTAACAATTATTTTCATCCATTAACGTGATAATCTGCAATGTAAATGAGAAAATTGCAGCGAAATTTATTAATGTTTAACTCGTTGTTAAGGATATTTTTACGAATAATTAGAAAAAAATTCACAAATATGTATAAAATATAGTAAAAAAATTAATAGAACCATAATTATTATTACAGAAAAAACTATTTAAATATCTTCGCTGACTTTTAAGAACATAAATTTTAGTGTTTGCAATTAGAGATGATTGATGTTGATTGATTAAGATGATTTTTAAAAGGAAAAAGTCAACAAGTTCCTGCTTATTGCTAGAAACTTCCAACAGCACGCGAAGATATCATTCCACTAACACCACAAGTCATCGTCACTGTCATTATAATCATTATCATTTCAATTAAATCTCGCTTTAATATTCACCGTAGAAAAACCTCAAAGGAATTCATTTTTCTAATGATGCCATTCTATTTAACCCGCATGTGGACAGAAAAAAGCAGCCTTACGTGCTCGAGAGAGTGGAGAGTTACGACAACTACGACTGTCGGATTTCACGCATGTCGTGTCTACTTCGAACGCTCTCGTTTCACAACATCCGATTGACTATGAACGACTGTCGCATTGGTCGTGTCGCATTAGTCGTATATCCGTTGTAAATAAGAATTCTTGCGAGTATATCGAAATATCTTTCCACAATGGAAGCCATTCCGCGAAAACAACAATGGAATCCGCATTATTTCTTTCAACTAATTTTAACATTTAAAAGAGCCTTAAATTTCTTTCATCTTGAAGTTTTCTTTTTGTTTCCCTCTAGACTTTTAGAATCTTGAATTTGTAAAAATGAAAGAATAACAGAAAATAGCTAAATCTCTAATTCATCTACGAAGATCATAAATATTTGAAGAACATGTGAGATTTTAGAAAGCGAAGTCACCCGCAAATACCCCCACTCACACAAGGGTTAAAAGGCAATCAAATACATTCTCGAACATGTCAACGTTTTATTGACAGCAAATTGAATTCCTTTTATTCGCTAGCATTCCAGCAGATGACTTCGCCACATGATGCCTCATGCCACGCGGGGTCGCATGCACATTTACGTCTGCTCCAGTTTAACGTCGTTGACGTTCTATTGTAGTTTCAAAGGTGTTGTTATTGCATTCTCGTCACCACTACCGAGCGAAGAAGAGGCAACACAAAATAATGAAGTCCTTGGAGTCCTCGGTGCGGATACGAAATCTATCTTGGCTTACATTCGTGACAGAAGGAATAAAAATTGCAAGTAAAGCAATTCAGGTTGAGAAAAGAACGAAACACGTTATTTTAATTTATTTTCCATTTTATTTCTTATTTTATTTGTTATTTTATTGTTTCATGTATACGTTTTGTTGGCTGATGTTACAGTGTAATTTATGTTTGCGTGACAATGTGAATTGTTTGCTCTTTAATTCTGTTTTTATTTTTATTATAGATGAAAGTTCTGGTAAAATGCTACGCTTTCTTTCCCTTTTATTGGTTTCTTCTTCTTATAAACTGCTAGATATCGATGAGGTTTTCCACTCACAGAAACTGAATTACAATCACGAATAGAAGTTATGAAGTTATTTTAATTATTAGTGATTCCGTAATAAGATTATTAGTGATTATTAGAGATTAATAGTGATTCCGTAAATAAGATTATTAGTGATTAGTGAGAAGAAATCTTTTGAAAAATATAAAAACACTTTTACGCTTTTAAATTAGATGTTTATTTAATTATCTTGCACACAAAACGTAAGTAAAAGTTGACGCTTTTTGTCTTTACAATGCAAATGTATTCCATGTCAACAATTTTAAGCTATTTAACTTAATTTAAAATCACAATTCGATGGATTTAAGCCATTTTTCCCAACCTTAATTCGTTTATTTTAAATTATTTAGTTTATTTAAAAATCTGCCATTAATTAAGAATATTAGCAATTATAATACAGAGCCTTAAATACTAGAAAAAATAGCTCAATTAACAACATTATTTGAATTTAAGTATTGTAATAACATCTCTATTTTTATCTCTTAGTTTTAGATAGATAAAAATTAGCAATCATGCAAACAAACTTTGATTCTGACGTGCAAGTAGTTAGATGACTTTTCCCCTCGCAATTCTTGCTGATGCTCCATTTTTCACGGCTCATTTGCAGTTATTTGAATCACTCCGAATCATCTTAGCTGATTCACTACGAACGTAAGCCGGCCAATTTCAGTTGCAAGGCGTAGAAAGGTCATCACAGCAGCTCGTTACCGATGTGCGTCGTATCCGTGGGTAGAGAGTGAGTCTAAAAAGGATGAAAAGGGACGAGAAAATCCTTTTTACATCAAAATCAAGGCAGATAAGTTCCTCAATAATTTCTCAAACATTCTAATTTATAAAAACATTGCAAAAGCCTTTTCTCCACAGAAGGACTTGTAATGAATTCTGAATTCCTTATTGACTCGCATTCTTACAAAGGATAACCATGAACGCATCATTTAAATGTCCGTAGCTTAGCGTGGAACTCTTCGCTGTGTTGTAACTACGAAACGTTGCTGCTGTTTGTTGCTCTACTGCAACAGGCGCAGGATAATACAAGAAGGATTAACTTCCCCAAGTTAAGTGGTTCGTGTAAATTTATGCACCCCACTGCACGATCGCTTAGTCCTCCTTCGCGGCGTCTACTGCTTTGTAATAAATTTCAGAGGATTATTACGCATACGAAAGATTTTAGGAGAACTTTATTATTCGCATTTTTAACTGAAATTCGAATTTTCCGATTCTTCAAATTGTAAAAAAGTTAGATTTTCAAAACACCTTTTTTGGGCTCATCAATCAGTTAATTTGCTTTCATATTATTAAACTAGGATTTAAATTTATTTACTTTCCTTTTTCTACAATGGACTAGAAAACATTTTATTAGGTTTCACCCTTAATAACTCTTTGCATTGGAAATATTTAAATAACCGCTTTTCCGTTCCTCTCTGCTCTTCGGTCTCCTATTTTAAGGGTTATTCTAATTTAATTTCCTGTTAATACCATGAGGACCCTTTTCAAGATACTTTTTCTTAGAATTTTTTCCCTTATAATGTCCTCCGTATCATCCGAAAGAAGTTTCAGGTTTTTCTCCTATTTTTTTGTTTGCTACTTTTAAATTGTTTGCTACTTTAAATCTTAATTCTTCTAAATTTTATAGGTCAGACCTATTTTTTCAGACGGTTATTATTCCCGTTATTTACGAGGCTGCTTTCTTACAAGGAGGCAATCAAAAAAGGTCCTTCAGGGTTGATTACCAAAACGATTTTAATATCAAAGTTGAGTAGATTGATTTCAACAAAATAGCCGCAATATAATTAGGTGAGAAGAGGGAAGAGAGAGGGAGAGATAGAGGGATAGAGAGGGAGAGGGAGAGAGAGAGAGAGAGAGGGAGAGAGAGAGAAAGAGGTTGCCTTCTCACCCAGTAAGAGATTCAGTAAGCTACCGGACTTGTAAATAATTTATTCCATCCACAAGTTCAGTTGAGAAGCGTTTTAAGTTGCTCACTAAACTACGAATTTTTCCGCATTTTAGAATCTTCTACATTCATTGAATTTATTTCCCTTCCTTTTCCACTCACCTGTAACGCGATGCGTTTGTGATGCAGCGAGGAATTCGTCGAGGACTTGCTTTTGCTTTTCTTCAAAGAGCACATCAACAGCTCCTTCATGCCTTTGCGGAAATTGCGGCTGAGGAAAGCGTAAAGCAGCGGATTCACACCCGAATTGAAGTACGAACAGAGGAAAGTGAGAGGCGTGAGCAGAGCATTGAAGTTCGAATCACCTCGATACGATTGACCCCTGCAAGAGAAGAGACGAGAAGAGAAGAGACGAGAAGAGAAGAGAAGAGAAGAGAAGAAGTTCATAAAAAGGAGCAAAAAAATGTTTAATTAAAATCCTGGTGAACATCTTTGAAAGGGAAATTTTTACGTACATTTTCTTCATTTCTCCGCGTATCACCAAAGAATTCCTGCATTACCTGCCGCCAACCCTAAGCAAACCCAACCCTCCCCCCACCCCTTCCTTCCATCCAACCGCACAATTTCAGCAAAAGCATCATTAAAGCAACTCACGTCGCAAACCTGCTGCCGCGTGACAACGTTTCGAGAATTTTCGGCAATAGGGTTTCGGCTTTAAAGCACGTTATGGTTACATAAAAAAGCACCAACCGCACCACCAACCCCACCACCAACTTAACCGATATCATTGGAATCGGAAGAAATAACATCATTGATGCGGTAAACGACAAAAAACGAGCTTTTCATGTTTTAATGGCGGAGTACCATTCAATGAAGCTGATTTCCCTACCTCTGGTCCCACAATTTTGCATTGCACGTACTCAAGGCTGTTTGCGAGTTTTTTTTCCTTTTGAATTTTTCTCCCCAATTTTATTTTTTTGCAGTTATTGCTACGACTGCTTAATATCGAGTGGATGACGTCGAAATAATTCCCACTGCGAAATGTTGTGCACGATTTCAATTTGCACAATTTTGATTACTTTTGCATTTTCAAAAAAAATTACAAATTACAAATTTACGATGGATTTTTGTTCCCGTTTTAAAATTTTCCACGCCATATTGAGCTCGCCATGTTGAATTTCGGAAGTTTGATATTAAATTCGAAATCAGATACAACGAAAAGCGCCGAATACTAAAGTTTAGCAAGATTAGGTTGAAGTTTTCAAGTTTTCAACGATGTATTGAGTCCGATCAGCGATCTCGAACCCCCGTGTTGAGTCCGCCATCTGAAATTTCTAAAGTTCGATATTAAATTCGAAATTAGCGTTATCGAAAACCTCCATGCAATTGCTTTTATTATTTGTTTATTAACAATTATTATTATGGCAAATGTTGCTTCACTTTTTTAGCAAATATTTGTATTTCAAAATATTTCAGGCTTCAAAATAATGAAATTGTTATAAATTTTCCTAAAAAACTTGTTCATTTTTAAATATTTGTTGTTGATATTATGTTGTAAAAAGTTTTTGAGTCTCTTATTTTAAACAATTGAAGGAAATTTTATTGAGGAAATCAACGTTGTGCTTTGATGAAATAATAAAATCGCCGCCTTGTAAATAAATTGCTTTTACAATAATATAAAAATTAAAATGATTTCAATCAAGAAATTCAATTTTTCTCTCATCATCATAATCATTGCAATCTATTTACAAATCAATTTTAAGGATTGAGAAAAAAAAGCAAATAAATAATTATTTCTTTCTCAGAACAATCATTGAAAAAATTGATGGTTCTTCTATCAGTTCTTTTTTTATTTTACAATGACATAATAAAATTAAATTAAGTCAGAAATAACAATCCAAGAAAAATAGTAAAATTAAAAAAATAATGAAAAAAAAACAAAGGGTAACTCAGAAATTTAACCACGATTTCATGTGGAAGACAAGTCATTTTCAGAGGTTTTGAGATGACGGCAATACAATTGTTGAACCCATTAAGCGCTTTCTGTGTAGAAAAGAACGTAAAGAGAACTGAGCAACCAGTGAAATGAGACGTGAAACGACGGAACGGAAGGGAACGGGAATTCCATTGAAATCATTAGCAGCAGCAAGAGTTGAGGGAAAATAATTTGGTGGAAGTAGAAATAGAAATTAAGAATAACAATTGTGGTTTGAAATGGTTGACAATAACCGACTTCATTACTTTTCTTATTGCACATTTTAAATCTTATAAATTTCGGTAGATTGCGAAATTAAAACGATTTCTAATAAAACACAAAACTAGTTTTTGCATAAAGAAAACGAATTTCTTGTTATCTTCTTAAAATTTTAAGGGAAAAACTAAAAAACTTTTTAAGCTTTTAGTGAAAAAAATTATTTATTTTAATTGTTTGTCTCTGCAAGAACTTTTCACTAAAGTTCATCAAATTTTCTCCCTTCAACTCTTGAATTTATTTAAGATCCGAAATCAACAAAGACGGGGGGGAAAAAACGTGTTGTGAAAGGAGATTTTTATTGCACGAAAAGGTGTTCGTGGAGCGCAATTAGCAGTTACGGATTTTCATTCATATTTCCTCGTATTCATTTCATTCGTTTTTATTTCTGCGAGTTCTTTGGAATGGACAGCCGCAGTTGTTTGTATCCGCGGTTGCGCCGGCTGCAGTGCAGCAATCAAATTTAAGCGCCACTGAGCTGCACGCGACAAATAATCCGAAAACCCACCCGATAAAAGTGACGCGCGATTGCAGTTGCATGTTTAGCGGTGTGGAAACACTTTGCGTCACAAAGGCTGGAGGTGGTCAAGCTAATTGGAAAAATTGTAGTCGTTCCCATTATTACTCACCAGTATTGCCACATTTTTCTCGCATGTATCGGCAGATTGCATATCGCAAACGTCAACACGAAAATGATCAACATGCGCACAACGCCGCGTCGCGCGCGCAACACGTTGCTGGACGAGTGTGACATGTGTGACGCGGCACCACGTTGAGCTCCAGCAGGTCGCTGATGCTGCTGCTGCTGGTGGTGGTGGTGCTGCTGCTGATGTGGCTGATGACTGTGATGATTGTGATTGTGATAGAAACTCGTCCTGCTGCTGCTGCTGCGACACGTTGATACCACAGCGCGTTCCTGTTCCAGCGACACCTGCAAGTAAAATAATGACGAGGCGCCGCTGAATTATGGAAGACGACGAGCGTAAAATGAATGATGAAGCAAAAAAAAGAAGACTAAATTTCAAAAGTCTGTTGAGTTCTTCAGCTGCTCTGAAATAGAGTTGTCTAATTTGAACATTTAATCGAAACTTTTCTCGAAACTTTCTAAACTGTCGTCTCTTTGCATTTTAGTGAAGTGTACGCATTTGCATTTCATCTCCGAAACCTCAAATTGCCTCACCTCCACCTCCACCCTCTTCTTCAAACCTCTCAAAATCTAAAAGTTTAATAAATAAAAGTTTTCCATTTCCATTAACTGCTCGAAAAGTTGTATCGCGAACAACCTGAACTTTGTTATTTTTGGCAATCTAAACTTTGACGTTTCTGTTTTTTTTTTTTTTTTGTGTTGGTCGTCTTTCGAGCGCTGTTGGCAACACTAAACAGCTTGGAAAATTTGTACAAAATTTGAATTGTTCTATAAAATTTAGGAGCAAAACATTTTTCACGACATCGAGGCGACTTTGACGCGACACCTGCAAGCGATTACAGGGCGACTTTGACGCGACACCAGCAAGCGATAACAAGGCGACTCTGACGCGGCACCAGCAAGTTCACGACATCAAGGCGACTCCAAGCGACTCCAAGCGACTCCAAGCGACTCCAAGGCGACAAAGAGAACACTCAACCGCAGTTCTCAAATTTACGCTAATCGACTTCGATCATTCAATCAGTTCTCTCTTTCGAATGATAGGCCAATTTGCAGTGACACTCGAAAGAATCTCGCGCGCATAAACAGGAGAGACATTTTTGTGTAGCGGAAATACATTATAAAAAGTTGACATTTAATTTAGTCCTTCCAAAAAACCACAAATGCATTTCTCTCCCCATCCTAACCTTCCACTCTCTTCACATCTCATGCGTGCAGTGAAGTGCTTCTTCGCATTTCTAAGCCACTCAAAGGCATCTTGACAGCCGAAAGTGTCGAGTCAGTTTCCACTGTCTGAATTTTCACTTGAAGTCAAGGTGTTGGAATAATTGGATGTCAGTCAGAGAGAAACTTTGTTGGGTGTTGAGCTCTCACCTCACGGAATATCCCAACAGGAAATTCGAACGTACATGAGGTGTGCTGTAGATGCAGATGATATAACATGACATAACATGACATAACGCTGACATGGAAGGCTAGAGAATCATGAAGTGAATTTTGAATAATTCAGAAAATAGGTCAGAAAATTGTTAACCAGAATGAAAAAATTTGATTAATTTATCTTAAAAATTTCTGAATCCTGAGAAGTTGAAGGTAATTTCTACTGGGATCTTTCATCCACCTCCCTCTCTCTGGTAGATGCTGTTGTCAGACCTTCTCTGCACACGAATACATTCTACTATTTTATTTATTTGTATGAGAAGTCAATTGAGGGCCTTATTTTGTATCTGCGGAACGGTAGCGACGGCAGAGCTTCTGCTTCTGTTCCCGTTGCTGTTAAAACCGTATTTTGTAACTCTTACGTTGAGCCCCGTTGAGCGCACTGGGCTTTACGTCATTTGCGTTCCAGTCAGCTGGTAGGGAAATGTTGTGTATTTGTTGTACACAAAGACGACATTCACACGTCTCTTTCCTTCTTATGATTAGATGCATGCAATGAATTTGTTCTTATACCTGTTTTCTTTTGCCTCGATCAACTTTTGTTTATCAAAGCCAGCTGGCAGGCAGTGTGTTTGAAAACGGGGAACAAATCGCAAATCGATGCTTAGAGCATTTTTTGAATAATAATGCAAAATTTTTATTTTGTGCTGTACTTTTATAAAGTAAAAATAAAAATGTTATTCGATTTGTTATGAAGTGGCTCAGACCAGGAAAATGACGAGGAAACAAACATTCCAGCCAGGGTACGCAACCCAGCATTGAAAAGCAATGCATGGATTTTAGAGGTCACTTCAAAGAAAATTGCAGTTACACTTTCTTCGAAATTTCCATTATATTATTTTATAATAATTATTTAAATTATTTTATTTAATTTTTTTTATTAAAAAAAATACCTTAAATAAAAATAAAATGAAAAAATAAAAACAAATAAAAAATAACTGCACAAAAGACTCCCTCACTCGTCGAGCTCTACGCACAAACTGTGCGAACGGCAGCATTTTAGCTTCCGCTTCTCTACAATGGCCACCACGAGCGCTTCTGTTGTTACAAAATACCATTTTCCAGCGTAAGCACGTAAGAAGTATGCAATTGTTGTTGTAAACCCAGCTGTACGGTAGCGCCAACAGTAGCGTCAGCGGTGTGCATTTTGTGCACACGTTTTGATCAGCTGTTTTACGAATATAACAAAGAGGAACGTAGAAGAGCCGTACCGTTCGCAGATACAAAATAAGGCCCTGAGAGTGAAACAAGAGTTTGACACTACCACCAAGTCTTTTGAGAGTTCGTCGTTCTTCCTCTTTCTTTAGTTTTTGTTTCTCTTTCTCTTGGTTTTTATCACAATAGTTTTGTTGAGTTCTTTCTCTTTTTTCTAACTTTCACACCAACAACAGCTGTCACACGATGCAAGAGCTGTCAACACGAGATCCGAGCGAAGAGCGTTTTGCTATTTTCATAAACTTGCGTTGGCAACACTTTTTTGGCGTGCGATGTCAGCGATCGGAAGAAGACAAAAGTTTCTAAATATTTTTACTATAAAGTTCTAAAATCAATAATTTTATATCTCGAATTCACTTTACTGGAAAAATACTAATAAATTTTGAAAAGTACATTTCTAACATTTTCGAATTGAAACTTCGGAACTTTCATTCATTGTTGCCAATTTTAAAGAAGTACTAAAATATTATTGCTAAAATATTTTAAAGAACACAAAGTTTTGCAGGCTTCATCATGTGTTTCTTCCTTGATATTTTCTTTTTCTCCTATTTAAATTATTCCTCAGCAAGGGAATTCTAATAAAAAGTACCAAAATTTACTTTTTCAATCCATGAATTTGTCCTTCATTGTTGCCATTTTACGTACAAATTTATTGCTTTTATCTCGTATTCAATCAAATGAAATCTTTCTTCTTTAAATACAACAAGAAAATTCAATAAAAACATGATATCATGGCAACCACATGCTAATGAAAGACTAGTAAATAATTTGAAAATAATAATAAAGAAATTACAAAACTCACCTGAGTTTCAGTGATGCTGACGCAGCGCTTTTCATATTTGCTGCTCTGCTTGCGAGAGAGGATGGAGAGCGGAGTGCTGCCGCTGTTATTCGCCGACTTCTGTTGCTGCAGCGTCTGCTGCTGCTGCTGCTGCTGCTGCTGCCGAGGATGCTGGTACATGCTGTTGTGTAGCCCGAAACCGTTGTTGTCTTGCTGCTGTGCGATGTGATGCGACCACCCGCGCGAGCTGCGCCACAAAGTGATGGCAATCTTGCTGTACAGAACCTGAGCAAAGAGAGTGGAATGAGTTTAACGGTGGTGAAGGAGAAATTATGCCAGCAATTAGCAAGCCAAATTGAGGCTTGTGGACATCGTTGACATTGTTCTCTTTCTCTCAACTGCTCTTCCATTTCTCCCAACTTACCGTCATGACTAGCAACGGTATCGCATACAACAGCACGAAGTTAATCATGTCCAGCAACTTGGAGTTGTACATCTTGCGGTCCAGCACGCAGATCTCCTCCTCGTGTCCGTCCTCGTGCACGTTTTCGATGGTTTTGCTGAAAATAAACTTGGGCGTCGAGTAGACGGCTGCTGTAATCCAAACTGTCAAAATAACCATCTGAAAAACAACGCGAATATTTATAACATGTGAATGAAATATTTTGATAACTACTCGCTAAAAACTTTTCAATTAAACTTGTATATAAAAATTTTAAATGAATTTTATTTTTAGTCATTTATATTTCTCCCCTCACTGCCGCTCTTCAGCGTAAATGAAGTGAATTCTTGCTTGTTGACGTAAACAAGAGCAATCAAAATCATAAAATTTCAATTGATTAAAATTCTATTTTTAAATTGCTTTTAAAATTTATTCAATATTTTTGTCTTACAGATAATTTAGTTTGGCAGCGTTTATTTATTTTTGAGATTTCTAAAGAATTTTTATATTTTTTTTTTGTTTTTTTGAATTTTTGAGATAAAATTTTTTTTATTTAGGAAATCAAATTTAAGACAAAAACAAAAATTCTTTCTAAATATCTCTCATGCGAGTTATAAGTTTTGGAAAGCGTTGACAACTGCAAGGAACTCGCCACTGATTTTACTGAAATTTGTCTGCAATAATCTCGCACGAGAGAAAAACTATCATGCGATATTTTAATGAAGGTTATTTCAAGTTTTTCATATGACTTTTGAGAATATTTAAATTAAAAATGGTGAAATTTGTTATGTTCGAAATTAATTGACTTGATATTTCTTGTAAAATATCTCTGATGTAATTTTTTCGAATTATAAACTTTAATCTTAATCTGTAGCATTGACAGCAAAAAACTCGTACTTCCTGCGATTTCCAATACAATAATTTCGCATAGAAGCGAAAAATAACTCTCATGCGATTTTTCATAAAATGCATTTTTGTTTTGAAAAGCTTAAATGAAATGTTTTATTTTTCGTAGGACTCAAAAGACGAAGCAATTGAAGTCAAACGATTGCTGAAGCCGTCGACCTCGACCGAGAAAAGCTACGGAATTCGTTCGAAAGCAAAATATTCGGCGCAAAATGTTTTGCTAAATTAAGAGTATTTTTTCCAGCGGGTGAAGTTCACTGGAAATGCCTTGCGTGAGTAAAGTCAAAAGTGGCGAGAGATAACGAAAAAGGGATTTCCAGTTGTGTTTGAGTGAAGAAGAGCGGGACGAAGGGGAAAAATCATTTTCAAACACGGTTGAAGAGCGCGACGAAGGGGGAAAATCATTTGCAGAGAGTTTGCTGAAAGGAATTCTGAAAATTATGAGATGACATAACATTGGAAGTGATTTTGGTGGTCTCGTTCATTTTACAGCTACAAAGAGAAGTTTACACTTGAAAAATAAATCTTCAACTTTCTACTAAATTTTATATTTTGTTGATTTTCTATAATGCTGCCTTCGAAATAACAACGAATAATGCGTTCAGTTAATTTGATCAGCCGTGCGTTCGAATGACAACAATTCGAAAAACTAACTTAACGATAAAAATTTAACAACACGAAATTACATTACGAAATGCCTGACTTACCCGCAATCGGGCGGCCGTTAAGATTTGTTTACACGTGATCGGATGCACGATGGCGAAGTAGCGTTCCATACATATAACGACCAGTATAAAAATCGATGCCGTGTAGCTGAGCGAATGCACGAACTGATACATGCGACACAGGAATTCGCCGAAGACCCAACTGCAAAGTAACATTTGAAACTCTGTAATAATCGTAAATAATCGAAAGTATTTTATGAGAAACACTGAGATGAGAAACACTGAGATGAGAAACACTGAGATGAGATTTGCGCGGAAAGGGGGGTGGAAAAGTGTGAAACAAATGTGAAAATAAAGCTGTTCAAATAAAAAGGCAATTCAAGTGCGCAAACACAACGTGGCAACGTGTGGAAACGCGTTGATTTCATATAAAGATTTCATATAAAGATTTCATATAAAAATCGCCAACAATTTCAAGGAAAAAATGAATGAAGAAGCGCACGTGAATATTTACGAGAGACTTTCTAGTCGGCGCTCTCATCGAAGTAACGGTTATTTTCTGGTCACGCATCAGAGAGAAAGGCAAACTCAGACGACCAACGCACTGCAATTTGCCTACATTTCTTCGAACTTAAAGAGAATTAAAAACAATGACGTCAACGAAGCTGTCGTTAATTCATTAAAATGTCGAATATAACGCACATCAAGAATAGGAAACACATAATTCACGTTATTGTAAGCGCTGTAAACTAATTTTAATTCGGTTTTATTAAGCAAACAGTTTTCGCAAAATGAGCACGCAAAGTTCTGAATATATAAAACTTTCCACAAACATTAGAAAATCGTAAATTTCTACTTTGTGTAAACGAGCGTCACAGGCGAAGATTCGTGAAGAATTATCTGCCTGAATAGTTTTGCCGTATAAAATTAACATTTTCAAGTAATAAATTCGCTTTGAAATGGCGTAGAGCAGCACATCTTCCAGGCATTTTGCAACAGGCGACGTATAAGCAAAATTTAATGAAACCCTTCACGCGTTTTATATGCGGCGGCGGCGCCGGCGTTCTCACTGAAACTCATTGCGTTGGAATGAATTTATGCTTGCTAATTTTATTCATAATTACGTGGTAAACAAGTACGAAGAGGAGATGAAATGAAATGGTAAACAAGTGGGAAGAGGAGATGAAATGAAATGGTAAACAAGTACGAAGAGGAGATGAAATGAAATGGAAATGAATGTTCTTCCCAAAATGAAGAGGACTCACTTTTTGTAATTTTATTCTGCAAAGTGAAATGGAAACTAAAATGCAGCAAATGCAAAGCAAACAACGGCGGAGGGAATCTACGGCGGAGGGATAATCATATCAGCAAACTGATGGACGAAAATTGTGGCAACTCATGTCATGAACTTCGTTTTCTCTAGCTGACCTCTTTTTTCTTGCTGAATGAAGCTTGTTTATGCTGACAACTGCTATGGTTGCCACGACGTAACTTTTCATTTTCACTCCTCTACAGGTTTTTCATTACTTTTATTTTTCGATGTGTAAATATTTGCATTTGCAATACATGAATTAATAATGAGGTTTTGTTGGCGATCCCAACAACTACCGACGTCGGGAGGATTTCTTGTCTTTAACAAAATGTTGAATGAAGTCTTCCGAAAATTTAGTTCAATTCTACCCACGTTTAGAATTTCTTTGGCAACAGAAATAAATGTTTACATAAAAGTCGCCGCAACTTTTTAAACTAATTAATGCAGCATTAATTAGTGTAAAAAATAAATGACCTTTCGTGGTTCACCTTTCACCTTACACGAGACTCAGTGTAATAAATTGACTACGCAACCAACGCATTCGCCTTGCAAATATCTAAACTCGAAATAAATCTTAAACGAAAAAGTGCGTGAGGAGAACTTAATTATTTCTAAAACATTAAATTCTAATAGAAACCCTCTTATGCATTCTAATAGTTCTATTAGTATCCTCTTAATTATACGTATTTCGGTGCTTTTTAGTCGTCATATGTCAAGAAAATTATTTGAAGCACATCAGGTTTTCCAGATACCTGACGACCGATATTAAGACGGCATCTCAAATGGCTCTCCAACGCACTCACCTGTCAATCAAATAAATCGATAGATTTTGCATCACACAAAAGACGCCCACGCAAAAATCTGCCACCGCCAGATTTGCCAGAAAGAAATTCGTTATCGAGCGCAATCGTCGGGAACACGTAACCACCAGTATCACCAACAAATTGCCTGAAATTACATAAAAAACGAACGAAATATGGAAATCACTTTTCGCATAATAGAATTAATATCACAATGAAGAGGATAAAAATAGAATTAATATCACAATGAAGAGGATAAAATGTCTCTATAGAAATGATGTATTATTATTTCCTCTTCCCCGCCCCTCTCGACCACCCGGTAACCTTGACACACACAACGCTCTCGCTGTCAGAAGCAGAAGCAGAAGCGACAACCTAAATATTTGCAACCTTAATAAAGCGTATCACGGCAACGTCTTTGCCTGCAGAGGATTAAATTAGATTTAATTGACAAGTTTGAGTGAAGATTTGCGTACAAAGGAATTTCATGGCCATCGCAGGGACCATTAAAAGCAAAAAAAGTATTTTTAAGAAAAGTTGCGGTTCAAACTTGTCAGTCAGGTTTTGAAACAGAAGTTTAAAGTTTGTTAAGAGTTGTAGCAGCGACTGTCGTTTATTGGTGTCCTGTATTTATGTCACGCTTATATAATTATTAAAAACAATTTATTAATCAGTTATTTAAAGACGTTTTAACGTATTCCACAATTACTACTGAGGACTGCTAAGATTACTATAAACTTTCAGATTCGTTATTCTATCATCGATTTCCAAGTCATACACAAAAAATCGGTAATCGTTGCAGGCGATTTCACTTCTCCATTGCAAACACCGAAGGGACAGCCAACCAGTCATGCAGACGGCTACCAAACTCTACCTCTTTGTGGCAGTTAATGCTGTGTAAAGTTAAAAAAAGTGGTAATATTAAGTTGTTTCTACTGCGGCTCAAAGGCTCGAATAACTCATTGCAAATACTCATTAATTGCTCGTTCAGATATTGAAAACACTTGCTGAATTTAAAACTCTCCGTTTTAAAGCTTCATTGAAGTCACATTCAAGCCACATCAGAGAAGAGATCGACTCACTTCGATGTGTAATTTCGATTTTCTATTCATGCAACCGGAGATGATGATTCGTTGTACACACTCATCCATTCATATTGATTCACACACGCCTACAGAAGACAACATGAATGATATTGTTATTTTTATATAAGTTATTTTGTTTTTATATAAGTTATTTCACATCGAGTGCAGAGTAATTATTTACACAACTTTGTCATCGAGTGCAATGAAAAGCAATCGCAGCAATGAACACACAATTCGAGCTGTGCGAGCTTTTTCGGTTTTCAATAGAGACGCCAAAATGATCTCGACTGAAATTGGCTAAAATGGCTTGTGGTGCCAATTATCGCAACACGATATTGCAGTGAAATATTTCGCAATGACACGCATGCAACTTCGGAATCTATTCAGTTTCTAGTAGGGGTTGCTTCACCACTGCGTATGAAGTGATAAGAATTTAAAATGAATTAAGATTTCGTATACTTTACCGGTCCACCAAATGTGTGATCGATATTTCCTCTATTTTTCTCTATAGAACCTTCAAGACTAAATAAATAAAAAGACTAAACAGAACCTCAATAATGAAAAATAGTAAAAAGTTAATCATTAATTCAGACTTTCACTTCGAACTGAGTCATCACTATCAAATAAAAAAAAAATGTTGGTGATTCTCTAAAAGTTTTCTCTCGAGAGCTTAAGCAAGTTTTATCTGGAAGAAGTTGAAGCGAATGTGTGAGTTTTTCGAATCATTTTGCAGGACAAGTGAGCACGAATTGGTTTTCACGTAGAGTTTTGCCGTCACTTTGAGGGAAAACATGTGAGAAGAAAAAGTTTTTATCAAAGAAAAGCAAACTTAACTGCTGGGGGAAAGCAAACATTTGATAAATTACACAAAATTGTGTAGAAAGACGTGATTTTAAGGGGAAAAAGCGTGGAAATTACATTTAAAAAATCTCGATATTAAAGTTTTTACAATAAAAACCTAAAATTCAGTAAAATTGATAGAATTCCCATTCAAGAAAAAAAAACATATTTTTGGTAGATAATTATAATGTAGATAATTTATCTAATTATAATTAGAGAAATGAGTTTGCACTCAAAATTAACGAATACCAGTCCTTCCTTCTTTTGCAAATCATTATAATTGAATTCTCTTTGCAGCTGCTGTTGCCGCTGACCTTCAGCTACTTAGAATTCATAACTCGTAATTATTTCCACTTTATGAAGGCGCCTTCAAGATGAGAAAACCTAAGCTAATAATATTCTTAAACATGAATAATGCAATAATGAAATTATTATAACAGACGCGAAGGAAAGAAAATATAAGAAAACACAAGTAAATACAAACTGAAAGCTGAGTAAAGCATCACAAAAAGTCATCACAAAAAGTCATCACAAAAAATCATCACAAGAAGTCATCACAAGAAGTCATCACAAGAAGTCATCACAAGAAGTCGTCACAAAAAATAGAAGAAAAAACAAAGCGAATGTCATGTTCAGTAACTTGGCTACTAAAGTTGACTCCTGTTAATTGTAATTTAGCGGGGAAACAACAACAAGTTATCAGCTTGTTAACTCGAGCCAGGATCTCATCAACAAAAGCAACAACTCAGCAACGCAGAGTCACGCAGTGCCAAGCAGTGCAAAGAAAATCCGACTCGTAAAATTGATAGTCGGATTTTCTGATATAATTGATAGCAAAAAAGCTAATTTAATGCTTTTCTCCTCCTTCTTCTTCCACTTCGGCTTCTGATTTTTTCTCATCATCTTCTTCTTCTACCTCTTCTTGTTCTCCTCCTTCTTCTTCTCCTTCTTCTCCTCCTTCTCTTTCCTTTTCTAATGCGAGACTTTCTTACCTCTTAAGCAGTCTTAAGTGGCATCTTAACTTGCCACACTAAATTAAAGTGTCACCGATTTCTAGGGAAGTTCATTAAATTTACTATATTTTGGACGCTTTATTTGATTTTTTGCGCTGAATTTCAAAGTTCAGATATTAATCTAAAAATCAGCATCCTCAGACACTCAAAATATTCTCATTTTAATAGCAATTTGATGAGTTCTAAAGTCCTACGACGCCATTTTGAAGACTCCATCTAGGATTTGTCTTTTTTTTATTGTCTTATTCGGCGTCGTATTTTAAATTGAAACATCAAGTTTCAACAATTTGGCAACCTTTATGAACTCCACGAGACAATTTTTTTTAGAAATTCTTTAAAATTTGAACTTTTGAATTCGCCATTTTGAATTCTGATATTGAATTTCGCCATTTTGTATTTCGTTATTTTCATATTTCCGTTGCAGAAATCGCTATCGCGAAAACTGCCGCATAGAACTCCACAAAACTCTATAAAAATCGGATGCATCAGATTTAGACAACCCGACCCACTGACCTCCACTCACCCATGAGCCCCGCCCACCCCGCTCGCCCCCACATTTAGTGAGCTAATGAGTACCTAAATTAACTCCTACTCACCGAAGACACAACAGCAAAAACACAGCGTATACAGGACGATAAACAGGATCCTCACGTAGTTGTTGTCAAAAATATACTCGACCTTCGTTGTGTCGTCGTTCACTTGAGTTTCGTTGGTGAAGTTGTAGTTGTTGCTGTAGTTGTAGTTGTTGCTGTAGTTGTAGTTGTAGTTGTTGCTGTAGTTGTAGTTGTTGCTGTAAATGTAGTTGTTGCTGTAGTTGTAGTGGTTGCTGCTGCCGCGACTCGACGTGTTTGTGGCGAATTGTGAAATCGCCGCATCTGCAGCAACAAGAAAGCCGCCCTCGCTGAATGTTGCTGCTGTTGTTGTTGCTGATGTTGCTGATGTTGTTGTTGTTGTTGATGATGCAACTGCCGTTAGCAGCGCAGCATGCAAGAATAGCAAATTAAATAAACCGTTAAGAGCATCCGCGGATGCAATGTTGCTGCCGTTGCTGGTGTTGCTGGTGTTGCTGTTGCTGTTGCTGTTGCTGTTGCTGTTGCTGTTGCTCGTGTTGCTGTTGCTGTTGCTGCCATTGTATGCCGGTATTTTAGTTGCAACCGGAATCGTCGTGGAAGCAACATTAGCGGGAAGCGCATCAAGTGTTGTCGTTGTTGTTGTCGCTGTCGCCGTTGATTCCATTGCAGGTGTCGTTGATGTTGTTGCCGCTCGAATTGCTGCTTCACGTCTGCCACTTCGAAATGTTGCTGTGCGGTGAGAGTTTCGCGGGTTGCTGGTTTTGTTATTATTAAAATTGCCGTTGTTGTTGTTGTTGTTGTTGCTGCTGCTGTTGTTGTTGCTGCTGCTGTTGTTGTACTTGTTGTTGACGCTCTTTACATTCTGATTAAAACTGAAATTATAGCTGCTCTCGTATCTGTGATAATTGCAGTTGCTGCAATTATTTCCCTGCTGCATTGCGTACATTTTGTGGTTGTTGTTGTTGTTGTTACTGCTGTTTTCGATGTCGTAATTGCAACTGTTGTTTTTGTCGTTGTCGTTGTCGTTGTCGTTGTCGTTGTCGTTGTCGTTGTCGTTGTCGTTGACGTTGTCGTTGACGTTGTCGTTGTCGTCGTTGTTGTCGTTGTTGCTGCTTCTGTTGTTCTGCTGCATTCTACATTCACAAGCAACATCAGATGTTGCAGCTGTTGTTCTCAGTGCTTTCTTCTCCCTCCTGCACTTTATTTGCTCTTCCTCGTGTCACTGATGTGTTCTGCTGCATTTTTTTTTGTTCTTTTCAACTCTGTTGATCACAAAATGGCTGCACGTGAATGTACTAAACGTTGTTGTTGTTGTGCATTAAAATTCATATTTAATTATTTGTTTACCTAACTGCAAACGAGAAAAAAAGTACAAATTTATAATGAGAAAATTTCAATTTTTAAAAAAAAACCTTGATTAAAAAAAAAAACAAGAGAATGTGGAAAAAGTATTTAAATTTTAAAATTGTACTGATATTTTTAAAATATATGGAATTCCAAAATAAAATTCTTATAAAATTATTAATTAAAAGTTTAATTATGTTTGTTTTTTATGTTTGTTTTTTATGTTTGTTTTTTCCGATTACAATTCGTGAAGGAAAGAGAGTTGGAGCTTCTAAAAATCTTTACGAAAAAATTACATTTCATTTTTTCAAATGAAGATTTTCTAAAATTTTCCTTCAGCAAATGGAAACTCAAAATTTTCTTTCAGCAAAATGGAAACTACGATTGAATGTCACCATTTTGTAGGCTAAAATTCAACCTACTAAATTGCTGATTGCAGTTTTAAATAAAAAATTTCAATTTTATACGAACAGCGAAGAAAATAGCAATTCTTTTGCATTCACGAAGCGCATTTCGAGACACTTTAATTACAAAAGATTGCCGTCGAAATAGTTTTTTTTGCACTTCTTTCGTCTTCACCAACACTTTCGCCATCTCGCTCCACCTCTCAGCCGCCTCTCAGCTGCCTCTCTTCCCAACCTCTTCTTCTGAGTTCCCACTCGTTCACGGCTCTCAAGACAACCGAGTTGTTTGCTCTTCTTATCTAATAATAATTAAGAGGTGGTTAAAGCAGGCTGGCGGACAGAATGGCAGGCTGGAAAGCTGGTGAAGAAGCAGGCAGGGAAGCAGGCGGGGAAGCAGGCAGGGAAGCAGGCGCGGAAGCAGGCGAGGAGAGAGACTAGCCGACATCCTTAGAAGTTTATGAGAGGCCACTTTAATCCCACTTTTGTGTGCTTAATAAGAGTTTCTGCTGAAGGACGTGGCAACTCTAATGACTGCTACTGTGTGGTGGCTACTGTTGTGTATCGTAGTTGTTGCACACACAAACACACTGTGCTGCACCATCAAAGAAGAAGAATAATATAATAATAACAACAACAAGAAGAACACCGCAGCATCGACAACAGCAGCACCGCAGCATCGACAACAGCAACGCAGTAACAGCTACAGCAACATCTACAACAACAACTACTACTACTACTAGTTGTAGTTGTTGTTGTAGTACAACTAGTAGTCGTTGTTGTTGCGGAGAGCACTTGAAACGCTTCGCTCGCAGAGAAGAATAAAAAATCCCACATCAAGTGGAAAAGCGATGACAGGAGTTGAACGCGGAAGTGCATAAAATGCAGAAAATAAGTCGGATAAAAATTGTTCTAGTAAAAAGTAAAAAAAAAAACAGAGAATAGCTATGCAGAGAGCGACGTTCACTATTTTAGTTAAAATGTGAAAAAATTTCCTCATCCTTTTTTTTAAAACGAAAAATCACTCGTTAAAAATCAAAAATTGTCATGCAAATATTTTTCGGCAGATCGAAAAAGTTAACTGAAAATTGTATCTCTATTAATTTTTAAATCTCTGCCTTTATACGATGAATTGTTTCGACTTTTTTCTTCTTTTGTGTCTATCGAAAGATTTTTCTTTTCCTACTTTACGCAATTTTCTTTTCTCTAATCCATCTTCCATCCAGCTTCTCTTTCCCCCTCGTTCAACCTTCTCTCTCTCTACTTTCCTCCTCACACGCTTCTCTTTTCTTCGTCGTTTTTCTACTCTCGCCTGTGATGTTCTTACGCTCTCCTTCTTCTTTCCACTCTTCTTTCCGACCTCCTCGCCCTCCTCTTCACACACTCTTCTTCTTCTTAACACATTCTTTGTCCCTTTCTTTAATCATCCTCCTTTCTTGCCATCTTCTGTTTAGTGTCATCGTAAAGTTGATCCCCTCTCTCGCTCGCTTTCGAGGCCCATTTTTCTACCATTATCATTCCTCCATTACCATTATCACTATAATTTCATACCACAGAAAAACAACAACAAACACGAAGCCAACTAACGCCATACGAAACACAACCGCATTCAATATGAAGCCTAAAAGTAGACTACGAACGAGTTAAACACGCCTAAAACGATTCTTTAAATGGTTGAAAAGAAGAAAACTAACAAGAAAAATTACTGCAATAAAAAAGACGACTAAAAATGTGGGGTATTAAATTATTTTAACTGAGTAACTTTTTGGAATAAATGTTCTTTACGTTTCTTTTCTGTACATTTCTTCTTGGCAACGTTTTCCAATTCATAGCCATCACAAACATCTGATGCCTGAAATATTTATTCAGTACCATTTCGGGGATGGATTTTCGTTATCAAGCATTTTTTATATTTTTCGCTTACTGTCAGTTTTGACGCATTCTAAATCTGAATGGACAATTTGAAACGATTTTTCCATACAAGCGGAAAGTGAAATATTTCGACATTATTCCGATTTTTTTTATCTTTTATAACTATAAATGAGAGTTTTCGGAAACACCTGCTACTCGAAGTTGGCAGTAATAAAGTAGAATAAAAAAGATTTCGACTTCAACACACTGAAAAGAAGCAAAAATCTTGTTTATCTATCACAACTAAAAGCAAATCTTATTAAAACCTTTTTATTAGGACGTTTTCCTGTCTGTCTATTCGGGTACAAATTTTATAAATGATTTCAAAGTAACTTCCCGATGAGCTAGAGATTTGGAACTTTGAAGATTAATTTTTGAGATTTTAAACTTTGAAAGAAGGGTATTTATATTCCACTTTAGCATAAGCTTTTATTTCGCCTAATTAGTTTTTAAGTTTTAATTTTAGTTTACAAAATTTCCTGCTTCTTTTTCCCTTCTAAAAATCGGTCACTTTCAATATCAGAACACCTCTCTTCATCCAGCAGGCAGAAAACTGAACTGTTTCTAGAACTTTACCAGACTAACAGGTAAAAATGGAAGAAAATAACACAAATTGACACAAAAGTGGTAAATTTTCTCTTGTTGTAATTTTGCAAAAATTCTATCAATATTTCGGGCTGGTCGTGCCCAATGGAAACTAAAGGGAAAGAAAGGGTTTGTTAGGCGGAATAGTTTTGAATTTTCTAATCCATGTATTACTTGGAATCCTTATATTAAGAATGCCGTATACAGAAGGTTTTCATGAAATTCTAAGGTCATTGTACTTACCTGAACCTTTACCATCTTGTGAGGTGAGGCACGATACGTGCTTCTGAATCTACAATCTTAGAAGTCTACAAGAGCGCTATTTTCTCTGCTGTTTATTTATGATGCTATTTCATCGAATAAATTAAATGAAAGGCTTAGATTTAGAAGCTTTCACATAGAACTTTATTTATACACTACATATTTTTCCACACTCTGTAGACGCGCCCACAAATTACGCTCGACTGCGGTGTAATGATGAAAATTGTAGGCTGCTAAATTTATGCAAATGATCTCGTGTTCGCATTTCGCTGCAAAATCGTATTTCATGCAAATTAGTATCAACTGGAACGGTTTTTCAATCGAATCTACATTTTTATTGTTATGATTCAGAACTGACATCAGTCGGGTATGTAAACAGGTAGGCAGACAAGCAGACAGACAGGCAGGCAAGCAGGCAGGCAAGCAGGCAGGCAGGCAGGCAGGCAAGCAGGCAAGCAGGCAGGCAAAGAAGGCAGGCAAGCAGGCAGGCAGGCAGGCAGGCAAGCAGGCAGGCAAGCAGGCAGGCAGGCAGGCAGGCAGGCAGGCAGGCAAGCAGGCAGGCAAGCAGGCAGGCAGGCAGGCAGGCAGGCAGGCAGGCAGGCAGGCAGGCAGGCAGGCAAGCAGGCAGGCAAGCAGGCAGGCAAGCAGGCAGGCAAGCAGGCAGGCAAGCAAGCAGGCAGGCAAGCAGGCAGGCAGGCAGGCAGGCAGGCAGGCAGGCAGGCAGGCAGGCAGGCAGGCAGGCAGGCAGGCAGGCAGGCAGAGCAAGCAGGCAGGCAAGCAGGTAAGCAGGCAGGCAAGCAGGCAGGCCAGCAGGCAGGCAAGCAGGCCAGAAAGCAGGAAAAAAGGTTGATTGGCAGGCAGGCAGACAGGAAGGCAGTCTGTCAGGCAGGTAGACAGTCCGGCTTTTAGTCAGCCAGTCCTGCTTTCACTATAGGGAAATTTGTACTAATTTCTGTTCTGTAATTACTTTTCCACAGAATAATAAACAGCGCAATAAAAAACCAATAAAATCCCAGTATCTGCTAAAACTTAAGAACTAAAAATTAGCAGTAACTGCCAGTGTCGCCTAAAACACGTGTAAGAAAAACAGGCCATTTCCGGTCTTTGCTTCCTTGTTTTCCCATTTAATTATACTTTTTATAGATTCCTTAAACAATAAAAACAAAGGGATAAATAAGAAATCAACAAAAACTGCGATAAAATTGAGAAGTAATTGGAGAAGGAAGTGGAATATAAAAACGAGAGTAATAAAAAAGTTTAAGTATACTTTAAACCCCAGAGGAAGTTTTTTTTCATATAAAATAGCAGAGCTTAAGAGTTTCTGGTCGGCGCAAATTGATTTCTTACCAGTTTCATTGACCTTTTTAAGTGAAGATTATAAATTGTCTTATTTTTTTAAGGATTTACGATTCCCTTAATAGAATAAAATTTTTAAACGTCTTTTTAAGTTTGGCATTTCTTTAAATTTCGTTTAGTTTCGCTCATAATTTCTAAAAACCGAAATCTGCATTTCAATTCTGTAATTTCGCTTTTTCCGGCAAAAGAAAATTTGAGGATTTTATCCTAAATGCAGAGAATATTTTAGCTCGTTTTTATCCTTTCGCAAATATCAGCAGAATTTTATGCAAATACCAGATTCATTCAGCTCTACTTTTGCCAAATATACAAATGAATTCTTGGCTTCAATACATATTTCAAAATGTCGCCTAAAAATATGCAACACTTTTTTTGCCAAAACATTTTACGGGATACAAAACAAAAAATACAATACAACCAACAAAAATACAAAAAAAGTTGGAAAAAATGAGCAGAAACCGGGAAAATGTCATCAAAAAACCAACAAAAAATCGGCAACCACCAAAAAACCGAAAAATTAACCAAAAAACCAACCTCACAATATTTTCAGATACGAAGTCTTAGTAAAAATAGGAGAAAATGTTGAAATACGTTGGTCCAACCTGTTCAGATCGTGGCCTGCAATTCAAGATAATTGAACTTATTTGTCTTACACAGATACAAAATCTCAGGCGGCAACGAAAACGTTAACGAAACCACACGAAAGCTCGGGAAACCACAACGAAATGAATTACGTTACCAAACCATGGAAGTCAGATACAAGGAGACACAAACACACACAAACCCTCCCCCACACAAATTTCAGACTCTACAGTTACAATCTCAATGACGTCTAAAACAAACTACGAGAAGAAAACCCGCATAAAATTAGCTTAAAGCGAACGAAAGAAATTCGTCGCCGTGAAGACTGAGTATGCAGATGATTTTCTTGGGCTCCTAAAATGCTGCAATAATAATTCATTTATGTAAATTGCTGAAAATATAGTGTGTTGGGTGAGGGGTGGATTGGGTTGGGGGATTGGGGATGGGGGAGGAGGTAGATGGTGCTTAATGACAATATAAAAGCGCTGTTGAAAGCGTAAAGCCAGGAGTAAATCCGCCGCGTAGCCATAGCGAGAACGCACGCAAATCTTCGTGATTTTTATTCCCGCAACGCGTTAGTTGCACACAATTTTTACAATAAATATTTCCTCATAAGGAATATCAAAAATTAGAAGATTTTAAAATAATAATAACAATAATAATATTAATAATAATGACAATAATAAAAGTAATTAGAAATATAATGAAAACAAAGATAACAACGAAAATAAAATTAGAGACTGAAATTAAAATACACGCACGTTATTGAATTAAAAAAAAACTACTGAATTCGAAATGAATTCAATAAAATGAACTGATTATTTTTATCTGCCACTCGAATTAAACTTTATTTCATTTCATTGTCAGTTTTTTTTTTGTGATTTTCCTTGTCGCCGCGGGTCCCACAATTAGTTGTGCTCTGATTTTACCCGCATTTTAGGTTTCCTGAGCGACAGATTCTCAATTCATTTCCAAATTCATTGCACAAACTCAATGAAATAAAGAGCTACTTGATGCTCAATACTCAGATTGCTGTTTGTAGGATTCTTGTTGTTGTTGTTGTTGTCGTCGTCCTTGTTGTTGTCGTTGTTGTCCCCCTCTTCATTTTAGCTTTCATTCTAGTTTTTGTCTGCTTTCAGATTGCTTTCGTTTGCCACAGAAAGCAAAAAATGATGTCCACTTTTCGGTTGGTCTTGCGTGAATGCAGACACATGCATTTTCAATTTAATGCATCCCTGTGTAAGTATGTGTGTGTTTGCTTGTGTGGGTCTGTTGATGGCCTGTCTACGGAAAGCTATTTTCCGTATTCGAGCATTTCCGCCAATCATGCTGAGCCAATCGAAGACTGCCACAGGAGGGAGTGGGAATGGGAATGCTCTTCAAAATTTGCCTTGCATTGCGTTCGTTTTCTGATTTAGTTTTTTCCTTTTCACTGCAGTTCATCTTCTCTTTGTGTTCGCAGTCGTCGCAGCGTGAAGTAAAAAATTTATTCATTCAACTGATGAATGCAACTGATTCCATGTTGCAAGTCAAAGTGTTGCAAATTGTTGCTTCGCTCTCTTTTCTTCATCTTTGACAACAATAGAATTTCTGGGTGAAAACGATTTCTTTTATCAAAAACTCACGACAATATTTGTTGAAATGAATGAGTTGCTTTCGAATAGGGAAGTTTTGAAAAACGTCTATAAATTTGCAGTATTTTTCAGACAAATTTAAGTGATAGATGAGGAAAGTTTTCACTTGAAAAAATGGGGGAAAATGAACTTTAACGTTTCATTTTTATTATTTCTTGCTTTATTTTGAAAATTTACATTTGTTTTTTAAGAAATGAACAAAATATTATGACCGCCTCCATTTTCGAAAGTACAACATAAATTTCGCTTGCAAATATGCAAGCAAATTTTCGTTTTTTACGCCCTACGGGAGAAACTGCTCAATCTGCTTCCGTTCTCGCGCTCCTCCAAACAGTAGTAGTAAATCATTGAAGCTATAAAAGTCTACAATTCACCAGGGAGTAATTGGCAGCAACAACAATAACAACAATAACAACAAACACAACAGCAGCGAGACAAGAACTCTGACTCTGATAAATTTATCGTTAGCGCTCCTAAAATTATGCGATGCAATTTGTAGCTCTACTTTAAAACTCCGAAAAGTATACGCAGCTGCAAAGGTTCACACGATCAAGCCAACTATTGAGCCATTGAAAATATTCGTTCATGGGTGTACGAAAGAGGGACAGGAAAAGAGGGCGAATCACCCCTTCCACGCTGGAAATTTACAAAGGTTCGAAATTTGTTTGCTAAAAAAAGTGTTTAGCAAACACAGAGTCTAATTTTTGTAAATAAAAGTTAAATCATTTTTAAAAATAAAATACTTTAATGACATTTAAGACCCAAATGCCCTAGAAAAAAATATCTGTGCACGCCCATGATCCTCGTTCATATTTGCATTTGTGGTTTTTATATATAATTTTTATATATAATTTTTTATATATAATTTTTATACCCTACACTCGAAGATGTCTCCTTCTACAGCGAAGGAGGCGTGATAGATATAGAAAAGTCTATATATTTCTGCTCAGCGTTACCTCCTGAATCGATTTAGAACCCTGTACGTCCGTCTGTCAGAAATATTCTAAAATTTGGCAGTAATATTCTTTGTTATGTAGAGCAGTTTGGGATTGAAAATAGGCGAGATCGGTTAACAAACACGCCTACTTTACATACAGAATGTAAAGGCACCTCGTTTTAAAAAATGTTGTAATGTAAATATCTCATAAACCGTGCGAGGTATTGAGGTATAATTTTATTCCGGAACGTATAGCGACATTACTAAAATTTTTGCAAGAAATGGGTCCAAAAACGTGCCACGCCCATTCATTAAAAGTTGTCTATATCTTGTAAACTGTATAAGATAAGATTAACACGTAACTTTATCACGGGGTATCGACAGGTAGTACAAATTTGTATACCAGAAATGGGCGTGGTCTGCCAATGTATACAAAAGTGGTCAATATCCCATAAACGGTTCAAAATATTAATACGTGATTCTATCCAGCAGTATCTAGAGACATTACTAGAATATTGGCCAAAAATGGGCGTGGTCCGCCTACTTATACAAAAGTTTTTAAGTGGCGAAATTATAATTTTTTTTATTTACTCGGGTGTAGGGTATTTAGACTTCGGCCAGGCCAAAGACAACACTTTTACTTGTTTATTTTGCTTTAGTAAACAGGAAGAGGAATCGAAGAAGTTCAGAACATCTACATTTTTTTTTTATGTCACTTCTACATATGGAAAAACGACAAGAAGATTTAAGATGGAAATTTATGTAAATGGATGCGTGATCTAAAGTTGGTAAGAGTAAATGTAAATGAATGGAACGAGAGGGCAACAGAGAGGTCGTAAATTTAGTCAAGCGGATGACAGTGAAAACGATTGAGGGAGACTGACAGTAAGGAGCTCGAAGTGAGCATTCAAGCATATTTTAAGCAATGGCGCCATCACCCCATACCTCTGCCGGAAGGAAAATTGGGAGGGCGCTTCTTTAGGGTGTATAAGCCTTTTTTCCACTCAGTATAAAAATATTAAGTACAGTTTCCGGGATTCCAATCAACCAAAGGACGTCGTGGAGGCGCCCTTAATTTTAGAAAATTACTTTGGGCAGTTTGTTTTATTTGTAAAACTTTTCGGCATTCATTAGAGTTCAATGCCTCTCTCTTCGGCTCTTTTCATTAGAGTTTAATGCCTCTCTTGCCACATACTCTACCCACATACTGTACCACCCACACATACTCTGAGCCTGAACCTCTCTGATAGAAAGAGAATCAAATTAAGTTTATAAAACTTAATTTTATAAACCTTTAAAGTCTTTAAAAATGGCTCTTCTCCTCTCCTCCTCACCCCTCTCTTCAATCTCTCTCTCTCTCTCTATCTATCTCTCTCTCTCTCTCTCTCTCTCTCTCTCTCTCTGTCTTTCTATCTCTCGTAATGCCATTAATAAAACTAATAAAATTTTCTCTTCTAAATTTAAATTTTAAATTTTAATGATTGCTTCCATGTCACTTTTCGAGAATTTCGTAAAATTCTAGCTTCAATTCTTACATCTTATGCTTTTAATAATATCCCTATAAATTCTATAGATGTAGTTCGCGACTTGGAAATTTTATTCGCTTCCAGTTTGATTTGTAACTTTCGTAGCACGTGACAGTACTGACTTTTCAAATCCATATTCTTTAAAGCGTTTATTATGTGATCTTCTGTTAGATCACAACTCGAAAATGCTTCTTTTGTGTGAAACCCTTTTTACGCAATTCACATAAAGCGTTTTGAGCAAAATCAATGTAGATTTTTGAAATTTGCCTTACGTACTCAATTCTCCAATCTTTCACCTCCATACAGAACTCGTTGTTTTCTGTTAAACATCCTCTTGAATTGCGGAAAGTCCATCATGTTTTTATGTTTATTTATGATTTAATTAATGGAATTATAGATTGTAACCCTTAATATTCAATTTAGACGTTTTCGTTCCTTTGAATTATTTCATATCAGTCATTCTAGCTCTAACTATGGCATCAATGGGACTTTTAATAGAGCTTTAGTTACATTTAATAATATTTATAAAAATGATTTCTGTATGACTAGAAATGTATTTTTTTACTAATTCTTTTACAATCATTGTATTTTTAGTCTGTGAAAACTTTGTTTCATAGAGTAAATAAATAAATACAAATAGAAATACAAATACGGATACAAATAAAAAAGCATCCGTAACACAAGCCAACTTAATTGCTTAGATTAAACGTGATTTTTTTCTGCAATTAAATGTTACCGAATTGCATAACGTGACCAAAAGTACGCGCAGGATTTGCTTTACACGGATTTGGTGGCAATCACGTTGCTGTTACGTCACTGGAAAACAAATAAAATAAAACACACAAAAAATTAAATCCAACTAAAAAAGCGGCTTACTGTGGCCGCACTCAGTCACACTCCGCACGCACACACACACACACACACTTACATACAGACACACACACACACATACACATACACTCACGCACACATACACTCTGCTTTTATTGTCACATGTTTTTATTATACGAGTAAAAACTTTAAATTGCTTAAGCTTGCTCATCAAAGCGTGCAAAATTTACTCCCCATGCTTTTCGGGTTCCCCGAGCTTCTGTGGGACTCCATAATGCTGATTGGCTTAAAGACTTAGCGAGGATAGTCACGATTTATAACTGAAGACTGCATGTGACTGCATGTGACTGCATGTGACTGCATGTGACTTGCTAAAAAATTTCTGAAGTTTCAACTGTGACTTTTCTATTTTTTCTATATTTTAATTTTTTTTCCTATTTTTTCTATATTTTAATTTAGATTTTAATCTTCAAAAATTAAAAATTAAGTTTAAGCTGAAAATAAGAAATTAAAATTTTACTTGAAATTAAAACGAAGTATTTTAAAATATGGAAAGATAAAAACAAAAATTTTTGCACGTAAATTGAACAGATGATTGATTTTCAGATAATCGAAGGCTGTTTTGCTTGAGAACTTTAATAAATTAAAAGGAACTTAATTGATTTCCATCAATTTTCCTTAATTGATTTCCATAATTGATTTCCATCATTGGATTTTGCTTTTGTAATTATGGCACCCGCGGAGATTTGATTGAAAACTAATTATAGTTTAATTAATTTCAGAGTTTAACTTGAGAGGAATGTAGAAATTTGTAAGAAAGTTAGGAGAACTGAACGCTTCTTCTCTTCCTCTTCTCCTTCCTCTTCTTTTTTCGCTTCCTTCTCTTCTTCTTTCTCCTCTTCTTACTCTACTCCTTTCTTGTCTTCTCCTTCCTCGTCCTTTTGCTTTTGTCATCATCTTCTTCCTATTCTTCTTAAGTTTTTTGTCTTTCTTCTTCTTTTTCTTTTACATCTTTCTCTTCCATCCATTCTTCCTCTCCTTCTTCTACTTCTTCTTCTTCTTCTTCTCCTTCTTCTTCGTCATTCTCTCCTCTTTAAGCTTCTTTCTCCTCTTCTTCCTCTCCTTGCTTTTCTTATTTCTCTTCTTCATTTACCTGTTCCTCTTCTTCTCTTTCTCTTCCCACCTTCCTTCTTCTTCTTCTTCTTCTTCTTTTTCCTACTCCTTTTCCAACAACTACACTAAATTTTTAACTTTTCGAAATTCGCTGACATTTGCTTTTTCTTCTTCCTTTCTTCCCCGCTTCTTTTTCTATTTCTTTACATTTTAAAACGCATTTTCTTCTTAAATTTGACCTTGCTAGCAATTCTTTTCTACGTTTTTAATTTCCAGAAATAATTGCAGGCTTTCATGGTTTCGTTCTTCTTCTATTTTCTTGGCTTTTAATATATTTTTAATTTTTTACATTTTCCTACGTTTACTTTGTTTTCAATTCCTAATTTTTACATCCTGACTTTTAGCCTTTCCTTCTGTTATTTTCTTTATTTGCGCCTTTTTTAACTTCTTCATTTTTAGAGAAATGCTAGCGGGCGCAGTAAACAACCGCGGAAACGGAAGTTAAGCTTACACCCTGTATTTTAATTCCAACACCAGAAGGTTAGCCGCATTTTATTGTTCGCTCGGCTGTTTCCTCACAGATTTTTGCTTTAGATTTGCTTGGAATTTGCATACCTTAAGTCGTCCGTTTTGTAAGCAACACCAAAGAATCATCAACACTTCAAAATCATCAGGCGTTAGAAATTAATTGCTATGAATTTAATGAAATTTTAGTTAGATGAGATTTTTAAAAAAAGTTGGAAAATATTTTAATGAAAAGCGAATTTTGGATTTTTAATGATCACTTTTTTAGCAAAAAAAAAAAAAAAAAATTAAAATTTCAATAACGAAAAAAGAGTTACGAAAGAATTGAAATTATTCATTTCTCGTGTAACAAAATTTTCTGCCTTTTTCTTTCTCTCAATATTTTATGTTGTTACATAAAAATTAAGGCTGGAAACACTTTTCTCCACACATTAGTTAAATTTTTCATTAACGAAAGTTTCTCGTTAACCATGATTGCGACTTGAAAACTTGAAAGAAATTTTTCAACGAAACTTGAAGCAAAATAGAAAGTTTTCAATACCACAACTGATATTTTCGATTTATGGTGGTTGTCACTGCGTTTTCACATAAATACTCGTATTTATAAATCTTTAGTATGCTCGAATTAAACTCTCTTTTGTTTTTACAATACTTTTTCTTACCAGATTCGAGTTGACTCTAGATTAAAAAACCCTTTTTCCCCTTGAGATTATTATTCAGTTTCACGATATTGTCGCTGTCAATACTGCATTTGATGTCAATGCTTGTAACGAACTTGTTAAACTTGCTTTGCGTAAAATAAATTATGAGAAATCAATGGAATCTCCCGGCGGGGCGCTTGTCGGAATCTAATGGGTTTTAATTAAAATTTTCAACTTAAAACTTTGGATTGCATATTTAGATCACACTTCATTCACTAAATAATAACATGAGTTTAGAAAATGTGTCAAAATTATGGAAAGAAACCAGCTGAGTTTTAATGTAACGTAATTAAATTTTCTAAGTATAAATTAAATTAAAACATTGTAAGTCAATTACAACACAAATTCTTATGTTAAGTTTAAAGTGTTAATTCGTAAATTGCAATTCATTATTCGAAATTAATTTGTTTGGCAAAAATATGCTGCGCCTAAAATTATGCAGCAATAAATTCGAGCTTCATCTAAAATGCGCGTGATTTGACTTTGAATGACTTGCTATAAAATAACACTACAGATTTGTTATTGCAGACACAAATGTATACAAACGCACACGCACACACCTACACATTGAGAAATACGCATAAGTTTCTTCGAATATTTTAACATAATTAACGATTTGCGCTTCTTGTTAAAAATGTAACTTCTAAAACATTTTCAAAAGTTTAACAACTTATATTACTAAAATTTATTTACCAAATATGGTACCAAATTTACCAAAAATGTAATAAATAAATGTGTAACTGACACTTTTTGCCTTCTTTTTAGATCAGAGATGAGCGATTCATACTTCAAAATTAGAGATGAGCGATACATCTACATATAACACTGTTTTCATCACGGTGACTTGAAAGTCACGGGTAAAAGCGGTCATCAAATGCAGTTAATATCCCCGTAAATTCCCTGATTTCCCTGTAAATCTTAATCTAAATAAATAAATGTTCTATATATTATTCTTTCACTCACGAATCCGCTATCATTGTTAACGAGAGGCCCTCGTTGATGAGAGAGATAACTAGTGTGTGGAGTATTAGTGTTGCCAGTTGTATGGGGATTTTCTCACTTCAGAGAGCTTTTAATTATTATGGGAATTCCTATGGGATTCCTATGAAGCTAAATTAAGTAAGAATTATAAGTGATAGAACTTGTCCTCACGGATAACGTATTACTATATCAGCTGAAAATTCAGCTCCCTGTATTAATTTCCTGCCTAAAAGTATGCCAAATAATACAATTTATACTAATGATTATTATTACAACTTGCCTCCGTCTTGTTTTGTGGTCTCGTCTGAAAGCATTTAATGTTTTCCGCTATTAGATTTAGCTGCTCATTAATCACATTCGTGTGAATGATATTAATATTTCTTGCTGTTCTTGCTTTTATGCTTTACTTTGAAGATTAAAGAAAATCACTCTGCGAAGAAATTCTTTTACATAATCCGAATTAAGATTTTCTTAATTGTTTATGAAAGCAAATACTTTTGTATTCCACTTTTTTCTGTAATAAATGTAATATTTAAAGAATATGTTCCGAATTTTGTAGGATATTTATGTTAATTTTAATAATTCAGCCTTGTGTAATTTAAATTAATGTTTTACAAGCAAAGTTTTAATGTTTCAAAAGTGTGAAGTGGTTGGTACAAAATATAAGAAAATTAAGAATAATAGGGAAATGTAAAGTGAGAATGCATTTAATCAATTTTGATAGCATTTAGAATTTCAAAAATATTTTAATGTATTTTGAAAAGAATGAAATAAATGAAATTTATAAATATCGAATATTAAGATGAACTTTTTTTCTGTTATATTTTCGAATTCGTTTATTATTAAATTCTCAATTTTTCTTCCATCTAATTTGCTGCAATTTCAATAAATCTTTTGCGTCCAGCTTCAGCTGAAAGTCTACAACGTGCTTAAATCTGAACTCAACGTTAAAATTTAAGTGCACCTCCAACGTTGAGAGCGAACTTGAAGTGTTTTGCAAGAGGTTATCAAGTACACGATAAAGTGAGCACGATAAATATTACAACTTAATGATTCCGATAAAAATAATTTAAACTAGAGAATTAAAACAGAATGGAAACTCATGAGAAGGAAAAGATAAAATTTCAATTACATTTCTAAATATTTCAATTTAATTTAATAACTAGAGACTGGACGAACGTCAATGTGAGGTTAATTACGTTACGTTACGTTAATTTTTTTTTTTTTGCCTAATACTGACAAATGTCAGTCATCGTTATTTCCTCCCCCTCATTGGGAGCAATAAAAGTGAAAGTTATCGACATTAAAAAATAGGTAGGGTGAATCAGGAAGAGGAGGAGGAGGATGAGGAGGAGGAGGAGGCGGCGAAGGAGGAGGAGACGGCGAAGGACGAGGAGACGGCGAAGGAAATCAGGAGGTTTAACGTTCCGACTTAAGGTGTCAACATATAAAAGTATTTTTATTACAGAGCTAAGAAGGGCTGAAGAGATGGTGATAAAATCTCAGAATTACGATTGCGGCTTCAATTGTGTCAAGATTTTATTAAATCTACATTTATTTTGTTCACTCAGCAGTGAACTTCAATTTCTGAAGCGTTTAAAAAATTTATATTCCATCCTGCAGTTTATAAAAAAATGCAATCCCTGCATTTTAATACATTTTTATTCGGTTTCCAAACCGAAATCTCAAGAAAAGCGTAGAAATAATCCGTAAAATATCTGAATGGCAGTGCTGAGCTGCTGTTGGCGTTATTGCTGCTGCAGAACAGTGGAGACAAGAAGATCCTATTTTACTGTTAAGTATTCGGATTGCTGGCAAAAATGAAAGGGAAATAAAAAGAGCAAAATTATTATAACATTGCGGCGCTCTGCTCGATACGAAGTGAAACGAAAATGACGACAAGCGAACGCTTTAAATGGCAAATAATAAAATAATATTGTAATGAATGAAAAAGGGGGCGGAGAAGTGGAAGGAGGTGAAAGGATACGGCAAATCTGCGGAAATTTAACTTCATTTAATCCAATTTATTTTGTTCTTTGTTTTATTTCTCCTTTTCATTTTAGTTTTTATTTTATTTCTCAGATAGAAATTCGAACCAACTCAATTAGTTGAAAGAACCGCTAAGAACTATAAATGTTCTCAGTTATTCGAAGCTCTTTTTTACTCTCACGTTTTTCTGTTTCTTATTGGGAGAAAAACTTTGTGGGAGGAAAAACAACAAAGTGTTTGCTTTTTAGAGAGTGCAAGAGATCTAAAATTACTTCATTTCTCATTTGAAGAAGAACTTTGCACTCATTAAACTGAGCTTAGTAAATAATTAAACTTACCCTGGACCAGGTTAAGCAATATTTTTACCACCAAATTTGTGTTGACGAGGAGTGAAATTATTCAATTTATAGTTAAAATAATACCAGGTAAATAAAATTATTTAATTTATTATGTGAAGAAGTTGAAATGTTTATAAAATTAATTTATTTTTTCTTTGTTTGTAAAATTAGCTTTTGTTTTTGCTCCCTCGTTCTAATTTTTATTAAACTTTTATTTTTGTTTTTTAAGATTTCGTTTTATTTAATATGAAATCGTTTACGAAATATGTAAATATGAAATATGTAAATATTCTAACTTGTGGTTTAGACTTAAAATTTTAACAATCTTTATTAGTTTCAATAAACTTCAATTTACATTTTTATTATTTATTTTCCTTTTAATTTTCCTTAGTTTTCCCATTAAGCAAAATTTTTAAAAAGTTTTTTATTGAAAAACTCGATGTTTAATATTTCAACGTTTTTTAACCTTTTTCAATTACTTTGAATAACTTTTAAATATAATTTTAAATTCATTAACTTTTTCAACACCTTAACTATAATTTTTGTACTTTATTTTAATTTTTTCCAATTTAGATTGACATAGTTTATTTATTTCTATATATTTTTGTAATTAAAACACCTTTTAAAATTCCAAATAACTTTGTTTTTAGTCTTTATTACAACTGATATTTATTTAAATTTTTTTATTTGTTCTACTTTATCTCTCAAATATAATTTAAACTTCCACTTGTGGCTTCTAAACACACATCGCAAAAAACACAACCATCGAATGCCAAAACAGAGTGGAGACTGACAACTGAAACAACGCACAGAAACAGCGGCAGTCACAGCAAGCAACAGCAGCAACAATTTTAAAGCAGCAGCAACAGCAATAAAGTTTCCTCTTAACAGAAAAACACACTGTTAGTTAACAGCAGCTGTTAGTGTTCATCTGCACAGCAAGAAGAACAACAAAAAATGCCCTGTGAAGAAGCTGCAGCTACTGCTGCTTGCTGCCCTCCCATCCACTTCATTTTAAACATCAACTTTTCCTCATCAGGCTACAAAAATAATAAAACAACAAACACCAGCAACAACAGCAACAACCCTCCAACTTTGGGGCAGGTTTAATTTTTGTCACGTGCTTTCTTAGCACTGCCATGAACTTGAACTAGAGAAACGTTTCATTCATAATTTTGTTGTTTTTTTTTACATTCCAGAGCACACCCACAAACGCATACTTGAGAAAAATTTCTGAGAAGTGTTGCCAGAAAATTTTTACGTTCCTATTTAAAAGAACACGTTTGTGATAAACAAATTAATATTGAAAATTATTTTAATAAATTTTCTCTATTTTAAGAAAATTAATTATTATCACTCATGATTTCAATTATTAAGGATTTATCGGTTTTTTTTTTCTTCCAAAAAATTTTGAACGGAGAATGTCAGCATAAAATTACACAATAAAATGTTCATGAAAAAGTTTTCGTTTCGATAAAGGCAATCAAATACTTTTGAATTGTTTCAAAATTGAAACAATTTATAAATATTTAATTGTCATTTGGTGTCAATAAAGCCAAAATTACATGCTCCACGTCCATCTGGCAACAACATCTGCCGCTGAGCTCTGCTCCAAATGCATTTGTATAAATTTTCGTTCTCTCCGATTCTGCGCTCCTTCTAAAGAGGTCGTTAAAATTAGTTAGATCCAAAATTAGCAATGCGAAATTAAATATTTTTTTAATTGAAATTATCTATATTATAAATTTAATAATAGTAAAAATTTAAAAATATAAATTTTTTCAGTCTTGCAATAATTTTAAACTGAAATTAAATTAAAATTGATTATTATATTAAAGTTGTTCGTTGTTACTTTAGAAGGATATAAAATTTGTATTGTTTGAAAAGGTAACTCAATACTTTCCCTTTTAATTGTTTTTATTTTTTAATATTGTTTTAAAATTTTTAATATTTCAAAATATAATGTTCAGAAAATCAAGATTTTCCTTCAATTTACACATGACTGCCATCGCACTGTTTAAGATGTATTTGATCACTAAACATATAAATGACCACTAAAAGTCGCCTTTTTCTGGTGCGCAGAGCTTTCTGTAGCCTGAGTCCCACCAAAATTTCTTACTCTCTCTCTTTACACGAGCAATTATTTTTGCTTAACGGCTGCTAGGGATCGTCGGTTCTCTCGTTCTCTCACATGTTTTGCTTGCAATTGCGCAGGTTATTTTCTTGTGCTCATGATTTCTTATACCTTGATTTTTTAGATTTTTAAAAGAAATTTAGAAGGCGAAAAAATTAAAAGAATTCATTTTCGTAAAAATAGTGCTAGTTGTATTATACAACATTGTAGGCGGAGCTACCGAAATGGCTAAAAAAACAACCCCGTTCGTCTTTTCAAGTTCCCGGAAAACGAGTATCTTCGACGCGTTGGGATATTTAAGTGCAAACTCAGTTTCGATACCGATATCAATACCGTTCGAATTTGCAACTACCATTTCGACAAAGAAATTTTCAATACAAAATATATTGAAACTGATTCCGTTCCCACTGTAACCTTATCAATATTTTCAACAGAAATATCATTAATATAGAAACTTCTGACGATCCACCAGTTATACCATTCCTTCCAACTAAACCCGCTGAGAAAAAGGAAACAAGAAGAAAATGAAAAAACAAGAGAAGCAATCAACAAGGATCAAGGATCGGATTGTTTATTTATGACAATGCTAAAGCGGAACATGCAGAATATATCTGCAATCTTGCAGTCCAACTTTTGTTCACAAATATGAAACTTACTTATTTTAAGAGAAATTTATATTTTTTAGTTTTATTTACATTATCTTTTACTTATTTCAGCAGTTCTTTCTCCACTTTCTGTTTATAAATTGTGTTGATGAATTTCGTCTTTGCTTCTTTATACGATTTACAATTCTGTCACAGAAAATACGTTGAGGCAACCCGACGTCACACTTACATTCATCTGACTTAATACAATTCCTCCTCGATATTTAAATTCAAACAATTCATCCAGAAATGGTCCATTGTATTGTAGAGATGTGGCAAAAGATTACCGATCGAATGATTCTCATCCGTATAAGTCTATCGAAAACCGAGAAATACAATTAAAGCCATTATATAAATTCGTACAATGCAGTAAATGATAGTAGATACCATCTCCTCGAATAGGATTTGCTGCTCTTCCAGAACCTTAGCCAACATCAGTGACTGCTGAGGATGGACATTATCGTCAGCTGAACCATGTATCAGCAGGAACTCATGATTACGGAAATTCGTCACGTTATGCAGAACACTACTCTCCACATACTTTCTGAGATTATCGTCAGCCGTCGGCAATCCCATATAGCGTTCTGTGTAAATTGTATCTGCAATTTGAAATTAGCATTGAAATGTAGTTACATTTTCTCTGGTGAAGGTTATAATTCACCATAATATAACCACGAGGTAACCGGCGCTACCGATATTCCACATTGAAAAACGCGCTCGTCGTCACTAGCTAACGTACGTGCTGTCATATAACCACCGTAACTCCAACCCCAGATACCGATGCGTTCAGCATCAATGTAGGGGAATCGTGATTGGAGATATTTTGTTACATATATTTGATCCTCCACCTCATGAGCGCCCAGATTATTATTAACGGAGAAAAGTAGACGCTTGCCTTTATTGCCAGTGCCACGCCCATCAATTTGAGCGTAAATCACTTCACGTTTAGTGGTAGCAAATGCATCAAAACCGACTGCGAAATTATTTGTAACACGCACCGAGTCGGGTCCTCCATAAACATTAACAATCATAGGATATTTTTTAGTTTGGTCCATATTTGGTGGCAGCTGTAATTTGGCAAATCCAAAAGAACCATCAGCAAGGGGCACTTTCAAGTACTCAATATTGGGACGTAATTTCTTTTCGAGCATATTGCGAAAATGTGAATTGGATTCCCATAATATAATTTCAGTATTGGTCTAGAAAATAGAGCAGAGAAGTTTAGCAATGTGATTTTGTCATTGTTTGTTCACTTACTAGAGTATCAAACATTTTAGAATAGCTTGGATTCGGTCCGTTACATATCGCGGTATAGTATGAGTATTTTTTGCTAAAGGAAGCTGTAGCCGACTTGCAGAGGGCACCATCAACATCAGTCAGATTGCAAGTCAAACACTCATCATTACTGAAGACATGATAGACTGAAGGATCCCCTGGTACAGTAGCCTGATAGTAGCTGAGTATTATAGATTCGTGAGTATTATATATTCAGGATAGCTTATCAACTTACAGTTTATTTCGATCTTCATCGTAGCCGTAGATACGCTTTACGGTAAAGTTCCCACGAGACTTCCAAATATTTTCCCCACTCTTCAAATTGAGGTTCCATGCTTGATACCAGTTATCAATCCAGTAGGTAAATATACAATTTCGACTTTTCTGCAAACATTTCGGGGTACCCATGGAGATCCAACCTCCGGGCTCTTCAAATCGTTTAACCTGGATGAAATGTTTTTTGAGAAAATCCAGTTTAATTTATTTTTCAAAATTTTTACCTCATGACAATTGCCAGCAACTGTACATAATTGCATGGAGCCCACATTTTGACGTCTATTCAACCACGTTATCAACACGGTTTCATTATCAGCCCAGACCACATTTTGTAATATATGATCGAGCGATACCAAATCTTTCGGAGCTTTAATCGTTACTGTGCTCTGTTGCTTCTGGCTCAAATCGATGATTTTTAAAGCCACCACAGGATTTGGAGTACCCGGTTTAGGATACTTCAAGTTCACTTCTTTGGGATACTGGAAACCCATAGGCTCTTCCTCACCGTAGATAAAATATTTAAAGGTCTTCACTTCAGTGTCGTTAAAGAAGCCCACCGCGAGTTTACGGCCATCGGGTGACCACCACATAGCGCTGTCACTACTAAGCACCTCCTCCTCATAAACCCAATCGGGTACACCATTATATATGACACCTTCGACGCCATCCGAAGTTGCAGTTGTCACTGTACCGTCCTCGTTGTGTATATAAACATTATTTTTATATACGTAAGACAGACGATTGCTCTGAGGGGACCAAGTACAATGCTGCAGCTTTTGGCCTCCATGTATGCTAGTTGAAGTTCTAACAAGTAAAATTGATTAATTAGTTGAGATGCTAGCAGGTATTTTATCCACTTACTTCGTTTTGATATCGAAAACATCATATTTTGCTACAAGCGAGTGCCGGAAGACCTCTTCCACCGCATAGAGTTGCAAAATTTTGGTATTATCAGGTGAAAATGTAAATTTACCTTTCTAGATAATGTTAAAATAGTTTGATATATAATTATTAACTGATTACAGTTCCCCGCTCATTCTACTCACCAAAAGCTTGTTGGCTACAAACTCGGTATCTGTTCTGGTGGCAGCATTGTATTTACGTAAAGTACCAGAATGCGTATAGTATAATTCTTCATCTGGAAATTTAAAATACAACAAAATTTCAAAAATTATTTAACTTCTTGTACATTTAAAATAAAAACATTTAATTCTAACTAAGGGGTGAAAATAAGAATTAATTTTTCGAATTAAAAAAATTGTTCACAACTACAATAGTTGTACGAGTATTTATTTTATAATCGTGTTGATATAAACGTTATAACTGATACGGTTTCTTGTTTAAAAAACATGAACTCAGTCATATTTATTAACTAATCTTATTATAATCTAGAATTTAAAAAAAAAAGCTATGTATTTTATAATCGCGTTTATATAAATGTTATAACTTATATTGTTTCTTGTTAAAAAAACATGAATTTAGTGACATTTATCTGAGTACAATGTACAATCTACAATTTCAAAAGCAAATATAAAGCCATTGGTAAAGCTATCTTTATCGAGGAACTTATATATTAATGATAAGTTAACGATAATCACAATAATAACGATAGCAAGTGAAAAAGTTATACTCGGCCTAGCTATGTCTAAATCACTCTATTTACACTCAATCTAACGATTGTTCATGAAGCCGTAATGTACTGCTAAATTTGATTGTAATAATCTCAATCTTAATACTCTTTATGATGTTTTAAAGTTCTCTTCTAAAGTTCTAAGGAGAACTTGTCTGGGCGGTGTCTTTGTTCTGATTTTGCCCTTCTGATGGCATTTGTTACCCTGATATTCTTTATTTGGTAACAATTTGGTAACCACGACTCAATGCGATGATTTCTTACAAAGTTTTAATAAAGAGTTTAAGATATTTTAATTTTACTTCATATAATATACTTAATATATTACATTAAATGTATATATTTAAACTAATTATATTTATTTAAAGGCTACTGAGAAGTTCACAATGAACTGCTGTTATTTTCGTTCGTTCAGTTCTTCCTGTTTAATAAACTAAAAAGCAGTTGAATTTTTTCATTTTTGGTTTGATTGAAATTTAATTTGTTTAACTGGTTTAATTATAACTGGTTTTACAAAAAGTTAACCTTTTTTCAAGGTACTTCTTTCACTCACGGCTACTGTGTTCACTTTTTGTTTAGTGTTTCTTGTTTAGTAAGTTTTTTAGTTTTTACAGCCTTTCTCAACTTTTGAGTAGCGCTGAAATTTTTACGGGCCACAAGATGTGGACGCCAATGCTGGCGATGCTTTTACTTTGACTACAGCTTAGAAAAGTCATTGATTTACCTTTTCGGCTTATGATCTTTCTTTGCCTATTTGTTATTCTATCCTACATTATCTATTTTCCAAAATAATAAGTTAATTTTGCAATAAAGTCTAGCGACAAGAAGAGGCTTAGAAAAGTTAAAAAACTGCGCTAAAACTGCAAAGATTGAGAAACGCTGGTTGGAAAGATGTTGTACATTTCTAGAGTGTAATAAATAAAAGTAATTGTTCCCATTTAGGAAATCTTTTACCTGCCTTTTTAAACACAGAAGCATGAACTTTTTTGCATCAGGAAATCACAATGAGGTAACACGTCGATCTTTATGGTTGAGTTGCAGCATTAGATATGGCAACACATGTACGTTATAAAAAATGTAGCAACACTTTTAGTAAAGAAATTTGATTTGGTTTTTATTTAAACTTTAGAGTCTCAACTATCTTCGTTTAGTTGTGAATTTTGTCGATTTTTGAAGCAACCTCGGCAGGGGATCGACTATAGAAAGCCCTGCTGCCCTTTATTAAACCGTTTCGATTATGATCTTCAGAGAAAACAGCGTCTCGATATTGATAAACAATTCGATTTTGATGCAAGGAAAAGTTGTTTCGATCTCGATAATCATCTGTTCATCTGTACAGAAAAAATCGAATATAGAAATCCGCACCTCGGTCTCTGTTATTATCTTTGTTTAAAAAGCCATTTCGAATGGTTCTCTCGATCTCAATTTTCCTGAAATGGAAAAGGTCACCTTGCGATATTTTTTATCGTCTCAACTAAAAAATCCGTCTGAATCTGAAATATTGCCTTAATTTTAAAACCAGAAAAAGGTTGTTTTGTCTCGATTATCGTTTTCATTGAACTTTATCATCCTTTCGATTCCCTGAAATCTAGGCTTCCCGATCCCAAATATCCTAATCTAGGCTTCCCGATATGGCCTCCACTATCCTATCCGTCCACTACTTCCACGTATCTAACACTAACCATCTCAATATCTATTATCGTCTTGGAATCGAATATCTTCTCGATTTCTGCTGTCTTTATGTTGATTATTCTTATAAATCGATTAGTTTTTCTAATAAAAAAAGGATGTCTCAGTGTAGATTACACTCTCAGTTGAAAGTGTGACTGTGTCGATCTCAAACACGATCCTTGTCTCAAATGGCTATTTCTATTTTAATTATCGTATTGAACGAAAAAAGCTGTCTCGATTTCCACCTATTTCGATAATCGATTTTTGTATGAACTGAAAAACGGCGTCTTGATATGGAATATCGCTTCATTTTTGAGATGAGATAAAAACCGCACGAACTATAACATCATCTTGGTTGAAAAATACCTCACAATGAGAAGTATTGCCTCGATTGCCAGACAAGAATAAGTCTGTCTCGATCACGACTACGCAAATAAGTCCGTCGCAATTTCGTATCGTTTCGTATTATTGTATCATCTCGAACTCGATAATTCTTTCGATTCCAGAAGAGACTTTCCCGATGTCGATTATCGTATCGACTGCGTAAAGCCATTTCAATTGAGAATTGTCTCTTCTGCTGCTCAAAATACAAATTCCACAGAATTGTGTATTCCTATATTTTTTCCGATTTTTACACTCGTCCTTACCTGAAATCCAGGTTCCATTGAAGCCTTTTATAAACACCGAGGCCCCCAGCGCTTCGTAGAGCTCCCATGGCGTCTTCGTGGGTTGCTTGATGACTGCGCCCTGCACCCGTTGCTGTGCAGGATGAAGTGCGGCGCCAACAATGAAGAATATGCATACTATTTTCGAGTTCATCATTCGCAGCTACACAATAAGCAGCACTTGTACTGCAGCAGTTGGCTTTATGTGGTTAACTTGGTTAAATTATTGCGTACTAATAAAGTAAAAATTGAGTTTGTTCTTCTACAAATTTTTTACAATTTAAAAACTTTTAATTAATTATTTTTTGTCTATATTTTGCTACTGCCTAATTGCTTTCTTTCTAATAACTGCTGCTACGTTTTGAGCTGACAGAAAAAGCCACCAAAACGAACCGATCAGCCTTGCGTGTCTCCGCCAACTGAGCGCGCACTCACAATTTTAATTATTCTCGGGTAGCCCCACCGTCTAAAGAGAGGAGGTGCCAAACGTCATCATCCTCAGTATGATCGTGATTATTAAGCTCTTTTTAATAAAAAAAAGTCTTAAACATTTTAACACTCTCTCTCGCTCTTTTTTAATAAAAAAAAGTCTTCAACATTTTAACACTCTCTCTCTCTCATTTTCTGAAAAAAATACCTCTACAATTTTTGTAGTTATTAAAAAATTGTTTTTCCTTTTCTTATTGTATTTTGTATTTGAAGTCGTTGCCAATCGGCTGTTGGTTTTAATGATAATCGAATTATGCTCCCGGTAGAAGTTAAAGAGCAACAAGAATCAAATAAAATTATTATCAATTGTTCTTTGAAATTCCATTCAAAGTTTTTAATTGTGCTTAGACATTTTTTCGAAAAAAAGAAATTTTTTCTACAAATTTCTAAATTTAATCATCTGAAAAGTTCTATAATAGAAAAATCTCTCTATTTGTAGAAGTATAGGAAAGAAATTTCAATAAACTTTACTAAATTATTTTTTGTTTGGCTGCATTAAAATTGTTACTGCTTTTCATTCTTTTCAATTCTACCTGAGCGAGCAATATTGAATATTAAATATTTACTGATCGTTAATCAATTCTTTGAGTTCTTCAAATGTTCTATGAAGAAATCAATGAACTCTTTAACCCTTGTAGACCTGCAGAGACCTTGATGGGGCCAAGACTTTTTATAGATAAAAATACTTTCTGAAGTGAAAAGTGAGAGATTAACGAATTCTAATTACTGTAATTAAATCACTATTTTATTATTACAACTAAGTTATTTAGAGGAAAGCTGAAATGTTAATTTTATTAAGTTCTTTAACAATAAAATAACATTAATTATTTATTAATGATATTTTATCATATTTATACAATTAAACAATAAAATATGATTATTTTAAGTACTTTAAATCATTTTAAGTATCTTAAAATTCTCATAAATCAATTTATATTTATTAATAGTCAGCTGAAATTACTTGAAATCAGTTTTAAGTTCTGAAAATCGGCAGTAAAGAATTACATAAACGCAATAAAGAATTTGAATTCACTTACTCACCTGCAATAGACTTGCATCTCTCAACAACATCTTTAATATTTATTAAATCAACAGGAATAATTAATGAAAATATTGTGAATTAATTAAAAGGGATTCCGAGTTTTTATATTTCAATTTTGTATATTATAGCCTTTTATTATTTCAATTAACTTGTAATTTTCAATATTTGTCCTTTTTTAAATAGTGTTTAGTTTAAGTCTGAAAAATGGTAATTTCATTCACTCAGCGAACGGATAGCGCTGAAGCTGAAAACTATTTAAAAAATTAATCAAAATTTAATTTAATTAAAATAAAATATTTTAAAGTACACGCCGCAGTTTTTAAGTTTTTCGTGTTTTTTATTTCTTAATTATATATTATTTAATATTTCTTCTTTTCAGTTTTATGCTTCACATAGCATTCATCCCCAAATTTTCAAGGAAATACAATTAATACTTATTAATAGAAAAAAAACGGCAATTTTTATGTCTAAAACAATTATTGAGGAAGTCATTTAATACACAAAAGGAATTTTTAGCATATTAAAACACAAGTATGAGGGGGTGGGGGGCTGAAAACTATCAATATGTTAAGTTTCTACTAAAAAAATAGTTTCTCTTTCTTTAAATCAAGATATCGATTTCAACACACAATAGTTTCAACAGTGTGTATGTGTGTGTGAATAAAATTGCCAATTCAGTGGTAAGTGCAAAATTTAGGTTTGCTTGTGTATCTATTAAATAAGAGACAACCAAAATCAAACAATCACAAAACTTATCGCTCAAATTTATGCTGAATTTAATTTCTGCAAAATCTTCTCTTGCAGCTCCAAGCATTTCGGAAAGAATTGTTCCATCAACGCTACTTTGCGCTCCTCCAGCTGTAAGCGTTTACGCGAGATTTCCTTCTGTTCATCCAGAATAGCGTTCTTTTTGCGCACCTCTTCCAGATACATGGACTCTAAGGAATCATTCGCCGCTGCATTGGCTGCCGCCGCTGCAGCTGCAGCCACACTCGGAGCGCGACGTTTGCGAGTGGACTGGCTGTTAGTGGTGACGGCACTCACACGAGGCGGTTGCATGCTACTCTTGCTGTTGCTCACGGTAGCTTGAGGTGTGGCTTCCGTAGCTGAACTTGTCGCTGTGGCTGCATAATTATTGGTTGTATACTGATTGCTTGTGGAGGCGTGTGTTTGCGGTTTCGTGGGAGGCGTGGTAGTTGTAGCATTCTGATATTGATTGTGATTTGTTGCTAGAAGTGAACGAGGATTAGGCGTGGGAATGGTAAAAGCATTTAAAGCTTGTTCGTAGTTTTGTAGCTGATGATTTTGTTGATGCTGCTGCGGTTGATTTTGTTGATGCTGTTGTGTCTGATTTTGTTGATGCTGCTGCGGTTGGGTTTGTTGTTGGTGGTGATGCTGGTGTTGTTGATGTTGCTGCTGTTGATGATGTTGCTGCTGATGCTGCTGCTGATGCTGCTGCTGCTGCTGCTGCTGATGATGATGCTGCTGCTGGTGTTGCTGGTGTCGGTCTTGTTGTTGATTTTGTTGTTGCTGTTGTTGTGTATGTTGAATGTGTTGCTGCTGATTTTGTTGCAGATGCTGATTTTGTTGTTGTAGCTGCTGTATGTGTTGCTGTAACTGATGATTCGGATGCACTGTGGAAGTATGATTTTGTCCCTGAGCTTGATACTGTTGCTGTTGGTATTGCTGTTGTTGTGGTGTCTGCAACTGTGTGAGCTGTGGTTCCGCTTGCGACTGACTGTATAATCCTGACTGCCCATTATATTGATACTCATCCGTATATTCTTCCTTGTATTCTTGTTTGATGTCCTCAATGGGATCGCTGAAGAGTTCTGTGCTGTACTGCGATGCTGGACGCGAGTCATTGCTGTTAAACAGGCTACCGGTATTAAGCGAATCCTGTTCCGTCGCCTAAAATTATGCAAGAATATTCGTTTTATTTCTTTTTATAAATAAAATAGAAATAAATACATTAAATAAATGAATAAAAAATAAATAAAAGTAAGCAAGAATATTCATTTTAGAGAATATTCTGCAATAATTACATTATTAACGCTCAGCGCTTCGGTTGCATTCGTGTTCTGGCTGTGATTCGTGTCCTGTTGCTTGGACGCCTGCCCGCTTACAGTTGTCCCATCAGTTGACGGCGCCACCTTTGCTGCTCCGACCATTACAGATGAGTATTCACTACTCTTCTCCAATGCGCCCATCGGTATGGGTTCTGCATCTTTGGGGCGATGCTCATTGCGTAGGATCTTGCCGATTATCTCGAATTTCTTCCACTTTGAAACATTCGTCTTGTCGCTCTCCATGCTTTTAGCTATTTGCCTATGTAAGAGAATATTTAATGCTTCTTGTCCATCTATTCTATTGTACCGCCCACCCACCTGTACCTAGCCTTCGTCTGATTAACCTTCGCCTGCACCTCCTCCGGCTTCACATCGATGCCCCAACGCTCGTTCATCTCGTCCGACCACTTGGCGAAGAAAATTGTATTTTTGCCGTAGCGCGTCAACCTCCAGTTCTCCCGGCCCCAAATCTCATAGAAGCGTTCTTCCTCCTTCTGTGTCCAATAGCGTCGTGTCTTCTTCTCTGCATCCGTGTCAACGGCAGTGGCCTCAGCTTCGATCTCCGCCATTAAGGGGTTCAGCGTCACCTCGTCGTAGTCCATGGTTTGCTGTTTATGCTATTTCCTAACCTAATTATGCACCGAATTTTTTAGCCACTTTTGTAACATTTACTCCGCGAAACCAGTAGTAGTTAAAGGATATCTAAATTTTCGCAAAAGTGTAGAAAAGACGAGCTTGCATTTGTAGAGAAATCAGAAAAATTCATCAAATGTCATTTTTATGTCAAACATATGAAATCTGTTGTTGTTGTATGGAACATTACTGCGGCAGTGATGTAGCACCGAAATCTCGTCACAGCTTTTGCCGCTGCCGATTGAATTGATTTTAACTACTAAAAAGCATATTTGTTAAAAAATATCTTTAAACTCCTAACCAGGATTGGTAAACATACTAAATCATTACAAGTTTCCGATTAAATACATGTAATAGCGAGACGCCTGAGTCATTTTTTTTATATTAATACAGCGGAAAACTAGTCAAAGCCGCAAAATTCTTATAATGCCGCTCGAAGAAACTATATCTTGACACGGTTCTCTAATTGGTTGGTGAATGCAATGTTTTTTTTCAGGCACCATGTACCATGTAAATATAAGTGCAGGTGAAGTAACGCTGAAATCTGTCTTCTCAATTTTTTACTATATAAGTTCGCGAATTCAAAACTTTCTCAGTTTGATAATAAATAATAATAAATTGGCATTTTCTATTGCATATTTATATTTTATTTTTATTATCTTAGTAGATAAATATCAAATGTATGTAATTTCCCCTGGTTAGAGAAAAAATTACAGTGGTAACTATATAGTTGGCAACGCTTGAGCAATGATAAGGTTATGTGTTGGCAACGTTAAATCGTTGTCAGTCATCGGTCACGTAAAGCAGGAGGCGTTTGAGGAAATAAACAAGATTTACCAAAGTTGCACTATTAATGGAGTAATATTCTCTATAAGTCGTTGGCTTATAGCACAATGAGCGATTCCGCGGAGACGCCAGCACCATCAATTAAATTTACCAGGAACAAGACTAATCCTGAACGACTGGGAAAACACCTGCGGCGCCGCTACTGGTCGTCTTGGGAAGAAATGAAACTGGTGGAGATCTGGCGTCGCTACAGCGATGAAGTGACAACAACAGTCAAACATACACCGGTATTCTCTAGCATTTCATGTGATATGAAATCCTTCGGCTTCCACGTAAACTCTCAGGAAGTACGCCGCAAGATAAATCAGTTGAAAAATAAGTACATGTAAGTTTTAAATGCATTTCATCGCAAAATAAAAAACAGTTTTGATCTTATGATCTTTTTGATTCCAGTACGGAGCGTCGCTTAATCGAAAATAGCGATCCCGATAACGTGATGGAATCTGAGTGGGCGTTATACCCACTCCTACATTGTCTAATCAATCCGATAAATAAACACAAGGATGTCTGTCATGAAAGAAATGTAATCTCGTTGTCCGTTCCTTAAATTAGATTGACTATTTTCAATAAATTCTTTCAAACGCAGATCGTGAAACAGCTCCTGGAAAAGATGCCACCAATATCACCAGCTCAGCGAAGGCAACGTCGACCTCTATCCTTTGATACAAAAGATGAGCCAGATAACAAGCACACAAATGATCTCTCCAAGCCATCGTTAGCCTTAGCAGTGTCGAATCCTTATAAGCGAAACTACAACGCCCTTGTACCGTCCTCGAGCTATCGCTCAACACCGCCTGTGCGTCATACCAGAGCTTCGAAAGGCTGTATTGATTTTAGACTGAGTTCCTTTAAAATACCACGCTTAGAAAATTTGAGACAGGATAACCTACGTCTCGCTGAACATCGTGATTTAGCTTTACGAAATCTTTACCTGCAGGAGCGCGAAGTCAAAATGCTAGAACAACTGGTGCAGGGCTTGCAATGTTTCGGCAAGTAACAGGAGTGGCAGCTACAATTAAACGCCGCAAAAAATCACCATTATTTATAGCTGTAGTTATTTTGTTTTAGGGTGTTGTTATTATTAAAATACGAGAATGAAAAAGAAATTTCGATGACTGCATAATTTAGTGCTATATAAAACGCATTAGTGTCCTGAATTGATAGATCAGTTAGGGTATAAGCAATATAAGAATGAGATTTTTTGTTAAAATGTTCATAAACAAATTGTATAAAATTGATATTATTGAATGCATAGAAGATAAGGATAAGAAATTACGGAGATTTTATTTTTAAATTCATATTTAATAGTTTCCTTTCATATTTTAAACTTAAACTATCAGTAGAACCTCCAATGTGAAATTTTAACGCCGTCCTCTAACCCAAAACCCTCAAAGTTTCAATTCCATATAGATTTTCTTATGAATTCACTTCTTTAAAATCGGCTGGCGTTGAATCATGTTATTTTTTCTAAGTAGAGAACAAACTCCAAGATATGTATGTCCATGTGTATAATCCTAACTTTAATCCCATTTTCTTCATTAAAATTAGAAAGAACTTTCGTTCGTGCGGAATTTATAATTTTTTCGGCAATAATGTTTACTTAATATATTTCACATTTAACTTTTTGCATGTAATAAGATACTTCTAAACCTAAATACAAATTTAAAATAAACACACGATTAAGTTACGGCAGATTCAAGCAGAGTTAAGTGTTTACACGTATAAGGCACAAAAATATAGCTAAACAGATTTACGACAATAAAACCGACTTAAAAGGTTTTAATGGATAAATAATGGAAAATAAAAAAAAATCCATTAAAAATGCATTTCTGTATGAAGAAAACCAAAACCAGTTTCGCTAACAGTTTAGTTGAAGTTTGTATCGCCTTTTCAGAAGCCAAGGGCAATTTTATTTGTTCCAATTTAAATGCCTAAATAAGAGCATAAAGCGAATGTTCCAAATAACAGCAGAATTATCATCAATATCGCGCACCACGCTGGTAGGGTACCTGGAATTCCATTGAAAAGTACGATTAATTGGAAAGTTCGAAAGCATTTCCACGCTTCACACATACGTCTGTTTTGCAAGCTATGTATGCAAATTCGGTTATCCACCGAAATGGACAGCACCGCAGCCTCGGTGTCACTTGATATGGGTGGCCCCTCCTGGTTTGTGATGGGTAGAAACTGCAAGCCGGTCACAAACATTGAGTGTGCATTCGGAATGTGTAAAACGCGCTAGAAGAGAATGCATTTAAAAAATTTTCATTTAAATTTCCTTCCTTACCCACTGCTTTACCTGTAAACTAAATGCTATGTACATGGAAACGCTGCCCGAGAACATGCTGCCCACAGCTACAAATCGCCCATCATCACGCACTGCCAAGGATGCTAAACTTTCGCTGATTGCAACCGCTTTCGCTAGTTTGCCATCAGCGCAATTCCATTGCTGCAGATAGCCAACCTGTTTGCCCACCTTACCGAGAGGATTGGATATGGTAAAAATACGATAGTGATCACGTTGCCCCTCAATCGTTCCGTAGCGGCTTCGCTTATACAGATATTTTACGCCCTCTGGCATTGGCCAAACGAGCTTATGATGCAGCTTTGAGGTCGCCACATCCCACACTAGACCTTGACCATCCTTCGAGATGCTTGTTATATACTTCGAGTCTGGGCTAAAGTCGATGTCATCGATTTCTCTTGTATGAGCTCTGAAATGTAAAGATAAACGTGTTTATTTCTTCGATATTATGATGGATTGTATTTTCTTGACTTACTCTAGATCGCTATGCAGTAGCATCTGTGGAAAATTCCACACTCTCAAGTGTCCATCTGTGCCACCGGTGGCCATGAAACATCCATTGAGACTTATACGGACCACACGCTGCAGCGGCTCCGACGACAAGAAGTCTGTCTGTATTGAATCTGCATTTTTAATGTCGAAGCGTATACGCTTGAGTGTAGGGTGCACTTCCTCTGCATCTGCGCCTGAGGCGTGACCATTACGTAGTTGTTGTTGGTCACTCGGGGACGCAGAACTTGATGCGGTTCGCCTGCGTATACCATTTTCACTGGGCCTTTCAACGAATGATGCTTTCTGTGTGCTCTTCTCGGTTTTCTGATCACCAGACTCATCATCTTCCTGACCCTCGACCACAATGCGTGGATTGACGAAATACATTTGGCAGTGGGATTCCTGTCCAGCGCACAAAAAGGAACGTCGGCCATCGTTACGAACGGCAAAGTTCATTACTACGTTAGTACCCGTCTCATGACGCACCATCTCTTCCGCGCAGAAGTGAGATCCATTGTGATAGATTTCGTAAATTTCCTGAAGTATTAAGTTCTTGTCAATTCAATTTTGACGACAGGATATTGAGGTAGGACTTACGAAACCATTGGCCACTCCTGTCTTGCTAGAGCCACCGCCGCCTGCCACCAAAACATGTCGACTGGTCAGCATTTCAACGGCGTAAAGTGGAAAATTGACACGTGCCAGTAGGCCATCGCTGGGGCTGCGTGTGGGTGCCATTTATGTCTCTTAGTGCTTCTTTTTTATAAAATGCTCCTGCTGCCACTCCTTTGCTGTTTCCTGGTGATCGGACAGCTTCACCGTAGGCAGTCAGCGTAATCCGTGGGGAATTTATGTTACCCACAGGTCAGAGATTTGCGGGTTCCTTTTTAATACTTGCGATTTTTATAACTTAGGATTTAATGAAAGCAAAGTTATAATTACTATTCTTAATTCTCACTGCTCTAAACTTCCACGTATTCCATGGTCAGAAAATATCTTTCCCACAACCCCCTTTTCAAAAATAGATTACAAACGCGGACGCAGTGTTGCCGTTGCGTTAAAAAATTTTGTATTTAAGAAACCAAATTAGAGTATTATAAACCGATTTTATAATTTATTATTTCTTCACAAAAATTTATTGTATGCGAAGAAATACGCCTAACTAAGAATACTCAGAAATTCATGATTACTGAATTCAATACTCAGAAATAAGAAACACGAAATCTGGAAAATTATTTCACTGGCATGACATAACAATGATATTGGATAATCATATAAATTAAATGTCAAAACTGTATAATAAGATATAACTTGGAATTTTTCGATTGATTTGATATTAAATATTAGTATTTTTGCTTTTTTCCCTTTGTACAAAAATTATTATTTTTAAAATCACTTTTATTACTTTTAAATTTCACAAAATTGGATCACACATTTTATTTTATTTGTTTCACGTTCGATGAATCTTTTAACTTATTTAATATCTTGAAGTTCATCTTTGTGGTTTCAAGTGAAATCAGCGAAAAGGTATGGAATTTTTTAGTCGAACACGACGAAAACGTTACGTCTTTTAGAACCGTGGTGTGGTGTATGTCTTAGATCAGCAGATAATATTTCGGCTGACGGTGTTTTTCCAAACTATATTTTATTGTAGAAATAAATAACTCAGTACCTTTCAAACTGTTCTAATTTAGGACCAAAATTTATACAAATTTCTTATATAAATTTCTTTTTACAATCTATTTAGTAATTTTTAGAATTTCTACATAAAAGTAGTTATTAGATTACGAGTGTTAAAAATTTTGCAGAGTTAATTTTTGAAGAAAAAACATTTTGCTTTTTAAGAGATTTTCTTTTGAATTTAAAAAATATATTTGTGCATGTTTAATACTTTGAATGAATAATAATATGAGTAGATAAGGTGTTGTGGCATTCCGGAGATGGCAGTGGCAGGGGAAGAGGTAGTGAAATTGTGGGTGGTAGATGTGAAGATTGACTTATGAGAATGATAGAAAAAATTCTTTCTTATCCTCATTATAATTCGGAGCAGGTATGAAATTTCGTATTATTTACTCTTATTATGTTCGCTGACATCACACGTAATCTCGTTTATTAAGGATGGAGTGGGGGAGGAGGAATGCGACTGAGATGGTGGAGAAACATGTATAAAAGGTGATAATTATGGAGTGATGAAATGGGGAAAATGGTAGGAGTGGATGAGTACTAGAAACTGGAATAGTAAGGAGGAACTTTTAAGCATTTAAAGTAAATAATTGTATCTTTAATTCATTATAAAATCAGTTTAAGAGTTTGAAGACTTCATTATTTTATTTTTTTTTATTGTAATCTAATAATTTACAAAAACAACAATAATGTAAGCTTTACATCAGATCAACAAACTCAACAATAAAACAGAAATGGTAAGAAAATATAATATTTTTCACGTACTTTGACAGGACAAGATTTGTTGACAAGATCATCAACAAATCTCGTTCCACTCATTTGTAATATTTAAGATTAAAAATTAAATTAAACTAAAAAAACATTAAATTTAACTAATAATCTTATAAAGTAGTTTGTCTTCTTAGAAGCTGCAAGCGTGTTGTTCGCTGCTGTCGAATTGTGAATGACATTTGCCAGCTTTCATCTTGCGACAGATTACGAAATCTTGTTTTAATCTAAGGCAATTAATTTAAAATTCAAAAACAAATCTTTCTAACCAAAACGGATGGCAGTAACTGCAGAGGATGAAGTGAAAATGGAATGAAGTACAATATAATAAAATCATGTCAAGTCTAATTAAAGTGAATTTAAAATGAAGGAAATTTAAAAAATCAAATAAAATAAAAACCAATTAAATAAATTAATAACAAACGAATCACATCAAATAAATTTAACTCAAATCAAGTCAAACTAAATCTAATTCAATATAATAATTTTAAGTTGATTTGATAAAATTTCTCAAAATAACTCAAATGGTCAAATTGAGTAAAGAAATTAAATTAAATTAAATCAAATCACATCATATCATCGAATAAAAATCTAACCGAATCAAATCAAATTGCAACAAAAAAATTACATAAAATCAAATCAAAATCACGTTCGAAATTCTAATCAAATTCAAGAATCAGAAGTCAAATTAGCTTAAATCAAGTAAAATGGACTGAAATCAACCTGAAATCAACCCAAATCAATCTGAAATGAACTCAAATGAAACTGAATTGAACTCAAGTTAAATTGAATTGAGAAGTATGAAATCAGATTAAACAAAATAAAGTAATGCAAAGCTGCAGAAGGTTAAGATTGCCTCTGGCTCTCTTCCAGGACCATGAACACCAACTCGTTCTTGATGACCAGCACCGTATATGGAAATTAAAACCAGTCTTCGTCTTCGAAAACTGCACTAAAGACCCAGAATTGCATTCTGACTCATTCCCTGATCAATTCTTCGTTCGTCTCCCATGTTTTTAGTCTTATTTGCTTTAATAAAATATAAACACAAATAATATATTATTTGTCTGTGATATAAGGGAAAAAAATTAAAGCTTTCATGGATTCGTTTAAATTTAACTGAAACGAGTTACCAAAAATGGTAGCTTCAGAAACAGGAAATTAGGAATTCTGAACGTAAATGCCGAAAAAGGGGGAATTGGAAAAAACGCAAAAGAAGAAAAAGAATGCAATAGGGAAAAAGAAAAATGAGGGGAAATATGAAAAATGAAACAAATAGAAAACAGGGAATAAAAGGGAAAAAGGGAAAATATGAATAAGGAAAAAGTGAAAAAATAGTCAAAAGGGGAAAAGGGAAAAGTAGAAAAGAAAAAGGGAAAAGGGAAAAAAGAGAAAAGTCATAACGGAACTCATAAAATAAGTTTCTTATCTTAAATTTAATAAATTTCTAAATCTTTTATTTAATTTTCTCTCTACTCAGAGTGTCGTGCATTTTTTTTTGCACAATAGTTTTCGCTGCTATTCGCGATGTTTATGCTGATGGTCGTCTGCCTTCTTCTTCTCTCCTCCCCTTCGTCCTCTGTTCCCTTCATTCCTTCATCGCTTTATTTTAAACCACTTTTTCAAGCCAAAGTTGAAAGCCAAAGAACTCTTTCAGGTTCAAAATCGTGTGTGGGTTGTCGAAGAACGCTGTCTGCTTTTCATATTACGAGGTGAGCGGCGACGAGATTCCTGTTTAGTTTTAGGCGACTTTTCACCTATTAACAAAAATTAAACAAAAACTCTTTTCAGATTTGCGGATAAGATTGGCATTAAATTTTAGTGGTTTTACAGTTCACAAGCTTGTAACAATTTTTGGTTTGAAACTTTCACGTAGACAACTTTGGAAATTAATTAACTTTATTAAAACTAAACACGTACTCATTACACGCAGCATTGTGTCGCGTGGCCGCTGTCGCTTGCGACGCGACTTATTTGCGATTTTATTGCAAGCGTTAATTTGCATTCCAATCGCAAGCGTTTTATTCGCGACTGAAACTTCGTTTTAGTATTTAAATTAAGGCAGTTTAAATTTATTTTATGAAATTTATAACATTTAACTTTAAACTTAAGTTATAATTTTCTATTTTTTTAGAAGAAAAGTTGAGGTAACGACATTAATTTTCCTCGACTTTTTTATTCTTTTACAAGAGAAAAATTTACCCGAAAACATGAAAAACTTTTTCAGCTTATTCACATTTCAATCCTCTTCATCACAGAAATGTTTTTCTGCCTTTTATTTTAAGTTTACAGGGGTTGGTGAGGGTGAGAACGCATTAATAATTTTGTATATTTATCGATTGCTCTTCATACCTTCTTTAAATAAGATTGTTTTTCTTTGTAGTTTCTTAAAATTAAGCATGCGTTTGAATGTGTGAATGAATCTGTAAGAATGAAGCAAGATAAAAGAACTCGAAAATCCCACAATTGATATAATAGAATGGGGTGACGCACAGTCTTAAATGGGACAGAAAATTGGACTCTCACAAGGGTGGCATTTTTAAATTAAGATCGCAAAGTTGCTTTGACTTCTCGCAAATTTCAATTCTTTCCAATTTCAACTTTTCTCGTAATAAATTTGGTTGGTTATTGCAATTTTTCCAATGTGTCAATTTATGATAAGATCACAATTTTGCCTCTTATCTCATCCTTTCTGTTTATCCGGGGATAATAGATGTTGTCATACATTTAATGTATTCCTCCTGCCTCACCCTAGAAATTTTTACTTTGTCATTTCAGCAATCTCAACTCTTGTCATACAACAAATCTTATCAATGTTCCATCACCCCTCTTAACATCATCCACTGTTAGAAATTTCTTGTTTTTACATACTAGAAATTGTTGCTCTTGCAATTCCTTTTCTTCAATCTTGATTTATAATGATTAATGATGTCGTATGTCTGCCACCACTAATTCTAAGGGTAGGAAAGAAGTGTGGTTGCAAGTGCAAGGGATTAGTTCTAAATCACTCCAGCTCCATATATTTGAAATCATAATAATATACGTTAGTTTTTGAAATCATATAAATGGAATACCATCCTCAATGCAAAATCACATTTTCTATTCAAGAATAGCCATTAAATCTTCAACATGAGAGAAAATAACGCGATTGACGATCTCTAAAAATTTGAGTATCCTAATACAGATTTTCTTTACTAAATTTTCTACATAAATAATAAATTTTAAATTATTCTCACTCGCGGATTTCTTTTAAACTTTCTTTGAGAATTTTAAATGGCAACTCTGATGTGGAACCTAACTCCTCCGCAAGTTGTTGCTGTTCTTACATCTTTCACTAATCGTGCTTTTTTACACTGTCACATCAGCTACAGCGTCCAATGCAACGACTGATGATCAAAAGAAAACTGGAATACACTTTCAAAAGAGCACAATAAGCCGAAAAACAACAACAAGATATGCACCTAAAAACTTCTTTTCCTTCTTAATTCCTTTTATGATTTCCCTTGTTTTGCACTCAACTATAAAACCCACGAACTACATACGATCCATAATTATTTCGTGTTGCTTCGGCACCAACGAGAGTCCGTCGTTTGTCGGTTTATTTCTGCAAATTTAAATTGTGGACTCCAAACGTGTTTACTACTGTGCCTGGTGTGGATAGTTTTTTCATTCTGTATGGAGATCCGAGAATTTTGTTTCTAATAAATAAAGCTGTCAGAATAAATCATAAATAATAAACTTCGAAGCTGAAAATTAAGCGTGAGAAATTGAATAATATTAAAATTGTAAGTATAATGCTATTTTAAAAGTTTTATTCAATGGTGTAATGAGAAACATTTTCGGAGAGGCAAAATTGTGTACAGGCTGCAGATGTGCAAGTTCTTACTGGAGTAAAGTCACCCTAATTCCAGGTTGTTTGTTTAGTTTTCCTGTCAGATCTTTCAGATGGCTAAAAAGTGCAAACAATGCCGAACAGTTTCCTCTGGAAATTCCAATAAATAGGGACAAACCAGAGTATCTTCATCCCCCCCACATACCTATTTGCATATTTGCCTTAGCTGGCAAAGTCCTTGCCGCGCAATTTATAGCATTATAATAACACACATTTATCCTTTTTGCATAAAGTTGTTCTTACCAGAGATGCAATTGGATTTTAAAATGTACTATGGATTTTAAAAATTGCTAAAATGTGTACTTGATTTGCCAAAGCTTTTTAACATTTTCTCAAATGATGATAGGAAGAACACCTCTGGCGTTGAATATTATTGCACAGCGCATTTTTTCCACAATCGATTTTTCTTTATTAAAGAATTGTATATTTTTTTCTCATTACAGCATATAATTTCAACTTAAATATTTGAAAAGGAAATTACAAATTTTAAAGCATCTTGCGTTAAGAAATTGTAGACTAATCACAGTTAGTAGTCTAATTTAACTATAAAGAAGAACAAAAACTTAAGAATGGTGCAGCTAGAAGGAGAATCTAAAGATGGTGAGTGAAATTTTCTTACTTGACCTTTATTACAGATTCGATTTCTCACGGGAAAAAAATTAAGAACTGCCAAAAAAATTATTTTTCGTTAAATATCTATTCTTGATATATTCTTATCTTTTTTTTTGTATTAAAATGAAGAAACTTGTTGCTAAATGAATGAGGATTTGGATATTATTCGTCGTTGGTCAGAAAAGAATTGCCTGCAATTTAACACTTTGAAGTCTGTAGTCTTGCCAATTTCTATGTATAAAATTAATTTCTGTGATTTTTCAGATATTGCTATTAGCATTTTTCCCCTCACATTATTAGGTATTTTTTTTGGGGGTCCTATCTAAGGTAACTCTTACTCCTCTCTGCTCCCCTGTGTTCCCATCTGATCATGCTCTGTCCTTCTTTTTAGAACTATTTTAAATTGCGTCGTTAGCCGTTCTATATAAAAGTGTTATAAATTTTATAAACTTTATACATTATAATGCTCAGTTGTGTTATTATTCTTTCTCTCTCTGACTTTGATTTATACTTTTTACATTTTAAATTTGTATTTTTAACTTTCGTTATTATTATTTTTTTTCTCTTTTTTGTGTACTATAAAAGAAATTACTTTCTTATTGTACAGCCGCTGTTTTATAGAAATAAATTGAAATTGAGACTGCATTGAAATTAAAAAAAAAAAGTAACTCAAGAATTTCCCCTTTAATTCGTTGAAATCTATTCAATGTAGTTATGGAAAGAAGTGGGAGGGAAGGGACAGCAATATTTCTCGTCCTGAATAGTCAACTACTTTCAGTGAAATCTAAAAACCCTACCAACTCTGATTTTCATCATTAATCTCACATGAGATTGAAGTAAAAATGCAAATTTATGTCGCAATTCCAGTGAATGTGAATAAATAGAAATGAAGTTGCGCATTTTGTACAAATTCCCTAAAGTACCATATATTAAATAGCAGCATGCAATCGTCCTCATCTCCCCTCTCTCTCTCTCTCCCCGTTTTTCATTGTGCACAAAACCGTCCCTAATCTTTTCCCAGGAACCATTTCACTGCGATTATCCATCTCTTATACACTCCGCATATCTGGCACCCATTCAGTACTATTTCTCGTTTAAGTACGTTTTTGCAAGGAAAAAATGTCCCCATATGAAAGGTTTGTATTGCACTTTCATGGCAACGTGTGGCCACATTTAAGTTTTTTTCTCTTTTTACCTCTTCTACTCCCATTTTGATTCGGAGCTCAGCTCTCAAGTGAATAGATTTTTTTGTTTGTTAGTTTCATTGCTTGTTCGTTTTAATGCTTGTCAGTAGTATTTTCATTTTGTTCATAATGGTGCAATCATACAAAACGTAATGCAAGACTGTACAAAAACAATTGTACAATCTGTACAACTGTACAAAAAGAACCATAAAATTATCTATGTATTTACATAAAAAATCAATGGCAATAACAAGTTTTTTTTATCCTTTTGTTTAAAGCAAAAAATTCATTCATTTCATTATGTTGTACATCATACTTCGGTTTTCTATTGTAATTTTAATCCCTTATGGGGAGTGAAGAAGCATATTTGCAGTCATTAAAAGACTGCTTTCAAAATCGTTTTAAAAAGACTTGCTTTTAAAAACGTTATTTTTATATTTATTATTAAGGAAATCTTAAAAAGTGTTGTAAATAGTTTATCTAGAAATTACGAACGAAGTCACCATTATTACAATCTTTTTACACCATCCATATAGTCCTGTATTCAATATCTGGACAACCAGCGTACTGAGAATTTTCATTCAGTAATCAAACATACATACGTATCCAGGGGAAATATTCAGGGGAAACTTTTATTTCGTATCCTTACAATCTCCAGTCAGTATCCAGATATTTCTTAAGCATTTTGACAATTTTTTTAATTACCCCATCAATTAACTTGGTATCACTCTATTAGTGTTTCGACAATCAATCCAGACAGTTTTCATTCAGTATCCCGACAATATACATGCATGCAGACAGTTATTATTCGGTACCTCGGCAAACTTCATTCAGTATACCAATATTGGTTCACTTCTGATTAAATATCTCGAGAGCCTGTATACCAAAAATCTTTAATCGACGTTTCAAAAAAAAATTCGTTCAGTATCTAGTTCATTAATCCTAAGTTAAGTTCAAAAATAAATGTAATCATTCATTATCCAGACCGTCTAAATTCGTATGCCGACATTTATAATAACTTATAATCAGTATCTAGAAAATTTATTTAGTATTCCAAGAATACTTGTTCAGAATCCCATAATCAGAATACTCGGAAAGCCAATAGTATTCGTGTGTCAAAATAATCCTCACTCAGCATCCCGCCAGAATTTATTCATAATCCAGATAATCTTTATTCTGTATCCCGAAAATTTTCATTCAGTATCCACATCATGGTCTATTAGTATCCCGACAATCCTCGTTCAGTATTTAGAACGTCTTTGATCAGTATATCGAGAATCTGCCATCGGTGTCCTGAAGACATCTATTCAGTACACCAATTCAGTATCCCATATTTAGGATCCCAACTATCTTTATTCAGGATTTCTCAGCTTTCCGATATAAATGTTCCCAGTGTCCCGAAAACTTCTATTCAGTATCCCAAAAATATATCACCATTTTCTCTATAATATACACTCAGTATCCCAACAATCTTAATTCTGTATCCTGCAAGAATTTATTCACTATCCGGATAAACTTCATTGAATATCCCGTATTACATTATATTCAGTTAATTTTTACATTTATTTATTACAATATACAATTCAGTTAATCACAATTGTTAATCTACATCCCCAAAATCTTTATCTGAATTCAAAATTAATCCATTCTTTTTATACTCATTTTTCAAGTTTACTTTAGTATGTTCCGGAAATGACTGCCAATTAAAAACTTTACGAATTCACATTAAAACTTACGATGGATGAAATCTACAAACTATTCGTTCACTTCAACAGAAGTTCAGTTTAGTTTTGCGAAAGTAAAAAAAAACGACTAACTTTCCAAACTTCCTACCAAACTTCGATATCTAAAACGATTTCAAACTAGATTAAAATGGAAATACCGGCATTTAATGGTAGTCAATTGGACTAACAGACTGTTTTTTATGCCTCTTGCCACAGCAAACTTGCAACATATAACGGTGGGGTTATATAGGGAATCTTAAAACTGCATTTTAAGTTTGATTTTGTAAGAAAAACATTTTGTAAAAAAGATTTGATAAAAAAGATTTTGTATTTAATTAAAGAAAACAGCTTTAAATTTAATAATTTTTAAATCTAATTCCTTTGATAATCAGAAGACCTTCTTTAAAAAATACGGAAGTTTCCTATTTCTTCCTATTTTTCAATCAAAAATATAGAGGAATTTATAAATTTAGTTAAAAATTTTTAGAAATTAATACTATAAATATATAAAAAAGTGAGAACATGACTTAAATTTAATTGGAAACCATTATTATTAACACTAAAAAACACATCAAACCAATCAAAACAAACAAGAACACAAAATGTTCTACGAAATCTCAAACAAGCGTTGATGGGATCCATGATCTGCATTCAAATACAATTATGAAATTTATTCTCATTGAAAACTTAAAAAAGATTGAAAAAAATGTTTCCTTACGAAAAAAAGGTTCGAAGATCTGTAACAACTTTATTAATTATGTGTTTGTTAGCTTTTTGTATTTTCCTCTTGGCCCTTTCAAGGTTTGATTTTCTTTTGCGGTCCTTTCCCCTCGCATCTCCAGTAGCATGGCTTTTCTGTTAGCCATGTGAAATTTTTCTAATTACAACAGTGATTAAATAATCCAAAATACACTTTCTATGTTCAAAACAAGTTACGTTTTCGTCAAACCAGTCTGAATGGGAAAACACTGTTTTGGCGCATACATTCTTATACAATTCTATGTTTTGCTGATAACAAGATTTGTAAAAATTATCTTAAAAATTTGAATTTTTATTTTATCTGTGGGATTTTTCAAAAAGCTATAATTTTTTATAAAAATAATATTTACGGATTCCACAGAAAAGCAAAAGAATCCGAAAGAAGAAGAATTATTGGAAAATATTACAATAAATATTGTGAAATTATTTTAAATTAGTATCATTTAATACATAGTAATATTATAGATAAATAAACAAATATCTTTGAATAAATTCTCGATCAGAAAGCTCGATCCAGAGACACAAATACGCCCCAAAAAAACAAAATACATTGACTCGTGTTGTTTGTATTCATTCTTGTTACCCACCCTTAATTTTACAATTAAGCCTTTTCCTACTGACGACACCTTGCATATGATTCACACCTAGTTTGTGGACATCAGTGAATAAATTGAGTCAGCGGGGTTGAGTGGATTATTAGGGAGCCAAGTTGTGTCCGATTAGACTTCCTTTCTTGCTATTAGTGGGATCATTTTCTGCATTAGTTTTATGAGTGCATGAGTTTCGAAGTTGGAAACACGAACATGCATTTGTAAAACCGTAGCTTTCATTGATCTTATTATTGAAAAGGAAGGATTACGGCGCAGCTTGGCTCGCTGCTGTATGTTTCACAGAAAACTTTCAGTGAAACTTTTGATTATTATTTTAAAAAATATTTCTTTTTATTTGTTTTCACCTGTAAAGTCTTAAATAATTGTAATTTTTACTTTCGGTAAAAATTTATTTTTCAGGGTTGATTTTAATTTTTTGTACTTCAAATGATGGTGAATATAAAAATTCTACATTTTTATCAGCTTCAGTTCCACTGTACCAAACATACGATATTTCAGGTTTGATTCTATATGTTTGTTTGTTTGTTACTTTATTCGGTTGTAGACTTCTGAACTTTTTGTAATCGTTTATAAAAAAGTTACGTAGAAGTATTTTCGTACTTTTTCGAACAAATCGTTTGCTTCCGTGAGCAGAAGATTTTCTTTTCTATTTGATTAGAAAAGATTTTCTTTATTTTTGCTGAATGTAAAAGTAAAGTATTTTTGTTTCTCCCAATATTTGTTCTCTAAATTTATGGGTTTTATAAATATTTTTATTTGCCACGCTGCAAGAATGATTTTAGTACTTGGTAAAAAAGCTAAAAAAAGTAGTACATGAGTAAGAAATTCTTAAAATCTGCTAATTGTTTTTTGTTAAAAGAAAAATCGAAGTAGATTTGTGCAAATAGAGCGGAAACTACTGACTGCTCCATAAATTTGTAGACCATTTTCTCCGCTTTTTGTCTTAAGTTTCAAAGTTGTCAGCTGTTTTTTTCTTTCTGCTCAAAAAATCTGTTGTGTGAAAAAATCACTTAAAAGATTTTGGAAGAGTGACAAAATTGTGTCAAAAAAACAAAAAATTCACTCTTAACCAGTAGATCGAGTAGAATGAGAAAGAAAGATAGATGCAGTCAAAGATAAAGAGAGAAAGAGAGAGAGAGGGAGTGAGGAGGAACATATTTTACAATTGAAAAATTTATGTGGCGAACTAGAAAACCAAGATTTGCTGCCTGTTTTACAACCCTTTTTTTTTTTTTTAAATAGCTTCGAAGTGAATAACAATTTTACAACCCAACACCATTTTACTGACCGTAAAGTTGTTGTAATAAAGTTGACACATGACAATGCAGGCGTTATAAATACAGAAAACAGTTGCTTAAATAAATTTAAATGTTCAAAAATTAATAACTCAAATGTGAGAATTATATTCTCAGTACTATTAATGTCCACTGGTTTGCTTACAATTTGGCCAGTGATGAAACAGCTTCTGGTCACGACGCATGAGAAAACCTTTCATCAATTCGTGGCACACAAAATTGTCGCTCGATTCACAAGGCAAGGGGTTAATAAATTATATTTTTTTACATGATTATTTTGATGCATAGAAATGTTTTCAATTTCTATTCCTTCGTCTTCGTTATATTTCGAATGCAAAACATGTCGTCACTACGATGTATTGTATTTTTCTGCCCACAGGACGCTACGATGACGAGAGATACTCCCACTCTCTCTCTGACTCCCTCTCCCCTCCCTCTCCCCTCCCTCTCCCTCTGTCTCACCCTCTCCCTCTCCCTCTAATATATTCCTCACCAGCAGCCAGCTTAATTCATTAAAGAAACACTTGCCTGTCAAAGTCTTTGATAGTAAGGCGTGAAAGAATGGCTGGGGTGGTGAAGAGAGGAAGAGAGAGAATTGAACGATGGAACTGTGCCCATTGTATCTCCCCCCCCCCCCCCTTTTTTTCTGCTACCTTTTTGTTTACTACTTTTCTGCTTCTCATTTTCACACAGTTCAACTCAACACGTTTGACATTAGCATCGAAATGTCAGCTTAATTCAATGATTTTTTGCCATTTTCGCATTAGATAACCAGCCTGTTTCTCTCCGTTTCTCTCTGCTTATCAGGCTGCCTGCCTATTCAGCACAACCTGCCACACTGACAGCCTGCCAGCATTCTAATCTTTCCTCTTGAAGCTCTCATCTCATCACACCCATTTATTGTCACTCCTCATTTTGTGTACGGAATTGCTTTTTGTTGCTCCATCGAGATCCTCAGCATTGCATGTCATTATTTAATTTATTTGTTGCTTTGTTAGATTTTATCTTATCTACTCTTCAGCTCCCTCATCCAACACGCATTCGATTGCCTCCCAATTGTGTGTAGAGAGAGATTTACCACTGTGAGGGCAATTGAAGAATTAACAATGTGCTTTGTTAATTTAAATATAATTTAGTTTGATAAGAGTGTAATGAACTCTTAAGTGTAAAATTTTAATGGCACACAATAATGGTACAGTAGAGCTATTTTAGTTGATACTAACAGGACATTTTTAACTTTTTTTTACACAAAATAATCTTTTTTTAATAAAAATGAACATTACATTATAATGATAAATAAAGGCCAAGATTTCGGTAATGTTTTCTATGCTTTAGAGGGAATTAACATTGTAATATTCTTGACCACATTATGGAAGTAGGCGTGGCAGTACACAATTACTCTCAAAAGCTGACGAAGCTGTTGTGTGTGTTCATTGAAACTCGCAAACGTCTAAAGATTTAAATCAAATAAATCTTTGTAAGAATTTTATTGCATCCAGCAAGGTAATAAAAAAATCTCCAAAAAAAAGTAGTGAACGAGTACAAACTGTACCAGCGGAAATCCAAATAACTACAATTTCGAGCACGCAAGACAGTCATCTACTTCAAATCCTAAACGAAAAATATTCTCGCAAATCCTTTAAAGACCTCAATATTTACACTCCAGTAATAAAATCCTCACCACGCAATACCCTCCCCTCCGCCCGCCTTGCGATTTCCTCATTTCGTACAAAATACGAAATTCTTGATTTAATTTGCGCAAGCTCATCACATACCATATGGTACCCCAGAAAGAGAAGAAGAAGAAGAATCAGCAACGACACAAGAAAACGACGCATAGAGCACGCACAGCGCATTAGCACAGTATATCGTGGTGTACCGTTGATGGTACGCTCATGGTACGCTCATGGTACGCATCAGCGCTTTCAAAGAAAAACAAGAAAAAACAAAATGTTATGTGTAGCAGCAGCAAAATGTAATCAAACAACAGCAGAGGCACGAATTGCAAACCTACGGAACAAGCAAGCAACAGTCGGTGATGGGCAAGAAACTGCAGCGAGAAGCACAACACAACAAATCCCTGTAGGAGATCAAAGGTGTCCACATGGGTGAAGACGAAGAAGACAACCAAGACACACGTTCCACGGTCCACAGTGGTTTTGCTTTAAGTAGCACAGCAACAGCACAAGATTGCTTTTGAGTCAATTGAGAACTTTAACTTGGTCACACTGGCATAGTGAAGTTTAATATGAAGGAGAACAAACATGATCGTAGGCAAAGAGGGGAAAGTAGGGGACAGATGACACCCTTTTGCAAGATAACTTGAGGATGCAGTAAGATATTTTAATGAGATGCGGTACGCAGATTCATAAACACTAAAGTTAGTTTATTATTGGATATAAACGCTATCAGTCGAATGACTCGCCCACTTTTCATATAACAAAAATATTGGGATTTAGTTAAAACGTCATAAAAAGTCATTCGAGTCATTCGAACATTCAGTTGATGATATGAAATTGCACGTTAACACAAGGCATTCTCCCGAAAATAGAAGATATAGGACAAAAGACACGAGCATTTTCTTATAGCAAATTAAAATAAATTTCAAACTTAATGAAAATTCGTCTTGAAAAGTTTACCAAATTTGGTAGTTAGGCGTCACATATTTGTGCTCAATATTATGTTAAAAATTGGAGCAATGCGACAAAGGATACGCCCACATTTTATTATATAACGAAATTGTGTGCATTACAGTGCATTGAAAAGCCATCTCAATAAGCTATATTTACCACAGTTCCTAATAATGTATCGTATATTGGGCCAATCCATTTTAACAGACGGGGCAGATTGAGAAAAACCACGCCTATTTTTAATAAGAAATTGTAACAATTCTTCGTCATTTTTAGATGTTAGGAATGAATCCGGTAATTAAGCGTTGTAAGATCGTATCGAATACTACTCTGAAAATCGCTGTAATATAACAAATTATGATAATAAGTGAGCGTGATATTCATTTCATCATTGGATTTCTCCACTCCTCCGAAAAAAATCCCACGTACGTCCATGAATGGCAAGAGGGAGAGAGAGGGGGGAGTCAATCCTTACATATCGGGTGCAAAGGTTGAAACGTGGATCACCCTATTTAGTGCTACAGGAAAACCATAAAGAAATTCTGCCGTACACGCAGTCTGTCGTAACGTCGAAGGCATCCCCATCACTAAATGGGGACAACAAAATGCGTACTTGTAGAGAAGAAACACTGTTTCTCCAAGTGAGGAGCGAGCTAACATGTTGCAGTGATGTTATAAAGCTGTCAACTTTGTTGCTGTGGTTATTTTTGTTCAAATCCTTAAGGATCAGACTTGATTAGTAGGAAATACCAACTGAAATCCGTATGAATGAAGATGGAAGAAGAAAGAAGCCGAAGCATATGATAAGAATTCTTAATTTTGTTGGAGGAAAATGTGTTTTTCCTCATTTGGGAAATGAAAAAAATTCGTTCTGTCGAAGAAAGGAAATATTTTGATTTTTGGAAAATTGTTGGTTAGCAGTTTCAGCATTTGTAAAATATTGGCTACATTTTATCAATAAGATTTGTTAATTTATCAAAAGTATTTGTTAACTTAACAATAAGATTTGTTATTTTAACAACGAAATTAGTAAATTTAACAAAAAGATTAGTAGTTTTCACAATAAGATTGGTAATATTAATCAACAAGCTTAGTATTTTTAATAATTCTAACAAATTGATCAGTGATTTTAAGAATAAATTTTACCAAAATATTAATACTTTCAACAAAAATGTGTTAATTAAATAGGAAGCTAATTGAGTTTGACAATAGTTAGCGGATTTGGTAAAAATAGCTATTTTAAAAGTAAAAAGGACACCGTGAAGAAATAAAATACACGTTCAAATTTGAAAATTAGAAGATTACAGAACGAAAATATGGTAGAAAGTTATATTAAAAAAAATATAAAGAGATGGAAGAAAGACATCGTGGTAAGATGAAAGTCATCAGTTGCACCTGCAGACATTTTGGACGCAGAAAACTATCGTAGAATGGGGCAAAACATCAAATGAATCCTGCAGGCAGATTGCATTGCATAAGCCGTCGAAATAATCCCACTCATGCCAACACGACTTCTAGTTAAACCCGACGTTATTCTTATTCTCTCCAATTCTCATTCTTCTTATTCACGTTTTCCTCTACCCTTCTTTTTGTCATCTTTCTCTTATTTCCTTAACTGCATGTTTGCTCCTTGCAGAGCGTTTCTTTTCCTTGTATTTTGCTTCCTAGAAGAGTGACGATGTTGCCTCTATTGTAGTTGTCATTTTGCAATATATAAAAGCTATTCCGACTTCATCACGTGACCAGAATGGGTAATAAAACTCCAACTTTTCACTCTTCGGTCCTTCGTTATACGTGTTTGATGTAAAGGAATTCGAGGGACAGTTTTTAAACCCGAAAATACTATCTTTTTGAAGTATTCAACTTGCGTGAATATAAAAAAATGAAACGGGCTCCCGCTTTATAAAAACTTTATCAAATTAAATTTTTGAAATTTTTAATAATTATGCTAAAATTTTAGATTTCCAGTATTATAAAAACATTCCACTTGCTTCATATATCGTCTATCAGTTAAAAGAGTCCCTTTAAATTACTTTAAATAACTAAAAAATCTTGTATGAAACCGAACGAAAGTGCGGTGCAATTTTACATCTCTTTAAATTTGATGCGACATAAAAATTAACGTACCTTTTTATTTTACGAGATGCTGCAGTTGGTCGCTCCACCTCTGTGCCTCTCCCTCTCTCCCATCCCATCCCTCCATCCCTCCCAATCCCTCCCTCTCTATATCTCTCTCTCTCCTTCCCCTGTATCACCGTCTTTCTCCCTCTCGCACCTTCTCCTCTCCCACTCTCTTCATCTCTCTACATGCCTGCTTCATAGCAGATTTTAATATTCATAGTACGACGAGTAGTTGGTTTTTTGTCCTTTCAGATCCCTGCGTTAATCTTTTTTCTCCTTTTTGTGGTCATATTACGGTGACCACCTAATAAACATTTTCATTGTCTGCGGTAGAGAGACACACGTTTTGCTGGTCTGTACGACCCACACTCACCGTTACCATTACCGTTGTTTCTAATTTACCAGACTTTTTTTAAATGGTTTGCCGCTGCTGTTCCGTAACTTCATGAGACCATTTCAAGGTATTCCTCCGCTTATAACGCGCCCTCTGATGTCCCTTCTGCGATGCAGTTGGAAGTTGTACAGTTTTATGGACGATTTACTTTAAAAATTTCTATCTTAAGTGTGAATGACTGTTATTAATATCGATTATTAGTACATTTTTGCTTTTTCTGTAATTCTTCTAATTATTTTTGATTTTAAATTCTCTCTATTGCGAAAAACTTTACGGTTGAGTGCAAGTTGTCAGCTGATTTATTGACGTGTTCATCTAAATGATATGTTTAAATTTCATAAACTCGTGAAGCTCGCCAAGTTAATTAACCGATTATCGATTTAAAACTAAACTACGTTGTTGCGTTTTAATTTACTGACCATTTAAAGAAAATGTAATTAGTTTGAGGAATTGAAATGAAAAGTTTATTTAAAATAAATAAAAAATTAGAGAAAAGTGAAATAAAATAAAGCAAATCAAATGCATAAATATAAAAATCAAAAACTTATTAGTGTATTTCAAATATTAAAATATTACAAGAATAAGTAAAAAATATGGCTTTCAATTTAAGTTCACGAATTCTCTAACTAAATGAAAACCATCCTCTTTAATAAAAAGTGTCCCTTCCTTCTATTTATTCGTTTCTCCTTCGGTTTTATTTTCCTTTCTTAGTTTTTGCAAAACATAAAATATTTCCTTTTGCCACCCCTGCGAAAACTGCAGTTTTCGTGATACGTAAGCCTCACAACGCAATGAAATGACGTCATGCATAAAACAAGAAAGCCGAAAACTGCAAAGACGTCGTCAAGTTCACCTCACCGTACATCCGCTTCCTTAGTGCGAAACGACGGCATTCTTTACAGCTATTTTTACTACTTCTGTGTCGAATGTCAACACTGAATCGAGAGGGTGAAATACGCGAGGGTAGTAATAACTTTTCTTTGATCCTTTTCTCTCAGCTTTGAAATTATCATTTTTTCTTTCAATTTTTGTTTTATTACCAAATTCTAGTGAAGAGAAAGATGAAGACGACATAGAAATGTAATACAATTTTAGATTAGCTGTAACTAAATTTATTATGTTGCACTTAAAAATGACTGCAAGGAAGAACTCTTAAAGATTCCTTCTTCAAGATATTCGCCACAAATTCCTGAAAAACGACACTCTAAGAAGTTCGTTAAGCTTTTGCTTTTACTTTTTCGATAAATCTTTAATCGATATATAAAGTTGAATTACAAAATGGAAGCCACATTCAAAGAAAATCACCAAAATCAGCCAAGTTTCTGCAAGAAATTGAAGTAGTTTTCTCCCCTTGAAGATTTCTTTTAAAGTGCCCGTTTTTTCTAGTCCCTACTTTCTTCTCAAAATAATTTTATTTTTGCTCTTCTCACTCCGAGTATCCTTTCCGAGGATACGAAAGAAGGAGTTCTGAGCGTGCAGCAGTTACGTATCAGCATCAGGTAGCTTAAGGAAGGTGTGTGGGTGTGTGTGCGGGGAAAAACAACGTTAAAGTGCCGAGAATCACGCAGGAACACGCTGCTACACCGTTAATGCTTCGTAAACATCTTCTACCGTCTAGACTTCTGATGATAGCATTTTTATAGCACTTCCTCGTGTTACTCGACACTGGCGACACTGGCAACCCGGCAACCAACCCTCCTGATTCGGAATTCGTTTTGTATTATTTTTCGTTACAATTTTAGGCTTTTCCAAACATGATATGACGACTACGACCCCAATAAAACGTAAGTGATCCGTGTTGGTTTGGAAAATGCGTGTTGAAATCAAGTAACAACCAAAGTAAATTAAATTTCATTTAAAAAGCTTGACGTAATTTATGTTGGGTACTGAAATAGAACGGAAAGTTTGGAGGAAATACGAGTATTTAGAGGAAAACCTCTCACCTGAACTTTTATTTCTATATTAATTTACTTTGTTATTTCCTTTCATTATTTTCTTTACCCAAACCTTAATTTATTTTCGCATATTATATACTTCAAAATTCCTTCTACAGAAATCCCATTTCTAATCAGAAAAAAGTCACTTTCAATTCCTACAAATGGCTCTCCTTTTCTTCAAAAAACTCCACCAACAACAACAAAAACGCTCTCATCATCATCATCATCAACAAATCTATCAACAACAATAAAAACGCTCTCAGCATCAACTCCGCCTCCAATTCATTCACTTGAAATTTCAAAATCGCTCCATGACCCCAGGAGAAGGTGACCCCAGGAGAAGGTGACCCCTTCTAAAGTCTACGCAGCATTAATAAAGTGGTGTGCGTGTTGTATTCTCATTAGTGATTGCATTTACAGGCAATACATGCTTTAGAAATTGTTTTTGTTCAACTTCGCTTGGAGTGCATTTATTTAGGGAGGTTTTTTGTGACGAGGGTCTGCTTTCAGAAGTGAAGAAAATATTTACGATTTTATTGTAATTCTAAAGTATGGTGCGTTTTTATGTTACATATTTTCATAATCGTTAATAATTAAAACAATTGTTTACTTAATAATTACTTTAATTGTAAAAAGAAAAGTTTAATGCTTTTTCGCATTTGCTAAAAAATAAATCCTATTCCAGATTCTGTTTTAAGTTTCTTCCTATATTTTTTCTCTTTTTATTATCACAATTAATGCAGCAATGATGTAAATAAAACATAAAACATTAAATTCAATACCAAGTTAACTAAAGAATTATTCTAGTCGATCTCTAAATTTTTCCCTATTAAGTTACACAAATATTTGTGATTTTAATTTAAAATTCCCCTTTCAAATAAACAAACACAGATTGCTTTCATTATTAATGCATGAAAGAATGCAAAAACCATAAAAAGCCGTCGTCATCATCACTCAACTGGCTGTCAGCATCCGACAACATGAAAATATTGAAGCGTAAATAAACGATGTCATTATTGATAAATAATTTAAATAATTTTTCAATCATTTTTAAGTTGACAGAAATCAGAATCAAAGATTAACTCTTTCTGTGTAGAAAAAAAAATTCTGCAAAGTTTTTTTTTTCTGTTCAGTTTCCTCTTAATTTAAAATTAAATTTAAATTTTTAAATTTAATTTTGTTTTTATTTTTTACATTAATAATTTAAAGTTTGTTTTTATTTTTAATATTTGTTATATGTTCTTCAAACTTTATTCAAATAAATTTTATTGTGTTTCAATCTTGATAGCAATAACAATTTTTGCCAACCTAAAACAAAAAAAAAACAGTTGGCCTTCCTTTGTTTAACTCTCGTAATGCAGTGTTGGTGAGAGAGGGAAAGAGTGAAGTGAGAGAATGCCTTGTGTCCACTTGACTGATTGCATTCAAACCAGAGAATTTTATATCCTGCTTGTTTTCAACATTTTATTCGTCTCCTTTGTCTTTCCCTTACCTCTTCACTTTCCTTTCCCCCCTCCCTCTTCTCCCTTCCATCAACGACGCGCGATTCTTTAGCCTTTCCATTGTTACCACCCACGGTTTTTTTAACCACTAATAGGAGCTTCAAAAACGCATAAAATCGTAGTGAAAAACAACGTACGGTTGTTGCTAGTGGTGGTCAACACTTGGTAGGCAACACCAGCGACAACAAAAACAAAAACAACACTAATAATAATCTCATTTTGAATATTTTCAGCCGAATTTAGCAAGCAAATTTCACCATTTTTGCCTTTTTTCAGTGTAATAAACAATTTAATTTTTCTCCTTATAGTTACCAGCTTGTTCTCTGTTTTATAAAAGTCTCCTTTTTCCTACAATAGTAATTAATTACTAATGTTAATTAAATTAATTTAACATAGTATTAAATTTATACAAATATCTCCAAAACAATATAAAAATCCTCTATAAATTTCTGCAAACATAACTAATTAAAATACATTGCAAAAATTTCACATGCCTTAATGAATTCACAAAAAAGTTATCCTATTTTTCAATAAATTCCATACTAAATTTCACTCAGCACTGATAAATCCCACAAAAATTTTCATTACAAAATCCACATTCATGAAGAGAAATTACAAATCTATGAATATCACAATAAATCTCAAAAATTTCTACTTGCATCGATAAATCGAAAAGTAATTTCCAATTAAATTGAGTGAATGAGTAATATAAAATCTCAATGCTTTTTTTTGTCTCACGGCAAATATATTAATCTTAAAAATGAAATTTTATCTTATGAGTTAGCAACTCCGGTTGAAGGAGTAAAGCGAAAATAGCATTGTGAAAGAATTATTTGATGAGGGGAAGGGTGATGTTTGGTGTGGTGAGGTGGGGATATGTGTGGTGAAGCTTGAAGTGCGGCAGGGGAGCGCGGAACATCTGTAAAGTAAGCATTTTGGTACGTATTAATACAGTCGTCACCCTTTTCAAAATAATTTAAAATATTGTAATCCTTTCTGGTTCACAGCGTTATTGTTGTTGTTGTTGTTGTTGTTGTAGATGTTGTTGTTGTATTTACTGCCTCTATATTGCAGCACATGTCGTTTTCAACCGCACTCAAGTGCGGTTCGAAATGGATTTTTTCCCCCCCCCGTTACAAATATGGAAAATTATTTCATCAAAGCGTGTGCACAGTTTGCGGTCGACCGAGAATTTATTACGTACTTTAGTTGAGTACAAAAAAGGGTTTTAATTTCTTTTCCCTTTCTTAAAATAAAGCAAACTGCGTAACATTTTATTTTATTAAACACAATACTTGTTAAATAAATTAATATTAATAAAAAAAATTTTCAAAATGAAATTTCTACATTATTAAAATTTTGAAGTTTTTACTTTTAAAATTTATATAAATAACATCGATTTTTTTACTCTAATTATGAGCTTTTTGTATTCTTGATATTTTAAATTAATTTGTCTCCATCTCACCAAAGATTACGGTGTAATTTATTTAAAGAAACAACTTGAAATCATTAAAAACTCATTATTTTTGTTCTTTTTGCCTTTCTGAAATGTACGATACATTCAACGCTCATTTACATCATTTAAACAATCTTTACAAGTCCTCGGGGGAAACAGTGAGAGATTCTGGGTGATTGAGGAGCAGGAGAGTAGGAGAGCAAGGAAGAGCAGTAGAGTAGGAGAGTCGCTATAGCATTGTTGGAAGAACGTGTAAATTTTAGATAAATGGAGAGGAGAAAATTGATGCTATTAAAAATGAGGGAGAACTCATGGAATCTTAAAAGTGTGAGATCTTAAAAATCCTTCAATTGTGAAACAAAAAATCTAGAAAAAATAAACCAAAATAATTATCATTAATATCGTCGCCATTATCGTTACTCTCATTAGATCATTAATAACGGTACAATTTAAAGTGACAAAAAATGTAAAATTCTTTAAAAAATACAAACTACAAAATTACCCATTAATGAAAATTCTCTAGCTAATTTCAACGTTTTCTTGGCCAAAAACTTGTTCAAAATCAAAATTAATTTTTTATTTAAAAAACAATTGATTTAATTTGGTTTTTATTGTATTTTTACAGAAAAGAATAAATAAGCTTACTTCATTCACAAGTAGAATCAATTTGCTTAATAATTTCAAGCACAATTTCACGCAAGCCTTGAATACACAGCTTTTTTTCACCATTAAACAGAACTTTAAATTATACCTTCCATTATTTAATGTTACCGAAACACGTAGATACGTAAAGAATCCGAAATCCACCCTCTTTCTTGACCAGTTCTTGTTAGCCAATTAGTTTGGCTGTCATGTCGACCTGCAGACCAGACTAAAACCACCACCATCTTCAAAGCCCAACAAGGTCCCAAAGCAACAATTGGTTCCTGACAGCTAATTTTTGAGGGAAGAATTGGAAGCTTTCCTCCTCCTGGTCGTCTTCTTTCTGCTGTTGTTCCTTCATTAACAGCTACCACTTCATCAATTTAATGGGGTTTGTATAGCAAGTGTGGTGTCGTAAAACTGCCACTAAAAGGATTTTCAATTTTTATTAATTTCATTTTGTTGGCCGTTTAAATGGCCTTTTGTGGGTTTTAATTAGGTTTGGAGATGAAATGGTTTCTTTTTATTGTTAAAACAACTAAAAAGTCAAAAAGTTTTCAGATGAAATGAAATCACTATAAATTTGAATTTCTTATAAATGTAGACAATTTTTAGATATATTTCCGAAAATTTTAATTCCATTTTTCATTATCCATCTGATTATTTTTTAGATGATTTGTAATTTATGGTTTTGTAATTTTTTTATAGTAATTTGTGTAAGAGATGATTTACAAAAATATAGATTCTTTCCCATATATTTGACGTCAAAATATATGGGAAAGTTTGGAGAAGTTTTCCGAAAGTCCTAAAAGAAATGTTTATTGAAACAAAACAAAGATAAGCCAGAAAACTTTATTGTTCTCTAAAGTAGTTAATTTTCTTCTCTTTTATTTCAATTAAACATTTTCAACATATCATTCTTGCAATGGAACAACAAAACCCTCCATTATCATCATCATCATCATCATCAACACCATACCACAGAAATTCCTTATAAATGAAAATAACCCCATAATGAAATAGAATTTCATAATAATGACCAACGAAGAACAACCAAAGCAAATACCAAATAACTGGGAAACCAAATAGAAGAGTAGAAATGCCAATTTTACAGAATTTAAAAACAAAAACAAGTGAAGGTGTTGTCTTCGGCCAGGCCGAAATCTAAGTACACCCTACACCCAAGTATCTAAAAAATTAATAATTTCGCCAGTTGACAACTTTTGTATAAGTAGACGGACCACGCCCATTTTTTGCTAACATTTCGGTAATTTCTCTAGATACATTAAAATTGTCTAATGTCTCCAGGATAAAATCACGAATTAATATTTTGCACCGTTTATAATATAATGACAACTTTTGTATGAGCGGGCAGACCACGCCCATTTTTTGCAGAAATTTAAGCAATGACGCTAGATGTCCCGGAATACAATTATACCTCAATATCTCGCACGATTTGTGAGATATTCACCTTATAACATTTTTTAAAACGAGGTGCCTTTACATTCCATTCCGTATGTAAAATAGGCGTGGTTATTAACCGGTTGCGCCCATTTTTAATCCCAAACTGTCCTACATTACAAAGAATATTTTTGCCAAATTTCATCGCGATATCTCTCTTCGTTCCTCCGTAATCGTGATTTCAACAGACAGACAGACAGACGAACGGACGGACTGGGCTAAATCGATCCAAGACGTGACGCTGAGAAAAAATATATATACTCTTCTATATCTATCTTGTATCTTTTTCTGCGTTACAAACGGAAGAACAAACTAAATATACCCTTTCCTTCGGGTGTAGGGTATACAAAACGGAGATAAAATTTTCAACAAAAGTAATGGAGAAATAAAATGAAAAGTTCTCTTCATTCATATACAATATTAAATTTTAAACATGACATAGCAAAAACTTGTTAATATAACGTAACAAATGGTTAGAAAGAATGACTGTTCGCCAAACTGTATGACAGACAGTTTCACAAACGTATAGATAGACAAGTAAACAGGTGGTTAAATAGTTAGGTGAAGCAGGAGGGGGAAAACCCTATTAAACAGACCGTCTTGTTTGCGGAATGATTGTTCGATGGTCTATCAGACGGTTTGATGGTTGGACAGACAGTTTTTTAAACAAACACGCTTAAAAAACTCCTACTAAACCGGTATCACCGTCAGACAGACACAGACAGACCACCATCTATTGAATCCTCCACATCGTTGACTTGAGACACCGCAATTTCAATGCCATCAAGATTTTTTCCCTCTTATCTCGTCTGAATACCATGACAATAGCTTTATTCTTTTGAATGGTATGGCGTGTATTTAGTGTAAAAGGATTGAATTTTTTATTGTAGCGTATAAAGTGAATTCTATTGAAGGGGAAGACAAGAAAAAGCTGGAGAGAAAACACATTTGGCTCTATAGAATGCAGGGGAACTTTTTGTATTCTATCTGCAGACGATATTTAAAATAATGGAACTGAAAAATTAAATTTAGTAGGTGAATTAATTTAATTTTGTTTTTAAAAAGTAAATTTATTCAATAAAAGCTTAGTTGTTAAGTGAATTGTATAGATTGGGCTCAGATGTCGCTCCCTCTTATATATAAAAAGGCATTTTAAATTTTAATAAGTCATTTCTTTAAAAAACGACCTATTTGTATCTTTTTAAATTTCAATTTAGGGTAATTAAAAACCCTAGTAAAAAAGATTATTCGGTTTTCCTGGAAAAAATTAGGATTCTAGCTTTTTTTTGAAAATATAATATTAGTCGGAGGAAATGCTGAATCGTTTCAAATCGTCCAAAATTTGAGCAATGTGATATAGGCAAAAATTTCCATAAGATTTTATTTACTTACTATAATGTCGGTAAAAATTGCGATATTATAGAGGGAATTAACACCGAATATCGATATACAGCGGGATATAGCGATGTACCAATCAATCAACGAATGAAATCAATCATGACTTTTTTTCCATAAAGTGGAAAGAATCTTTTGCATGGATTTTTCTCCACAAAAAGTTTTCAAGGTACCAACTTTCTGGAATTCTATAACACTTCCTTATCCTATATAAACTTTTTTAAAGAACAACAGAAGAAGTCCTTAGCATATTTAATAGTATTAATTAAATACAGACGACATTGACATGACGTTTGAGGTGCCACACCCTGAGGAAATAATTCACCCTGACCTTTTCCCCATCCCTCTTACCATCCCATATTTGTCGCACACAGTGGTTGTCAAGCTTCTAGAATTCAAACCAAAAGTTCTACGGAACGGTGTCTCCGTTGGGTTGTAGCAATGAAAATGCATGTCTTGCATACGAAAACAAGTCCTCTACAAGGACGACGACGACTGGCAGGACGACGGTGGCAACGATAACGAAAACGACGGCAACGATGATGATGTCAATGAAGTTAGCACAGAAGGAAACGAACTTTGAACAAAGTCGAAGAAGAAAGGACTGACTACTCAACGATATCGTATCGCCAACTAGTTGTACGTGAGTCCTTGCCGCGTTGTTGTTCCCAGTAGATAAAATAAACCTTTTGTAAGTCATTCATAAGCTTACAATTAAAGGAAATTCGAATTATTTAGTAACTGTCATCCCAAATTGTTTTGTAATCCTCTAAATATGAAAGAAGAATTAAAGCTTACTTTTTCCAACGTTTTCTAAGCTTCTGTTAGTAAAGGTTTTGTAAGCTTTCGTGAAACGATTTCAAAACGCTTACCAACAATTACTGTAAGTAATTTTTTTAGATTATATATTTTTAACATTTGCAGAACGTTTACGCTTCTGTTAACATTAGAATTTTTTACGATGTTCATTACAATTTTCAAAAATTTCTTGAAAACTTGTGGAATTAAAGTTGTTTCAAGCATGATGATCTTTTCAGATATAAGGTTTTGTAAATGTTCATTAAACAGTCACGAAAATCTATCGTAAATAAACTAGGAACGTTTATTATTAAAACACTTGGAAAAAGGTTTAAAAAAGTGGAAATACTTATCGCTTCATAAATAGTTAAAAACTAATGATAAAATTTATTGCAATTAAGCTTTTTATCAATTAAAAATTACCAAATAAAAAATTAAATAAAAATTACCAAATGATCTGTTGGGTTGCTACAAGTTGCATCAAGAGGCTTTTTTTGTACCACAAACGAGGAATATAAAATCAGTCTTTTTTTTATTTCGATTCCGGAAATTTTTGTTCTCTTTTCATTTTTCTTGTGGTGGCAACCACAGCTGCACAGAAATCCCTTCTTATTGCGTTGCACCAACAAAAAGGCCTGAATGCAAGCAACACACAAGACACGAAAGTTTAAGTGCAACCAAGAAAAAAAGAGCAGCAAAAAAGAGAAAGGAATCATTCTTGGAATGCAAGATAGAATTTCATGCTATGGAGGGTTGACTTCGAACAGGTTTTTTTTTGGTTGGTTAGTGGGAAGGTTGACGATGAGGACTGAGTGGGTCTGGTGCATGGTGCCGGGGGGGGGAGTAGGTAGGGGAGAGGGTATTATGTTGCCACCAGCTTGAAGTGACACAACAAAATCCATTATGCGCAAATAGCAGTAAGTAAGCGTTGTGAAAATAGGAAGCAAAAAATTTGCAGAAAATTCAGGTAACAAGAAATAATGGCGGCACTAAAATAAGTAGGTAGCAACCCAGTCTGCTTATTTAGACGATTTCGGAGTGGAAACTCTGGCCGATAATTTGGCAATTCGCCTTTCAGTAGCCTGGAAGATACTTAGAAGAGCATTTGATCGCCTCGAAGGTACTAAGAAGAGGATTTGATCGCCTGGAAGATACTGAGAAGAGCATTTGATTGCCTGGAAGATATTGAGAAGAGCATTTGAGTGCAGGACGCTTCAACGATGTTTTTTTATTGCATGCTCTGAGTTTTAAAACGATGATTCATTATCACAACTTTTTGTTCGTTTTGACATCATTTTAGTTCACCAACAAATGGTAGAATTTTTTAAAAAACCAGAACGATCGTCTGAAATTATGTAAAATCGCTCAAATTGAAATTACGCGCGTCTTTCACAACTTATTTTTTTCATAATTGGGGGGTTTTTTTCTGATTATTTGGGATAATCGTAGATTTTTACAGTGAACGTAAATGAGTTTTTCTAATTAGATTTTATTTAAATATAAATATTTTTTCATCATTATTTAGTTTCCAATGCCCTACAGTCGGCGTTAAATTATGCTAGAAAGTGTCTTGAAACTGGTAACTTTTAGCGACTCTTTTATTTATCTTTCTTTTTCAGATGTTTTTATTGATCTAATTAATTTTGCACTCTGTTTGCTTTACTGCAGAACTTGACAAAACCAAC